>CM019064.1:95416042-96016042 GCA_009667805.1 Leptobrachium leishanense | reverse complement strand
AAATATGTCTCTTACCTGGGAGAGATTTTATTATAGCATATAATAAACTCTCTAGTATTCTATGAGGTCATCAGAGTTCAGTGATGCTATTATGTAGATTGTCTTACCTTGCAATATATATATATATATATATATATATATGTATGTATGTATACACACGCGCACACACCTGAGGAGCACCCTTACCTGAAATCTGAAACAGGAATTTTTGGAGCCTTCACAATTTAGTATTTCATGATAACTGATGCACTGCACGGACGCTGCTGCTCTGGAACAAGGCACCCAAGTGCTGCAGCAGACTTCATGCACTGGGAACCACTGGGTAGCCCATCGTGTGATATGTTACTCGGAGTCATTCGAATTCTGTGAACCACGTCCGAGGTGAAACCATACAGAGCTCTCCCAACGTGTGCACAAGCTGGTAGTTGCAGCAGATAGGGGATTGCAGCTCTCCTGCCACAATCTTCTTCCTTTAAAACATCGGATTCTTCCGTATTCGGAAATTTGGATTGCATGTCAAAGCCAAAACCAGATACAGGGCCTGATTCCAGAAATGCGGCTATGATTTGTTAATTATAATGGCTCCACTTGTAAATGTTTACATCTGCTATCCTCATCCAAATTGTGTTAGCAGAGGATGGTTATGTTTGAATAAGAGGCATTAGCGACTTGTAGAAGTGCAGGCTTTACTTAGGTTGTTCAACAATAAAGGATCATAACTTGTCAGACATTTGGTTACAGCAAACAGCATAGATGGAGGAGAAAAATCATAGAGAGGAGATAACAGGAAAGACAAGAACACTTCTTTCCTGTTAACTTTACCAACAAGTCCATATGGATATCTAGTCAGTTATCCTGAGTGTAAACAGCGCCATCTACAGTTCAGGTGCCTAGTACATCTTTCTATAGTACAGTACATGCTGTTGTATTTCCAACAAATTATACAGTATGTTATTGTACATTTAGGTTTCTTATACTTTGTATTAGAAGCACAAATGTACTGGGAGCCAGTGAAAAATGAGCAATGCCCACTTATTTATTGTCAAATTCTGTAGCCCAAAAAAATTATATATATATTACAGTGTTAAGTAAAAATAAATAAAAAATAAATCAAATCGGGCTTCTGTTCTCTCGAGGAATCAAAGGACACAGAGAACAAATAGCCGTACAGTGTGTTTATACCGTAAAACAGTTGTAACACACAATCCCATGTGGCTGGCTCATAATTGAGCTGGTTCTAGAGAGTCACATTGATTTGACATAATGACTTGTTGAACTTATGAGAAGCATTAAGGGGGTGACAGTATGATGCAATGCTGCTTCAGAGCATCCGTAGAAATTGGGTGCCCAGGGAAACCACCCGTATGAAGACCTAAAAACAAGCTTGAGAAAGGCTGAATGTTCAGCCGTAACGTCTCTTGCTGCTGTAAATAAAACATGTCCTTGCTACTGGTTTGCCAGGTCCTTGCTTGTTTTTTCCTGTTGAATTATGTCTCCTGAATACATCCTGAATCAGAATAGGACTCCATTTCTTTAAAGTGATTTAGATGTATACCAAAAACCATGTTTCTGTAAATTAAATTCAAATCTTAATATTCAGGTATTATCATGCAACATACACTATATTGCCAAAAGTATTCGCTCACCCATCCAAATAATCAGAATCAGGTGTTCCAATCACTTCCATGGCCACAGGTATATAAAATCAAGCACCTAGGCATGCAGACTGTTTTTACAAACATTTGTGAAAGAATGGGTCGCTCTCAGGAGCTCAGTGAAGTCCAGCGTGGAACTTTGATAGAATGCCACCTGTGCAACAAATCCAGTCGTGAAATTTCCTTGCACCTAAATAGTCCACAGTCAACTGTCAGCTGTATAACAAGAATGTGGAAGTGTTTGGGAATGACAGCAACTCAGCCACAAAGTGGTAGGCTACGTAAACTGACGGAGTCAGCGGATGCTGAGGCGCATAGTGTGAAGAGGTCGCCAACTTTCTGCAGAGTCAATCGCTACAGACCTTCAAACTTCATGTGGCCTTCAGATTAGCTCAAGAACAGTGCGCAGAGAGCTTCATGGAATGGGTTTCCATGGCCGAGCAGCTGCATCCAAGCCATACATCACCAAGTGCAATGCAAAGCGTCGGGTGCAGTGGTGTAAAGCATGCCGCAAGTTCCAGTGAAAGGAACTCTGAATGCTTCAGCTTACCAAGACATTTTGGACAATTCCATGCTCCCAACTTTGTGGGAACAGTTTGGAGCTGGCCCCTTCCTCTTCCAACATGACTGTGCACCAGTGCACAAAGCAAGGTCCATAAAGACATGGATGAAAGAGTCTGGTGTGGATGAACTTGACTGGCCTGCACAGAGTCCTGACCTCAACCCGATAGAACACCTTTTGGATGAATTAGAGCGGCGACTGAGAGCCAGGCATTCTTGTCCAACATCAGTGTGTGACCTCACAAATGCGCTTCTGGAAGAATGGTCAAAAATTCCCATAAACACACTCCTAAACCTTGTGGACTGCCTTCCCAGAAGAGTTGAAGCTGTTATAGCTGCAAAGGGTGGACCAATGTCGTATTGAACCCTATGGATTTGGAATGGGATGTCACTTAAGTTCATATGCGAGTCAAGGCAGGTGAGTGAATACTTTTGGCAATATAGTGTATGTTACAAATAGTAGAGATGTGCATTCGTTTCGTAAAAATTCTGAATTTGGAACGAAATTTGATAATTCGTATTCGGAAGTACTTCCGAATAACGAATCGATATGAATTCGAAACGAAACGGTATATAATGAATTCATTTCATTTTTACACTGTGTCATCATCATAAAAGAAAAATTTTAAAAACTGATATCAACTATTAAATAGTCAAACTGATGAAATAGTCAAACAAAATGAAATATCAAACTGATATCAACTATCGAATTGATCTTACCTTACAATAAGTGTGGTTTAATATAAGAACAGGGATGGAGCCGCACCACACAAAAACAAAAGTTTTAGACTTTAAAAAAACAGATTTTTCTAAAATTAGATTTTGTGTGAATGAGTCATTATCAGACTGGAGGAGCTTAAAGGGAGTCCAGGAGAAATGGGATTATTTAAAGGAAGCATTATTGAAGGCCACAGGCAATTGCATTCGGCTTGTTAGCAAAAACATAAAAGGGAAGAAACCACTGTGGTACTCTGCAGAAGTGGCCAAAATAGTGAAGAACAAAAAGATAGCATTCAATAATTATAAAAAAACTCAAAGTGAAGAAGATAGGCAAACCTATAAGATTAGGCAGAAAGAGGCAAAGCAATTTATAAGAGCTTCCAAAGCACACACAGAAGAGAAAATAGCTCAGTCAGTAAAAAAGGGGGACAAAACATTTTTTAGATACATAAACGAGAAAAGAAAAGTAAAACAAGGATTAGTTAGATTAAAAACAAAGGAAGGAAAGTATGTAGAAGAGGATAAAAGTCTCGCTGACTGCCTCAATGAATATTTTTGTTCAGTCTTTGCAGAAGAAAAGGAAGGAAAGGGACCTCAGTTAGGAGGAAACCCTAACGAGACATTTACATAGTTTACAGAGGAGGAGGTTCTACAGCAGCTGTCTAAAGTAAAGACAAATAAATCAATGGGGCCTGATGGGATCCACCCTAAATTATTAAAAGAGCTCAGTGGTGTAATAGCAAAACCGTTAACAGATTTATTTAACCAATCCTTGTTAACAGGAGTCGTCCCAGAAGACTGGAAATTAGCAAATGTTGTGCCCATTTACAAGAAGGGTAGTACGGAGGAATCGGGGAACTATAGGCCAGTTAGTCTTACGTCAGTAGTGGGGAAATTAATGGAAACCATGTTAAAGGAAAGGATTGTTGAACATCTAAAAACACATAGATTACAGGATCAGAAACAACATGGGTTTACCTCCTGGGAGATCATGCTAAACTAATCTTATTGATTTTTTTGATTGGGTAACAAAAGTAATAGACATAGGTGGTGCAGTAGACATCGCTTATTTAGATTTCAGTAAGGCTTTTGATACTGTTCCGCATAGAAGGCTTATCAATAAATTGCAATCTTTGAGCTTGGATTCCAATATTGTTGAATGGATTAGGCAGTGGCTGAGTGACAGGCACCAGAGGGTTGTGGTAAATGGAGTTTATTCGGCACAAGGTCTTGTTACCAGTGGGGTACCTCAGGGGTCAGTACTTAGACCCATTCTCTTTAAGATTTTTATTAGTGATATTGCAGAAGGTATTAATGGAAAAGTATGTCTTTTTGCTGATGGCACAAAGATTTGCAACAGGGTTGACGTTTCTGGAGGGATCAGCCAAATGACAAATGATTTAGGTAAACTAAAAAAATGGTCGGAGCTGTGGCAATTGAGTTTTAATGTGGATAAGTGCAAGATAATGCACCTGGGACTTAATAACCCAAGGGCTGAATATAGAATATTTGATACAGTCCTAACCTCAACATCTGAGGAAAGGGATTTAGGGGTTATTATTTCAGAGGATCTAAGGGTAAGTAGTCAATGTAATAGAGCAGCAGGAAATGCTAGTAGAATGCTTGGTTGTGTAGGGAGAGGTATTAGCAGTAGGAAAAGGGAAGTGTTTATGCCACTGTACAGAGCACTGGTGAGACCTCACTTGGAGTACTGTGTGCAGTACTGGAGACCATATCTCCAGAAGGATATAGACATCTTAGAGAGAGTTCAGAGAAGGGCTACTAAAATGGTGTTCGGCTTGAAGGAGAAAAGTTACCAGGAAAGGCTTAATGATCTTAACATGTACAGCTTGGAAAAAAGACGAGACAGAGGAGATATGATAGAAACATTTAAATACGTAAAGGGAATCCACAAGGTAGAGGAAGGGAGTATATTTAAACGGAAACAAAGTAGCAAAACAAGAGGACATAGTCTTAGATTAGAGGGGCAAAGGTTTAAAAGTAACATCAGGAAGCATTATTTTACTGAGAGGGTGGTGGATACATGGAACAGCCTTCCAGTTGAAGTGGTAGAGGCCAAAACAGTAATTTAATTTAAGCAAGCATGGGATAGGCATAAGGCTATCCTAAACAAAAGATAAATCCAGGTAAAGTATCCATGTAATTGGGCAGACTAGATGGGCCGAAAGGTTCTTATCTGCCGACATTTTTTAAGTTTCTAATAGAAGTAATATTACAAGGACTTTATGAAGCAAATTAATTTTGTTTCACTGTTTAATTTGACTCAAATACTAAATCTGTGACACAGCTTAAAATTTAACCCTAGCAATTCTTTTAACAGCAAAATTTGATTAATTGGGGTTTTATCTAGTGATCCAAAATTCGAATTGATATCAACTATCGAATTGATATATGAAATTCGAATCGATTTGAAATTTCGAAATGAAACGAAATACGAAACAAAATGAATTTTTCAGCCATGCACATCCCTAACATATAGTATTAAAGGTATGTGGGACAGCTCTGCTTATTATTGACTTCTAGCTTTTCCGATACACCCATTAATAATAGGTGCCTAAAGTCCAACATATCTGCCTGAAAAGCTAAACATAATCTGTGAGCTTGCATAAATGGGAAATATTAAAAAGTGCAGTAAAGTAAGGGATTTTTTTTCATTGTCTATTTGTTGAGGTAATCTGAGATTTCACCCATGCTTTATAAGGTGCCTCACACAAATTGGATTGGCTTGATGGGGACTTCTTGCATATCATACGGTCAATCTGCCCCCACAACAGCTTAGTATGGTTGAGATTTGGTGCCTCCATTCCAGACAGAATACCTGCTGAGTGCTTCTTCCCTAAATAGTTTTTGCATAGTTTGGAGCTGTGCCGTGAGTCATTGTCATTTTGTGGGAGGAACTTGGCTCCAATCAGGCATTGCCATAGGATATGGCATGGTGTTGCAAAATGGTGTGAATGCCTTCCTTTTTCAAGGTCCCACTTTACCACTACAAAGCACCTCCAGCCTATCACTTTGCCTTCACCATGCTTGACAGATGGCATCCAGCACTCCTCCAGCGTCTGTTCATTTGCTCTGCTTCTGACGAATGTTCTTCTTTGTGATCTGGTCACCTCAAACGTAGAGTGGTCAACACTTTTTTTTCCAATCTTCCTCTGTCCGACAACATACAGGGTTTTTCAGAGAGAGGTGAAAACCAGGAGAATGACTGGAGAAGTGAAAATTCTAGGTTAAAATAGCCGATTTGGAAAGTGAGATAAATGGGAGAATTGTTCTGGTTTGGCTATTTTGACCTAGAATTTTCACTTCTCAGTCATTCTCCTGGTTTTCGCCTCTCTCTGAATAACCCTGTTAGTCTATGTTCTAATGCCCAGCTTATTTTTTTCTTTTTACTGTCCAGTCTGAGAGATGGCTTTCTCTTTGGATTTCTTTCATTTGAACGCATGACAGATGGTTGCTGATAATGAGCCTCTGTAAGCCTATGTAGATATTCTATTAGAAACCATCTGTTTACTGCTACAATAGTTATTTATCACATTAACAAAGTCTGCACCGTATTTCTGATCGATTTGTAGTTTTTTTAACGGACAAAAAAAAATCCGTTTTTCTTTCAAAAACAAGGAAATTTGTGATCCCAAATGTTTGAACACACATTATATACTATTTATTTATATATACATATATATTCAAAGGATCCAGACGCACAACAAAGACTTCTAAATCAGGAAAATATTTTTTTGATTAACCCCTTCCCGACCACTGACGTACCATGTACGTCCAATTGGGTAGTCTCCCTTACACCCGCGGACGTACATTGTACGTCAGGGTCTCCTATCCTCCCTCCCGCCCGATACTTACCTCCCTCGCTGGCTCCCACGGAGTTCTAGCAGGCTGGAAGCCTGCCCCGCCTTTGCAGGGGGCCGGCAAGGTTATGACATCAAGTTGTGGGGTGTGTATATAAGCTTGTCATTTTGATGTGCGTTCTATCCTGATGAAAGTCCCTGTGTGGACTGAAACGTCGAATCAATAAAAAAGATTTTTTTTCTTGTTACTCAGTCTCCATGTGGCGGGTTACCGTTTTGAGTATATAATAACTTATGCGTGTTTTTACACTGCTCAACGTGTAATACCTTTCCTCTGCTCATCTTTATATTCAGGACAGTTATTAAAAGGTGGTAGAGCAGACCCAGAGTTTGGCAAGAATTTTGTCACATTTCAGCTGCTTCACTTGGATAAATCTGTTCAGATGTATATGAAAGTAGAATTCTGCTCTGTAAACACATATCCTTATATTTGCAATTAGTCTTGCTGTTCTTGCAGTTCCATTTTACATAAATAAGAGAAATGAAGATTGCATTTCCCCAGTTCTGTAGCACAGTTTGTGGCTGTGGTTAATTAAGAAGAGATAGTGTTGTATTTCTATTCCTGAGCATATTAATTATAAATTAAAGGACTGGATTTGTACATGCGTTCAGTGTTTTTCTCATTATAAGCTATAAACTATTCTAAATTAGTGCTGAGTCCTGTTAATATTTAATACTATATGGGTCTCACTTCTTTTCCCTATTCAAAAACATATATGTTCCTTTCAAAACAAAACCTGCAATAAATGTGAAAGTTATTAACGCCTTCACTACCAAGATCGATATAACTCGGGACTTCAAAGGCACCATCAGGTGCTGATATCGAGTTCTGTCGATCTGCAGGAAAAAAGAAAATTAAATTTGTTTGCTGCAAGCATATTTTGTTTGCTTTTGGGTTGTAGAAGGGGCCCCCAAAGTTTTAGCCCCAGAGGCATAATGCTCAAGGGGCTAAAACTGTTTAAAATCGGCTGATGAATGCTCTGACATATCAGGCTTTCAGCAGCCGATGCAGAGAACCAGCTGCAGCTCTTTCTGCTGTAACTGCATTTGGCTGTTAGATGGCGCCATCTACTTGCCAAATAGAGTATTACAGTAAGAAATACGCTAGGAATATACCCTAATATTTCTTACTGTATAATTAAAAAATATATTTTTTAAAAAACACTGGTTCTTGACAATGTGGTCTTTGGAAGATCCCTTTGTAGCGAAGGGGTTAATGATCCATAATTGTATGCCATGACAGCCACTGTACAGATGGTGCATCATCTTGTTCATTTCTAGGATGGACTATGTGGAGACATGGGTTCGATCCCAGCGAGCAACCTCTCCAGTAAGTGTCCTTGGGCAAGACCCCTAACGGTACATACTCGCCACCCAGGACATACTTGAAAACGAGAGAAATCTCAATGTATCCTTCCTGGAAAAATCCTTTCTCAAAAATAACACTGAATATCTGTATTTGTTGCATTTTTTAAATAGGTCCTTTACACTAGTGGGCCAAAACATTGGTCCTCAGGTCCCCCTAACAGGTCAGGTTTTCCAGATATCTGAAGCACAGCACTGTTGATATGATTTGCTACTCAGTGATTGCAGGATTCAGTCTGTATTTCCCCAAGGTGATCCTCAAAACCTGGCCTGTTAGGGGTAGGAGGACTCTTTTCTTTTGTGGACTGTTCAGCACAGCACATTTGTATGTGCTATGTGTTTATTCAGCAAGCCTATACCCCAAAAATTGTAAACCAGATTAATCCCTGGTACTGTTGAGATCTGCCATTCTTTTCTTATTCTGTAATATTTGTCCTTTCCCCCCACCACCTCTAAGGGCCCATTCACACTGAGTGACATGAAAATCAGGCATTTTTCCACGCGATTTTCATATATGCGACATTGAGCGATATTGCGCGCAAATATCGCCATTATGCGTGACATTGTACAACACCATTGATGCAAGTCGCGAAAAAAAGGTCATGTACCAGCGACAAGCTACAGCGACGAGCTACAGGCGACATTGAGCTTTGAGATGTGAACAGCTCCATTGAAATGCATTGGAGAAGCTACATAGAGCGATATCGCGTGGAAAAATGCGCAATATCGCCTCAAAAAACGCGTGATAAATCGCTCAGTGTGAATGGGGCCTAATATGCATAGTGGCAGTAGCCACCTACACCATGTAATGGACCCAGCCACCAGCCTGTGTCTCCTTGGAACATTTTTGTACTTACTGTCAACATATGTGATTGTGTATGATGTCATCAGAGTGTGTCCATTGTTCTTGTGTTTGCTTGTGTTTACTTTGTGTCTGGGCGGAGTGTGTATCGTACTGTTACTTAATTGGATCATTCTCTTTTTTTTTGTTTTATGTCATAAATAACTGGTGAAAGGGGAATATAAAGGAAGCCCTGGAATTAATAAAGAGCGGTCGATTCTCACTCCTAGAAGCGTGTGTCTGGCTGATTATGGGGACTCTGCTCCTCTGGGTTACCTCTGTGTAATTCCATGGATACCATTCGGATAGTCTGGAAAGTGAAAGCTTTTCCCTGCGTGGTTCTGGGACAGAGAAGGAAAGGGCTAAATAACAGGTTGGTTCTGATCCTGGAGTTGTGGACAGGAGCCCAGTGTGTACCGGCTGGGTGGAGTAGAGGTAACATCACTGCTCTGTGGAGTCATGGGTTCGATCCCAACGAGCACCTCTCCAGTAAGTGTCCTTGGGCAAGACACCGAACGGTACATACTCGCCACCCAGGACATACTTGAAAACGAGAGAAATCTCAATGTATCCTTCCTGGTAAAATACTTTCTCAAAAAAAAAAAAAAAAGCCCAGTGTGTTCCTGTTACATGCAATTTATATCATGTTTTCTCAGTATGGATTATAATGGGGGCAATCTGTGAGATTGATCCAATTAATTTATATATATCAATATATAGACAGAATTCACAATATTATATTAAAATGGAATGTATTTCCTCACGTCTGACCCTTTTTAATCTTCAGAACACTGTTCTATAGTTATTAGTAGGCTGGTGATAGCATCATGGCCGCTTCCACATTATACATCAAGGTCATCTGTGAATTAAAAAAATATTTGGAGGAAGAGCAGCTAATTTTCCTTCAGCAGGAACATTGATTCTGAAAAGTTCATGTTATTAAATTCCTCACATTCTAATTAGTTAGTAATTACTCCATCGTTATCAGGTTTCCAGAAACACTTTTCGTAATATTTAGATGTAAACCAGGTCTGAATCGCAGGCATGGAAGATGTAGACGTAGAAACCGTGCAGAGAATGGTGTTTGCTGTTTTGTAAAATGTTCTGTGCCAGCTGTTATAAATAAAATTACGCCATGAAGCTAAGCCCAAATTAGAGTGATAAGAATGAAACGTTGGAATTGAATGTTTGTTTTTAAATACCTTTCTGAATTGCAAGCTTCATTAAGATTAGTTAAGCAGATTAAGGGATGTCATGATTTTATATTCCGAAAAGAATTGCAGCCTCTCGCATTCATTCCCTTTCAAATTATTACAGAGAATTGCAAATATATTTAACTCTTTTCCTTTACAAAGAGCGGCCTTGAAAATCAAAGGAATGTAAATTGTTAATGGGGGCAATTGAGGCTGGAGGGATTGTTTATCATATTGTTGCATTTGCTTAAGATTATAGATCTGTACATATAGATCTGTGGACTTGTGTTTACTGCTTCTTAGAGACTGTTCATTTGCAGAATTTATTTATAAAGGGCCCTATTACAATCTTCGCGCTAACGTTTGCGCCAGTGCAAAAACGCATTAATTTAACGTGAGGGGTAAAATCCTTTGCGCTGAATGTCGTATTACAATGTCAGCGCAACAAACGCTCTACGTATACATCTACCGCGAGTGAACCTGCGCGAACTCTGCCCGAGCTTACTGTATGTCGCGCGTCCTATACTTAACATTGTGACCGCGAATGCGTTTGTGCGCTGGTACGCTGATGGTATTACAATCTATGCGCAGGATTTAACGCGCATAATTTTAGCAACTCCTAAAAGCTGGTGTTAAAGGCAAATCTGAGCAACCTGGCCGAAACCAAATACACCAGCCCAAAAACAAAAATACAGCAGAGTATGGTTACACATTCTACTCATACCAAACCAATAAAATGGAGAAGTTGTGTGTGCATTTATTATTGCTGCAGCATATATACTCAGATTGACAAAAACTTAACGTGAGACAATTGTGGTTCTTAATTCTGATTGGCTGAATCGCGTGAAAAAAACAGTCCGCACACTGATTTCTGCGCGCGCGTTTGTGTGCGTCCGTTTTACACGCGTTATTGCTCGGTGGATGAAAAAATGCACGAGGATTGTAATTCCAGCGGTGATTTACGCGCGTTGACATTCAACGCTTGGCGCACAAATGCGTGAGCGTTTTAACGCAAAGATTGTAATAGGGCCCAAAGTATTTTACCAGGAAGGATACATTGAGATTTCTCTTGTTTTCAAATATGTCCTGGGTTCATGAACATTGAATTGTTACAGTAGGTACAGAAATACAAAGTAATAAAATGCAAGATATTAAAAACAACACAAATATACAGATTAACACAGAAAATAAATATGTAGGAAATACAGTATACTCATTCTGTTACATGTTTACAGGTGCATTCTGTATCGAGGTATATTTATTTATTTAGGGCTCTATTACAATGTTAACGCAAACGTTAACGCTCACTTGCGTGAGCATTAACATTTGCTGCGGTACTTACCGCATATTACAATCCAAACGCAAACGGGTTAAAAAACCCGTTTGCGTTTGGTATCTTGCGCTCCTCTGCGTGAGGTTACTGCACTTTGCGCTCCCTATGCTTAACATGGGGAGCGCAAAGTGTTAATCAACGTTAGGATTACAAAGTCCCAGCGCTGATTAACACCTGGCTCTGGTCAGCGAAAAGTTAACCAGAGCCAGGACTTGGTGTTAACGGATTCCGCTTCTGCAGAATCCGTTAACACCAGTCTTAAAAATAAAAAAAAGCATCAGATACTCACCCTCTGTCCCGCAGCGAGGACCGCGGCTCTGTTCGCCTTCTCCGGCTGGTGGGAGCACGGAAAGACTGGGGGAAAAAGTCTACCCTCAGTCTCTCCCTGCGAATCACTACGCCGGCCGACCGGCTGGATCTCACGAGGCGAGATCCGACTGGTCACGTGACCGGCAGGGAGGATGCTCGCGGCTGCGTTCAGCGCTGTCACGAGCATCTAGAATTTAAACGCTCGCAAACAATGCAGGCAGCATTTTTTGCGCCTGCATTGTGATGTGGAGTTAAAACGCGGGCGCAAGGGGGAAAACTGCGGGTGCAGTTTTTCCTCCTTTGCGCCCGCGTTTTAATGCCAACATCTTAATAGAGCCCTTAGTATTTTACCAGGAAGGATTCATTGAGATTTCTCTCGTTTCAAGTATGTCCTGGGTTCATGAAAATTGAATTGTTACAGTATATTAATAGAGATCTCTTAAGTGAATGTGATCACTTATATTTATTTATAAGCACACACAGCTATAATAAGGAAAGTTTATTTGGTTTCGTTGCATCTTATTGGCTAAACAAAGCGGTTTCAGCAAAAAATGAAATGACTGTGTTTGTCCCTAAATGACACTGCTCCTGGTGCTCAGCAAACAAGTGATGGTGGTAACGGTTTTCCAAACCATTTTGTGATGACGTGCTACTCCTGCATAGTGCAAACTCCAGCAATGCTAGTGATATTCGCTCACAAAATGTCATGTCCTAGGAAGCATTGGGGCAGAACTTCAGCCCAGGTAGGCTGAGGCTAAAGTGGGCTGGGCAGGGGATATAACTCAGTGGACAGGCCCCTGTGTATGCTTTTTGCAACTTGTTGTGGAGGGGGATTTAGACACTACTGGTTGTTACAGTCTCCCTATATGGAGGTTTCTCATTGGCTGAGATGCAGTTTTATCAAAGAATGCTATTACTAGCATTCCAGGTTACATCCTATTGGCCCTACAGGCCTCATTTATCATCAGGACACCAGCATAAAAGCATCACATTGACCAGTGATGTCAAAACCTAGATGTTTATGAACTACATGTCCCATGATTCTCAGCCAATTTTATATGTGACTATGCATCATGGGACATGTAGTTCCAAAACATTAAAGGTGCCTAGGTTCACCATCACTGTCCTAGACTCTGAGGACTGAAGGAAAGTGAGCTTATTCGCACTGTGGGCCTTACGGTTAGAGGGTTTAGTTAGTGGTATTTAGAGTGAATTTAGGGTTAAGAGAGGGGGTTAGGCCCATAGCTGTTAAGAGTGTTAATAATGGAGTGTGTATATTTTAATTTTTTTAAATAAATTCCCTTGTATGTATAAATACACAGTGGGGTTTTCCCACATCCTTTTAACCACTGGAACTCACTACTCTCGCATATCATGAAATTTGGAGAATGGTATATATTCTAGACCTTTGATAAACATTGCTAGATGTTGAAATAAATAGATAGATAGCAAGTTGTTAATGTATAATGAATAGATGCACACACAGAGAGTGCCTACTGGGAGAACTCGTTCATCTTTTCCACCTCTCAAGTCCCCATCTACACTTTTTGGTTGCTTCTTAATTGACTCACAACAGGGACCACCAAATTAACTGCTTCTGGTCATTTACAGACTTTAAAGAGGTTATTCTCTACCCTCCAAATTGGCCCCGAATTGCACCGGACAGTGAATTTCCCCATTCGGTGCAATTTCGGGGCAGTTCGTCTATTCACTAAGCCAGGGCTCAAAATTTCCACTCGCCTACTAGCATTTGACGAGTGGAAATTAAGTGAGGGCGAGTGGAAATACACACGCAGGCAGCACAATAAATGTTGTGTATTCCGGCGGTGCCACCGTGCAACCCCCCTTCTTCAGGGTGCACGGTGGCAGGAATCAGCTGCCTAACCAGACCAAGCTCATCTCTGTCACTGACAGGGGTGGAGAGGAGCTTTCCCTGCCTCCTCACTCTGCTCACACTGGGGTATGATGACTGGGTATACATGTATCTGGGGTCTGATGTCTGGGTATTAATGTTATTTTTGTCACTTTATTCTAAATGAAACCTTTAACAGTGTAATTTCATAAGATAAATTAAGGGTGTGTGTTTAGGGGCAGGCAGAGTTAAGGGCTGGGTAGGGTTTAGGTGGAGCAACTGGTGGCGAGTAACTCTTATGGCCTGGTTAGTAGCTTGGGACTTGAAATTTTGAGCCCTGCACTAAGCTGTCAATTTGCCAAATACTGGTGAGTTGACAGAAAAATACGGCGGCGTTTGTCAGTACTGAAATTGCCCTATAGACCACTACCGTGTCTTGTATTCACAGAACGCCGAATTTCTCTGAAATTCTGGCGACATGCCCATATTTTTGATATTTCAATCCGACAGATTTAAACAGGCAAAACCTATAGGATTCAATGTAAAAACATAATATCTTTAAAAAAAATTAAAGACCGTTTATTCTTTTTAGTGTTTAGAACCCCTCTATGTATTTTTTTCAACTACCTTTTTTTTCTTATTTTTTTAAAAGACTTTTTTTGTTTTGTAACAGACCTTTTTATTCTTTTTTTAAAGGACTTTTTTTAATTATTTGGACAACCCAGGACATACTTGAAAACGAGAGAAATCTCAATGTATCCTTCCTGGTAAAATACTTTATAAATAACCGTTTGCTACATTTTATTGATTTATAGTCCTATTAGAAGAACAGGAGTCTTCCCTTTTTTTTTTTGTTTCTTCCAGTTTGGCGGAGTTCGCCGATTCTGTTTAGTCGCAGTTCGGCGGTTATCGGTTCAATTTAGCTGTTTTTGCCGACATCCAAGAACTCCATTTGCAACTCCAATTTCGCCAAAACACAGCAACCATCTGCTAAATAGTGAATGCACTGTATTTCCAGTGAAATGGAATCTCCGAAATCTGGCGAATTTGTGGCAAAACACAAAGCACTGAAATTGGAAATAGACCCTTAATTAGTCAATGATACTGTACATGTGTGCACACACTTATTTCTGGGCTGAAAATGCTTCCAGTATCAACTAAAGTTGATACCTTTGCTCGACTTTACAAAAGTCTTAATTAATTTAGGAGATATCGAAGTTGCTTGAAAGTGTACTTCAAGTGTTCCTGATCATAGTTCACACTGTCAGGGTTATTCAAAAAGATCCAAATGGCTGCCGAAAGGGAACCGAACGCTGAAAATCAGCTGTCGGTTACCTTTCTTGGCCATTCGGCTATCCAGAGAGCAGGCAATTCGCCGAATCTTGGAGAATTGCCTGAACATACAGTGCCTGTTCGGTGCCTGTTAGAGGGCAGTGAATCCCCATAGAGAAACAATGCTCCAGCTATTCAGAGAACAAAAACCAGCAGTGCAAGGTTCCCAAAATGCCCTGCCATTCGGTGGTTTAATTCATCAGGTTTATTCAGGCGAATCCCATAGGCTTCAATGTTAAAAATATTCCTGTTTTAATTTAATATCTAATAAACCGTTCATTATAATATTCTGCTGTAAAAAGTCTCTTTATATATAGATTTTTAGGATATTTTAAGCATTTTTTGGGATTTATTTTTTTAAAAAAAAATCCGATATTTGTTTTTAACTTTACTTATTTTTTCTGTAACAGCGTTTTTTATCATTCATTGGACCTCATATGTAAATTTCAGACATTTTTGCTCAGTAGTTTCTTTGCAAACAGCGTTTCACGTTTCAAACAATCAAGCGAACTGTTTTTTTTATTTATTCACTCCATTCGTCTGCGGTGTCGGCTTTTTCCAGCGGCTGCGCTGCGTGTGATCGGCTCCTGCTCGGTTTTTCCGCCGTTTTCGGCGGGTTAATTCAGATGTTTTTGTGCGTTTCGGTGTGCGTTCTCCATCGTTTTGCTGTGAGTTTAAGGCAGGTTTTCGGTAACTTTTCCCTGTATTTCGGCAGCCCTGTGGTGCTTGCTGAATACACGGCAGGGTGGCAGACATGGGATCGCCAAATCGAACCGAATTGAAGAGAACGAAAAGTCACCGAACGTGCGTTGGCTTTTCGATTCTCATTGAATAACCCTGTGTATCACCAAATATCTATGTGCCATACTGCTATATTTAATGTTGCCTCAAGAAAAATTATTTATATAATTTTATTAATTCTATTTTACCTTAAAGAATGAAAATATTGTCATCGGTAAAGGAACTCCCAAAAAATATATGTGTGGTGGTGAGATAGCGCTTTCACTGAAAGGCAGTGCAGAAGCATAAAATAACTAAAGTACTAACGACTAGCAAGAGTAGTTTATCATTTTATCCTTCCGGTAACTTTAAGGGAATAGACTTAAATCACCAGCTCTGAACCCACAACAAATCCTCGATTCCAAGCACAGAGTGTCCACATGTCTGAGGAAAACTGGGGGGATCTGTCCCTCCTTTCACCCCAGTTCCTACACCCATGAATACTAACATGAGAACAAAATCAAGGTGACACTAGTAAATAGTTGCAATAGACTGAATAGTTGCAGCAGCCACACAGCAAGTTCATTCTACCATTCTTTGCCTCTAGGTGGCAGTAGAACATAATTCTGTGTGGAAGGTATAACGTAGCTTCTAGAACTATCATAGACATGTTCCCCATCTATTTAAAATTTACAAATTCCTACCAACATTAACCCTTTCGCTGCTGAGGCTTTTCCCGCCCCTGTGCTGAGGTCATTTTTTACCTGTTTTGCGCATCATGTTTAAACGTGTTTTTAAGGCTTATTTTAGTATATGACACCGACATATTATATATCGTTCTTTCCGTCAGACTCGGTAGATTCATAATATGTCATTATTATATGTATACGTTATGTCATGTTTGTATATTATAACAAAAAATGCAATAAAATATGTATTTTCAATAATTTACAATGTGTAAAGTGTTTTTTTCCACATTTTAACATGCGAGCAATTGCGGTTATATTTTGTATGGGGTGCGCTTGTTAAAAAAATTAGAGATGGGGTCTCGTTACATTTTTTTTTGGGGAAAATGACACCATTTTTAACAAACGCACCGCATACAAAAATCGTTAATGCAGCATCATTGTTCACATTATAATTGAAATGGGAACAATATTGCTGCATTAACAAACCAAAAAAAATAAAAAAAAAGTGTTTATTTTTTTTTTTTTAATTTTTTTTTTTTTTTATTTTTATTTTTTTTTTTACAATTTTTTTTACTTTCATGTTTGGTATCGTTGGAACGGCCATGCTCTGGCCGATCCAACCATATCAAAATTTAACCCCTAACTGCCACGGATCGGGAGATAGGGAGTTCATTGGAACTCCCTATCTCCACAGTTCGTGGCAGTTAGGGGTTAACTGTAGGACTGGCGTCATCGTGCTGCGCACGATGACGCCAGTCCTCTGGGGGAGTTCCCGGAAGCTTGGCCGACATCCAAGATGTCGGCCAGCTCCCGGGAAGGATCGCGAATCGGCGCTTTTCAGCGCCGATTTGCGATCCAGCTCCCCAGGGGTTAATGCCAGGCATCATTTGGAAGGGCAGGCTGTGCCCTTCCAAATGATGCCTGGGTTAAGCCCCTGTGTGCCGCCGATCGGGAGGGAGAGAGGTCCGAAGGACCTCCCCCCTCCCTTTCAGGCGCCTCCTCCGCACATGCGGGGGGGCGCCTGAATTAGGTGTCATCGCGGGGGCGCGATGACACCTAATAATGGCGGCCACTGCTCCGGATGCCGGGCTGACATCCAGGATGTCAGCCCGCACCGGAGGGGCCAGCGATCGGCCGGAACCCGGCCGAACGCTGACCCCAATGCGAGGACGCGCTCAGCGCGTCCTCCGCATACCAGCGGTAATGCTGAGGACGCGCTGAGCGCGTCCTTAGCATTGAAGTGGTTAAGGCAGAAATCATACTAGAGGTGAGCAAATAATTCCATAAACAATGCATTTTAAATAATGTATTCTGAGCTGTAACATCCAAAATAGAGAGCATGAAATGTGAAATAACACTTACAGGGTTATCCAAAGAGATTCGAAAAGTCACCGCACGTTCGGTGACTTTTGTTCTCTTCAATTTGGTTCCTTTTGCCAATCCCATTTCGGTGACCCTGCGGTGTATTCAGCAAACACCACAGGGTCCCCGAATTGCAGGGAAAAGCTGCCGCAAACCCGACGAAAACTCACCGCAAAACCCAGCGAATGCACGCCGAAAAGCCACAAAAACATCTGGATTAACCTGCCGAAAACCACGGAAAAAGCCCGAGCAGGAGCCGATCACCCGCAGCCGAAGCAGCCGACACAGCAGAAGAGGCAGTGAATAAATTAGCAAAATAGTTTGTGTGAATGTGTGAAAATGAAACGCTGTTTGCAAAGAAACTACTGAGCGAAAATGTCTGAAATTTACACAGGAGGTCCAGGAAATGATAATAAAAAGGGCTGTTACAGAAAAGATAAGTAAACTTAAAAAAAAAAAAAAATCGGACTTTAAAAAAAAAAAAAATTAAGAAAAATGCTTAAAGTATCCTAAAAAATCTATAAATAAAGAGACTCGTCACTGCAGAATTTTATAATGAACAGTTATTAGATATTGAATTAAGATGGGAATATTTTTAACATTGAAGCCTATGGGATTCTCCTGAATAAACTTGCCGAATTGAACCACCGAATAGCAGGGCATTAGGGGAACCTTTCACTGCTGGTTTGTGTTCTCTGAATAGCCGAAGCAGTGCTTTTTCACGGGGATTTCACTGCTCTTGAACAGGCACCGAACAGGCACCGTATGTGCAGGTAATTCGCCAGGATTTGGCGAACTGCCTGCTCTCTGGATAGCCGAATGGCCAGGAAAGGTAACCGAACGCTGATTTTCAGCGTTCGGTTACCTTTCTCAAGCAATTCGGATCTCTTTGGATAACCCTGTTATTTTATCTTTCCAGACCGTTGTGTCAAAAGTTATATTCTCCATTTTTTTTTTTTTATTATTTAAAGTTTTTATTATTCAAGAATAGTCAAGTACACATAAATGAACATGGGTTGTTGACATATGACCGAGCATTTTGTTAAAGGCACATTAAAACAACACGATAGGGAAATCAACTGCCGTAGTAAGGGCCTAATGAAAACCCGACCTAACGATATGCAGTGCCGTTCAGATCATCAAGTACATCGGTAAGTGTGCTGGACCATAAAAGGCCAACAAAATAATTGAACCAGATAAAGGAAAAGACATCAGACAAAGGGAAAAGGGAGGGGGGAATTGGTTGAGGGTAAGAGGGGTAGAAAAAACAATAGCGAGGAGAAGGAGTAAGGAGAAGAGATGAAGAAGAGGAAGTGAATCAAAAAGAAGCGAAGAGTCAGAGGGTAAGAGAATAAGAAGGAGTTGGGTGATAACAGAGCAAAGAGGCGGAGGAGAAAAAGTAGAGAGAAAAAAAAGGGGGTGGGGGAGTAGTAGTTAGCGTCAGTTGATGCATGGAAGCATCTACCACCTGTTTCAAGATCAAGTGGAAAAGGGGGGGAGGAGGGATATAGTTGGGGGTCCTGCCCCAGCTAGAAGAGGTCGCGCCCCGGGAGACGCATGAGATGAGGCCATAAGGGAGAGCACTGTACTCCGGCAATTCCAAATGGTTAAATCAAGTATAACTAAGAGGAGAGAGCTGCGGCCAATGCAAACGCACGTCTGCCCCCCCGTTCAACCCGTCCAGTAGAACCACGTCTGCGAGAATTGTTCCCTAGCATCCGCAGTCAGCACCATTGTTTCCTCGGCACCCTGCAGCCTGCTCACTCGATATTCTCCATTAACACGCAAACAGCAGGTTTAGTGAGTTTTCTTTTGTTCTGACATAGGTTAAAACAGGTTTGTCAAACTCACAGACCCCAGATGTTGATGCCTACAATTCCCAAAATTCCTTCTATGCAATAAATAGCCAGGGAATCATGGGAGCTGTAGTTCAGAATCATCGGGGGGGGGGGGGGTCGGAGTTTTAAAGTCCTGGATTAAAACATTAGTTACATGCATCTTTGAGTTTGTGTCACTACTTCTTTCCAGCTGTAAGACACTTTTATTTCAACTCTCCTGTCCACTTTATAGATTCCACAATTCCTTTACAAGGTATGAAAACGCCCTAATTCCCTGCCCTTTTTCAACACAGTCTCTGCTTTCCTTATAAATTTCTGTTAAATTACAAATCTGATTTCTGCTTTGTCGTTATGGGGTACTGAGTGTAGATTGAAGTGAAAACGTTTATTTAACCCCCTTGCCTGCGGAAGACATGTGGGGAATGTCAGGGGATTCTCCCTCTATATGAGGAGGACGTTCCCCACACGTCTTCTGGGCCTCCCGGGTTACACTCACTTCTTTCCTCCAAGGTCATGTGGCGATCTGACTTCATGGAAGGCAGACGCTGCTTTATACCCCCCTCCCGGCGCACTGACCTCATTGCGACGGGCGCGATGATGTCAGTTTCAGGCGCCCCCCCACCCGGAAGAGCACCTGAAAAGAGGGGAGTCCCTTCAGACCTCTCTCCCTCCCGATCGGGAGGAGATACAAGATAAAGATAGGCACCACTGAAAAGGGCAGAGTCTGCCCTTTGAAGTGCTGCCTCTTTTTAACCCCAGAGGCGCTGGTCTGCAATGGCACCAGATTGCGGTCCTCTCCTGGAGGTGAAGAAAATAGCAGAAATCCCATATAGTGTTCTGGGCACCTACCTAAGAGTGCTTAATGCCGTGTTGAACGTGCCTATGCCCACGAGGCTCCTGAATCGGTGAGTGTATTTTCAATACATTTCTCTCCTTCACTCTGCAGTATTACGCTATGGGAGTGCGTTCTCCCGATTCTTTCTGATTCATCTAGCAACCACTGCAGGCTAAAGAAGGGAAGTGCCACTCTCTATATAGCCAAAAGCATTAATACCTGGAGCCGGAATTTTTTCAGGCTCTTGTAAATGTGTATGCTCACATTGTATTGATTTGTATTGATGCACTATATGGGATTTCTGCTATATTCTTTATCTATTGTTTGGCACAAATTTTGGTTGTTTTATTTGTGCTTCCCACTTATCCTTTAGGCAGCATCACACTACTTATTAGCCTTTTATTGGATCATTTAATCCTACATCTGCATAAATTCATTTTTCATTCAGACGCCTACACTATACTAAGATTATATATATATATATATATATATATATCAATCAGTATCCTGGAGATGGCTGACTTCCTTGATGTCAGCCAAGCCTCCAGGGTCTCCCCCCGCCCACTGACGTCATCCCACATGGCGCAATGACGTCAGTGTGAACATTAACCCCTAGCTGCAAGGGGTTTCACTATGGAAACCCTATGGTGGAGATAGGGGGATCCTTTGGATCCCCTTATCTCCTGTTCCATGGCAGCTAGAGGTTAATGCTCTCACAAACCTTTTTCTTCTCACTAAGTTTACAGGGTAATCCCTTGTTCGAGGTGCCTAGAGGGGTGTCAACTATACCCTTCTGACGAGGCCTATCAAGGCCGAAACTATCGTCAGGGGTTGCTGCATCTCTCGTGCAGGGATGATGTCCTTGGCATTCAGTACCAGCTGTTGCTTTATCACCTCAGCAAATTCTCACATTCCTCCATTAGTTTTAACATGGAAATAATATTGACTTCTTTCAGATATTATCAGGGTTAATCAAAGAGATCCGAATGGCTGCCGAAAGGGAACCAAACGCTGAAAATCAGCATTTGGTTACCTTTCTTGGCCATTCGGCTATCCAGAGAGCAGGCAATTCTCCAAATCCTGGCGAATTGCCTGCACGTACGGTGCCTGTTTGAGGGCAGTGAAATCCCCATAGAGAAGCAATGCTTCTTCTATTCAGAGAGCAAAACCCAGCAGTTAAAAGTTGCCGAATTGCCTTGCCATTCGTGGTTTAATTCGACAGGTTTATTCAGGCGAATCCCATAGGCTTCAATGTTAAAAATATTCCTGTTTTAATTCAATGTCTAATAAACCGTTGATTATAATATTCTCCAGTAAAGAGTCTCTTTATTTATAGATTTTTTTAGGATATTTTAAGCATTTTTCGGGATTTTTTTAAAAAAAATCCGATTTTTTTTTTAACTTTACTTATTTTTTCTGTAACAGCCCTTTTTATTATCATTCCCTGGACCTCATATGTAAATTTCAGACATTTTCGCTCAGTAGTTTCTTTGCAAACAGCGTTTCACTTTTCAAACATTCAAGCAAACTGGTTTTCTAATTTATTCACTGCATTCGTCTGTGGTGTCGGCTTTTTCCGGCGACTGCGCTGCGTGTGATCGGCTCCTGCTCGGGTTTTTCCGGTGTTTTTGGCGGGGTTAATCCAGATGTTTTTGAGGGTTTCGGTGTGTGTTCACCCTCGTTTTGCGGTGAGGTTTCGGCGGGTTTGCGGCGACTTTTCCCTGCATTTCGACGACCCTGTGGTGCTTGCTGAATACACCGCAGGGTGGCCAAAATGAGATTGCCAAATGAAACCGAATTGACGAGAACAATAAGTCACTGATCGTGCGGTGGCTTTTCGTTTCTCTTTCAATAACCCTGTCAGGGTTAGTCAAAGAGCTCCGAATTGCTTGAGAAAGATAACCGAACGCTGAAAATCAGCGTTCGGTTACCTTTCTTGGCCATTCGGCTATCCAGAGAGCAGGCAATTCGCCAAATCCTGGCGAATTGCCTGCACATACGGTGCCTGTTCGGTCCCTGTTCGAGGGCAGTGAAATCCCCATAAAAAAGCACACAAACCAGCAGTGAAAGGTTCCCGAAATGCCCTGCCATTCGGTGGTTTAATTCGGCAAGTTTATTCAGGCGAATCCCATAGGCTTCAATGTTAAAAATATTCCCGTTTTAATTCAATATCTAATAAACCGTTCATTATGAGATTCTGCAGTAAAGAGTCTCTTTATTTATAGATTTTTTAGGATATTTTAAGCATTTTTCTGAATTTTTTTTTTTTTAAAAGTCAGATTTTTAATTTTTTTTAAGTTTACTTATTTTTTCTGTAACAGCCATTTTTATTATCATCCCCTGGACCTCATATGCAAATTTCAGACATTTTCGCTCAGTAGTTTCTTTGCAAACAGCGTTTCACTTTTCAATCATTCATGCAAACTGTTTCCTAATTTATTCACTTCACTCTGTCTGCGGTGTCGGCTTTTTCCGGCGGCTTCGCTACCTGTGATCGGCTCCTGCTCAGGTGTTTCCGTGGTTTTTGGCAGGTTAATCCAGATGTTTTTGAGGGTTTTCGGCGTGCATTTGCCGGCTTTTGCAGTTCGTTTTCGTTGGGTTTGCGGCAGCTTTTCCCTGCATTTCGGGGACCCTGTGGTGTTTGCTGAATACACTGCAGGGTCACCGAAATGGGATCGGCAGAAGGAACCGAATTGAAGAGAACGAAAAGTCACCGAACGTGCGGTGACTTTTCGAATCTCTTTGAATTACCCTTTGTATGTTTTTTCAAAATATCAGCTAATTCAACTGAAATAAAAAGCCCAAATTTGTAAAATGGTGCTGGTCTGAAAAAAGCAGGTGGGTAAAACTCTCTATAAAGCCTATTTTTGGCCAGTATCGTTCGTAAAGATTTTTGCATTTAGGCTAGGGTCAGACGAACGCATTTTTCGCGTTGTCCGTGAAAAAGTGCATTCGAACGAATGGACGTATTTTTTCACGGAATACGCGATAGCGGTCATACGATGCGCAGTTTCGTCCGTGATTTTGTACGGATCATCAATAAAACCCTTTTGCGTCTGGACGTTATGTTGGCCGGACGTGTGCAGCATCTGACGTCTCCCAATCACGCAAACACACCGCTATGCGGCCGCAGCGCACTCTGTACGTCAGTAGTAGCGGTTTGATGTTCTCGAAAAAATGCATTCGTTTGCCACTTGCGTTGCACGGACGAACTTTCGTGCGGCCGTTCGTCGTATGTTACCCGGCATTGGACGTCATTTGCTGCTAGCACGGCCGTGATTTCGTGCGGCTAAACGGACGTTAATACTGCGTTAGTCTGACCCTAGCCTTAAACATGTGATTTAGAAAAATCTAATATTTAACCACTTCGCTGCGGTGGACGCGCTCAGCGCGTCCAACCGCATGTCACGTTCCATGCGGTGGACGCGCTGAGCGCGTCCAGCCTTTGGGGTCAGCGTTCGGCCGGGTTCCGGCCGATCGCTGGCCCCCCCGGTGCGGGCTGACATCCTCGATGTCAGCCCAGCATCCGGAACCGCCGCCGGGCTAATTAGGTGTCATCGCGGCAGCGCGATGACACCTAATTCAGGCGCCCCCCCCGCATGTGCGGAGGAGGCGCCTGAAAGGGAGGGGGGAGGTCCTTCGGACCTCTCTCCCTCCCGATCGGCGGCATTGCGGGGGTTAACCCAGGCACCATTTGGAAGGGCACAGCCTGCCCTTCCAAATGGTACCTGGCATTAACCCCTGGGGAGCCGGATCACAAATCGGCGCTGAAAAGCGCCTGTTCGTGATCCTTTCCCGGAGCTGGCCGACATCTTAGATGTCGGCCAAGCCTCCGGGAACTCCCCCTGAGGACTGGCGTCATCGTGCATAGCACGATCACGCCAGTCCTGGAGTTAACCCCTAGCTGCCACCAATGGTGGAGATAGGGAGTTCATTGGAAACCCTATCTCCCAATCCGTGGCAGCTAGGGGTTAAAGTTTGGTATTGTTGGATCGGCCAGAGCATGGCCGTTCCAATGATACCAAACACGAAAGTGAAAAAGTTTGTAAAAAAAAAAAAAAAAATTTAAAAAAATTTAAAAATAAAATAAACAATTTTTTTTTCTTTTTTTTGGTTTGTTAATGCAGCAATATTGTTCCCATTTCAATTATAATGTGAACAATGATGCTGCACTAACGATTTTTGTATGCGGTGCCTTTGTTAAAAATCGTGTAATTTTCCCCAAAAAAAAATGTAACGAGACCCCATCTCTAATTTTTTTAACAAGCGCACCCCATACAAAATATAACCGCAATTGCTCGCATGTTAAAATGTGAAAAAAAAAAACACTTTACACATTGTAAATTATTGAAAAATCATATTTTATTGCATTTTTTGTTATACTATACAGACAGGTCATGACGTATACATATAATAATGACATATTATGAATCTGCCGAGTCTGACGGAAAGAACGATATATAATATGTCTGGGCCATATACTAAAATAAGCCTTCAAAACGCGTTTAAACATGATGAGCAAAACCGGTAAAAATGACCTCAGCACAGAGGCGGGAAAAACCTCAGCAGCGAAAGGGTTAAAAAAAGGTTTCAGTCTTAATACATGTATTTCCCTGCCTGAAAATTAATTTAGCAACTCCTTCCAGCACTTTTCATTTTGATTCAAAACTTGACATACTGATAAATTCAAACGGAATCAATATCGCCACTTTCCATTAAAAAGTATAGGCACGAGAGCCAATAATTGAGCCAAATCGTTTTATCTGGAATCTAAATTCCAGTAAAGCTGAACTTGAATCAACCAAACTGAAAAATGGCCGAAATATGTCCAAAAGATGCCGATTTCGGCTGTCGGGCTGCATTTAATCGAGCCCTTTCGTGGTTTCAAGTGGATTTGGCATTCCTACAGCTTTGCGGTCCAACCTTCAGTATGATTCAGCATTGATCAATGTAACCTTCAATGTATGGAAATACTTGTGGCTCCACTTATTACAGTGATATGTTACAATGTTCTGCAAGCCTTCACCAGACTGACTAGACTGCTTTTATTATGAGACATTACAAATTTCCGACAGACTGTAGTCTCAGAGGTAATGCACAATGAAGCAAAACCACTAAACTGGCAAAGCTATTAAACTCAACTTATGACACCTGTGTTACACTATGGACGTAAAAAAAAAAAGGTAGTTTATCATTAAGCAATAGTTCAGGAGCTCTGAGTATAATCATGTGGTGCTTTGGCATGTCTCTGATTTGCTGCAATCAGAATTACCCTGTTTTTAAGGTAATTAGATGTTCATAAGGTTGCTGAACATTGCACCTAGACACAATAGGCTGCTCCATATGGTGTTATTTATTACCTGTCACGGTCCATCCAGATGTTATTGTGCAGAAAAAATGCAAAAAGCTCATCTATCATGTTCAGGCATAGAGTAAGGAATGGATCCCTATTGTATAGATATCATTATGTGTTTTTTTTACATCAAATTAATGTAGAAATTGAAAAGGTCCCAGTTTAAAGATTGCACATTTAAGATCATAAGGTCAAAAAACTCTCTTATACCGTATACGTACACAGATTAGGTAGCTTTAAATGTTGTTTAGTGTCATCTATTGATGTCCGTGTTCATATGCAATGCAAGATACCGTAATAGCTCCACATCTTTGCCACTTGTATAGGAAAAATGATATTATAATTTGTAAATCTTCCTGAAACACATTGGTATATTTGCAGAAAACAGGGGTAACCCAAACAGAGTATAATTATGAACGTGTGCTACTAATGGAGCCAGTTATACACGTAAATTGTAACTTTTATGGTAGTCTAACTAGGGTATGGATAAATAAGTAAGCACAGAAAATAAAAAGGAAAACTAGCCCCTAAATCGGTATCTAGGTGGTCACCTGTAAGGAAATCTTTTGCAATAATAAATCTAGAGAGATTATTACTAGGGATGGGCCGAACTCGCTCGAGTTCGGTTCGCCGTCGAACCCGAACAATACCCAAAGTTCGCATTCGCGTGCGAACATAGTTTGAATCCAATGCAAATCAATGGGACTCGAACGTGTTTTTTAGAGTGCCCTCCAAGAGGGCATATATGCAAGATATTTGCCATAAAAGGTGTATGGGGGTAGTACCCTGGGGGACAGGAAACAAGGAAAAAAAGTTAAAAAAATATATATTTTTAAAGGAACAGTGAGTTTTCCATGAAATAAGGGTTAAAAATAAAAACGAAAAATTCCTTCAAATATCGTGCCTAGGAGGTCCCCATATCCTGCCCGTGAAGTGGCGGATTTGTAGGATGTATAGAAACATTTAAAAACAATGTCCAGGTTCGGGTAGTGCCCTGGGGGACAGGAAACAAGGACAAAACGTTTTTAACCCCTTCACTGCTGACAACGTGTGGGATACGTCCTCAGTTACTCCCGCTGTATGCTGAGGAGGACGTGTGCCACACGTCATCAGCTTTGCGGGACCCCCGGCGCAGATACTCACCTCTCTGTCCGGGGTCCCGCGGCGTTCTGACTTCAGCGTCCTCAGACGCTGAAGTCAAGCTCCTCCCGATGTAAATGACGTCATTGCGCCATGCGCGATGACGTCATTTCCAGTCGACCCCCGGCCAGGGCTGGTGCAAGCATTTTTATCTAGTCAGGCGAATGTGCATTTTGGTGCCCCCCCCATCCGTGTCATGTCAAGCCAATCAGGATAGAGGTGCCATGATAATCTCTATATATACACAAATATATAAACACACTAGGGTTGCTCATATAAGTATATTTGCCCCCAGCTCATATAAGTATATTTGCCCCAGCTCATATGGGTATATTTGCCCCCAGATCACATGTGGATATATTTGCCCCCTAGATCACATGTAGATATATTTGCCCCCAGATTACATGGGTATATATTGCCCCAGCTCATATGGAAATATTTGCCCCAGCTCATATGGGTATATTTGCTCCCAGATCACATGTGGATATATTTGTGGATTTGCCCCCAACTCATGGATATATTTGCCCCAGCTCATGGATATATTTGCCCCCAGCTCATGGATATATTTGCCCCAGATCACATGTGGATATATTTGCCCCCAACGCATGGATATATTTGCCCCAGCTCATGGATATATTTTCCCCAGCTCATGGATATATTTGCCCCAGATCACATGTGGATATATTTGCCCCCAACGCATGGATATATTTGCCCCAGCTCATGGATATATTTGCCCCAGCTAATGGATATATTTGCCCCAGCTCATGGATATATATATATTTGCCCCCAACTCATGGATATATTTGCCCCCAACTCATGGATATATTTGCACCCACTCATGGATATATTTGCCCCAACTCATGGATATATATATATTTACCCCAACTCATGGATATATTTGCCCCCAGATCACATGTGGATATATTTGCCCCCAACTCATGGATATATTTGCCCCCAGCTCATGTATATATATATTTGCCCCAACTCATGGATATATTTGCCCCAGCTCATGGATATATTTGCCCCCAGATCACATGTGGATATATTTGCCCCCAGCTCACTGATATATTTGCCCCCAGCTCATGGATATATATATATATATTTGCCCCCAACTCATGGATATATTTGCCCCCAGATTACATGGGTATATATTGCCCCAGCTGATATGGAGATATTTGCCCCCAGCTCACATATGGATATATGTGCCCCCAGCTCTCACCTGCTGCCAGGCCCCCCAGGCTCCGCCGGCATTCCTCATGGTGGCGAGCGGCCGCTGACATGATGCAGCTTTGCCTCTAGCTGAGCGGGAACCACATGACCAGCGCAGCCACGTTCTCGCGAGATCGCTCGCGACACTGGTCAGGAGGTTCGGCCCCTAGCGCTGCACTGGGTCTATCCGGCCGACCAAGATAGCGGTGCTCGGGCCGGGGAATTCCGCCCCCACAAACTGTCAGGAAGCCAGATAGTAAGGCGGCCGCCTGTGCCACCTTACGCTAGCGCCGGCCCTGCCCCCGGCAATGTCGGGAGATCGCCTGGAAGGGAGGGGGGATCTGTTCAGATCCCTCTCCCTCCTGATCGGGAGGCCCCACAAAAAAAAGCCAGGCACCACTTAAAAGGGGAGAGTCTCCATTTTTAAGCGGTACCTGACTTTAACCCCTTAGGCACCGGGTCGCATTTCAGCACCTTGCGGTGCCGAAGTGCGGCCTAGCTCCGGTGGGGGCCGCCATCTTGGATGGCGGCTCCACCCCCGGGTCCCCCTTCACTGCCTGACATCCTCACGCATAGCGTGATGATGTCAGATAGCCGGGGAACCCCTAGCTGCCCGGAATCCCCTGGTGGAGATAGGGGTTCATTTGATATTTACAGAACCGTGGCAGCTAGTGGGTCATGGAGGGTGTCAATCGAAAGGCCTGAGCATGGTCTTATCGAATGATACCCAACATGACCAGGTATAAAGTAGAAAAATAAAATTAAAAAAACATGTATTTTTTTGTGTGTTATTTTTATTAATGCAGCAATATTGTTCACATTTCAATTATAATGTGAACAATGATGCTGCACTAATGATTTTTTCTATGGTGTGCGTTTCCTAAAAATCACATAATTCCCCCCCAAAAAATTTAATAAGTCCCCATTTCTAATTTTTGTACAAGCGCATCTCATAGAAAATATAACCACAAATGTTCATGTGATAAAAGGTGAAAAATAAAACACTTTACACACTGCAGATGATTAAAAATTCAAGTTTCTATTGCATTTTTTCTTATAATATACAGGCAGAACATAACGTAGGTAGAGGAAGGGAGTATATTTAAAAGGAAACAAAAAAAACAAACCAAGAGGACATAGTCTTAGATTAGAGGGGCAAAGATTTAAAAGTAACATCAGGAAGCATTATTTTACTGAGCGGGTGGTGAATACATGGAACAGTCTTCCAGTAGAAGTGGTAGAGGCCAAAACAGTAATTGAATTTAAGCAAGCATGGGATAGGCATAAGGCTATCCTAAACAAAAGATAAATCCAGGTTAAGTATCCATATAATTGGGCAGACTAGATGGGCCGAAAGGTTCTTATCTGCCGACATTTTTCTATGTTTCTATGTTTCTATATATTATGAATCTGCCGAGTCTGCCGGAATGAACGATATATAATATGTCTGGGTCGTATAATAAAATGTGGCTTCAAATCGCGTTTAAACATGATGAGCGAAAGCGGTAAAAATTAGCTCAGCACACAGCGGTGAAATGCCTCAGTAGTGAAAGGGTTAAAGGAACAGTGAGTTTTCCATAAAATAAGGGTTAAAAATAAAAACGAAAAATTCCTTCAAATATCGTGCCTAGGAGGTCCCCATAACCTGCCCGTGAAGTGGCGGATTTGTAGGATGTATGGAAACATTGCCATCACAGCACAGACCACACACGACACCTGGCACCTCCAGTCTGCATACAATGTATCAAATTCATGAGACGGACTAATTAGAAGCACATGTTATTTCCAAACACTAATTAAACACCTGTTGTTTACGCCGTTTGAGAGCACAGGTCATTTAGAGGTGAAAATCTTTGCACGTAGACATTATCTTTTAATTCAATATCTAATAAACCGTTGCTTATAACATTCTGCAGTAAAGAGTCTCTTTATTTCTAGATTTTTGGGTATTTTTTAAGCATTTTCTATACTTTTTTAAAAAAAAAAATTTCGAACTTGAACCGAACACGCTAAAAAGTTCGAAGTTCGCGAACTTGCGAATGGCCAAAGTTCGAATCGAACTCCGAACTGATTGAACCGAACAGCTCATCACTATCGGTGGACAGACGCACTCTTTTGTCTGTGACAAAACCTCCAGCAGCACTGAACGTCCTTTCAGAAAGCACGCTGGATGAAGGGCAACCTAGTAGCTGCATAGCATATTGCTTGGGGCGGCAGTCTGTATGAAAAGAGGAGACATTTTAGGACACGCAGAACAAGTTTAGTGATTTTTTTGGCTAAATTATGGTGAAACTTATGCAGGCTTTGGATGAAAGTAACAATAGGTGCTTTAAACTTGGGCCTTTAGTGTCGGCAACAGTGCCGTCACACCGTAACCCCTCTGTGGTATTGTGGAAGAGTGCAGGGTTGGACCCTGCGGTCCAATATTAAAATGATATGAATCTGGTAATATAGGCGTCAGTGGCAGTGCACCCAAATATTGTGCCTTTGGTGGCAGCAAGTGCCTTCACACCGTAAGTAACCCCTCTGTGGTATTGTGGAAGAGTGCAGTGGTGGAGGTTTTGGGAATGCAGAAGAGATCCCCGATCTATTCAGTTACGTTTCCACCAATTTCCAGATATCTGCAACAAGTGAGCCCCCCAAATTGCTGCTGTCACTGACTGAGAAGACACACTTTCCACCACCAATTCCCAGATATCTGCAACAAGTGAGCCCTCCAAATTGCTGCTGTCACTGACTGAGAAGACACACTTTCCACCACCAATTCCCAGATATCTGCAACAAGTGAGCCCTCCAAATTGCTGCTGTCACTGACTGAGAAGACACACTTTCCACCACCAATTCCCAGATATCTGCAACAAGTGAGCCCCCCAAATTGCTGCTGTCACTGACTGAGTGAAAAAATGCTGGCTGGGCTGGGTTGAAAGCCTTATATAGTGTGCTGCGGGACTTAGCTCTGTGAGCCCATGATTGGGCAAAATTTGCCCAATTAGGACTCTGACCCGTGATTGGCATAGTCTTGCACATGTCTTGTGGTCAGGTCCGAGGCTCTAGCCAATAACAAGCTTCAGTGAAGTGGAAACCTGCATTGTGGTCCATAGTGGTGCATTGTGGGCGAACTCGAGACGAACACGCGGAAATGTTCGCAGTTCGCGAACTATCGAACATGCGATGTTCGATGCGAACTCTTGAACGCATTGAACCGAACGCCCATCCCTAATCGTTACAATGGTTCTTCTTATAACAAGGAGTATTGAAACCCCCTTATTGGATGGAGATCAGTATTAACATGAAGTTGTAAATTATATGGATACATTAAGCAATTTCTACCAAAGTATCAAAACGTTTCCAGTCATGAACCTGTGGTATTTCAGAAGTAATACTGTTTTATATGTCATGTCTAAAAGTTCTAGGTCAGTGATTCCCAACCACTGGTCCTCCAGCACCCGTAAAAGGCCAGGTTTACCAGATATCTAAAGCATAGCACAGGTGATATAATTTGCTGCTCAGTGATTGCAGGATTCAGTCTGCATTTCCCTAAGGTGATCCTTAAAATCGGGCCTGTTACTGGGACTTGAGGACCAGGGTTAGGAACCACTGTTCTAAAGGCACGCAAGGATCTCAAAAAGTCCAATAACCGATATGGTTCTTCAAAATCCTGGATCTTTCATGCTCCCTTACTGCTTTTGCCCTAGGGAGTTCAACGTAACCCAATCTGGGTTCTGGTGCCTTTCCCCTTCAGGATGCTAGGCATCCCTGACTTCCTATTTAAGCTTGTTGACCCTTTTCTGTAATGCCTTTTTATACCAGCAAATGATGTGTTCTTAGCTGCTGTGTAACCCGCCGGCTCCCAGCCCTGCTCTCTAACCAGCCTCCAAGGCCTGCTGCGTAATTCACCAACCTCCAGCCCTGCTGTCTAACCTTATGCTTTCAAGGCCTGCTATGTATCCCACCGACTTCCAGCTCTGCTCTCTAACCTTAAGCCTTCCAGCTCTGCTGTGTAACCCACTGATTCCAAGCCCTACTGTGTAACCTGATACCCAAGTCTGCCATGTTCCTAGAACCCAACTGAATTGAAATATTACCAAATACCAGAAATTACCCATATATACTGTGTATATACCCATCTCTACGTACCCCATTAGCCCTGTCCAACCCACTTACCCCTGCTCTTCCTACCCCCACCCCATGTATTTACAGTATATGTAATTTGTATTAAAAATATTTCCATAAAACTTCTTATTTATATTTTCATGTTTTAGATGCTATTTAAGGTAGCATCATTTTTCTTACACTAGTGTAATTTCCACCCCATACTGTCATTAACTTCTTGTTGTGTGAAAAGCTTGCGACAATTTGAGACCATAATCACATAATTTTTTGGACACAACTTAAAGTTGTGTTGAAAAAATTACCTTTTTTTTAACCTGCGAGTTTATCTGTGCATTTCTTTTTTAAGGATGTGACTTTTTTTCTCGACTTTACTATTCACGACCTAAAAGTGATGCCGTTTTCATGGTAAACTCATGTACCCTTAGTCAAAACCTGTTTTGCATCTTGGAAAAGAAACAATTAACAATGCAAGTTTAGTTTAATCAATGACACTATTCAAACATCCCCCAAAAATGCAATGTAATCCTGGATTTCTGTTTTTTCAGCAATACTCAACTCCATACAGCTTCCAGGGCCAGCCTCTATCACAGTGTCCTCCTAGCTCCCACCTGGATTTAGTTCCCACCCTCCCTCCCCTCACCCACCCTCCCTCCCCTCACCCACCCACCCCTCACCCACCCACCCCCACAGTTCTCATTTCATTTATACCCAACTAATTTGGTCATGTGATATTTTCAGCTACCAACCTACACCACTCTGGAACTTTACCTACCAGACTCCCTTCCATCTCCTGCTTTCCTTATCAATACCCTACCTGTCCTCTACCTTTCCTTTTTTTCCCTCCCCTTCTCCCACACCACCTTTCTCTAGAAATGTTTTTCCCTCTCTTCCCCTCTTGCTGCTTCTTTCCACCATCTCCCTTCTCTCTAAATCTACCCTCCCTCCCTATACACCCTACAAATTACAGCAAGCTGGAAAAGAAACCCAAATACACCATAGCTTGCTCAGCTCCTTTAACTTATCAGCTGAGTGCTGGTGGAGAGTGTTACAATCCAGCCCTCCCACCCCCACACAACAGAGCTTTAAAACCCTTCAATCACTATTTTCCAAAAAGAAAAACCTGTCCAAATTCCTTTTTATTCTGCTGCTTGCACTTGCAAATGATGTTGAATCCAACCCTGGTCCAATAGCTGACACCATATTTAATCTCCCCACTAAAAAAGGCTCTACTTTTGTGCATTGCAACATCCGCAGTTTACTTCCTAAACTGGATGAGCTTAAAGCTTGGTGCTACTATTACAAACCTAAAGTCATTGTGCTGACAGAATCATGGTTAACCCCTAAAGTGCCAGACTCTGCCATAGCAATACAAGGGTATTCATGCGCTAGAAAGGACAGAGCTAAGAGAGGAGGGGGAATTGTTATCTATGTTGACAACTCCATAAAGTTCACCCCATTGCAGAATCCTAGCTCCCCGGCCACATTTGATTTCCTTTCTGGTACTATTGAGATCCCATTCAGTAAAACAATTATTGTTGCTGGATTCTACCGCCCACCAAGTTCCCCAGTGCAATCCCTTTCTGACATAACCCAAATTCTTAGTAAATTAGTCGCTCAAAACCAAAAAAGCGAACTGCTGGTCCTCAGCGACTTTAATGTTGATTGGCTGAATCCTAAAAACAATAAACACTGCTCACTGTTTAAGGCTTTGCAGCTAACACAATTAATCTCCTCCCCCACTCGCATTAATATGAAAAGCCCTAACCACACCTTGCTGGACTGGATTCTCTCCTCATGTCCTGATCGAATACAGGAGGCAGGCGTTCTCGCTAACAGTTTCAGTGATCACTGCCTAGTGTACTGTGTGCGCAAAATAAGGGCCACAAAATGTCCACCAAAGGTAATAATCACCAGGTCTTTCAAGAAATTTAATCTTGAATCCTTCCTAAATGATCTCAAACAGCTCCCAAGGTACAGACTAAACCTAATCCCAGACCTGGACTGTGCAATTGAATACTTTCAAGCCGAGCTCCTGAAAGTCTGGAACACCCATACCCCACTGCGCAAAGTGCGAGTAAAAGGGGCCCATCTCCCCTGGGTTACAGCTGACCTCACGCATATGTACCAGTTTAGAGACTCCCTGTGGTCAAAGTTCAAGAGTACTGGATCCATGAACGATCACTGTGAATACCGAAAATGCTGGAATGAATGCACAAAAGAAACAAAAATGGCTAAAGCCCAATACTTCAATGAAAATTTAAACAATAACATATCAAACCCCAGAAATTTTTGGAAAATCATAAGTAACATACAAGCACCCCCCATCCACTCCCAACCAGCTGCTTTAAAAGTAAACAACCAAACTGTACAACACCCCCTAGATGTAGCAAATGCTTTTAATAATTATTTAGTTGGATGCGCCACCACCCTGATTGCTAAGCTAGGAAATGACACGCAATCAGAAAGGCCGCACGCAGGTCAGGACCCACCAACAGTGCAAAGACCCCGTAACCCAGAGAAATTCAGTTTTAGGCCAGTGCCTGTCAGTGCCATCACTAAACTTCTCCATAACCAAAAAATGAAATACCAGTCTGGACCTGATCAAATCCCAGCAATGCTGCTGAAAATAAGTGCACCAGCAATTTCAAAACCTGTCGCAACCCTGATTAATGAATCACTGGCAACTGGATACATACCCAAACTCTGGAAGACTGCAAGGGTGGTACCTATCCATAAAAGTGGAGACAATACTTTGGTATCCAACTACCGCCCAATATCACTGCTCCCTGTAATGTCAAAAATTCTGGAAAAATGTGTCTACACTCAATTACGTGATTATTATCAGTATCAGAACTATTTAACCCCAGATCAACCAGGCTTTCATCCAAACCATTCAACTACAACTGCCCTTTTAAAAGTTTGTAATGATATCCAAGCGGGCATGGAACAAGGAAATCTAACTGGAGCCATCTTCCTTGATTTTGCCAAGGCTTTTGCCACAGTAGACCATGGCATCCTATTACAAAAACCTAAGAACTCTGGTATTGGTGATAGTACGTTAACCTGGTTCCAATCATATGTGTCTGATAGGTCTCAATTTGTGTCCATTTCTGACAGCACTTCCCTTCCCCTCCCAGTCATGTGCTGTGTACCCCAAGGCTCGATACTTGGCCCCCTGCTCTTCACAATATTCATAAACGATCTGCCCAATGTCTGCAAAGCTTCAACTGTACACATGTACGCAGACGACACTGTAATCTATACCAGCAAACCAAATCTCCCACAGCTGGAGGCAGTGCTGCAAGAACAATTCACAGGGGTAGAAAAGTGGATCGCAAATAACAAACTTTTTCTAAATACTGACAAAACTGTTGCAATACTCTTTGGAACCGCACCTAAACTACACAAATTGCAAACACCCCATCTATGTGTTGGGACAAAATCAAATGGCACACTGACCACAGTCACTTCTCTCAAATACCTAGGTATGTGGTTAGACCCAAATCTATCTTTTGGCCCCCACATCGAAAAACTCTCATCTAAACTCTACCCCAAACTAGGTGCCCTGTACAGAAACAAATCCTGCCTGAGTCCCACGTAAGAAAGCAGATTGTACAACAAATGCTTATGCCAGCCATTGAATACGGAGATGTAGTGTATGCAGCCGCCCCACAAACACACCTCCAGAAACTTACTACATTGTATAACTCATTCTGTCGCTTTGTGCTACAATGTAACTACATGACACACCATTGTGACATGTTAAAAGAACTAAACGGGCCATCACTGGACTCTAGACGCACCCTTCACCTTTCCAACCTGGTGTTTAAGAGCTTTTCTGGGAAGCTACCACCCTAACTGAATATGCTGCTTCCCCCGGCAGTTCCCTCATCCTATAACCTCAGATCCAGGACCAGCACCTTACTTGCAATACCGCAATACAAAAAGTAAATGGCTCGATCCTCATTTTCCTACAGAGCACCGCAAATATGGAATAACCTCCCAGACACCGTCAAATCTTCCCCCAGTCTAAAGTCCCTTAAGACTTCCCTATTAACATACCTCAATGCGAAATGCACCTGTAAACATGTAACATAATGACTTTATTTCCTCCATATTTATTTTTCTGTTAATCTGTATATTTGGTCTTGTGTTAATATCTTGCATTTTACTATTTTGGATTTCTGTAACCACTCAATGTTCTCGAACCCAGGACATACTTGAAAACGAGAGAAATCTCAATGTATCCTTCCTGGTAAAATCCTTTATAAATAAATAAATAAACACTGTGCACTAATTTCTTTTGTTGTCCCCTGCCAGTGGCATTTAAATAATTGCCAGCCTTCTTCCCTGCTAATGTGTTCTGGGACATGGGGAGCAGACTGGTTCTAGCAAGTGTCAGAACAGTACATTTCAGATAGCACTTCATTTTTGCAAGGAATTCAGCATATGTTTTATTAATGTGACATACAAGCAGAACCCCTTGAGGTGGATTGTAAGCATTAATCTCATCATGTGTTCTTCATATTCACATCCGTGCATTTTAGTTTCTTCTGGGTTTCAAATAATCATCTTGGCTTCATTAATAAAATTGTGCAATAAATGTCAAGATCTGTTCATGTTTCATTGCATTCGCTTGGTTGCCTAATTCCACAGCCACCATAATAAAAATAAATTGATAAAAACCTTAATATTTCATTTTGGATCACTTTTGCAGCTGCGTACTAGAAGGGGATGACGGCTCAGTAGTAAGTATGTTCTTTAGGTGTGTAACATATTAGATTTGACTCCGTGGCATTGTGTGTAAAAAAAAAAAAAATTCCCTTTGTGATCCCTTACACAATTAATGTCATGGATTTGGGCAAATATTTGGTGCCCTATTCCCCTCTTATAGGGAACAAGGAGTTAGAAAGGCAAAGATTGGAGCAAGCTGGTTTCTTTACCAGCTACCTGTTAGGCTGGGGTCAGACCAGCGCACTTTTAACGTGCGTTCTGGCGCACATAATTACGGCCGCACTAGCAGCAGATGACGGGCAATGACGGCCAATATACGATGTACGGCCGCACAAAAGTCCGGCCGTGCAACGCAAGTGGAATTTGAACGCATTTTTTTGAGAACGCTGAACCGCTAGTACTGACGTACTGAGTGCGCAGCTGCGGCATAGCGGCGTGTTTGCGTGATTAGGAGATGTCAGACGCTGCTAATGTCCAGCCTACATAACGTCCAGACGCAAAAAGAGTTTTATTGACGATCCGTACAAAATCACGCCCGAAAATGCGCGTCGTCTGACCGTTTTTGCGCATTCCGTGAAAAAATACGTCAATGCGTTCGGACGCACTTTTTCACGTTCGCAGGGAAAAATGCTTTCGTCTGACCCTAGCCTTACCGTGCCTATTCTGACCCAGCCGCTGTATTAGCAGCTGTAATCAGAATAACAGGGGCTCGATGGTATCGACTCCCGGTGTACACTGGAATCCATACAGCAGGGCAAGACTAGAGTCACGCAGGAGCTGCTGATGAATCATGAAAGGATTATTCGTTCCCAGTCTATTGCTGCTTGTGGCTAGAGGAAGTGGAGAATCGTGCAATCCACTGCACCGCAGAATCCAAAATAAGTTTGAGATTTTTGGGTGCTTATTGTAAGGTGTTAAGTGCTATTGCAAAAGCAATATCTCTTAACACCAGGTTCTGGGTGTTGGTATTTCTTAAACAACGGCTCCAGAATAGAAAAATGAGCTACATTGGAATAGCTAATTTTTCTAAAACCTGTCGCGGCGCTCGCAGGGAAGGAAACCCGGAAGCAGGATGCCGCGATCGGGTGGAGGTGACTGCGGGAGAACATTGAGGGAATGCAGGGACAGGTATGTACCAGCCGGAGTGTGGCTACCATTTTCAGCACTGAAATTTAACCCCGAGCCACACTCGGGAATACCGCCAGGGAGGTTAACACAGCTCCTAAACAAAGTATCGGGGATGTTAATTTACAGTATGGAGACGCTATATCTGAGCTAAGCTTGCAGCAAGGCCCGAATAGCAAGTCAAGACATTAGGATATGGACTTCTGCTAATCTGTATATCGAGGAAAAGGGAGGTTTGTGAGGGTCCTGAGGATGAGCAACAGTACTAGTGGCCTGCTCTGATCTCAAAAGGTTTTAGCTCGATTGTGCCATTACAGAGACAACTGCTCCATATGCAAATCAGACTGCATTCACCCAGAAAGGGTGGTCAGTGCTGAAATTCCAATGACGTCATCTCTGCACGAGAGGTGCAGCAACCCCCGACGATCGTTTCGGCCTTGTTAGGCCTCGCCAGGAGGGTATAGCTGACACCCCTCTAAGCACCTCAAGCAAGGGGTCCACGTCTGGATAACCCTGTAAAAACTTATAGTGAGGAAAAGGGAGGTTTGTGAGGGTCCTGAGAACAAGCAACAGCACCCACCGTAGAGCAGGCCACTAGTGCTGTTGTTCGTCCTCAGGACCCTCACAAACCTCTCTTTTTCTCACAATCTGTATATCAGCTCCAGCAGTTATATTAATGTCAAGTGTAGAACAGGGCCTTTAATATCTAATAGCATTCCAGAGGAAAATATCAGTAGATGTTCCGTTAATGAAGAAGCAATTTTCTGGTGGTTTGTTTCAACGACTGACTGAATTCTCCATAAAATTAGCATTTTGAAACATATTTCTGAAAAATTTCAAACCGTTTGTTATCTTACAGACTCTTTAGCATTCCTTTAGAAGAATAGGAAAGTTAATTATTTAAATAAAGTGAAAATTAAAGACAGTTTAAAGCAGGCAGGGTGATTCACAAGCAGCACATTGCATTGAATTGACCTGTTGATTGCGATAATTAGGCCAGTTAATCAAACCAGACCAAGCCGAATTGAATAATCCGTTTAGACTATTTTGTTCCTGATTAAGATTGCTGATGTTTACTGGTTTATTCAATTGTTCAGCCCACTGCAAATTATAATCCCCAATAATCCAATAGGAAATATTCTCCAGGTTAGCAGTGTTTAACCACTTTGCTGCTAAGGACGCGTTCAGCGCATCCAGCCAAGCGGGGGCTTGGCTGCGGAGGATGCGCTGAGTGCATCCTGTCATTGCAGCGACGATCGGCCAGTATTTCGGCCAATCGCTTTGGCCTCTCGGATTCGGGCTGACATTTTGGAAGTCAGCCCAACCGCCGGAACCCTGGCCGGCATGAATAGTGTCATTGCGCTGGGCGCGATGATGTCTCTTCCAGGCACCCCCCCTGCCAGAGCAGGGAAGGTGCCTGAAGGGGAGAGAGGGTCCTTTGGACCTCTATCCGTCCCCATCGGTAAGGGGCACAGCAAAAAGGCAGGTGGCTACCTTTAACCCCTTAGGGACTGGATCGCGATTCGGTGCCAATAGGCGCCGGATCACGGTTCTCTCCCGGAGGTGGCCAACATCTTGGATGTTGCCAAGCCTCTGGGATCTCCCCTGCCTACTGGCGTCATTGCACATGAAGCAATGAGGTCAGTTCAGGAGTTAACCCCTAGCTGCCACCTATGGTGGTGATAGGGGGGTCCAATGACCCCCGTATCTCCCGATCCGTGGCAGCTATTGGTTAAGAGCAGAGGGGCCAGAGCATGGCCTTTCCAATGATATCAAACACGACCATGTAAAACTAAAGGGAAAAAAATAAAAATATAAATAAAAAATGTAAAAAAAATATCCTAAAATATTTATAAATAAAGAGACTCTTTACTGCAGAATTTTATAAAATTTTCTAAATTTTATTAATGCAGCATTATTGTTCACATTTCAGTGATAATGTGAACAATGATGCTGCACTAATGATTTTTTGGGGGGTATTATCTAAAATCATAGAATTTGTCTTAAAAATAAAAATAAATGGGTTCCCAGTACAAATTTTTTTTAACAAGCCTACCTCGTAGAATATGTGGCTCCAAACACTTGGATGATAAAATGCGAAAAAAATCACTTTACACACTATAGATGATTGAAAGTTCTAATTTTATTGCATTTTTTTGTTATAATATTCAGGCAGGACATGACGTATACATATAATAATGATATATTATGAATCTGCCGAGTCTGCCGGGAAAGAACAATATACGGTATAATTTGTCTGGGTCGTATAATAAAACATGATTTCAAATTGTGTTTAAACATGACGAGCGAAACCGGTAAAAATTAGTTCCGCTTACAGGGGTGAAATGGCTCAGCAGCGAAGGGGTCAAACCTTGGTTATTTTAGCATGGCATGTTCTTCTCCACTTTACTAAACTTCACATCACAAGCGACAAAGTTAATGAAGAAAAAAAACTCTATTCTTTTATAGATGTTGACAAAGAAAGAAACAAACTTTGGTTTAACACCTTCCCTACCAGATCGAGAATACACAATCTTCAACCCCACCTGCTGTTGTCCTGATATATAGTATACTCAGATTGGTCTAATGCTGGAACAATGCAAAGAGATTTTGTTTATTGCAAAATAAATTTGTTTGCAAATGCGCTTCAGAATCTGACCAAATGTTTTAGCAACTCAGGCATGGTGTACAAGGTGCTAAAACAGTATATTACCAGTGAAAATATGTTTTCCATAAGTACACTGGGTCCAAGCAATGGTTTTATGGAAATCATAATGGTAGTAAAGAGATTAATTTTGCACTGATTTGTTAGATGTAAACATGTATAAATTTATTAGTGTTTTATGGGCCAGCAGAGTTATTTCTATGTATTACTTTCAGCCAAATGCCTTGCTCTTAACCCCTTCACTACCGAGATAAAGACATCTCAGGCTTCAAAGGCACCATCGATCTGCAGCTCTGAAGGACAAAAGCAAATTTAATTTGTTTGCTGCAAATGCATTTTCTTTGCTTTTGGGCTGCAGAAAGTGCCCCCAAAGTTTTCTCCATGTGGGCATAATGACCAAAGAGTTAAAATTGTATAAAATCCCCTAACTGAATGTCCTGACATTGGACATTCAGCAGCCCTTGCAGGGAACCTCGAGCTGCAGCTGTAATGGCTGTAACTCAATATGGCAGTAGATCCATCTACTGGCCAAATATGTTATTACAGTAAGAAATACACTGGAAATATGGCCAAATATTTCTTACTGTATAATTAACTTAAAATTATTATTTTTTAAAAAACTACTCGTTCCTGACAATGTTTTTTTGGAAAATCACTTGGTAGTGAAGGGGGTTAAAGGTTAATTTTAAAGATATTCAGAAAATAATCACATTTTTAAACAACTAACTTTATGCTGAAATGTGTTGTTTCGTTTCATTTTAGGCTAAGACTGTGATGGCTAAAGTTGGATACCCTGATTTCATTTTGAATGACACGTACATAAATGAAGATCTAAAACGGGTAGGTTTTTATTGAATTTAAGATATACTTTGGATGCGATTTAATTTTACAGCATGCGTGACTCTTCATGTCTGCTCTACAAGACGTTCATCAATGAACTGAATGGCGTGGAACACTAAGAATTATTACAAAAAACAACCAGCTAATGTTATGCCAAAAATAGTTGCCAGTTCTGCACAATTCCCTTTTTAATGCACAATCTTGCAAATAATATGTATACATTGACGACGGAAGAGCTTTACCTCCAGAGCATCTATTCACTAATATTTTGTCACTTTATATTTCCCAGCATATCTTATGATTGAAGCACAACTTTGTCTATCAGGCAGTAGCGTACTGCAGGGGGGGCAAAAGGACAACCGACCCGAGCGGCACATCAGCGGGCACTTTGCACACTGCACATGTACACTGACATCTCTACACTAAGGCTTGGGTCAGACGAGCGCAGTGCTCACATCCGTGTTGCCGCACATTTTAACGTCCGTGGTAGCATACAATTATGATCAATAGAGACCTGCACACGAAGTACGTCCGCACAGAAGTGCGGACGCACAACGGACATGGCAAACGGACGCAAGTTTGGCAAGAATGTAAAACCGCTACAATGGACGTGCGGAGTGCGCCACGTCCGCAACATCCGCATAGCTTTGTGTGTGAGTGATGGAACGTAGTCAGACGGACTGCATTTTTGACGTCAAGCATTTTTGGCGGACAAAATGTTTTTTCATATTAATTTTATTTCCCATCTACATCAGTCAAAAAAACGGCAGTCACAAAAATGGACCGTGTGGCCACTACCTTGTCGTCATTCAGAAAGTACGTCCGTTGCGCACGTACACACAGTAGGCACAGAATGCGTTCGTCTGACCCTAGCCTCAACAAGGTGTGCGTGGGTGTGTGCGTGGTGACGTCCTTCTCAAAAGCATGCATGGTGATGTCCATGTCACATACATGCTCAATGACATCAGGTTATTGCCGCACCCATTTTGGATATGGTCACATGCATACTATAAGCATCACACTGGCCTTTTAACTACAAGCGGATAAAAGGAACAGTATGTCTCTGCTACCAGGCTTATTGTACACCTAGTATGCATGATTCACAGCCTAACTATCCTTCTTAGACACCCAGTCCCAACAAAAGCAATAATTCCACCAAGCAATATTGTTAGTTTCTCCACATCCTTTAACTAACAAACATGCTGATGCCTCTATTTACATAACAAAGTAATATTTATAAAATAAAATAGTATGCATAGTTAAACTGGAGGATAAAATGTAATTTTGCATATGTCGTATTATTGCTAGACACCTGATTTAAAGTTTGTAATAATTAGAATTTGTTGTTGTTAATTTGATTAACCTTTTAGATACATATTATTGTGATGAAACAGTTTAGACACTAAATTGAGCCCCTTATCGCAACGCTTCAAACAAGGTTTGCATTATTAACATGCAAGTCAGCTTTTTATCAAATACAGTAAATATGAAAACGAGAGAGAAGTTCACCCAAAATTGGGTGATCAAGTGCCAAGGCACTAAATATATTCCAAAACCATAGCGGATGTATGCAGTTCACCTTTGAGTGTATCCCTCACCTACAAACGCAAGTAATAAAAAGAACATGCAAATCACATGTGCAAGGGAACGCACAATGTATAGAAACACAGTGAGGATATTAGATATAAATGCAAGGGAGTTGACCCATACTCATCTTAATCCAAGTAACACAATCCAAAATCTATGATAAAACATGAAACAACATTGCGTAGCACAGTTGATACAAAGAATTAGAATATATACAGGGTTATTCAGAGAGCGTGAAAAGCAGGAGAATGACTGGAGAATGAAAAATTCTAGGTCAAAATAGCCAAACCAGAAAAATTCTCCCTTTCATCTCACTTTCCAAATCGGCTATTTTGACCTAGAATTTTTCATTCTCCAGTCATTCTCCAGTCATTCTCCTACTTTTCACGCTCTCTGAATAACCCTGATAGACTCTGTTATAATACACTCACAATGGTGGAGCCTATTAGGCTCGTAGTCTGCGCCTCTATGGGGGGCTCCTCACATCAAATACGATAGATAACTCTATATTCTTCCCAAATCTCATTCTTCAAAACCTCAAAGGAAAGCAATGTATAGCATAATTACAATTGCTGTATTGGATAGAAGAAAGGGCCCACTCACATGCTCCAGAGGTTCTTTTTATCAAATATGAAAACGATACATAAATTTAAATGGTCATATGCCTCACTTACAAGTCTTTGCAGAGGTCGTAATGAGATTAATAGCAATGAGCTTTTCTGCAGATCTATCGCCTCCCTGGCTGTTGTAATACATCAGTAAGGTTTGTTGGATTTTTTGGTTAGTGATGGCAGGACTTCTCTTTCCACCTTCCCTAGAGCAACACATGTGACAATATTGAAATCTCACTTAGAATTGAAATTCTACCCAGTGATAACATTAATGTTACAGTAAAAAGCACTTAAGTGAGGTTTCATTGACTTAATGTCTTTTTCATTGTCTTTTTGCAAAGCTCTGAAGAGGGTGGCTGATTAATGGTTCCCCTTTCCCCTCATCCTGGCAACACTACTGCTTTAGTATTTTATGCTGTTTCTACTGCGAACAATCTAAAGCAGTGTTTCTCAACTCCAGTTGACCCACTAACAGGCTGGATTTTAAGGATCAGTTTAGGGAAATGTAGACTGAATCCCGCAATCACTGATCAGTTAATTATATCACCTGTGCTGTGCTTCAGATATCTTGCAAACTTGGCCTGTATTGGGTCCTGAGGACTGAAGTTGAGAAACACTGATCTAAAGGATGTCTGTGGTGTTTCCCATCTGCATGGTGTCACCCGGTGCGGTCTGCACCCCCAACACCCTGCAAGTGATACCAATGATGTAACCATTTTTGTTATTTCACTTTATAACATTTACTGTATTTGACACAAAGGCTATTTATGGCAAACATGCAGACCCTATTTGTAATAGGGGTCACCTTCCTGTGTCTAGAAAGTTTAATCTCCGTAAAATTTCTGTAAAGGAAAAAATAATAATTATATATATAGTATATTATTGTACTATTTTATTATCTCAGAATAGCGATCTATATGCCAGATTGTTACGTTATCCTACATTTAAGTGTTAACTATGCATTACACATTTTAAATAAAAGGTAATATTAGTAATGCTTGGTAGTGAAAGGAATAATGTATTTTTCTGGATGGGATTTAAATTGGCCTATATAACACTAAATCCTAGTGTGTTTATTTTTGTTTTAAACAGATACATTTGTGTGAGATTTTCCTGCGTTAAGTAGCAAGAAAAGTCCATGTATTTGCACTTTGACTCATTTTAAATGGATTTGTCAATAGTGTACGTAGCATTAAATGAGAGCTGTTGAATAAGAGCTTTAAGTTTTAAGTGGCTGCTGTAATGCACACAAACAGTAAAGTTCATAAATTTCAGTTTATTGAATAAATTATGCTTAACGGTAATGTTTTCCTATTACTTAAGTTAAAATGTTTTAGTCTGATGTAGTCTTAATTATTGCAATTTCATTTTAATTCCTCTAAAGGCTTTTAATATCAAGGATAATAGTTTTCAGTTGCAGATTGAGCTATGACTTTGATAGTGACCAGACAATTATCTTCACATTACATCATGTGATCTTTTACTTTGCACTTATTGCTCGTTGTAAGTCAGACACTAAGTCCAATATATATTTATATATATATATATATATATATATATATATATATAAATGACATCAAACTAAGTCTAAAGATCTACTAACCCATGACACTGCACCGACCCTATCTTTAGTGATATAATTACTTATGTCCCCGTAAATGAATTTGTTAAACTTGTTTACATGCCCACCATTTATTACTGTTGTCTCCCAGGTTTGAGCTAACCATCAATCTTAGAGTTTCATTAAATTATATAGTTTTTTGATACAACAAATATTTTGTTACTATTAATTCCATGAGATGCCACTCTGAATTGAAACTTACTAATGGATAATGGTCAAGAAAATGTTTATTACAATCTTTAGTTTCGTTCAAAAGACTTGAAATAAGTAACTACTCTGTGGAGAGCATGGGAACGAGGGAGTGCAGATATTGTGGCACTTTACTGGCTTATTATCGTTTATGCTGGTGATTTTGTTGTGTATTTCTTAAGGTCACAGAAAATAAATATGTAAGGAATATACTCACTATGTCACGTGTTAATAGGTCCATTCTGTATTGAGGTATATTAATAGAGATCTCTTAAGGGACTGGGGGAAGATTTGATGGTATCTGGGAGTTATACCATATTTGTGGTGCTCTGTAGGAAAATGAGGATCGAGACACTTTCTTTTTGTATTGTGGTATTGCAAGTAAGGTGCAGGTCCTGGATCGGAGGTTATAGGACGAGGGAACTGCTGGGGAAAGCAGTCTATTCTGATAGGGTGGTAGCTTTTCAGAAAGGCTCTTAAACATCAGGTAGGAAAGGTGAAGGTGTGTTTGGATTCCAGCGAAGACTATTATAGCCCTTTTAACATTTCACAGTGGTAGATCATGCAGTTACATTGTAGCACAAAGCGGCAGAATGAGTTATACAATGTAGTAAGTTTATAAAGGTGTTTTTGCGGGGCAGCTGCATACACTACATTTCCGTATTCAAACACGGCATAAGCATCTGCTTTCTTACTGTGAGGCTCAAGCAGGATTTGTTTTTGTACATTACAGGGCACCTAGTTTGGGGTAAAGTTTAGTTGAGAGTGTTTTGATGTGGGGGCCAAAAGATAGAATGTATCAATATTCATGTTGTGTACAGCTGTGTTAATGGAACATAAGGTGGGCACTGCATGTTTTGACTTCTCTATCACTGGTTTTTATTTACTAATAGGGTGTTCTAAGCCAGAACACCGCTGTAGAAAATTGCAATTCTGAAGTTCTATCACTTATGGCAAAGTGAAATGCTTTACTGGTATTTAGACAGACACTAGCAGATTCACAAACACATAAAATGAAAGAGAGAACGCATGTGGACACTGACAGGCACACAGTGGCCAACACTGATGTACTGAAGGGGTAGCCCATTTGCTTTTGCATACTCTGTTAGTGTACAGGGATGCAGAACAGGTCATATGCGCAGTTATACATTGCAGCATGTATTGCGGTTTGAGATCCCTCTTGTCACACCCCTTGTTTTTGCCCATTAACTTTTACCTCCCTCATTGGTGCTGTTCGCTAAAACCTAGATGTCCTGTTACCACCTGGTTCCAAATTTACATTTCACATGCCTGAAATCTGGAGTGCCCCTACCCAGACCCTGGACACACTACTCACTACTAACACACAAACATTCTGCTCTGACACCCTTGTAGAACACTGACACACGACGTTGATCCACTACTACACTGCTCTGAGACTCTATGCTTTGTGGTCATAAGGGAACGTATTGGAATCTGATCCCACACATCTCCCCATGCAAGCACACATTGCAAACTTTGGGTAAGCAATGGAAACACCAGCCCTGTAAATGCAGAACAGTCTGCTCACCAAGTGGGACAGCAGCACTGGCAGTACAAAAAAAAAAAATAAAGTTAAAAAGGATTACAGTAGAGACAGTCACCCCTCAGTGTTAGTAACCTGTAGGCAAATGTTTACTCTGCCGAATTGTAAATGCAGCCCTGCTGCTGCCCAATGTGAATGAAACTCAGCCTGCTCTATCAGCAGCTCTCACTTTACAGAGTAGAAGGAATGTGATGTCCTATTCCTGCATCAGTGTGTAGTAGTGGCAGCTTCTAGCACATGCAAGGATTTGCATAGCCATTCTGGTTATATTACACCCCCTGGGAGCTGGGGTAGCCCAAAGCATTAGTCCTGCTGTGTGGAGCCACGTACGTGCTTATTTTGATTTGATTTGATTTTTGTGCTGCTCTTTGATTTCAGGGCTCTTCTGGCGAGGATATAATGTAACTTGTTCTCATGGGTTCATGTTCTCAAGAAGCACTAGGCACTCCATCCAACCCACCACGCAGAGACCTGGGACTGAAGGGCAGTTTTCCCACCCATGACAACATCAGTGTTGCAGGTTATCCTCACCTTCGGAGTAGCCTATAACTCTAGGAATTAGCCTGTAAATACTTTGTAGGATCCTTTTTTTTTTTCTGCTTCACTGTTAATACCTGAGGTAAACACATAAAAATTCCCATGTGTAAAGTGTGTGCTTCAAATGATTTCCAGGGCACATCTTTACGGTGCTGTTTAGAGGATGTTTTATTAGTGACAATGTAAAATAGACATTACATTTGGCAAGGTTATAGCTTGTTACAATTATATGGCATACTTTACATAGCCATAATGTTAATACGTTAATATAATTTATTTTTTATCTTCACGCTGTAGTTGAAATTTTCCGAGTCAGACTATTTCGGAAACGTACTGCAGACTCTGCATTTTCTGTCTCAATTAGATTTCTTTTGGTTGAGGAAAGCGGTCCCGAAAAAAGAGTGAGTATGTATACATTATGCATGACTTTATGTAACATAACTATTTTGCAGTTTGTAATTTATTTCTCTACACTTGGGTTATTTCGTGATACGGGCATCCATACATTGAAAGTTATATTGTGCTTTGTCATCTCACTGCCATAAAAAAAACTGAGATTCTTACACTTTAAAAGAGCACTTGTCATACAAAAATAATATGACACCATGTTGAAAACTCAATTCCCATCTATACATTGTGCTTGCCAATTTGCTAGTAAATAAAATAGATTTATTTTTCTTCCATTGTCAAAATTTTGATTGATTTATGCAGTGGAGTGGCCATTTTTTTTCTGCTGTTGCAGCACAGTTACGAGACCCTTTGATTTAATGGTTGGTGTAACTCGGATGGAAGAAATAAAAATATGGGTAACATCCCAAGGCAAAAATTACTCCAGTGAAGTTAGCCTGGTGTCCAATCATAGGGCAGCAAAGATTCTTCTTATCAGCAGCATATTAACCTCCCTGGCGGTTATCCCGAGTGTGGCTGAAATTTATCCCCGAGCCACACTTGGGCTTGATAGAGATACATGACCTGTCCCTGTGCTTCCTCGCTGTCCCCGCAGACTCCTTCGTCGATTGCGACGTTTTGCTTCCTGGTTCCCTTCTCGCGAGAACCAGGAAGTATGAGGTCGCGATCACCGAAGGAGACTGCGGGGACAGCGAGGAAGCGCAGGGACAGGTAATGTATCCAGCGGCATCCCGAGTGTGGCTTGGGGTTACCGCTTCCAGCATAGGAATTTAACCCTGAGCCACACTCGCTATACCGCTAGGGGGATATAAAAAAAGTAACGATTCTGACATCTAAAAGATGTCAGAATCGTACCGCCAGGGAGGTTAATGAGCTTATTTTTGTTCTTTTTAGTATAGCTCATATAGATTATGATATTTTTTCATGGCCAAGAGAGATGTCTTTTTGCTCTGGAGAACAGATTTCTCTTGGCCGAACATGGAGATATCAGATTATTTTTTGAGAGGCCAGACTGTTTGTGCTTCCTTTTTTTGACTTTTCATAATTTAAGTATGCAATTTTCTAATAAAGTGCATTTGTGATGTTTAGGGGTGCCTGTATGCATTTGCATTGTTACTCAAATAATGTTGTGGCATGTTGCAATTTATAGTACAAAAATACTCCACACCCTAGGGTAAACTGGAAAAGGGACCCCCCCATCTATCTATCTATACATGAGGCAGGGGATACTGATGCAACAAAAAATGAGGATAAATAGTAGCCTATCAAATACAATCTTTAATGAAGCAGATAAATTGCAGCACAGAAATTATCCCTGGAGGATATCCCTAAGAAACAGGACGGCCCACTGGTATAAACCATTCCTCTTATACCTAATACATGGCGGGGGTTCTTATTGTCAAGCATGAAGAACAATACCTTATAGGTACCACTCAGGAACATGCCAGGATATCAGTGTATAAACATCAACATGTCTGATAATATACCACTGTAATAATATATATAACCCCTGTTTAGTCAGACCAGGGGCCTGAATGCACTTATTTAGCCGTGCTCTATATTTAGTAAGTCGGCTACCTTGTATAACAGTGCGTATTGACTGAGTGCTGATACTTTGTATTCATGCGCTGATACTTTGTATACAGGAGAGCTCACTGGCATAAACCATGCCTCTTATACAAAATACATGGTGAGGGTTCTTATTTTGAAGCATAAAAAAATACCTTCTAGGTGCCACCCAGGAACATGCCAGGATATCAGTGTACAAACATCTCATAAACAATCATATACTACTTAATAATATATATACCCCCAGGGGCATGAATGCACTTATTTACCCATGATCTATATATTTAGTCAGTCGGCTACCTGGTATAACAGTGCCTATTGAGTGAGCGCTGATACTTCTTTTTGTAAAGCATGAAAAAACAATACTTTAAAGCTGCCACCCAGGACCATGTCAGGATATCAGTATACAGTAGTCTATGTAGAGTAAGCTTTAATGAAGAAGAAAAAATGCAAGACAAAAACCAGTCACAGACACCACATATGCAAACCAAAAATTAATAAAAACTGGTGTGGGTGGGCACATAGAAATCCTTAATAGGAATCAATCACAGAAGGTCTAGCAAATATGCATTAACTCACATTATATAGATTATTAGTAGAAAAAAGCCCAATAATCATTAATAAAGAAACTCTTACCCACAACCACCAACACAAATATGGGATATGACAAATATGACAGATAAAAAGCGTAGACCAATATATTGGGAGACTAATATGGTTAATCAACACATGAGCTCTGAAGCAGTTCTCTGAAATGCCAGATGTGCAAATGACTTCTGCAATAATAGACTTTATTTTATATATACAGTCAGGTCCAGAAATATTGGGACATCGACACAATTCTAACATCTTTGGCTCTATACACCACCACAATGAAGTTGGAATGAAACAAACACAATGCGCTTTAACTGCAGACTGTCAGCTTTAATTTGAGGGTATGTACATCCAACTCAGGTGAACAGTGTAGGACTTACAACAGTTTTCAGATGTGACTCCCACTTGTTAAGGGACCGAAGGTAATGGGACAGAATAATAATCATAAATCAAACTTTCCCTTCTTAATACTTGGTTGCAAATCCTTTGCAGTCAATCACAGCCTGAAGTCTGGAATGCATAGACATCACCAGACGCTGGGTTTCATTACTGGTGATGCTCTGCCAGGCCTCTACTGCAACTGTCATCAGTTCCTGCTTGTTCTTGGGGCATTTTCCCTTCAGTTTTGTCTTCAGCAAGTGAAATGCATGCTCAATGGGATTCAGGTCCGGTGATTGACTTGGCCATTGCATAACATTCCACTTCTGTCCCTTCAAAAACTCTTTGGTTGCTTTTGCAGTATGCTTTGGGTCATTGTCCATCTGCACTGTGAAGCGCCGTCCAATGAGTTCTGCAGCATTTGGCTGAATGTGAGCAGATAATATTGCCCGAAACACTTTAGAATTCATCCTGCTGCTTTTGTCAGCAGTCACATCATCAATAAATACAAGAGAACCAGTTCCATTGGCAGCCATACATGCCCACGCCATGACACTACCACCACCATGCTTCACTGATGAGGTGGTATGCTTAGGATCATGAGCAGTTCCTTTCCTTCTCCATACTCTTCTCTTACCATCACTCTGGTACAAGTTGATCTTGGTCTCATCTGTCCATAGGATATTGTTCCAGAACTGTGAAGGCTTTGTTAGGTGTTGTTTGGCAAACTCTAATCTGGCCTTCCTGTTTTTGAGTCTCACCAATGGTTTACATCATGTGGTGAACTCTCTGTATTCACTCTGGTGAAGTCTTTTCTTGATTTTTGACTTTGACACACATGCACCTACCTCCTGGAGAGTGTTCTTGATCTGGCCAACTGTTGTGAAGGGTGTTTTCTTCACCAGGGAAAGAATTCTTCGGTCATCCACCACAGTTGTTTTCCGTGGTCTCTCGGGTCTTTTGGTGTTGCTGAGCTCACCGGTATGTTCCTTCTTTTTGAGAATGTTCCAAACAATTGTTTTGGCCACACCTAATGTTCTTGCTATCTCTCTGATGGGTTTGTTTTGTTTCTTCAGCCTAATGATGGCTTGCTTCACTGATAGTGACAGCTCTTTGGATCTCATCTTGAGAATTGACAGCAACAGATTCCAAATGCAAATAGCACACTTGAAATGAACTCTGGGCCTTTTATCTGCACATTGTAATTGGGGTAATGAGGGAATATCACACACCTGGCCATGGAACAGCTGAGAAGCCAATTGTCCCATTACCTTTGGTCCCTTAACAAGTGGGAGGCACATCTGCAAACTGCTGTAAATCCTACACCGTTCACCTGAGTTGGATGTACATACCCTCAAATTAAAGCTGACAGTCTGCAGTTAAAGCACATTGTGTTTGTTTCATTCCAACTCCATTGTGGTGGTGTATAGAGCCAAAGATGTTAGAATTGTGTCGATGTCCCAATATTTCTGGACTTGACTGTATATAAGATTTGAAAGGTTGCATGATCTTCATTAACTGCTACTTTTAATATTTGAATGTGTATGATTGATTTACTCAGGGTCCTGGCATTATTTAAATATTTTGGAACATTTGCCATGGTTTTTTTTTTCCCTTTATTTTTTCCAGATGGTTTACTAATCCCACAACGGTCAATGCCTTCTACAGTGCAACTACCAACCAAATTAGTAAGTATTTCAGTATAGCCCAGATATTATTTTTACAGTGCATCTGTCATGCCCAACACAAAGGACACTGTCTTGTGCCTACAGCTAAAATGGGGACGCTAAGGCTCCTTTCACACTGTGCGATTTGAAAATCGCGCGACTTTCCGCGTGATTTTCATATTCGCGACATGGTGCGATGTTGCGCGACGTCGTGCGACATCACTGTTTTGTGCAATTTTTGCAAAGCACCACCAATACAAATCGCAAAATCATAGATAGCAAATCGCAAAAAAAGGATCATGTACCTGTGACATGCTTCTGCGACGCGCGACATCGCGCGGCAAGATGTGAACAGCTCCTAAGGGGAAAAATTTGTGCACGCAAATTTCCCTTTAGCATCCCCGTTTTACAAGTAGACAGCCGCTAGCCTCCAGGATACTCACGGCAGCGCTAATGAGCTGTCGCGAGAATCCCCTCCTGGACTGTGTTGGACTCCATGGAGGCTTGTGCTGCTGAGTCAGCAGACCTCTCTTGCGAGATCCCGTAGGACCGCGGAGTGATCGTGCAGGGAGACTGGGGACTTTTTTTCCCCCAGTCTCACTTTGCTCCCAGCGGCCAGAAGCGGAGGATCGGCATGCCGTTCTCGCCACGGGATGAGAGGTGATTATCTGATTATTTTTTTTGGGGGGGGGGTGGTTCCAGCTGCTGCTAACTGATTCCATTTCTGCGGAATCAGTTAGCACGAGCATAGAGCTGTGGCTACCTTCTCAGCGGTAGCAGTGAGTAATTAGCATTAGGACTTTGTGATCCTAACGCAAATTACTCTGTTTACTCTTTGCTTACTCTTTCCGCTCCCCATGTTAAGTATAGGGAGAGCAAAGTAAAGTAAGCCCGCTCTAGAAAGAGCTATTACCGTTTACCGATGCGCTAACGGATTCTTTTTAACCTGTTTGCGATTGGGTTCAGATTTGGCCGTAAAGCTATCACCTCAATTAACCTAGCACTAATGCTCTCTTATGTGAGTGCTAGCGTAAAGTAGGTGATAGGGCCAGTGGTGTATTTTGGCCTAGGCCAACAAGGCCTAGGCCTAGGGCGGCACTTTCCAGGGAGCGGCGGCCCACACTGGTGGCCCCACCCCTAAATTTTTTTTTTTTTTTACTTTTGCAAAGTATTTTCCCAGGAAGGATACATTGAGATTTCACAAATTTTCAAGTATGTCCTGGGTAGGCAAGGCCTAGGCTTTCACTTTCCAGGGGGCAGCAAAAAAACTCACCACTAAATGGATTACTCACAGAGCACCGAAATGATGCCAACATTTTAGTGTTCTGTAGTTCCCTGCACTTCGGAGAATAAAATTTCCCCATCCTGCAGTGAATTCACCATTCACAGCAGGATGCCCGAAGTGCAGGAAGTCGGCCTACTTAACAAAATGTATGGAATTTACATATAAGGTCCTATGATTGATAATAAAAAGGTCTCTCAAGATGGCTCCACGCACAGGCACAGCCGCGATCCTAACGTGGCCTGGAGGGACCTCCTGCTGAGTCCGTACACAGTCCCTGCTGAACTGCACACAGCCTTACCGCGGACGGAGGCCGGTAAATATAGAATAAATAATTGCTGTGTGCTCATATACACTCGGTTTGCTGGGAGTTTTATTGCAGTGGATTCTGATGCACTCATACACACCGCACATTGCATTGCTCGGAGTTTTATTGCTGTGGATTCTGATACGCTGATACACACCACACATTGAATTGCTGTGAGTTTTATTGCGGTGAATTCTGATACGCTGACACACACACCGCACATTGCATTGCTGGGAGTTTTATTGCTGTGGATTCTTATACAGTCATACACAATGCACATTGCATTGCTGGGAGTTTTATTGCTGTGGATTCTGTGATACACACTGCATATTACTGTGAGCTTTATTGCCCTGGAGCTCTGGGATATGCTCATACACACTGCACATTACTGTGAGTTTTATTGCTGTGCAGTTCTGATATGCTCATACACAGTGCCCATTTCTGTGGTTTTTATTGCTGTACAGCTCTGTGATGCACTCATATGCAGTGCACGTTTCTGTGGATTTTATTGTTCAACCAATTAGAGCGGCTGTGATCCAGTATACTTGACATGCGTGGCTGTTCTTTGTAATAATGCTTGAATTTAAACATTTCATAATTTTATTTATCTCAATAGATACATTTGAAAAGGTATATAAAATATACAAGTAGGCACTTGGTATCCACTTTAATATAAAGAGAGGAAAAGGCGAGGCTCTAAGAGGAAAAGGTGGAGCTTAAAGAGGAAGGGTGGGGATTAACCTGGAAGAGGTGTGCCCTTGACAGGAAGGGGTGCCTCAAATTTAAATTAGGGGGTGCACGAGTTTAGTCAGGCCTAGGGCAGCACAAAACCTAAATACACCACTGGATAGGGCCCAAAGTGGGCTTATGTAATAGGGCAGTGGTCCTCAATATCCCTAACAGGCCAGGTTTTAAAGACTACTTTGGAGAAATGCAGACTGGATCTTGCAATCACTGAGCAGCAAATCATATCACCTGTGCTGTGCTTCAGATATCTGGAAAACCTGGTGTGTCAGTGGGTACTGGAGGACCAGTGTTGGTAGGTAACCACTGTGATAAGGAATCCATCTATAGAACAGTTAGCTGTTATCTTTTGCCAACTTCTTTGTAGGAAACGTTTGCTGTTTTTCCCCTTCAATGCTTTGTTGTCACTCACGTCGGATAGCATGCTAATGGAGTGACACACAGCTGTGAGCTGAAGAGCCATCCTATAAAATAGACCTGGCTCACTCCTTACACCTGATTGTATAGTGATACACTCGTTGCCAAGTCGTGCGGTGACTATCAGTAAGAGGGGCCCATAGAGAAAGGTAAGTAGTGGTTAAATGTATCTTGCTATTTCAATTTATGGTTCTTATTTAAACAATGATCTTTTATAATCATCAGATTGTGTTCTAGTGGTGTTTAACATTAGCTTTAATAAATCCATTTTGGTGTAAGAAGTATTTTAGCAACTTCAGGAACCTACAGAATCTGCTTAGATGGATTGATAATGACGAACAATTCTGTTGTAAATTACAAGACAATAATCCACTACACTATTTTACACTGAGCAGGTAAAATAAAATCATTGTTAGGACTTTTCAAACATTTGAAGAACATTGTGATGCAGTTTAGTAGTGGGTAAAGTACATTTAGGGTTCTTCTGTTTTTGCTAGGATAATATTTTATTCGTATATGAAATTGGAAGCGTTAGGGACAGGGAATGCTTGTAAAGGAATTTTAATAAGACATATGTCAAAATACAGCTGCCACAATAGTGACCCGAATGCTTAGCCAAGGGTGCTTGCATATTTATTGGTTATGCATCACAAGTTATCATTTTCAAGAATTCACTTTCCTTCAGTTTGTCTGCAGCTATTTAACGTGGAAAAAGGTTGATTTCTCAAAAAATCTGATTGATTTAACAATCTAGGTTTAAGATTGCTCGACTGCGCAATTAAATTGATTTTGAAATTTGACATAATAGCTTTTATAGTTTACTAATGCCTTTGAGTTAATACAAATTTTCTTTTTGAGTTATTTAAAAAAAAACATAATTTCAATTTCCTTTTGCACATGCTCACAGAAAGTGTGCCGTAATGTGATGGATTGATATGCTCAATAGGTAAGAAAGAAAGATTCTGTTCTCCAGTATTTAATTATACCAAAAATCCGTGAGTCAGAAACTCCAAGATCAAGACCAAGGGATCCGTATACCCCATGGTACAAAATGTCAAATAGCAAAAAACACAAATGATGCTATACACGAACTAAAAATAATAAATGAAAGAATATGCTTTGTACAAAAAAACATATATAAAAGACATATACCGTATGTGAAATAACTGGATTTTTGCTACAGTACAGACATTGATAGCACTCAACAATAAATAATAGAGAAATAAATGCCATATGGCCTTTTCAAGAGTGAAAAAGCCTTGTCACGGTGAAACACGTTGAGTGTTTGTCTTTTTTTTAACTGTTGATTTGTTTTTGGTACCTTCTGGCCGCGAGAGCTTAAGTTTATTATTATGGAGTATTCATAGGCAGCTCGATCGGCCAAGGTATAGAGAGCCCACATTGTGTAGCCTGTAAAGAGGTAATGCATGAGTGTACATTTTAGTAGCTATGGAGGCTGAAATTATTACTCTGATACACTCTCCTCCCATATGGCCTTTATTTCTCTATTATTTATTGTCGAGCACTATCAATGTCTCTAACTGTAGTCAAAATCCAGTTATTTCACTTATATGTTTTTTATAGATACATTTGTAGCATATTCTTTCATTTATTATTTTTTGTTCTTGTATACTATCAATAAAGTTTTTTGCTATTTGATATCTTGTACTGTGAGGTATACGGATCCCTTGGTGCTGATCTTGGAGTTTTTGACTCAAAGATTTTTGGTATGTGTATTCAGGTTGAGGGTTTAGGCCCTTGTTGGATCTGTTTTGGGCACCATTATTTTTGTTTTCGGTGAGTTTTGTGAAATGTTCTCCAGTATACTCTGCTCATGTATAGTAGCAATGTAAATGAAAAAATGCAGAGAATTCTGGGAGCATTTAGACTATTCTCCTAACTGTAGTTATGTTCCTTATTCTGCATATGGCTACCAGAGCACTTTTATCCAATTCCCAGGTATGTTAAAATTTTCTACAACTCAAGACTTCAACGCAGCCCAGTTGCTGCTCAGTACTGTTTACTGGTCTATGTAGCTAATCAGACGTGGTAGTGACTTTAGTATTTATTGCTCAACATTTGTCATTAAGGCTGGGGCCTCACGTGCACACTCAGTGAGTCCGTTGGGATTCTCCACTCTCCCAGCATCATAGCGTTTCTATGGATCAGCTGGGAGAACCACATGATGTAACATGCGTACTTATAACACGTGTTACAATGGACGTGGATTTTACTTTCCCGTCGAACCGTAACAACGGATGTCAGACTGGTCTACAAAGAGCAAGTGTGTGGCACACACGAAGTGGCTACACGGGCGTCCAAATGCAAAGATCGCCTGTCTGGCCCCAACCTTATTTTAAATAGTTGGTATACTCTTTGTTTTACTTAATTTGAAATTATTTTTACTTACAAAAAAATTTACTTTGTTAAATTATTATTTAGACAAAACAAAGTTCAAACTGTCCCATAGTTGCTTTTCTTCTGTCACTCACCCTGTAACGTAATTGATAACTGAAACTACTGATGATTTTATCTTTACTGTCATGTGTGATGTCACCAGTGATGTCATTGAGGGATTAAAGAAAAACTTTGAAAAGGCAGAGGCAGTTCAAGAATTGAGTTTCCTAGTTTCAAGTTTATTTGGAGACTTAAACTCTTGTTCAAGTGCTATTTTGCCTCTGTATTAAATGTGTGGTACGTTTCTCTTCAACAACTCTGTTTCAAATATCTTACTGAAAGAATTGATAGATATTTTTAATTTCCTGTATGAATATATATATGTATTGTGATTCAAATATGTACCGTAGTTAATATGCATTAGTTTGAAAAGCCTGTTCTAATACAGATGGGCTATGATCCCCTCCTTTTCCCCCCTCCATTTTCTAAGTGTTCAATACTATATGTAGATAGACTTTCTTTCACAGGATGTGGCCTGTGGAATTGTAATGAAAACCAGACTTCCTGTAAGCCCTCGTTACGTTAAGTGTAGAAAAAAGTGTGTGAAAGTTGTAAACCAGAAAAAACGTCTTTAAGTTGTTTGAAATCTAATAAATAGAGCTGTCCGAACAAAGAATAGTCAGACATGATGAAAGCTGTACATTGTGTGTAGCTGATTTTAATGTCTCTGCTATAGCGTGTGCGAGTCTTGCTTCATTTTCTTATTTGGGAAGGAACTTGCAGAGGTTATTGGAATTCCTGTTATGGTAATTATATATAGGAAAACTGATTTGATTTGTTTAATTTATTTTTTAACACTTACAAGTCTTTGTATTGAGAGCATTGCAAATATAAGTGCCATACGTATTTTCAATATGAGGTAATATAACATTAGAATAGATTTAAAATATTGAAGTACATTCAGGGTTATTCAAAGAGAATCATAGAAACATAGAAAAATGTCGGCAGATAAGAACCTTTCGGCCCATCTAGTCTGCCCAATTACATGGATACTTTACCTGGATTTATCTTTTGTTTAGGATAGCCTTATGCCTATCCCATGCTTGCTTAAATTCAATTACTGTTTTGGCCTCTACCACTTCTACTGGAAAACTGTTCCATGTATCCACCACCCTCTCAGTAAAATAATGCTTCCTGATGTTACTTCTAAACCTTTGCCCCGTCTAATCTAAGACTATGTCCTCTTGTTTTGCTATTTTGTTTCCTTTTAAATATACTCCCTTCCTCTACCTCGTGGATTCCCTTTACGTATTTAAATGTTTCTATCATATCTCCTCTGTCTCGTCTTTTTTCCAAGCTGTACATGTTAAGATCATTAAGCCTTGAGAAACAAGGGGGGTGTTTGTGAGGGTCCTGAGAACAAGCAACAGCACAATGGCCTGCTCTACGGTGGGTGCCCGCTCAGGTCTCACAAACAAGGTTTTAGCTTGATTGTGCCATTACAGGGATGAATTTTCCATATGCAAATCAGCCTGCTCTCACCCAGAAAGGGTGGCCAGTGCTGATTGCCAAGGACGTCATCCCTGCATGAGAGGTGCAGCAACCCCTGACGATCGTTTCGGCCTTATTGGGCCTTGTCAGGAGGGTATAGTTGACACCCCTCTAGGCACATCAAGCAAGGGGTCCACGTCTGGATGACCCTTTACAATTACAGTGAGAAACAAGGGGGGTGTTTGGAATCCAAGCTCAAAGATTGCAATTTATCGATAAGCCTTCTATGCGGAACAGTATCAAAAGCCTTACTGAAATCTAAATAAGCAATGTCTACTGCACCACCTGTGTCTAGTCGAAACGTGACTGCACGTTAGGTGACTTTTCGTTCTCTTCAATTCGGTGCGATTTGGCGATCCCATTTCGGCGACCCCACAGTGTATTCAGCAAGCACCACAGGGCCGTCGTAGTGCAGGGAAAAGCCGCCGCAAAACCCAGGCGAATGCACTCTGAAACTGGCAAAAACATATGGATTAACCCCACCGAAGACGCTGGAGAAACCCGAGCAGGAGCCGATCACAGTGCAGAGCAGCCAACGGAAGAACCCGACACAGCAGACGAATGGAGTGAAAAAAAACAGTACGCTTGAATGTTTGAAGTGAAACGCTGTTTGCAAACAAACTACTGAGCGAAAATGTCTGAAATTTACATATGAGGTCCAATGAATAATAATAAAAAGGGCTGTGACAGAAAAAAAATCGGAAAATGCTTAAAAGATCCTAAAAAAATCGATAAAGAGATTTTTTTAGTGCAGAATATTATAATAAATGGTTTATTAGATATTGATTAAAACGGGAATATTTTTAACATTGAAGCCTATGGGATTCGCCTGAATAAACCTGTCGAATGAAGCAACCGAATGGCAGGGCATTTTCGGCAACTTTTCACTGCTAAGGGGATTTCACTGCCCTCAAACAGGCACAGAACAGGCACCGTATGTGCAGACAATTCGCCAACATTTGGCGAACTGCCTGCTCTCTGAATAGCCGAATAAAGGTAACCGAACCCTGAATTTCACTACTGGTTTTTGTTCTCTGAATAGACGAAGCTATGGGGATTTCACTGCACTCGAACAGGCACAGTATGTGCAGACAATTCGCCAACATGTGGCGAACTGCCTGCTCTCTGAATAGCTGAATGGCCAGGAAAGGTATCCGAACCCTAAATTTCACTACTGGTTTTTGTTCTCTGAATAGACGAAGCTATGGGGATTTCACTGCACTCGAACAGGCACAGTATGTGCAGGCAATTCGCCAACATTTGGCGAACTGCCTGCTCTCTGAGTAGCCGAATGGCCAGGAAAGGTAACCGAACGCTGAATTTCAGCGTTCGGTTACCTTTCGCCAGCAATTTGGAGCTCTTTGAATAACCCTGATTATCTTTCTGACCCATCCACTCAGTAGGTGATTAACCTCCTCACTACTAGGTTGTTTTCCATAAAACCACTATTAAGATCCAGTGGGTTGTTTTTTTTAAACCACTTTACATTTATTACACACAGTTGAAAATCATTGTACATCTATACAATGTATTTTTGATATCAGTATACCCTAGTTGACCGGTAGATGGTGCCATCTGGTGGCTAAATAGTAGTAATGCAGGTATGCATCTGCTGGCGCTCTGTGTCTGTGGCAGCTTTAACACCTCGGCAAACATATCCGAATTACTGAAACTTTAAGGGCACAGTCTAGGAATCATTTGCAAACAAATTTTGTTTGCCATAAATAAAATTCCTTTACATTGCTCCCGATTGAGACCAGATTCAGTTAAAAATATCTTGGGCTCCAGCAGGAGCTTTTGAAGATCAAGATAACGTGATGATTGTAGTGAAGGGGTTAATTGTTTTTTTTTGGGTTTGTTTTAGATATTTATTTTTTATTTCTGAACAGAGGGTCAAATGTCGACCAGCAGGGGTGGACTCGCAGGTCCACAGCAAAGATAAACAATAAGTATACTGTAGAAGATGAAGTAGCTTCGCAAAAAGTCAGGACATAAAACTCAGTAAAGTTCTGCTATGAAAAGCATAGTCCACAGAAGTAGGTATTCTGACTGCATGAATGCATAAATGCAAGAGGGGGAAAAAAGAATAACAAGGGGGGTGCGGTACAGGTCGCTCGGTAGGGGGTAGAATGTCTCCTCCAACAAACAAAAAAAAAAAAGCGGAGGGGGGTGGGGAGGTTGGCAAAAGCCAGAACCATGACTCTCCTGACACGCTCCCAAAGGAGGCCATGGAGGGGTAGTGTCACGAGGCCCGGGAATGCGAGGGCCAGGCAAGGCAATCAATACCATGATGGCACACCTCGCACACACCCGGTATGTGCCACACTCCAAAAAAAAAGGAAGGGGGGTTATGGGAGGAAGAGAACATCACCTCCCGCAAGTCGGGCACCCCTAGGAGGCAAGGATGGGGAGGGAAAAATGGCGATACGCGAGGGAGGGCCGCCGCAACAGTATAACAAAGCGAACAACATGCGGTGCATCTCCAACAGTCTCAGTCTGGGTCGCTGGGGGGCAGAGGAGATCCTCAAGGTCGAATCACAACCTCCTGGCCCGTCGAAGCGGGGAGCAGGCTCAAGGACCGAAGGTGATTCCCAGCGTCCTTCGCCGTATCGGCTGCAAGAACCTGTCCATCCGTTGAGGTAATAATAAGGGAGCCAGATGCGCCCCATTTATATCCAACTTTGTGTGCATGGAGGAGGGCCGTAACCGGCCGAAACCGTCATCGGGCCGCCAACACTAAAAAAGAAAGGTCTCGAAATACGGCAATAGTCGCCTCTTCAAACAGGACCGTCGGCATATTCCGTACCGCACGAAACAATGCTGAGGGTAAAGCCACTTCTTTAAAGGTAAGAGCGTAATGTGGCGATGTTGCGGGGGCCAAGGCCGCCTTTCTCATACGGAAGGCTGTGAGGACAGGGTCCCGTAGTTGTTCCAAGGGACCTAAAACCACCTCCAAAAAGCGCTTGACATAAGACAAAAGATCGGTATCCGACACGGTCTCAGGCACTCCTTGGAGCTTTGCATTCCGGCGTCTGTGTCTTGACTCCAGTGTCACCACCGCGGATTTGCAGGTTATAGATTTGCTGTTGTAGGGCATGCATAGAGGAGGAGGTTGCGGCCTGTGCGCTCTCTATCGCCTGCGTGCGAGTCTGCAGTTCCCCTACCTGGGTCTGGGTCACGTCAACCGCCGCCTCGAGGACTTGGAAGTCCGCCTGCCAGGATTTCCTTGCGTCTTCCAGCAGGGTTCAGATGTCCCCTCTTGTGGCGGGAAGTGTATCGTCCCTCGGGCCAGATTGCGCCGCATGTGAGGCAGGGGGATCCTCAGCCCCTTCCACTACCGGCGGGTCCCCAGTGTCTGTCGAAGCTGGGCGCAATAGCCGCCGTCCCAGACCCCCACCATGTGAGAGGCGGATGTCAGGAGTGCAAGGGTCCTCCACCGCTCCAGCGCCCTTACCCCTTTTACCCACTCTCAGAGAGTGTCCTCGTGCAGGGCAGGCGTGCGCCTCCACCACAGGCCTCAAAGATGGCCGCCGACGACTAGGGAAGGGACAGTGCTAACGGCCTCCACCTGAATTGCGGGCCCGGAGGGGGGAGTCAGACAGGCACCGGGGTTGCTCTACCTGCTGGCCGGCATCGGGGCTCCAACTAAAATATTCGTCCCGTCCTTAGCGTGTCGGAAAAGCCACCGATAAGGTTAGCACGGGTTAATTGTTTGTATTAAGTTTACATATAGCTGACAAACATTAAATGTCATAATAAAGCAGTATAACACCAAAATTAATAATTGACCACTGATAAAAATGCCTTGAATAAACTGTGGGCTAATGCTGTTACAGGTGACTACGGATGTGTAAAAAGATTAAAATGTACTAACAGCAATTTTGGGGGAAAGTAGGCTTGAAAGATACTTAAGGGATCATTCACTAACCTTCGAATTGGCCTTCGAACAGTGAATTTCACCAGAATTCGGCAGCACCGAAATTGTCCCATAGAAGACTATTGTGTCATCTATTCACAGAACACTGAAGTGAACCGAAATTTTGATGAAATGCCCTGATTTTTCCAGTTTCAATACAACAGGCTTAACTCTTTCACTATGGGGATTGTTTTCAGTTCGGTGGAATTCGTGGTTGCCAATTCGGCGCAATACGGCGGTTTTCGCTGATGTCTGGTAACTGCTTTGGCGACTCCAGTTTCATCAAAATACGGTGACCATTCCCTCATTTATGAATTTACTATATTTTTGGTGGAATGGAATGCTAAAATGGGCCAAATCGCAAAGCGCCGAAAGTGCTGCAATTTTGGTGCGTAGCGAACAGACACTTTAGTTACAAGAATTGTCTCATTTTAATTGTATCAAACCATGCATTTCTAAGCAACTGTCAAATTGGAGATTTTGAGGACATTGCTACAATAAGTATTATATTGATTATTTTAGTAATAATTATTTCAAAATGGTGATATTAATCATCTATATTAATTGTATGAATGTGTAGATTTTACTTTTAAGTGTATAAATGTCTCACAACAACATCTTTAATCCTACACCTCTTTGACATAGAAAGATTCCAATTAGAGCTAAATACAGTGCAGATGAGATATGCATAATGTGAACATTAGTTATTGGCTTCATTTTACATAAGGCAATGAAAGATAATGTCATTTTGACACTATCTGTATCATCCAATTTGCACAGATGGGCAAGAGGTGAAGAGCAATATATTATAGCCTTAATTTATTCAGTGGCCCGGCACAAGGAAAATGGACCATTTATGATAAATTCCCTAGAAAGAACAAATCTGTACTGTAATTAAATAAAGAATGATGCCCAGAGTTTGCCCTTTGTTGGAGCATTGCTAAAAAATACAACCATAGCCGTTCTATCCTCATGAAGCCATAACCTTTACAGTTTAATATACAGAATTAATAATGTGTCCCCATTTAAGAACTTGTAACATAAAAGCAATTTGCAAGTTAACATAACTTCACAAAAGCAATATATTATTCCATAACAAGAGACAAAATGCTTTTTTGGAAGCTTCCTGCATTAGCAATACCTTTCTGGGATGATATTGCAGTCCCATTGTACATGTTAGTTGATGATGGTGCTGCCAGTTGTTTTGGGCAATATTAATCAGTCAATATTATTTAGAGACATTTGAATGCATTTTTATTGGTTTAAACATCTGTTAGAAGAATAGGAATGTTCTGTTTTTGTGTTTTTTTTTTGTAGTTCGATGGAACTTGCCAAAGCCAGTTCAGTGCTCTTTGGCAGCGTTCAACTTTTTTGTGGCGCTTCAGTGACTCCATCTTCAGTGCAATATGGTTTCCATTCGCTAAATAGTGAATTCACAGAAATTTCGACGAAATGAAATCTCCCAAATGCACCAAAATGCCGGGATCCACTCATGGAGTCTATAGTAGTCCATGAAGAGTCACACAAAGTTTGCTTTTGGCTTCCTGGTTCCTACTTGTTCAGCGGAAGAGCACTAGAGGACTGTTTGTCCTTCAATTTGCCTTGAGAGAAAGCAGTTGCTTCCTCCCTCCTCTTCTCAGAACCTGAGATGCTTATTGATACTTTTTTATTATTTTATCCTTTAGAGTTAAGGGATATCACAGATACATTTGTTAACATGAGAGCCATTAACTATAAGGCTAGGGTCAAACGAACGCATTTTTCGCGTCGTCCGTAAAAAAGTGCGTCCGAAGGCATTGACGTAATTTTTTACGGAATGCGCGAAAACGGTCATACGATGCGCATTTTCGTGCGTGATATTTTACGGATCGTCAATAAAACACTTTTTGCGTCTGGACGTTATGTAGACCGGACATTAGCAGCATCTGACGTCTCCTAATCACGCAAACACGTCGCTAGCGGACGCAGCGCACTCTGTACGTCAGTACTAGCGGTTCTGCATTCTCGAAAAAATGCGTTTGTTTGCCGCTTGGGTTGCGCGGCCAGACTTTCGTGCGGCCGTACTTCGTATATAGGCCGTCATTGCCCGTCATTTGCTGCTACGGCGGCCGTGATTAAGTGCGCCAAACGCACATTAAAAATGCGTTAGTCTGACCCCAGCCTAACTGCCACACTTGTAAATGGTAACGGCTGAGTTGGATTAGGACCCAAACTGGTTTATAATTAGTCTATTGAAATGTTAGATTTTCTTGACAATGTCCAGTGGTGTATTGCATTGTTATGCAAGATTTATGGTATCCTGTAAATTTAACATATATCTTCTACAGCATCATATTTCACTCTAACGAATTAAATATCTAAAGTCAGTAACTGCCAGTTTGCTTGTTATTAACCATAGGATTTCCTGCTGGAGAACTTCAGAAACCTTTCTTTTGGGGAGCAGAATACCCAAGGTAAGTTGAAAAATAATTTAAAAAAAAAATCACACAGCATACAAGAAATAATTACAGAACAACCATGGAGGAAAATTTTGATGTGTAACAGATGCAGTGTTGCAAAGTAAGATCATTATCTGCTGTCTCTGTATGATGAGGAAGTTGCAGAGGGTCTGCTTAATTGCCGTCCCATGATGAATTGTTTTCAGAGAACAATGCCTCTCAGAGTTAAGTGGTATATCCCTGAGGTCTATTTTAGTTTGTCATATTGCATGAGCTGCACACACATTGAACAGTTTCCACATAATAAGGATAAATAGTGCTACAGATTGCTGTGGTTGAACTATTAACATAATGTCTTCATAACATAGTTCCTATACTGTCATTTTAAAAATGCAGAAATAAAAAGCTTTTCTTTTTTCCTTATTAAAGGGACACTCTACCCATCCTGACCACTTTTGATTAAAGATGGTCAAGTTGTGAGTAATACTCCCCCCCCGTATGGTAAAATCACAGGGCGAATTGGAGGAGTTTCCTCCACCCCGCCCAGCACGGCAGCAGCCTGGAATCTTAAAATTTCAGGCTGCTGGCCACCACATTAGTTACCAGTGACATCGGCATGCAGAGACCAACATCAGGCCGGCGTCAATTGCAGTAGCCTCAGAGAGGCAGCCAACTGATCGATCTGTGCATGCGCTGCTCAGATCCATGCTTGTGTGCAGCTCTGATCCATCCTTCTGCGCAGGTGCTATGGAACTTGTGTAGTGTCAAGTGCACAACTCCCGCTGCGATACGCAATTTGAAATTCCTACACTAATCAAGATCCGCAGAAGTACAAATTGTGCGCAAACGCTTCTGGGACTCCAGGGATCAGGCATCCCTGAGCCCATATGAGGAGCAGCACCGCTGAGGTAGTACAATCACCAAATATTAAAAAAAAATTGGCCATCCCTTTAACTGCTAATTCTGCACCATATCCTACAGCTATCATTATTAGTTTATACTATAAAATACATGCAATACTTTACTATATAGTCTCCTCCAGTCCTTTCTTACTTCCCGCTCCCCTCCCCCCAAGTATCCGGCCAAACGGAAGGAAGACCTCCACAATAATTATGATTCATTTTGTTGGAGGTGTTGATCACTGTGGCCAACCCCCTCCATATTTGGTGGTCATGCCTCCTTTGGATGAGTATTCATCAGATACTGTGTAAACTGGTTCCTCTGAAGCCCCCTTTTTACCCCAAAGTTTAATTTCCTCAATCACAATTCACAATTCCCCTATTGACTGCTGCCAAACTGATTATTCAGTGTTTTTGGCAGGAGGCCATCACACCTCCATTTGGGATGTGGCTGCATGTGGGTGAGTGAAAGTGAAAATTGCAAGAATTCATGTCACAGGTTAACAAATCCATGGAAAAATTTCATCAAAGGCTGATGCTACTTACATGTTGAGGTCCTTCCAAGGTGTGCAGTGGCCCTTTAACCTTAACTTTAACAGTAACTTTGTGGCCTCCTTACTGGTCCGAACATGCCCCATCTCATTCACCAGCGTTCTAGTGGTTGGTGCCAGAGAAATTGGTCCAGCTGTCATTCCCCTCCTGGGTTTATGGTAAATCTGCATTGTTTTTTATGCACTGATAATAAAGTCAATGACTTTTTCCCGATACCAAATGCAGTTGATTGTGCTGTATTGGCAGATACATGCATAACGGATGGTATTTTTTGTACTTCTAATATCATGATTGTGAACATAGGTAATTATTGATAACATTAGAGTTTTACTATTTTACCTTCCATTGTTTGGACATGTATCATGTAATTTGTCCTCAGGAGCGCACAAATAAATATGTGGATGCTGAAGATTGCACATAACAAACTAGTAACTGTCAGTCTACTTTTCTGTCTGCTCATCTGTCTTCTTCATCTATCTGTCCTCCTATCTGCCTACTTGTGTGAGTAGAGACTTGTTTAATATTACACAATAATTTGGGACTGAGCAAGACACACATACAACACACTTTAGATGATGTGTTAGAACTTTTTTCTTTAAGAATACAAATAAATAAATCCAGTTTTTAGTTGCAAAAAATTTATAAAACATTTTAATAAACACAAAAAGCTGCCATGGACTTGGTATTGTTGGTATCCAATGAGTGTGTCATTGCTGTCTCTACAACTCAGTTTTAGCTAGGTAGAGCAGAGTTCTTTTTTTGATGGGTGAAACGCCTGGCAAATTAACTATACAATAAAACCTGGATTCAAATGTATCAGTGTCAAACACTTACCAACGATCCCAAGAGGAACTTATTAGAACTGGCAGTCTGATGATCCCATTTCATCTTTGATCTGTGCTATTCCCATGCAGTACCAGGAGAATGCATAATTAAATCTGAAGTCCTAGCAGGTCCCTGATCAGCAAATAAATGATGCTGTGAAAAATTGGAAGTCTTTGCAAGCAGCAAGCATGTTGAGCAATGTACAGCATTAACAGTTTATGTTTATAAAATTATGTTCCCTTATCTTGACAGATCCCTGAGCTATGGAGCGATTGGAGTAATTGTTGGGCACGAGTTCACTCATGGGTTTGACAGCAATGGTAAATGTGTTGTTTCTGTTGCACAGACTACTATATTATTCATAACACAGCCACATCCAGTCGATGCAATTGTATATTATGGTTTTATAATCAAGAATTATATAATTATTTTAAAATTTCATTTATTTGAGAAGTAACCATCTCCTGTTATATAAAAACGTTGTTACACTCCTGTTATACAGACATTTGTGCCTAAACATTTTTCCGTGCCCTCCAAAAATAATCCTAACAATTGGGCATTGTACTCCTAGACAAAATTATGTTTGGCATATGTAGTGAGAATGCAGTAGAAGCAAGGCAACCAGAGTCAGATTGTAAAATTACTCAGGAATTCAGAGGAAATCAAAAAGGGAGTACAAGTAGAGGCGACCCTAGAGTCTTTGAGGCCTTAGGCCAGTCTCTAATGCGAGACCAATGATTATATTGAAACTAATAGAATATTTTCACCCAATATGCCATCTATGTAGATGGTAGTCTGTAAAAGTAGGTGACTATTTGTGTGGAATTCCATGTGCAAACTTACCTTCCATGTAAATTCCATTATGTGGGGCCCCTGTATTTATTATTATTATTATTCTTTATTTATAAAGCGCCAGCATATTCCGCAGCGCTGTAAAATAGGCACAGTATAGACAGGGTTACAATACATTGAACAACATTTGGCAAACAGTACAGGAGGAGATGAGGGCCCTATTCCCATAGGAACTCACAATCTGGGAGGGTTGGGGTTGGAAACAGGAGGAGAGGACTGTAAGGTGAGAGTGATTGATGGTTGCGTCAGTGAGTTGGGTGGTAGGCTTCCCTAAATAGGAACGTTTTAAGGGAGCGTTTGAAGGAAGAGAAGTTAGGGGAAAGTCTGACAGTACGAGGGAGAGCATTCCAGAGAGTGGGGGCTGCGCGTGAGAAATCCTGCAGTCTATCATGGGAAGAGGTGATGCGGGGAGAAGCTAGGCGCAGGTCACTGTTTGACCTTAGGGAGCGGGCTGGGGTGTATTTGGTGATTAATGAGGACAGGTAGTGGGGAGCTGAGTTAGTGAGGGTTTTGTAGGTAAGGATAAGGATTTTGAACTTAATTCTGCAGTGGATGGGGAGCCAGTGAAGGGACTCGCAGAGGGGAGCGGCAGAGACAGAGCGGCGGGTGAGGTGAATTAGCCTTTCAGGGGCTTTCAGGATGGATTGTAGGGGGGAGAGGCGGGACAGAGGGAGGCCAGATAAGAGATTATTGCAATAGTCGAGTCGGGAGATTACCCCTGTATGATTGAGGCCTTAGGCAACCACCTAATTTTCCTAATTATAGAGCTGCCACTGAGTAGAACCAGAATCAAAATGTTAGTCATCTTTTCTTAAATCGGTACAGACAGCAACCTCCTTATTCTGAAATCTTCATTCTTTCCAAAATAAAATTTTTTATATTATGCTGCATTCCTGTCTCAGACACACTATTCCCATCAGTTTTATCTCAACCCCTCAAGTCTTATTTCTAGCCTAAACCATATATTGTAGTATCTCTCCGTTCAAACCATCAACTCCCTCCCCTCATATTGCTAGTCTCCGCTCCAAATCCCAGCATTTTTAACCCCATTTTATCCCCACCTATGTTCTATATTCAGCCTAGTGTTACAACTATATAGTTAATGAGTGAAAACCTTTCACAAGTAGAATTGCTAACAGACAAGCTAGCATACTGCACACATTTCTTATTGGCAAAAGCAATTTTTGATAAAACTTGTATAACCATAAAGTAAGTGCATAAAATAACATGTTTGTCACTTGTTAAAGGTCGTAAATATGACAAAGACGGAAATTTAAATTCATGGTGGACCAGTGAATCAGAAGAGAGATTTAAGGAAAAAACGAAATGCGTAGTAGACCAGTACAATGACTATTACTGGAAACAAGCTGGATTAAATGTAAGTAAGGATGCTGCTTGTTATTTTGTATTATTGTGATGTAATTTAGGTGAAGATATCGATTTAAAAGAAGTCATAAACTTGAGAATCATCAATAAAAGGGTATAGCTGACACCCTGTTTCTCACTTTAAGTCTATAGGGTAATCTAGACATGGACCCCTTGCTCGATGTGCCTAGAATGGTGACAGGTATACCCTCCTGATGAGGCCTAACAAGGCTGAAACGATCATCGGGGTTGCTGCACCTCTCGTGCAGGGATGACTTCCTTGGCATTTCAGTACTGGCCAACCTTTCTGGGTGTAGCAGTCTGATTTGCATATGGCACAATCAGGCTAAAACATTGTGAGACCTCAGCGGGCACCCACCGTAAAGCAGGCCACTAGTGCCGTTGCTTGTTCTCAGGACCCTCACAAACCCCTCTGTTTCTTACCTATAGAATAGTTAATTTAAATGTCTCAATTCAACAGTATTAAATAATTACATTACATACAAAAGCAAGTTTTACTGTTGTCTGTTTTTTTGTAAGGTTTAAGTATTTTTACTTAATAAACATTGCTTATAACATGTATTTAAAACAGTCAAAATATTACACCGATTTTGTTATTTTATGTATAAAACACAATGCAATCATACTTTTCATCAAATTACTGATGAGTGTTACCTTTTAATAAAAGAATTGATTGTCAGGAACGATTCTACAGGAAAAGATTCTACTCTCGATCATTATTTTTGTCTTCAGCTTCAAACTAAAACAATTAAAAACCCTAAATCCAAAAGCTAGTATTACTTGTAAAAAATGCAATATCAACACCAGGATCATCCCTAGGGTGAAGAGGATGACATGATCCACCACCTCCTTTCTTTGTACAGCAAAAAATTCAGAGAAGGAATAGTTTCTGCCTGCACTGTGCAATGCGGGTCTCATGACACATTATGCCATTATTCTATTGTGACTCTCTAAAATTATGAGTTGAATCATCAATAAACTGGCAGGCTTATAAATTAGCCGTTAATAAGAAGTCCTTTAGACTTATATATTCTCTAATGCTGAATGCACACTGTCAAACTTGATGATTACTTTAGTAACTGTTGGCTTATATTTTAAATCTTACATATGAAATAATTTTCAAACTTATATTTTTGGACTCTATTCCAACTGAGCCATTCTGATTATCAAGAGAGACGTTACGTATAATGGCTCCATTCATTAACCGTAACAATCCTCACTACAAACTTCTCTTTTGGCTTGGTTGTTGCGTTACTGTAAATTAACACTTCCTATTCTTTGTATAAGGAGTGCTAATGTGGAGGCAGCTGGAAAAAAACGAGTGTTTCCAAGATTGCTGATTATTCTCATTTGCAGCTGTTGATTCCAAAAAATTGCCAGCAGCAAGAAACTGATCTTAAGTGATTTTGTTTTTGTAAACCATAAAAACCCACCTTAATAATAACATAACTCACCTCTGGTTCCATCATGCAGAGGAGAGTGTGATATGCCCTCTCTTCTCCCTGTTTGTAGAAGGACATGGAGAACAAATACTTTCTAGTGTCTTTTTGCCATCCATGTGAGACAGAGATCTCATGGACAGCAAAAGGACACTAGAAAGTATTTGTTCTCCATGTCCTTATGCTAACGGCGTGAAGAGAGGGCAGATCACTCTGCATCATGGAATTTCTCTGGTCTTCTTGGAGTCTTATGGACTTAAGGAAATGCTACCAGTATCAGCTTGCTTGTGAAAGGACTTCTTATAGGGAGAAGCTAATGTTTTATGGCTCGTACCTATTTTTTCCATTAGCAGCTATGTATTACCGACTTATCTAGAATAGGGCCCCTAGTGTGGTGTTTCATTGTTGCATGACACCAATGACCATATATTTCATCAAACTTTACATATTTCCAACTGAAGCCTAAAGTTTTTGTAATTTATTGGTATGAGGCTACTGAACATGTCTGCTTTTATTTAGCTATATTTTATTCATCTATTTAATTCCAGTGAGCACACTGACTTTTTTTTACCAATTATTTCTGTTAGGTGAAAGGAACAAAGACTTTGGCAGAAAATATTGCAGATAATGGCGGAATGAGAGAAGCTTTTCGGGTATGTATTTTATAAGTTATGTTTGGTCAAAGGACCAATTCTATAATTTACTAAATTAAGATTCTTGAATGCATAACTGAATTAGAAATTATGTCACCATATAGATTTTGTTAATGGTATATTTAGGGCCCTATCACCTCCTTAGCACTAGTGTTCACATAAGTGAGCGGTAGAGCTAGGTTAAAAGAAGTAATAGCGTTGCACCCATATAACCTCCTGATCGCTAACAGGTTAAAAAATCTGTTCGCACATTGGTATTATCGCTTTTTAGGGCCAGCTTACTGTACTTAGTTCTCCCTATGCTTAACATGGGGAGCACAAAGAGTAAGCACTCAGTAATTAGCATTAGGATCGCATTGTCATAGCGCTAATTACGAATCGCTGTGGCTAACTGAAAAGTTAGCTACAGCTTAGAGCTGCTGCTAAATGATTCAGCTTCTGTGGAATCAGTAGCAGCTGAAAAGCCCCCCAAATATCAAATACTCACCTCTCATCCCACAACGTGATTGGCAGCCCGATCTGCCGCTTTAGAACGCCGGAAGCAGAGTGAGACTGGGGGAAAAAGTCCAGTCTCCCTCCGCGAATCACTCCGCGGACCTGCAGGATCTCGTCGTGAGAGCGAGCTGACCCAAAAGTACAACCCTCAATGGAATCCTATGGACTCCAGCAAGAGATACTCGTGGCAGTGCATTATCGCTGTCCCGAGTATCCTGTAGGGTTGGCGGCCATTACGGGGCAGGCCGCTGGATTCCGCATGTTCCCCACCCGTTATCTGTTTCTGAAATGGGGATGCTAAGGGGAAATTTGCGAGTGCAAATTTTTCCCCTTAACGTCTCCGTTTTAGCTCAGGGCAAGTGTAAGTCCTCAGGTCATTGTGTCAGTAAAACATTGTCCATTTCTCAATATTTATTAATTATTCCAATACCAGGCAGATAATAATTTATGAAAAAATAAATTGCATGTGGAAAGAGTTACCATACAGACTGGTGCTGTGTTAGTGAAGTATTCCAGTTGATGCTAAAACTAGAGAATCAAAAATAATTAAATTAATAAAGGGATGAGCAACAATAAAATACAGCAAATTCATATGTATTTCTAGGTTGTCATTATACAATCTACATACATTGTGAAAATTGTTATTTCAAAAAAGATAGATTTGCATCAATTTATTTCAATACAGGTTTATAGCTATATATATATATATATATATATATATATATATATACAGCACATACACAAGGTATGGACGGCACTCACGGTCTTTCCAAAGGTTTCTTGAATTTATTGTAGAAGAAAAGATTGACGTTTCAGTCCACTACCCGTGGACTGAAACGTCGATCTTTTTTTCTACAATAAATTCAAGAAACCTTTGGAAAGACCGTGAGTGCCGTCCATACCTTGTGTATGTGCTGTGTATTTGAGCCGGATGGGCACCGGGCCATTTGTTTTTTCAATTCATGAGTGCAGGAAAATACCCTTTGCAAGTTATATATATATATATATACACATACACACACAAAATGATAATTTTGACAGCAAGTTTTAATTTAGTTTTAGTCATAGCCTTCTGATTAAAATGTAATTTAGTTTTATCATCTGAATTGTTTTAGTTTTAGTCTAGTATTGACTAAATCTACTCTAAATTTAGTCAACTAAACTCTAATGGGTTTAAGGTATAAGTCATTATTTAAGCATTTCCGTAGAATTGCCAAGCTCATTATATACTTCTTGAGTAAACATCCTATCTGAATATAGTGCACATTTGAGGATCCATAAATTGAGAAAAATAGAATTTATTCTAGCATTTGCATTACAGCGACGTTTTGGTCGCAAGGGACTTAAGACGTCTTGAGAAAGTCCTGAGGGACTGAATCATGTAATGCATATGTAGTAGAATAAATAATTTTTTGCTCAATTTATGAAGCCTCCATTGTATGGATGTATATCTTATGCAAATCATGATCATATTTTTATAAGCAAAACCCTCACCAAGTTAAAAACTAACAGGGTTATTCAGAGAGAGGTGAAAACCTTGAATGACTTGAGAATTGAAAATTCTAGGTCAAAATAGTCAAACCAGAAAAATTCTCCCATTTATCTCACTTTCCAAATTGGCTATTTCGTCTAGATTGTTCTCTTCTCCTGTCAATTCAAGGTTTTCACCTCTCTCTGAATAGCCCTGTAAGTCATTTGTTTAAATCTTTGGACAGTGTAAATTTTATGATATATATATATATATATATATAGAATCAACAGTATAGGCAGCACATCAGGGTTTGAATAAAAGAAAAAAGTTTTATTGGTATAAGGTAAAATACCTGTCCATTGACCGACGTTTCGGCCCCAGTGGGCCTTTATCAAGGTATACAGGCATAACAAACATATCATACATTTATATTAGACATAATCAGAGCACTCACCCAATACCGGCGGAAAACCCCGCAGGACGCCAAAATCGCATGCACCTGGCGTCTACTTCCGGGATAGACGCGGAATAGTGACGTGGGTGTACGCTGAAGCTGTTGCCGCGGGTAACCACGGCAACATAAAAACAATAAGGACCTGGATGAGACCGGAGAGAAGGTCGCGCGAACACAACATCATATCGCTAAAATCATATATTCTGCAGATTAAGATCGAAGAGGCTCAGGGATGGCAGCTGGCATAGGGATCCAGAAATGTAGCGTGTTGGGGAGCAGATGGTCTAAAAATGTCAATAGAGCTGACGGTTCTCATGTGATAACCATGTAGTGAATCGCCAATGCCACCTCACCGCACAAAACCATACGTATGCTGAGTATTCTGTAGACAGAAAAAAATACAAGTGTAACGCTGTATAGCGTCAGCTAATTCAAAAGATAAGCAATAAACCACAAATAATGATAATATGATATAAAGGTCCTATCTGGATTTAAGAAATGACGTATAAGAGATATATTCATTTAACCCTCTAGGGAATAGTGTGTCAAGAGTTTTAATCCAAAACGTCTCACGTTGCAATAAAGCACATGAGCGATCACCCCCGCGTGGAAGGGGGGCACATGGTCGATCGCAACAACTCGTAAGGTGGTAAGCTGATGTTTAGCTTCCAAGAAATGTCTGGCAACTGGTTGTACAGAACTGTTGTCACAAAAAGCAACGGTGATATTGGAACGGTGACACCGAATCCTATCACGGACAAGTGAGTAAATATACAACAAATTCGGTGGTACATGTGATATGTTGACGAATGGTATACCTCTTCCCAGAATGTGGGTGAGGGAAGGAACCCGTAGTCGTCATGTGGCTGCAGGTGACACAGTTGGCACAGCAAAAACAACCCGGTTTAGTGGGTTGTCCCCGTCCTGTATATGAAGCAACAGGGTCAGATTTGACCAATAGGTCACGAATATTGCGAGCGCGCTGATAGCTAATAATTGGGGTCTGTTGAAACTTTTTAGGAAGGGTTTTATCTCCCCGAAATAGTGCCCAGTTGGAACGAATGGCTTTAGCCATCACCTGGCTTGAAGTGTGGTAAGTCAAAGGAACAAAAATATGTGGTTTAGGTGAAGGACGGATGGTGGAAGGTGCATTAAACTTGAAAAGAGCTTTAGATAGAGCCTGTTGGAGACCATCAGCCTTATAGCCCCTCGCTAAAAATCGTTGAAACATCTCGTCAATTTGAGTTGAACACACAGAAGCATCAGAGTTGTTCCGAAGAACACGTAAAAATTGAGAAATCGGTAAGGAGCGGATCAAATGTGGGGGGGTGAAAACTATCAGCATGTAGCAGAGTGTTCCTATCGGTATCCTTACGATATAATGAATGTGTCAAACACCCATCCTGAATAGTAACCTGCACGTCGAGATAACAAACCGAAGACATGCTAGAAGTACAAGTAAAGCGCACAGGAGATGTAATATTATTAAGGGCCTGCACCATTTCTGATAAAGATTGTGGGGAACCTTGCCAAATCAAAAAAAAAAATATCGTCTATAAAGCGCACATAGAATATAATATTGGCATAAACTGACAAAATATGCTGCTGTTCATATCGATACATATAGGCATTGGCATATGCAGGTGCCATGGAAGCCCCATGGATGTGCCAGCCAACTGCAAATACACATGTTGCTCAAAACGAAAAAAATTGCACCCCAAAGTTATCTGTAGTAGCTCCTTTAGAAACTCAAGTGGAGGTCCACTATAGCCCCCAGATACCCGAAGGACACTCAGAAGGGCCATGATTCCATCCTCATGGGGAATGATGGTGTACAGACTTCTGACGTCTAGTGTCACCAAGATGATAGGCTCAGAAGGTAATTTGAAAGCATTGAGTAAGGTCAGAAAATGCTGAGTGTCCTTCAGGCACGTGGGTAGAGCCAGAATGGACATCTTACTAACATGGTCAATGAATCTCCCCAAGGGACCTTTGCGTGATAGGATTCGGTGTCACCGTTCCAATATCACCGTTGCTTTTCGTGACAACAGTTCTGTACAACAAGTTGCCAGACATTTCTTGGAAGCTAAACATCAGCTTACCACCTTACGAGTTGTTGCGATCGACCACGTGCCCCCCCTTCCACGCGGGGGTGATCGCTCACGTGCTTTATTGCAACGTGAGACGTTTTGGATTAAAACTCTTGACACACTATCCCCTAGAGGGTTAAATGAATATATCTCTTATACGTCATTTCTTAAATCCAGATAGGACCTTTATATCATATTATCATTATTTGTGGTTTACTGCTTATCTTTTGAATTAGCTGACGCTATACAGTGTTACACTTGTATTTTTTTCTGTCTACAGAATACTCAGCATACGTATGGTTTTGTGCGGTGAGGTGGCATTGGCGATTCACTACATGGTTATCACATGAGAAGCGTCAGCTCTATTGACATTTTTAGACCATCTGCTCCCCAACACGCTACATTTCTGGATCCCTATGCCAGCTGCCATCCCTGAGCCTCTTCGATCTTAATCTGCAGAATATATGATTTTAGCGATATGATGTTGTGTTCGCGCGACCTTCTCTCCGGTCTCATCCAGGTCCTTTTTGTTTTTATGTTGCCGTGGTTACCCGCGGCAACAGCTTCAGCGTACACCCACGTCACTATTCCGCGTCTATCCCGGAAGTAGACGCCAGGTGCACGCGATTTTGGCGTCCTGCGGGGTTTTCCGCCGGTATTGGGTGAGTGCTCTGATTATGTCTAATATAAATGTATGATATGTTTGTTATGCCCGTATACCTTGATAAAGGCCCACTGGGGCCGAAACGTCGGTCAATGGACAGGTATTTTACCTTATACCAATAAAACTTTTTTCTTTTATTCAAACCCTGATGTGCTGCCTATACTGTTGATTCTATATATATACCTACCGGGCATTTGGCACTCAGGTACATTGAATCTACTTTTGGCGTGTTTTGGGTTCAATATTGGTCAATATATATATATATATATATATATATATATATATAAAATTTAGCCCATGCAAACAAATACGAATAGGTGTGAGAAGCAAATTTTATTTCTTTTATACTTTGAGAAAATCAATAAATATTACCACACTCACCAAAACTACAACTTTCAGGGCTATTCAGAGAGAGGTGAAAACCTTGAGAATGACTGGAGAATTGAAAATTCTAGGTCAATATAGACAAACCAGAAAAGTTCTCCCATTTATCTCACTTTCCAAATTGGCTGTTTGTTCATTCTCCTGCCAATTCTCAAGATTTTCACCTCACTCTGAATAGCCCTGTTTGTTTTTGTATTTTTTCACTTCTTTGCTTCTTAGGCTTACAGACAATGGATCAGTAATACTAGATATGGAAAAGAGGAACTGCTTCTTCCTGGCCTAGAACTCAACAATAATCAGCTCTTTTTCTTGAGTTATGCACATGTGAGTCAATCAATATATTTTGTTTTCCCATTCATCTCTCATTGAGAAGTACAATTTAATTTCATTTTGTATTGTTATTACCATTGTCTCGTATTGATCTAATTTTCAGGCCTCTTTAGTAAAATCTTTAAACAGACAAAACAAGTTAAAGATAAAAAAATTATAAAGTCGTTTTATTGATGAGAACACATGGATACTAATTTACCATCACATCAAGGTTATACGTTTTTCCAAAAGTTGGAAGATGACATGGTATCACAATAAACTACATTCTTTTTACATTTCTCATTCTCAATATATATAATACACAAGACAAAACCCAAAGATCAAAGTCCCAGTGGCTCAGTGAGTTGACATTTTAGTAAGTTTGTAGGGATACTGTCACGTGGCGTGCGGTTTGGGTGTGAGCCCAGCAGGCGGCGACACAGAGGGGAGGCCAGACCGGAATCAAGCAACGAATATAACTTTAATGGAACATAAATGGGCCTTGACTGCAGGCAATTCTGGAATGTACCGGCAAAGACGTGGTTAAAGTCCATATACAAGGGGTCGTGGCTGGCGGCTGGCTGACAGGTGAAGTATGCCAAAGCAAGGGTCCAGTATACAGTATATCACATAAATACAGTCCAGGGAGTGGTCTTGGATGGAGAGTCAGGATAGTGAGCTATGCAGTCCCAGACTGCAAACAGGATCCACCAAGAATAAATCTGGACAGCTGGCAGTGGTACCTTGATCACAGGTCAGAGAAGGTGATGAAAAGCTGTAATCCACAGGTAGGTTTCCAGACACAGGGGATAGTGGGCTACGCGGTAGAGAGTACCCACTTGAGCATTGACCTGGAAGTCTTGACCACAGACCGTAGATACAGCACAGGTGGAGATCGCGGAAAGTCCCTTGCACTGACGGAGATGTATCCAGGAACAACAGGGTAGACAGACGGGTACTGATACGCTGGATATGCAGGAGAAGCTGGTACAGGAAGAGCAAGTATGCACACGACCAAGTGACCTCAGTCAGGGAGCACAATGCAGAACCACTGCTAGCTGGGTCTCTCTGCCATTTAAGGAGGCTTGATAGCAGATGAGCCTCAGCTGGAACTCCACGGCCGGAAAGGAAGACCCAGGCTGGATCTCCAGGAACCTGGTCATGGTACGGAGCTTAGGTAAAACCCGGATGGGAACCCAAGGAAAAGTGATCCAGGGCAAAGTTCTTAGAGCCAGGCTCTGCATTACAGGCACATCAGAAGGTACCCCAGGTGGACTGTGACAGATACAAAGAATGATTCCATCATAAGGTAGACTTTCTATCCTTGGTAGTAAAATCGGGTGCAAAAAAAGAATAGAAACCATAAGAGCAGTCACCGAAATCACGTGGCTCCACGCATTAATATAGAGACAGAACATTTATATCAAAGAAATGTGGAGTTGCTTACCATTAAACAACTGATGAGTTTACGAGAATACAAAGTTGTTGTTTCTATGGTTGAGTTGATCTTTTGCTTGAAAGGGTTTTCTAATGCGTGGATGTATGGCTTCCCTCATGCAAAATGAGGGAACTATACCGGTCCTTATAATGCAATGTTTCCCAAACCTGTCCTCGGGACCCTTAACCAGGCCAGATTTTGCAGATCACCTTGATGAAGAGCAGACTGAATCCTGCTATCACTGAGCAGCAAATCATATCACCTGTGCTGTGCTTCAGATATCTGGAAAAAGTGGCGAGGCAGAGGGTCCTGAGGACAGGTTTGGGAAACACTGTTGTAATGGTTGGGTTAGAAAAGCTAACTAGTAAAAGCATAGTCAGACAGCCAAGCTCAAGACACTGGAGAAGTACAGTAATGAGAAACTAGGACACCAGAAGTCAGAGAGGTCAATGGAAAAGCCTGGTCAAGCACACTATATCAGAGAAAAAAAGGCACAACGAAGGCTCCATTAGGCAGATACCGCAACATGTCATTGACTGCCTGGAGTTTAGGATAAAAAGGGAAAAGGGGAAGCGTTATATGTGTGCCAAGTTGTACGTCATTCTATGTAGGTGTTTGGAATGAGGCCTGAACAATGTGCTTGTATGATGCAAGCAAGAATTCATATAAATCCTGGACCGGTAACAGTGACCCACATCAGAACATTTGTAAGTTGATAACCGAATGACGTCTGTATTGATCAATGTTGATTTTGAGAAAACAGATGAACACAGTTCTACCTCCAAGGAGGTTGGCATCAGTCCAGTGATACCAGGAAACCCTGAAAGGTTGTGAGGGGGATGTCCACTCGCATTGTTTTACTTCAAACAATTGATTATAAGATCTTAGCCTTTTTTATGGAGCCATATGTATGTTTGGACTCGTTTATATAGCAGCTTGAAATCTGATTTTGTGAAAACAGCAGGTAGAGTTTGTGTTCTATAAACTAATCTTGAAAAATAATCGTTTTTATTAAATCACCTTCCCAACCAGGAAAGAGGAATTTCTCCCAGTTCTTCATTGTTCAGGATAAATGGGGGTGAGAAGTGGAGGGACATCATTAATATAAAGTTAGGAAATATTTGCCTGTAAATAATTTTTCTACTGTAACATTTATGTTTTATTTCTTAATGCTTTTTATTATCACTGAAGGATTGTTACTTAACAAGCTATAAGTAGCAGGTGGATGTTTCTGATTATCAGAATTTTGATACCCAACTATATATCCCTCTTTAAATTATACTTTGTAATTTAAACATAGCGGTGTCTTCTTATCAATACATTTCTGAATGTAAATCTGTACTGTGTATTTTTTTTTTTAGGTAAGATGTAATGTATTTCGTCCTGAAGCTGCAAGAGATGCGATTGTAAATGGAGTGCACAGTCCTCCGCAATTCAGGTATTGCTATTTTTATTAATCAACTTGATACACAATCTGTGTTTGAGTTAACCATTTAAAAGGGATACTTGTTAATATGTGTGTTAATGTTTATAATGTTAACCCCTTAGTGACCCAGCTTCATCTTGATTATCTATTACTTAACCCCTTCACCACTAAGTGATTTAGCAAGAAACACTGTCAAGAATATACTGTCACACATTGCTCTTGGCAAATTGGGGCTGGAGGGAGGGGGGCAGGGCTCGAGTCCTGCGGGAAAGCAGTGGAATGGCATTCCCGCACTTCTCCCGCAGCGGGAACGCACCTTGTGACCGGGGCAATTACGCTGGAGGAGCATGATTGTGTCCAACATCCGGCGGTGCCACGTGATTGTGGCTGCTCCCGGCCGATACACACGCTTCTATGTCTCTGCGTGTGATTGGCTGGGTAGGCCAAAGGTCCAGTCACATGCCCGGCTGCCGGCAGCAGCCATTTGACACGTGCGCACAGCACACACAGAGCAACCTGGGCCAGGAGGACACCGAGTGAGAAGACAGGGGGACTGACAGAGTGAAACTACAGAGGGGGTGAGAGTGAAACTACAGAGGGGGTGAGAGAGTGAAAATACAGGGAGTGAGAGACTGAAAACATAGAAACATAGAAAAATGTCGGCAGATAAGAACCTTTCGGCCCATCTAGTCTGCCCAATTGCATGGATACTTTACCTGGATTTATCTTTTGTTTAGGATAGCCTTATGCCTATCCCATGCTTGCTTAAATTCAATTACTGTTTTGGCCTCTACCACTTGAACTGGAAGGCTGTTCCATGTATCCACCACCCTCTCAGTAAAATAATGCTTCCTGATGTTACTTTTAAACCTTTGCCCCTCTAATCTAAGACTATGTCCTCTTGTTTTGCTACTTTGTTTCCGTTTAAATATACTCCTTCCTCTACCTTGTGGATTCCCTTTATGTATTTAAATGTTTCTATCATATCACCTCTGTCTCGTCTTTTTTCCAAGCTGTACATGTTAAGATCATTAAGCCTTTCCTGGTAACTTTTCTCCTTCAAGCCGTAGACAGGGAGAGAAAGAGAGTGTGAAAAGACAGGAGTGACAGAGAGTGAAAAGACAGAGGGAGAGAAAAAGTGTGAAAACAGGAGTGACAGAGAGTGAAAAGACAGAGAGAGAGAAATAGAGTGGGAAAACAGGGGAGTGATGCCTGAGCTCAGAAGAACACCTGGTCCTGAGGTCTACAGGCTGGGTAAGTATAATACTGGGGGGCATGTGGCTGGTTATAATTAATTCTGGGGGCCTGTGTCTGGCTATAATTAATTCTGGGGGCATGTGACTGGCTATAATTAATTCTGGGGGCATGTGACTGGCAATAATTAATTCTGGGGGCATGTGACTGGCTATAATTAATTCTGGGGGCATGTGACTGGCTATATTTAATTCTGGGGGTCTGTGTCTGCCTATATTTAATTCTGGGGGTCTGTGTCTGCCTATATTCAGTTCTGGGGGGGTCTGTGTCTGCCTATATTCAATTCTGGGCGCGGGGTCTGTGCCTGGTTATACATGATTCTCGGTGTGTGTTTATATATATATGTATATTACACATATACACATACTTTTTTTTCTCTTCGGGTAATGATGGTTGTGGAATTCTTGGGTGAGACTGAGTTCCCTCACTTTTTTTCCCAGGACTTGGCCCCTGGAGGGGGGTCTCCACACAGTCTGGCCAGTTTAATATGTTAAGGTGGTCAGAGTTCCTAGAGAGCCCCTTTAACCACTTGGCTGCTAAGCGCGTCCTGCCAAGTGCACCTCCTGTGCTACGGATGCGCTGAGTGCATCCTAGCAAAGGAGGCAGCAATCGGCCGGGATTCCGGACGATTGCTGGCCCCCCCTGGTGCGCAATGACATCTAATTCAGGCGCCCCCCGCGTGTGCGGAGGAGGCGCCTGAAAGGGAGGGGGAGGTCCTTCGGACCTCTCTCCCTCCCGATCGCCGGGGGCCACAAGGTTAAGACAGGCACCGTTTGGAAGGGCACAGCCTGCCCTTCCAAACGGTGGCTGACATTAACCCCTGGGGAGCCGGATCACGATTCAGCGCCGAAAAGCGCCGGATCTTGATCCTCCCCTGGAGCTGGCCGACATCTTGGATGTCGGCCAAGCCTCCGGGAACTCCCCCTGACGACTGGCGTCATTGTGTATAGCACGATGACGCCAGTCCTGGAGCTAACCCTTAGCTGCCAGCAATGGTGGAGATAGGGGGTTCCAATGAATCCCCTCTCCCGATCTGTGGCAGTTAGGAGTTAATGTTTGATATTGTTGGATCGGCCAGAGCATTGCCTTTCCAACGATATCAAACATGACCATGTAAAAAGTTTTTTTAAAAAAAATTAAAATTAAAAATAAAAAATTAGAAAAAAAAATAAACAATTTTTTTTTATGTTAATGCAGCAATATTGTTCCCATTTCAATTATAATGTGAACAATGATGCTGCACCAAGGCTCGAGTCGAGTGGGAATGCGCGGGAACGGCGTTCCCGCACTTCTCCCGCTGCGGGAACGCAGCGTTCCCACTGTGGCCCGAGCCCGAAAGGCTGGAGCAGGCGGCCGCCGCACATTGCCGGCGGCCGCATGCTTCCTGTTAGAACGGCCCGCTGACAGGAAGTGGAGCCGCTCGCCTGGCTGTTTCATCGATCCCAGGCGAGCGGCTGCACTTCCTGTCAGCGGCCGTTCTAACAGGAAGTACGCGGCCGCCGGGCGCAGAGAGGTGAGCTGGGGGCACTATCCATGAAACGCTGGGGGGCATTCCATGAGACCTGTCCTGGGGGCACTATCCATGAAACGCTGGGAGGCATTCCATGAGACCTGTCCTGGTGGCACTATCCATGAAACGCTGGGGGGCATTCCTTGAGACCTGTCCTGGGGGCACTATCCATGAAACGCTGCAGGGCATTCCATGAGACCTGTCCTGGGGGCACTATCCATGAAATGCTGGGGGGCATTCCATGAGACCTGTCCTGGGGGCACTATCCATGAAACGCTGGGGGGCATTCATGAGACCTGTCCTGGGGGCACTATCCATGAAACGCTGGGGGGCATTCCATGAGACCTCCTGGGGCACTATCCACGAGACCTGTCCTGGGGGCAATTTCCATGAGACCTGTCCTGGGGCACTATCCATGAGACCTGGGGGCACTATCCATGAGACCTGGGGGCATTATCCATGAGACCTGGGGGCACTATCCATGAGACCTGTCCTGGGGGCACTATTCATGAGACCTTGGGGCATTATCCATGAGACCTGGGGGCATTATCCATGACACCTGGGGGCTATATCCATGACACCTGGGGCATTATCCATGAGACCTGGGGGCATTATCCATGAGACCTGGGGGCACTATCCATGAGACCTGGGGGCATTATCCATGAGACCTGGGCTATATCCATGAGACCTGGGGCATTATCCATGAGACCTGGGGGCATTATCCATGAGACCTGGGGGCATTATCCATGAGAGCTGGGGCATATATCCATGAGACCTGGGGGCATTATCCATGAGACCTGGGGGCAATATCATGAGACCTGGGGCTTATCCATGAGACCTGGGGCATTATCCATGAGACCTGGGGGCAATATCCATGAGACCTGGGGGCATATATCCAAGAGACCTGGGGCATTATCATGAGACCTGGGGGCAATATCCATGAGACCTGGGGACACTATACATGAGACCTGGGGGCAATATCCATGAGACCTGGGGGCACTATCCATGAGACCTGGGGGCAATATCCATGATACCTGGGGGCAATATCCATGAGACCTGGGGGCAATATCCATGAGACCTAGGGGCAATATCAATGAGACCTGGGGGCATTATCCATGAGACCTGGGGGCAATATCCATGAGACCTGGGGGCAATATCCATGAGACCTGGGGGCAATCTCCATGAGACCTGGGGCAATAGCCATGAGACCTGGGGGCAATATCCATGAGACCTGGGGCATTATCCATGAGACCTGGGGGTATATATCCATGAGACCTGGGGGCATTATCCATGAGAGCTGGGGGCATTATCCATGAGAGCTGGGGGCATTATCCATGAGAGCTGGGGCAATTATATCCATGTGAACTGGGAAAATATATCCATATAACCAGTGCCGTGTATATTATTCTGGGGGTCCAGTGCTGTGTATATAATTCTGGGGGGTCTGTGCCTGGATATATATATATAGATTATATATAAACGCGTTAGTCCAGTTGCCAAAATCGCGAGTATACCTGTACGTAGTGATACCTTTCACTGATCAGTATAGTTTCCAGTTTACACTCTTGAAAGCTTGTCTTTTAAATGTAAAGTTAACCCAATAAAAATGGTATCACCGGCTCATCCGGCTATACTCGTGATATATATATTTTTTCTTCAGGTAATAGGGGTTGTGGAATTCGTGGGTGAGTTCCCTCACTTTTTTTCCCAGGACTTGACCACTGTGCTGCACTAACGATTTTTGTTTGAGGTGCGTTTATTAAAAATCGCGTAATTTTCCCCCCAAAAAAATGTAACGAGACCCCATTTCTAATTTTTTAACAAGCGCACCCCATACAAAATATAACCGCAATTGATCGCATGTTAAAATGTGAAAAAAGCACTTTACACGTTGTATATTATTGAAAATTCTAATTTTATTGCATTTTTTGTTATAATATACAGCCAGGACATGACGTATACATATAATAATGATATATTATGAATCTGCCGAGTCTGTCGGAAAGAACGATTTATAATATGTCTGGGTCATATACTAAAATAAGGCTTTGAAACGCGTTTAAACATGATGAGCGAAACAGGTAAAAATTAGCTCAGCACAGAGGCGTGAAATGCCTCAGCAGCGAAAGGGTTAAGATCGTCTTTTTTTCATAGTTTTTTTATTCATTGCAAACTTTGAAGAAAGTATCATACATTGAGCAGAAATATTTGCTTTTCCAATTATATTTTTGGTATTGTGATGCTATATTTGATCATTTAAGCAAGTTGTGTCATAAAGAAAGCATGACACTGCCTGGGCTCAAATTATGGCATAAAACCAGGGGTCAATTCAGGAGGAATGTGTGGGAATGCAGTTCCTGTACTCTTTTTGCTGAGGGAACAGAGTTCCCCTTGGTCCCACACACTATAAAGCTTTTATTCAGGTGTTCAATCATATCTTTCCCTGTTAAGTCACAATAAATATAGGATTTATAATATATTTTGTTAAAATCCACATATATACATAAATATTTCAGATCTTAGTGTGTGTTTGTGTTAAGTGTGCGATGATAATTTTAAGTGGGGGACAGAAATCTTGGTGAGTTCCCATACTTCTCTTTTTAGGACTTGACCCCTGCATAACAAAACCAATTAACGTATAGCATCAATCCATTTATGGCTATTTAAGAATAAAACTGACATGCTTTGTTATGGAAATGATTTATTCTCATTGCTAACCATTCTACCCTGTGACTGTCTGTAGTAATTGTAACAAATACGATTTATTTATGGAATCAATATGTGCTGAATCACCATTCCAAATTATTTTTCGTCAACATAAACAGTAATGCTGTCGACCTCTTCATCAGTTATAGCAGATTTAAGAGCAATATTATATTTTATTTAAGTACAGGAAAATTACTTTAACTTGATTTAGGAATCACCTTGATTGTATTTAGAATGATATTGACTGTTCACATAAGCACAGTGTTTTTCCCTTTTTATTACCCAATTAAAATAAACAGGAAATGTCGAATTATAAAATGAGTCTTGGAAAATGTTTTGTATAGATCCCTGGTGATGCTTGTCCAGGGTATGGACTGTTACTTCTGCTACAGGCCCAACAACATTTTGATGTCAACGCATTTCGCTTAAAATTAATATCACAGGATTTTAAAATGGAAGGAGGGAACGAAGAGATTAAACATTAACCCTTCCTGATATCCTCAAAATCACTCCCCTCCCATTATAACACATTAAACAGTTTTAAATCTCACCTTGCTTCCCCTGCAATCCTTCAGACGTGGCATGCTGCCACAGCATGTCCTGTGATCACTTGGGGGCTAGATGCTTTATCAAGAATCCAGCCAATCCATTGGCTTTTAGTTTGAGCACATTTAAAGCCATTTGGAGGGATCTATGTGCTAAGTAAATTCCTGCTTCTGGTTCCGATCCTTGAAACTTATTTCATCACTTGCTATGCCCATGCACTCACAGGTCTCGATCAGTCCTCTGGGAGATCTGCTGGAGAGGGTAGAGGGGTAGTGATGTCCAGGGCACTGTACCCACTCAAGTTCCCTTTAGCGTCCTTTTAACGCTTTCACTGCTGAGGACGTGTGGGGAACGTCCTCATTGACTCCTAAGGAAAGATAGGGGTGGAGATGGGGGTTCCTTTGAACCCCAATATCTCCTGACTGTTTTCAGCTAGCAGGGTCATGTTTGGTATCATTAGAAAGGCCAGAGCATGGCCTTTCCATTGTTACCAAACATGACCATGTTTAAAGTAAAGAAAAAAAATAACAATAATAATAATAAAAATTTATTTTTTTTAAGACGTGAAATGGCTCAGCAGTGAAGGGGTTAATAGCTTAGTAACACTCAAATACCTTTCATAAAAGTGGACATATTGATGTGACGTGGATGCAAGGTTGCTATACATTGGACAAGATTCCCTATATATCACAATTGCTGGGATATGCCTTGAAAGTGCAATGAGTCAAGTCAGCAATATTCAGTGTGTGTGTATATATGTTACAGGTAAAGCCCAAAGTGCGGTTAATCCTAGGATTACCTGGGTAATCCTAGCATTACCCAGGCGTCATTATCAAAAATCCGAAGTGAAATGAAATTTCGGACTTTACCCGGGTAATCTGCAAAGTATCCAGACGCCTCTGGGTACTCCGGTTTTCTGCACTGTTTAAACCGGGTGATTCGCACATTACCCTAGTGTTGCTTTGATAAAGTGTGATGTGCAACGAAACATCGTACTTTATCCGAGTAATCTGCAAAATATCCAAACGCCTCTGGGTACTCTGCTTTTCTTGGGTTTTCAGCAGGTTACAGATGACTGAATTGCGAGGATTACCCGGATAAAGCTGCAAACTGCTATCTGACTGATAACAAAATTGTGTTTTTTGGTTATTTTTAAGGAAATTGTATCCACAGTCACAAACCACACTAAATAACCGCCATGTAACTCTGCATTAATTGTCTGAAAATTTATTTATGAAGATAAAGCTATTATATAAAGAGTAACCTGATGGTTATTATGTTTTATAAACAATATATTAGCACACATGACACATAATAAAGATCACGTAACTTTTTCACATTCATATAAGAAACCTATTCTGTCAGTCTGTATATTCATGCTATCCTTAATACGTTTTAATGTTTGTCTTTTGCCATTTTCATTGATGATATCCATAGATAATAGCAAAATTCACTTTTACCCAAGCTGGGTTGGATGCTCTGCAGATTACCCAGGTGAAGCTGTGGATAGTCCTCCGATTATCCGGGTGAAACTTCAGAGTTGCACATTATCCGGGTAAAGTGCGGATTTTTCAGCTCTTCCAGACCGTTGCCCAAGGGCAGTTGGTTAGTCCTAAAATTACCCGGGTAAAGTCCGAAATTTTCATTTTTTTGCGGCTTTACCCAGCGGTTTTGGGTAATGTCAGGATTACCCGGGTAATCCTAGGATTAACCGCACTTCGGGCTTTACCCGTAACATATATATATATATATGTGTTAGGGGTAAAGCCCGAAGTGCGGTTAATCCTAGGATTATCCTGCAGGGCTACCTCCTTGCCTGCTAGAAAAAGCTATATATTTTGAGCTATTCTGCAACCTGGATAACATTAAGTATTGAGGTAATATTACTGGTCCCTCTTTGGCAGACAGAAAAATAGTCCAATACCTAAAAGAGAACTTTTGCCAATTGAAACCAGTTCTTTAATGAAGACCATCTTAGTCTTCCATACTAATAATATGCTTCACATTCATCCAAAAATGTAACCATTTTAAAAGACATTAAATTCATTGTCAAATAAGGTTACTGATTTTAAACTTGCAGTATTTAAAAATAGGTAACTTAATACTCAATAATAATTACTTACAAGTAAGCCATGTCCATGTGTTTTTTGCCAATTTGGTTCAAATGTAAGTTTTTAAGATGTATAAATACAGGGAAACACAAGCAGTACCATAATGATAATTTCTCTTTTTTATTCAGGGTAATTGGTTCAATGAGCAACTTTGAAGAGTTTCGAAAGGCTTTTAACTGTCCAGAGCACACAACAATGAATCGAGGAAGCAATTCCTGTCGGATCTGGTAGAAGCAAATTAAATTTTCTATTATTTCATTGAAGAACTGCTGTACAAACTGCTGTTTCTTGGGTGTGAAGAAGATATTTTACTTGCACTTCGTAATACTTGTGGATAAAATATATATTTTAGTTATGAAGACTTTTGAGATCATTCATAGACTTTGGAAAATTATTTGTACCATGGGATCATTTAATAAAAAATATATATTTGGACCTGTTTTCATTTTTTTTCATTTTATGAAATATGTACTTTATATTTCCCAGCAATTCTGAGAGCAGTATTTTGTGTAAATTTGTATAGGGTTTTGGTGTATATTTGTGTTTAAATCAACATAATAATAGTTCTTGAAGGAAGTAACTTATAGATAAATGTATGCACAATTGACAGGAAATATTAATGATGCAAAGAGTGGTGAATTACAATATTAATGCAATGAAGATCACATCCATCATGTGTGAGGATGAATCCCTACCATCATGCCTCTTGCACATTAACAAGTGAACCAGGTATAATAATGCCATCTCCAGAAATCTGGAAAGCTCTAGAGGAGGAACCAGAGGAAACCGGTGATTTTCCTGAGTAAGCTACAGAGAATACCATTTTATAAAGGCAAATGCTTGGATCAGGGAGTTTTGTGTCTACCAAGAGGCATTTCATTAAAGGGAACCGACTGCCAAAGAAACTCCTGGATTGGTTGTCTCTATGGGAAGATGCCCCCATATACTTGGTAAGGATGGGGGACATACATCCTAATGTACCCCATCTTAAAGAATGGAGGAGTAGAAGATATCCATGAACTCCAAATTGCTTTATTACATGTGACCAGCAGTAGGTAGTGCCAAAATTGGGCAGTAAGTGAAAATTTCACAGAGATGTTGGAACATAGTTACAAATCCCCAAATCAGGGGAAATGGGATTGTAATTCCAAGCACAATGTACGGAACCTCTTTATCCTGTCCCAGAATAAATGTATCACTAGACAGGACCAAAAACAATGAAACAAATTGTCTGCTGGCTATAGGCATTTAAGACAATTATTGTTGGGCATTAGATGAGCACGGGCCATTCTGGTTGGAAACAGTGTGTTTTATAGCCCTATGATATAGAAACCATTTTCCAAATGTTTTGCAGTGTTTATTATTCTAAACACCTGGGGCACTATCGCGTGCTGCTCGCTAAAACCAGGACACTAAGGGGAAAATTTGTGATTGCTAATTTCCCCTTTGCGTCCCAGTTTCACCAGCAGATTATGGGGCAGCCGTTGAGTTCAGCAGCCTGCCCCATTGTCACAGTCAGTCTCAGTGGCGGTACTCGACATGTGCCGAATAAGGCCCTAGTACAGGAAAAGCCCCTATAAGCAGAGATACCACGACACAACAACAATAGATATATATATAAAAACAGAGGAGAAACTGGAGACTTCTGCACGGCTATACCAAGAAGCCCTATTCTGATAGACCGGACCTTAGAGTGGCCGGATCTGCTCTAATAGAAAAGTTTACCTTTGTAGCCGTGCAGAGTCCTAGGGTGAACACAGATACTAGAAGGAGTTATACTCCACAACTTGCAGGGCAGGAATACAATTACAAGTTCATGGCCAGCAGGGATACACAACAAAACAAACAGGATGCCCTTCGACTGGGACTCAGACCAGAGTGATAGTATACGAGACCTAGGGACGGTAGGTGAATTTACCAAACAGGAGGGCAGACCTCAAAACAGAAACATATAAAAACGGTACCACCAAGGATGATCCAAATAGGGAAGTCAGTGAGAAAGCCAGGAGTCAAATCCAAAATGTTTACCTTAAACCGATACGGGGATACACCACCAGAAAATCCGTCAGCCAGGCCAGAGGGTCAAAACCATGTAATCAGTCAGAACAAGAAACTTAGACAAAGGAGAAACACTAGAACTGATAACATGTAAAACACAAGACATAAACTGGAACCTGGGATACTAAAGAAACAATAGACAGAGAGACCAAAGAAATAAGGTAAATATTAAACATGAACTTAATCAGACAGGATAGCAGGGAGCTTTCAGGAACAAAACTCAGTAACTGAAGTGAACCAGATGCAAGAGCATTGTGATATGGGCCCATTGCTTGATATACGGTGGATATCAGCCCACATCACCAACAGATGATCTAACCGAGCAAACACTTAACCCCTGAGCTGCATCCCAGGGAAAGCAGCATAGGGAAACACATAGGAACCATACATAAGGAATACAGAGGGCAGGGAGACAGGGCTGGAACATGGAAAATGTGACACCCATACTGGCTGCTAGGATCGCGGATGCTTGGGTCAGCGCTAATGCGCCATCTCCAGCATCTGCTCCATGGAGTCCATAGAGGCTTCTCCTGCCGGGCCACGTAACCGTCAGAATCTTGCCTCTCGCGAGGTCCTGCTGGTTGAAGGCGTGATCACGGAGGGAGACTGGGGACTTTTTTTTACCAGCCCCACTCTGCTCCCAGCGGCCTGAAGCAGTGGATTGGGCCGCTGTTCTCATCGTGGAATAAGAGGGGAGTATTTGATTTTTTTTTTTTTTTTGAGCTGCAGCTAACTGATGTTGCAGAAGCAGAATCACTTAGCTATACCTCTGAGCTGGTGTTAACTTTCTTATTTAGCACCAGCTCTTAGTAACTAACGTTAGGGCCAAGTGTTCCTAATTCTAGTTAATCTGTGCTTTGACTTTGCGCTCCCCATGTTAAGTATAGGGAGCGCATAGTACAGTAAAGTCCCACTACAAGTCGCAAATAAACGAGTGATAATCGGAGGCGATCTATGCAGCACGCTATGACCTCCTTTTAAGCTAGCTAACGGGAAAGCTAGCGTTAGCTTGAAGGAGGTGATAGAGAGCCCCTGCACGGTACACTTTCCTTTAACATACAAAGAAGAAACAAAACACAGACCTACTCCTTTTAAGGAGACTAACATAAATAAGTAATTCCTCTCTAACAGGACTGGGCAGCTAGGCTGCTTACCAGTCCGAACAATAAATCCTAAAGCATGTTTTCTACCCAGCTCTTAGTTCACGTTCTCTCTGTGTTGGTGTCAGTCAACAAATGAAGAACCTCAGCACACTATATAAGACGGAACAGTATAAAGTAGCAGCAGCTGTGGCAATGGTCAGCATTATAAGCATGGGCTTTTTATCCACCTGCTTATATACTAGGGGCAGTATTACAATGTTGGTGCTAACTTAACCAGAGCTGTTGTAAACTTAAAACCTCCATAGTCCATAATGGCTCTGGTAAGTTAACAACAGCTCTGGTTAAGTTAGCACCAACTATGTAATATAGCCCTAGATGTTTCTAACTCTGCCACTCTCCGTAGGCTATATGTAAGATATAAAAAAACATTTCCTAAAAACCAAGAGAAGGGATTATCTTCCTGAGCTTGGATGTCTGTAAAGAGGTAAAAGTATCCACCCATTTGGCTTGCGAGCCCCTGTGGAGGAGTTATTATGTATATGTGGAAAGTGATCACATTTTAAAAGTCTCTCTGGGTGATTTGTAAGACTAAAGGTTTTCTAAAATAGAATCTGACATTTGAAGTAACTGCGCCAGGAAAAATGCTTTAAGTTGGATGATATCAATTGATGATATTTTCTATATGGTCCAGCCATCTCATTTTTTTTTCTGCTGTTCCCACTACATTTTGTTTTTAGCCTAAATGAGAATTGTGTATGGTGACTGTATAAATCTAAACTGACAATTTTGTGTCATGGCTGAGAAAAAGCAGATAAGAAGCAGAAGGCTGCATAATGCTGTCAGGTTAAGACCCAACCTATGTCGTTGCCTTGATGCAACAGGTGGTCTTAAAATGGTTTACTTAAGTTAAACTTAAAACTTTTATCCATTTACATCGGCCCTTTACTTAGTACATATACCATGTTCATAGGGATTAACCCATTTTAAATCTTGTATCTCAATGGTTAAAAATTCATGAATACTACTTCATAGGAAGACATATAATAGCTCATAAATGATTTTTTATCTCATGAAAATATCACAATCACATTTTTCACAAAAACCAATTACCTTAATTTGAACTTCTTTGTTACACTTGATAAGTTTTTCATTTTATGCAAGTTACATTGTATAGCATAGCATAGCCAACAACAATAATGAAACAGATGAAAAGTGAATAAATGCTTCTATACATTTAAAAGCAATCTGTTCCCTCCTTTACATCTCCTCTAATTTAGTTTGTGTTTCCATGACTACATATTTTCTTTACTGGTGTCATATACATATTGAATGCTACTGTAGTGTTCAGTAAATGTGGTCATTGTACATTTATTTTGTTGTAAACCGCTTGAGAGAAGCTATTCTAGACCCTAATATTAATAGCATTTGCCTGAGCAAACTCCCTGGAATTAATAAACTATTTCCCAACAAGGGTTTAGTCACCTGTAAACATGTAACATAATGACTTTATTTCCTACATATTCATTTTTCTGTTAATCTGTATATTTGTTTTTGTGTTAATATCTTGCATTTTACTATTTTGTATTTCTGTAACCACTCAATGTTCTCGAACCCAGGACATACTTGAAAACAAGAGAAATCTCAATGTATCCTTCCTGGTAAAATCCTTTATAAATAAATTAATTAATTAATTAAGGCAACAAATATATTCTTCTCCGTTAACCCTTTCCTGCCACAGGGCGTACCATGCTGTCCCTGCGGCAGGTGGGCTTTTAAGACCCAGGGCATACTGGTATGCCTGTTGACTTCTATGGGCCGCCTTGGCCCCGCCCAGCAGTCCCCGCACCGCACGTTGAAGTCAGGCTGTTCCCCTGCAGCCAATGACACGCCGAAAAGGCATCCGCTGAAGAGGCTGGCAAGTGGAGCGTTCTAGTACGCCCCACCGGCATTAACCCCCTCCTGCCAGGCACCACTCGCCTAGCATTAAGTGGTTAAAAAGTAAAGGATGATTTTTTGTACATTTAAATCCATTTAAAAATGTGTCAAAAGAAAAAATTGTGGTCCAGTAATTGCTAGCGTCTCAAATACTGACAATCTGCTGGAGTTGCAATGCCAGGAAGGTCAACATGAGAAGATTCACCGCGAAGTTTCTCTCACTCTTCAGATTTTTTTACTTTTGTGAAACGCGTTGCAACACCTTTGCCTTTTACCGGTAGTGTTTGTTACAAAGCAGCCCCTTAAGTTTTCTATTTCACAGTTTTGGAAACAGTCTTGCAAAGTACTTTGAAAGTGAATTTGAGTTACCTCTGTTCAATAATTGCTTTTTTACTGCAGAGATGCTGAAGATACAGTTTCTACTTAGATTGCATACACATAAAATGTTCACTATTCCCTCTACACAATATTTTTATTTTACTATACAAATAATAGAAATGAATCACCTTGGAATCAATTAATCTTTTCATAATTAGTAGTTTTATACTGAGTTTAATTTGCTGTCACCTGATAATCAGGTATATATAATCCATATACATTAGATTATAGCACATCTTAATGATAAGTATCTCTTAGTTTGAAAATTAATAGGATATACATCATATATCAATTTAGGATTATGTACTATTTATAGATTTTTAAAAGAATGCAGCACAAGCAGAACATGGTACTTATTTAGGTATGTACAAAAAACACATATAAATTAAAGATCTAGTTTATGAAAATATATTTTAATTTAGAACACATTTTGTGTTAAATTGCAGCAGTTTTAAGCTGACTTTCACATTTTCATTTTTTTCTTTGTATCGGAAGAGACTTTAGCTAATTTCCTTAAATACACAGAAGGCATTTTTCTTTTACTAATTAGACGTTGATAGTAAGAAAGCGCACAATTATAGAAGTAAAACATTTTGAACTGTGGACCCAGATAATTGGTTTAAATTAAATATTGCTTGATCTCAATATGTTCCAAAAACATAGAAATAAGGATTTCCTAGAAGTCTGCGTTTTCAGCAGCTTTAATTTGGAGAAATTGCTGATCAACTCACAGCACATTGTGTTGAAATATCAACAGAATTCCTCGTGTTAAATATAAATGTTCATCAGTTAATTTGTGATATAAATACAGCAATAAAATAAAGCTTCACGCATCAATCAAGGCTGACGTGCAAATGAGCACTGCTATGACATATAGAAAATTTTATCAGTTAAGAAAAAATGAAGTCCACCTATTAGAGATCAGTTTGTGTGATGACGAAATGTTATATAATAGGAGAGCCTCCTACCAGGGTTTTTTTTAATGTATATTTAATAAAGTCTTTTTTGGTTTTACTAAGTCCTTGAGTGCATACATCTGGGGAAATATATATAAATGCACTTGCAACCATATAGCGTACTGTGACCCATATTCCTACTGATCTCCGTGTGTCATGTCAATGTATCTGATGAATGTTTAATTTATCTGTAACGGTACGAACTTAAGACCATCTATTAACCACACCAATCCCAGACAATTCAAGTACACTACACGCGCCTAGGGGAACTCTTTTTATAGAAATGAAACTCACTTTTAATCAAGGACACAAGACATTTATGTGGTCGAACAGGGGTCATTTACAAAACCCCCTTAGAAACCACTGGGGGACCTACAGTCATGGCCGAAATTGTTGGCACCCCAGACATTTTTCCAGAAAATCAAGTATTTTTCACGGAAAAGTATTGCAGTAACACATGTTTTGCTATACACATGTTTATTCCCTTTGTGTGTATTGGAACAAAACAAAAAAAGGGAGGAAAAAAAGCAAATTGGAAATAATGTCACAGAAAACTCCAAAAATGGGCTGGACAAAATTCTTGGCACCCTTTCAAAATTGTGGATAAATAAGATTGTTTCAAGCATGTGATGCTCCTGTAAACTCACCTGGGGCAAGTAACAGGTGTGGGCAATATAAAAATCACACCTGAAAGCAGATAAAGGAGAGAAATTCACTTAGTCTTTGCATTGTGTGTCTGTGTGTGCCACACTAAGCATGAACAACAGAAAGAGGAGAAGAGAACTGTCTGAGGACTTGAGAACCAAAATTGTCGAAAAATTTCAACAATCTCAAGGTTACAAGTCCATCTCCAGAGATCTAGATTTGCCTTTGTCCACAGTGCGCAACATTATCAAGAAGTTTGCAACCCTAACTGTAGCTACTCTCTCTGGGCGTGGACGGAAGAGAAAAATTGATGAAAGGTTGCAATGCAGGATAGTCCGGATGGTAGATAAGCAGCCCCAAACAAGTTCCAAAGAAATTCAAGCTGTCCTGCAGGCTCAGGGAGCATCAGTGTCAGCGCAAACTATCCGTCGACATTTCAATGAAATGAAACGCTATGGCAGGAGCCCCAGGAGGAAACCCACTGCTGACAAAGAGACATAAAAAAGCAAGACTACAGTTTGCCAAAATGTACTTGAGTAAGCCAAAATCCTTCTGGGAAAACGTCTTGTGGACAGATGAGACCAAGATAGAGCTTTTTGGTAAAGCACATCATTCTACTGTTTACGGAAAACAGAATGAGGCCTGCAAAGAAAAGAACACAGTACCTACAGTGAAATATGGTGGAGGTTCAGTGATGTTTTGGGGTTGTTTTGCTGCCTCTGGCACTGGGTGCCTTGAAAGTGTGCAGGGCATCATGAAATCTGAGGATTACCAAAGGATTTTGGGTCGCACTGTTGAGCCCAGTGTCAGAAAGCTGGGTTTGCGTCCGAGATCTTGGGTCTTCCAGTTGAACAATGACCCCAAACATACATCACAAAGCACCCTGAAATGGATGGCAACAAAGCGCTGGAGAGTTCTGAAGTGGTCAGCAATGAGTCCAGATCTAAATCCCATTGAACACCTGTGGAGAGATCTTAAAATTGCTGTTGGGAAAAGGCGCACTTCCAGTAAGAGAGACCTGGAGCAGTTTGCAAAGGAAGAGTGGTCCAAAATTCCGGTTGAGAGGTGTAAGAAGCTTATTGATGGTTATAGGAAACAACTGATTTAAGTTATTTTTTCCAAAGGGTGTGCAACCAAATATTAAGTTGAGGGTGCCAAGAATTTTGTCCAGCCCATTTTTGGAGTTTTGTGTGACATTATGTCCAATTTGCTTTTTTCCTACCTTTTTTTGTTTTGTTCCAATACACACAAAGGGAATAAACATGTGTATAGCAAAACATGTCTTACAGCAATATTTTTCTGTGAGAAATACTTGATTTTCTGGAAAAATGTCTGGGGTGCCAACAATTTCGGCCATGACTGTAATTACACTGAAACATAATTGCACAAACATTGACTTCTTGGAAGGTGAAATCTAATTCCATTAGGTCAGTTAGATTAGACAGTTACATTAAACATTACTTACCATTTCTAATGAGATTTGGACAAACAGAAATCTAATTACATTGTGTACAGATGTACACAATGTAGTAGATTTAGAAACCATTCAGATAGAAGCAGATAACAGGTACACAAAGACTAGACAATGCATTCTTCCATAATCAAAGATCACACAAACATTCTGCACACAAGAAGGCAATGAAAATTATAACGAAACTCAGGCCTGGACCCCAAACCCATCTCTATGCCCATGCAACCCAAGTCTAAAGTGAGGCACATCACATGGTCCTTGTGTCAAATACAGTAACTGTGATGCAGATAATATAGTCAGATCTCCTGCTTATGGATATTTTGAATGATAATAATGAGATTATTCATAATGCAGCTTCAAAAAATGCAATAGAATGTAAAAATAATATCTGTATGCGTCATAATACCTGTGTATGGCAATTAAAGTAACAAGTTGTATCTGTACTGTACAGGGATTTTCAGCAATATCAACCCTCTGAATCTTATCCTTTCTACAGGAGTTAGTGACTCCAGTACTTAACCTGTATTTGACCCTCTCCCTGGCTGTTGTAAGACTGCAAGCAAAGTTTTTGATCTTTGTGTTAGAGTGAGGCTATTTGCAGCTTGGTTTACAGTAATATAAGATAAATGGATAGCGATACAAGAATTCTGCTTTTCCACAGAGGGAACACTAATCTTGCTTTAAAAAAGCATGAATATGGAGTTTTGATATGCCAATGATTGCTTTTCAATATATTACAGTGCAAAATCGAGTTAAACTCAATTTTGGTAGTGAAAGGATTGAGGATAATTGCTGAGATAAGCAGCAAGTAAGAAATGGATAATATGCACCTCCCAGTAAATATATTCTGTCTAAATATTCAGCATATTTTCAGGAAAGGGTTAATGTTAATTGTGATATTTAGGATTTTACCACTTTGCTTTCTATACAGTAGCTGCACTGTTTTTTTTATTTTTTTTAAATTATATGCAACATACAAAGAAATGCATAGTAGAAAATAAAAACAGTGATGTGACCCAGTTTTACGCCTTTGTAAACAGTAACAATATTTATAAAGTGCAATGTGCTGCCACAAATTGGGGTAGTGCAACCGTGTTCCTTCAAGACGATGCCAATAGTACAAACAGAAAAACAGGAAAAAACCCTAACGGCGCAAACATGAACAATTACAACCTAGCAAATGGTTATAATAAAGTGACAAGTGCTTGTTAAATACAAGGCTCACCTGCCTTGACTCGCATATGAATTTAAGTGACCTCCCATTCCTAATCCATAGGGTTCAATATGACGTCGGTCCACCCTTTGCAGCTATAACAGCTTCAACTCTTCTGGGAAGGCTGTCCACAAGGTTTAGGAGTGTGTTTATGGGAATTTTTGACCAGTCTTCCAGAAGCGCATTTGTGAGGTCACACACTGATGTTGGATGAGAAGGCCTGGCTCTCAGTCTCCGCTCTAATTCATCCCAAAGATGTGCTATCGGGTTGAGGTCAGGACTCTGTGCAGGCCAGTCAAGTTCATCCACACCAGACTCTGTCATCCATGTCTTTATGGACCTTGCTTTGTGCACTGGTGCACAGTCATGTTGGAAGAGGAAGGGGCCAGCTCCAAACTGTTCCCACAAAGTTGGGAGCATGGAATTGTCCAAAATGTCTTGGTATGCTGAAGCATTCAGAGTTCCTTTCACTGGAACTAAGGGGCCAAGCCCAGCTCCTGAAATACATCCCCACACCATAATCCCCCTCCACCAAACTTTACACTTGGCACAATGCAGTCAGACAAGTACCGTTCTCCTGACAACCGCCAAACCCAGACTCGTCCATCAGATTGCCAGATGGAGAAGCGCGATTTGTCACTCCAGAGAATGTGTCTCCACTGCTTTAGAGTCCAGTGGCGGCGTGCTTTACACCACTGCATCAGATTGCACTTGGTGACATATGGCTTGGATGCAGCTGCTCGGCCATGGAAACCCATTGCATGAAGCTCTCTGCGCACTGTTCTTGAGCTAATCTGAAGGCCACATGAAGTTTGGAGGTCTGTAGCGATTGACTGTGCAGAAAGTTTGTGACCTCTTTGCACTATGCGCCTGAGCATCCGGTGACCCCGCTCCGTCAGTTTACGTGGCCTACCACTTCGTGGCTGAGTTACTGTCGTTCCCAAACACTTCCACGTTCTTATAATACAGCTGACAGTTGACTGTGGAATATTTAGGAGCGAGGAAATTTCACGACTGGATTTGTTGCACAGGTGGCATCCTATCACAGTTCCACGCTGGAATTCACTGAGCTCCTGAGAGCGACCCATTCTTTCACAAATGTTTGTAAAAACAGTCTGCATGCCTAGGTGCTTGATTTTATATACCTGTGGCCATGGAAGTGATTGGAACACCTGATTCTGATTATTTGGATGGGTGAATGAATACTTTTGGCAATATAGTGTATGTGTAACACTCCCAATGCGAAAGTGTGTCATATACATGGAATGAATACTTATATTTCTTGTAAACCATTCCTCATTCCATCGTGGAGAATATGCAAAAGAAAATACAACATATAGTGCAAATATCGTCTACAAAATGTCCCGTATTTATTGGTACACTGCTGATGTTAATGAGTCAGTCCTGCGAACAGGCTCAAAATAAGGTGATTCTGAAACTGATTGGTAAAACCAATCAATACAGGACCATTAGTATTGAAATATTTGTGTTATGTAAAAAAAGGGTAGACAACAAAAAAACACTCTGCATATTGTATCATGAGAAAGGTTACCAGAGCATATCTTCAATTACTTTAAGTATTTTGTGTTACGTACTATAATTATTCAACATCCTCTAGATGACACTATTACGTTTTCAGTCATAAGGGATCAGCAGTATAAACATTATTTTCTGCCATAGAGTGACTAGACATATCATTTTAACATTGTCAATGAAAATGACCTTTTTCTTTCTTTAACAAGTACATTCAATGAATACTGTTGGAAAAAGTCCAAATCACTGAATAGCTTTGTCATATATTCAAGAAGATGTTTGCAATACAAGTTACATTTCTGTAGAAAGTTTCAAAGGAAACACAAAGAAAAGCTCAGCTGTACCTTTCTTGACATGGCCCTATCCGTGTACGGTCTTGTGCCCATTATGAGGCCAGCCCCAATGGGGGTACTACAAAAGGCTGCTCCACCCTCTGCTCAATGCTTCTACATTGCTCAGCACTAGTGGCGACTCTATCAACAATAAATAGAGGGAGCACATAAGATACCACAGTCAAAACTGGGGGGCACTTATAATTTTCACCACTAAATTATACCACTCAAAAATACTAAACTATATATGAATAAGATTCCAAAAGCCCAGTGTAATGTGGTGCAACGATACCTTTTTGTTGTACTAACCTGATACTTAAATTCAATATTTTATTCAGCGTTTTTCGCCTACGTCCGATAACTGCTTCAGCAACTCCAATTTTCACAAATTACGGTGACCATTCACTTACTAGAGAATTCACCATATTTTCGAAGAAATGGATTCCCAGAAATGTGGTGAAAAAGTAAAGGGTGAATAGAATAAACTAAAGGTGAATAGACCCTTTAGTTTCTAACTTCCATAATAACCCCTAAAATACCATTAAACCAGGGAACTACAATAAAAAATAATTAACAGAGTGGCATGTAGATTACCCATTAACACCTAAAATACCATTAATCTGGGGCAAACATGAAATTAATACACTGTGAGGCATGTAGCCTACCCATTAACCTTTATAATGCCATTAATAAAGGGAAAACATTAAATGAATACACTGTAAGGCATGTAGCCTACCCATTAGTACATAAAATGCCATTAGTCAAGGAAAAAATAAAATGTATACTGAGAGATGAAGCCTGCCCATTAACCTGTAATATACAACTAAACCAAGGGAAAACCAAAAGTAATGAACTATGTGATATAGAACCTGATCATTAACCCCTTCACTGCTGAGCCTTTTAACCTGTGAAAAAAAGAAACAGTTATATTTTTATTTTAATATTTATATATTTATTTTTTTACACTGATCATGTTGACCAGACTCTGCCCTTTCCAATGACACCTTGATCGACCATGTACGACACATGGGAACGGAGATACAGCGGTCCGAAGGAAGTGGGGGAAGCTGGATGCCGATCCATGGTGGGAGGGGGGAGAAAACGGGGGTGCAAGGAGTAATCAAGGGAGGGAAATTGCGCCCCCGTGCCCCCTGTAGTGACACCTATGCTCAGCACTTCTGAGAGTAAGCTAGAAGCCTGCTCTCCTCTGTATTCTTTGTTGCCATATGTTCTCTCTGCTGCTTCTGTGTCTTCTCGCCTTGCTCCAAGTCTCCAGTATCCCTGCTTCAAGTCTCCATTGTTCCTGCTTCCCAAGCCTCCTGTTCCCTGCTACTTTAGGCTCTTGTCAGCCCTTTTCCTGTCCCGCCTGTCTCATGTCTCTAGTAAGTCTCCTGCTGTGTTTCCCTCAGTGTTTTGCTGTGTCTTGTTTCCCCTTCCTGCCATTCCCCTCTGGTCAGCCCCATTCCTGCCTTGCCCCTCAACAGCATTTTCTCCTGTTTGAATATCCAATAAACCCTGTTTTGGACTTTACCCAGCGTCTGCTTGTGCACCACCGCATCCTGGGTTCATTCACCTACCTGGCTGTAGAGGTCCTGACATTTCTTCTCTGGACATAAATACATAAATATTTATCCTGCTAAATCTTCTTTAACCCCTTCACTACCATTACTGAGTATATTCAATCTTCCAAAGTTTATATGGACCCTATATGGAGAAAACTGGATCTGGGCTGATTCTGCAGCAATACAGATGAATTTTGCTTACTGCAAACAAAATTCATATGCAAATTGGCACCATAACATGCAACCTAAAATTTCAACACATCAGAGATGACAGCCAATGTGAAATTATCTGAAAAGCTTTGAGATCTGTTTTTCCTTCACCGAAACATGGAGCGCAAGCTTTATTATACATGTAATAGCATTTGTGAGCCACCAGAGGGAGCCCTCTCCCTGTCATGAAAAGGTCTTACATACAGTAAACATATACAGCTGAACACGTTTGTATATATCTACTATGTGGTTAATGGAAAGGCGTTTTCCATAAAAGGACTGGGTCCTTCCAGTAGTTTTATGGAAAATCACTTGGTAGTGAAGGGGTTGAACAGTGCAATGCTAAAGCTAAATACTATCAGGGTTATTCAAAGAGATCCGAATTGCTTGAGAAAGGTAACCGAACACTGAAAATCAGCATTCGGTTACCTTTCTTGGCCATTCGGCTATCCAGAGAGCAGGCAATTCGCCAAATCCTGGCGAATTGCCTGCACATACAGTGCCTGTTCGGTGCCTGTTCGAGGGCAGTGAAATCCCCATGAAAAGCACTGCTTCGGCTATTCAGAGAACACAAACCAGCAGTGAAAGGTTCCCGAAATGCCCTGCCATTCGTGGTTTAATTTGGCAAATTTGTTCAGGAGAATCCCAAAGGCTTCAATGTTAAAAATATTCCCGTTTTAATTCAATATCTAATAAACCGTTCATTATAAAATTATGCAGTAACGAGTCTCTTTATCTATAGATTTTTTAGGATATTTTAAGCATTTTTCTTAATTTTTTTTATGTTTTTTTAATAGTCCGATTTTTTTTTTTTAAGTTTACTTATTTTTTCTGTAACAGCCCTTTTTATTATCATACCCTGGACCTCATATGTAAATTTCAGACATTTTCGCTCAGTAGTTTCTTTGCAAACAGTGTTTCACTTTTCAAACATTCATACAAACAGTTTTTCTAATTTATTCACTTCGCTCTGTCTGCGGTCTCAGCTTTTTTGGCTTTTTCCGGCGGCTTCGCTGCGTGTGATCGGCTCCTGCTCGTGTTTTTCCGTGGTTTTCGGCAGGTTAATCCAGATGTTTTTGCGGGTTTTTGGCGTGCATTCGCTGGGTTTTGCGGTGAGTCTTCGTCGGGTTTGCGGCAGCTTTTCCCTGTAATTCGGGGACCCTGTGGTGTTTGCTGAATACACCGCAGGGTCACCAAAATGGGTTCGGCAAAAGGAACCGAATTGAAGAGAACGAAAAGTCACCGAACGTGCGGTGACTTTTCGAATCTCTTTGAATAACCCTGTATGCTTTATATTAAGCATATTTATTTAGTTCTGTTACAACAAAAATGTTTTGTGGTTTTAGTGCAACTTATTTATTTTTTTTAACTGCAATATGAGCATAAGTTTATATGTGAAATATCTCTATATATATATATATATATACACAATCCTTGCCATGGTTTTATCTTTATTTTCTGAAATATTGCCTATCCTTACTGGCTGTTTCAAATCTGTACTAAAATGTTTCTTCCACACAAAGGTTATTCTTCTCCGTTCCAGTAGCAATCAATTATATAAACCTATTAAAATGGATTTACATTATGCTTAATCTAAATTCTCAGCGTTAGCCGGCAGCCACATTCCTCTGCTGCTGATAGCTGTATTACCAAAAAGGAGAACCACACAGACACATCCATTTATTTAAAAGTGGATGAAAAATGTGTTTTGACCTTTCAAATGGAGAGTAGTACCCAGGTTTGAAGAAAGACTTTAAAATTTATGTAGCCCATAGAAAATAAGTCAGTAGGCATGAACTTAAAGTGAACTTGCCAAGTTTTCACGCACTTATGATGCGGCTGCCATAATGTTTGTTGGTGCAGAGCGACAAGAGTCAAGACACTTTTTAGATTTCTATTTTACCATTAGAACTCGAATTTTATTGAATATATTTTAAATTATTTTGCAACTAGGTATAGTGTAAGAACAGTGATTTTCAACCACTTTGCTTTTGCAGACTGGCGTTTTGTGAATGGTACTTAGGTGTGCCATGGTAATTTGCGTGCACTGGCAGAATAAAATGTACTGTATGAGTTAAAAGACAGCGAGACAGTGAGGGTGTAACACAGCAAAGGCACAAAGGGGAGCTGTATCATTTAATAACTGCGCAGAACTTTAAATAAAAGCTTAACATCCTAGTACTCATTTTTAAATGTTAAAATATATCCTTAAAAGCGTTATCAGTGTGCCATAAGATGAAAAGGTTGAAAGAAAATCTCTGGATAACATGATTGTTCACTGGCTGGCATACAACCGACAAGGGGATTTATATTTAAGCATCAATCCAATGGATTGGTGAATACCTTTTCGCTCCTTAAATAAAATGAAAATAATGTTTTAGCGCTGTATAGAAATTTCTATTTCAGAAAATATATCTTATTAGAAAAATAAAATAAACAAGTATCATCCAAAATGTTCCCAAAGTTCTCCTGCATTTTTTAAATACGTTTTGCATTCAGCTATACCACGCATCACGTACATATAGATTTAATTTGTGCCTTTTGACACCTATCTAGAAAAAAAAAACTAATTATTTTGGAGGATTCGTTAGTGGGTTACAAAATTCATTTTTTTTGTGCTTTTCAGAAGTTTTGACATGTAGGTTTAAATATTTCGATGCTTTCTTTATTCAGATTTTCACAAGAATCAAAACATATCCAAAGTTCTTGAATGATAAAAAGACGATAATATATTCTGAAGTCCCACTGCTATGACTCATGCAGAAATCCCCAAATACACAAAATTACTTCAAGATCTAAAGAAGGCAAACATTATAAAAAATCACTTAGGAATAGTTGAAAAGTATACAAATATATTGTGTAGCCTAATCAGAATTTAAAATAGGAGATATGTTTTATTTGAGCCAGAATGACTGATAAAGACTATTTTCCATTGATAAGTGTTTAATGTTAAACCATTTTAAAATTCTCTAAATCCGAGTTTTCCAAACTTTTCATGTTGGTGACACACTTTTTAGACATGCATCATTTTGTGACACAGTAATTCAGTTTTACTAGTAGCAAACTCAGTGTAAACTAACTCGTTATAATAGATACAGACACGCATTGTAACAACAAAATATATAGGGACACAACATATCGCATGAAACCTTTTCATTCATATTCTTTTAAATATATAATTTGTAATTAATTATTATTAGCTGATTATTAATACTCACACTCTGCCCCCCTTCCGTGCACATTCTTTCCCTCTTTTCCATTGCCTTCCTCTCTACCCCTTTCATCCTCTTCCACTCTTTCTCCCCTTCTCATGTCCATTTTCTCCTCTCCCTTCGTTCCATGTAACTTCTCCCCCTTCCAAGTCCATTTCACCTTCCTTTATCATGTGCATCTCCCTCCATCCTTTTCATGTTTGTTCATCTCCCTCCATCCTTTTCATGTTCATCTCCCTCCCCCTTTATCATGTTCATCTCCCTCCCCCTTTATCATGTTCATCTCCCTCCCCCTTTATCATGTTCATCTCCCTCAATCCTTTTCATGTTCATCTCGATCTCCCCCTTATCATGTCCATATCCTCCTTATTATGTCCATCTTCCCGTTATTATGCTCACATCCCCTTTATCATGTTCATATTCCCTTTATCATGTTCATATCACCTTTATCATTTTCATATCCCCTTCATCATGTCCATCTCCCAGTTATCACGTATATCCCCTTTTCATGTCTATCTACCTCCATCTTTATCATGTCCAACTTATCATATTCATCTCCCCATTATCATGCTAATCTTCCCCTTTTCATGTTCATCTCCCCCTTATGTTTATCTCCCCCTTATCATGACCGTTCCCCTTTTATCATGTTTATCTTCCTCTCCATCCTTTCACCTTCCTTTGCATGGATTTCTTTGAGCCAGCACTAGGGATGGGCATTCGGTTCGAATCGAACATGAGTTTGATTCGAACATTGCCCGTTCGGCGAACTTCGAACATTTCCACGTGTTCACCCACAATGCACCACAATGGACCACAATGCACTTTTCCACTGGCCTGAAGCTTGTAATTGGCTACAGCCTTGCACCTGATCACAGGTGATATCTGTGTGTTGGCACTGACAGCTATCAGGGACAGGCTGTATCACTGAGTTATAGCAGATTTATGGAAATTGGATTCTGTGTGTTGGCACTGACAGCTATCAGGGACAGGCTGTATCACTGAGTTATAGCAAATTTATGGAAATAAGAATCTGTGTCTCAGCACTGACAGCCATCAGGGACAGGCTGTATCACTGAGTTATAGCAGATTTCTGGAAATTGGAATCTGTGTGTTGGCACTGACAGTTATCAGGGACAGGCTGTATCACTGAGTTATAGCAGATTTCTGCAAATTTGAATCTGTGTGTTGGCACTGACAGCTATCAGGGACAGGCTGTATCACTGAGTTATAGCAGATTTCTGCAAATTTGAATCTGAAGCTGAGCGCGTCCTGCCAAGTGCTCCTCCTGTGCTACGGACACGCTGAGCGCGTCCTAGCACAGGAGGCAGCAATCAGCCGGGATTCTGGCTGATTGCTGGCCCCCCCGGTGCGGGCTGACATCTAGGATGTCAGCACAGCACTCCAGGACCCCAGGGGGAAGATAGATGTCATTGCGGCGGCGCCTTTCCAACGATACCAAACATGACCATGTAAAAGTAAAAGATAAAAAAATATAAAAAAACAATTAATAAAAAAAATAAACAATTTTTTTTGTTTGTTTTGTTAATGCAGCAATATTGTTCCCATTTCAATTATAATGTAAACAATGATGCTGCACTAACGATTTTTGTATGCGGTGCGTTTGTTAAAAATAGCGAAATTGTCCCCAAAAAAATTTAACAAGTCCCCATTTCTAATTTTTTTAACAAGCGCACCCCATAAAAAATATAACCGTAAATGCTCGCATGTTAAAATGTGAAAAAAAAAACACTTTACACTTTGTAAATAATTGAAAATTCATATTTTATTGCATTTTTTGTTATAATATAGAGACAGGACATGACGTATACATATAATAATGACATATTATGAATCTGCCGAGTCTGCCGGAAAGAACGATATATAATCTGTCTGGGTCATATATTAAAATAAGGCTTCAAAACGCGGCTAAACATGATGAGCGAAACCAGTAAAAATGAGCTCAGCACAGAGGCGTGAAATGCCTCAGCAGCGAAAGGGTTAATCAGAGTTCATCTGTTTATCTATTCAGAGTTGAATCTGGTGTTGCCAGCTATCAGGGTGTATCACTGATTTATAGCATTGTTCTGGAAAATCTGTATATCTTTACTCTAATTCTAGATACCGTACAATAACACGGTTTAATCAGAGTTCATCTGTTTATCTATTCAGAGTTGAATCTGTGTCTTGCCAGGTATCAGGGTGTTGCAGCCTGCAGGAGAGGAAGTGAATCATAGAGAGAGTAGAGGACATTGGCAGCCTTGCAGGGAAAATATCAGTAAAATCGCTGACTTATAGCAGAGTTCTGAATATCTTTAATCTATATACCAGAGTTGAATCAGAGTTCTGCATATCTCCAATCTTTATACCAGAGTTGAATCAGAGTTCTGTATATCTTTAATCTATATATCACTCACCTTGTCAGAAAGACCAAACAGGACAGGCAGACGCTCTCAGACACAGATAAGAGGGCAAGCAGCCTCTGTGTCAGACGGCTGTGCCCCTGTTCATCGTGCATGTGGTGCATCCTCTGCAGGGACACGCTTGTCCTTTCTAACTGGTGCTGGCCATTTTAAGCAGCAGCAACATACAGAGGATTTGCAGGATTGGCTAACCAGGCCATCCTCATCCGAGTCCTCTGCCAGCCAGGCTTGTAGTGATTTACAGTCCACCTCAGTTGCCAAAACATCTAATTCAGCCTCCATGTCCACAGCTACTCCTGCCGTAGCCTCACCATCATACACGGAGGAGTCAGCTGAATTGTTTGACTACAATGACAGTGACATGCTGCTTGAGGATGCGCAGCAACTCCAGTACTCTGATGGTGACTCTGAGGTTGAGGAAGGGAGTATAATCAGCCTAGAGGGAGGGGTGCCAGTGACACACAAAGAACTGGCACTCATGTTCCCCCAGCAGCTGCAGCATACTGCCAAGTTGGCTCCAGTGACGAGGAGATAGGCGGTGATGATGAGGTCACTGACTCCACCTGGGTGCCTGATCGAACAGAGGAGTCAAGTGAGGAGGAGGCACAACAAAAATGAGGCAGAACGTCCTCTATGAGCAACCGTAGCCAGTCAAAGGCATCAGATGTCAGAGCTGTTAAGGTGCAGAGCGCTGTTGTCTCAAAGCACACGTCCAGGAACTCTGCTGTCTGGGAGTTCTTCACGACATGTGCAGCAAACCGCAGCATTGCTATTTGTAAGCTATGTCTGAAGAGGATCAAGCATGGGAGAAACATCAGCCGCTTGGGTACCACATGCTTTAAGGGACATATGACCACCTGTCATGCATCCCGTTGGCACAACACTTCCCATCGGTCCTCATCTGTCTCTACCCCCACTATATGTCATGCCATGTCTACAACCTCGAAATGAATAAAGAAGCTCCAGAGTCCACGATAGATTTCAATGGATTTAATCCAACAACAGAAAAAAAGGCAACGTTTCGACCATGACTGGTCTTTGTCAAGCCTAAAACACAATGACAGAACAGGAAATAAATAGCACCACAGACTGGTTAAGCAATCAAACAATAATTGCAACCAGTCCGTGTATGCCAATCCAACAATTAAAAACAATAGTCTACAATTGAATACATCAATTAACATATTAACTTTAGTAATTATATATACGATGCTTATTAACATACAATAATTGGCGATGAATTGTAGAACAATGCCTATGAGAAAAAGGAGAGACTGAATAATTATGCATGTGAAGGGAAGGGATTACATCTCTACTAGTAAACCTAAGGGAGAGAAAGGAACAGATCTATCTATCATAGAGAGATGCTAACGTAACATATTTATAGAAAGGGTGAGAGATCTGATTCTCTATTAAGACCATGTGGGAAGAGAGTGTTGAGATGATGGATCCAATATAGTTCCCTCCTTTTAAGTAATTTTTCTCTGTCCCCACCTCTTGTTAACTTAGGCACCTCATCGATCACCTGATAACGTAACTGTGAAATATCATGTCCACAACGTATAAAATGTTCAGGGACTGGGAATTCAATCTTTTTAGTCCTAATATCAGACCTATGTTTGATGAATCGATTTTTAACTTTCTGAGTAGTCTCGCCCACATATATCAACCCACACGGGCATTTCAATAGATACACCACGTATGCAGAATTACAGGTAAAATAACCTTTGATTTTGGACTTCCTCCCAGAGTGTGGATGGACAAAGGAATCACCCCGTATAACTGCATTGCAGCAAGAACAATTTAGACATGGAAAAGTTCCATTCCTGGGTTTACCAAAAAAGGGTGTTCTGCCTGTGTCTTGTCCAAACTCTGCTTTAACCAACATCTGTCGAAAAGATCTCCCCTTCTTGTATGACATAAGTGGGATGGTCTGAAACTCTGAAATATCAGGGTATGCATCCCTTAGGATGTACCAGTATTTACATAAAATATTTTTCACTTGTGAAGTGTGGGTTCCATATTTGGAAACAAATGGAATCCTGCCACAGCTTTGGCGTCTCTGAGGAATTATAGGTTGATTAATTCTGGTACTTTCTCTACTCAGAAGTTGTCTCGGGTAACCCCTGGCTCTAAACCTATCGATCATCTCCTCGAGCCTCTTGTCCCTACTTTCAGGCAAATCAACTACTCTATCAACGCGCACGAGTTGACTCCGTGGGAGAGAGTTGAGTAGTGTAGGTGGATGCGCACTGTCATATCTTAACAGGGAGTTCTTATCGGTAGGTTTTCTGTAAAGATCTGTCATTAATTTGCCATTCCTTTTAACCACCAAGGTATCCAAAAAATTGATTTGTGTAAGACTGCATGACATAGTGAACTTAATGGAGGTAGATCCGTTATTAAGTATACTGAGAAATTCATCTAATGTATCTCTAGTACCCTCCCATACAAAAATAATATCGTCTATATAGCGAAACCAATGATGGACATATTGAAAAAGGTCGCATTTATAGACTACATTTTCCTCAAATTCAGACATGAAGATATTGGCATAGGTGGGTGCTACGTTAGTACCCATAGATGTCCCCCGTATTTGAGTATAAAATACTCGATCAAAGAGAAAAAAGCTGCCACCCAACACCACATCTAACAGATCCAAAAGAAATTGTAATTGATTATCAGAATAACCCAGTTCAACAAGAGCATGTTTCATAGCATTTATACCCTCAGAGTTCTGTATAGACGTATACAGGCTGGTGACGTCAAGACTGACCAAAATACTGTGATCACCCACAGCAAGTCCACGAGATTTACGGGGGACATCTATGGGTACTAACGTAGCACCCACCTATGCCAATATCTTCATGTCTGAATTTGAGGAAAATGTAGTCTATAAATGCGACCTTTTTCAATATGTCCATCATTGGTTTCGCTATATAGACGATATTATTTTTGTATGGGAGGGTACTAGAGATACATTAGATGAATTTCTCAGTATACTTAATAACGGATCTACCTCCATTAAGTTCACTATGTCATGCAGTCTTACACAAATCAATTTTTTGGATACCTTGGTGGTTAAAAGGAATGGCAAATTAATGACAGATCTTTACAGAAAACCTACCGATAAGAACTCCCTGTTAAGATATGACAGTGCGCATCCACCTACACTACTCAACTCTCTCCCACGGAGTCAACTCGTGCGCGTTGATAGAGTAGTTGATTTGCCTGAAAGTAGGGACAAGAGGCTCGAGGAGATGATCGATAGGTTTAGAGCCAGGGGTTACCCGAGACAACTTCTGAGTAGAGAAAGTACCAGAATTAATCAACCTATAATTCCTCAGAGACGCCAAAGCTGTGGCAGGATTCCATTTGTTTCCAAATATGGAACCCACACTTCACAAGTGAAAAATATTTTATGTAAATACTGGTACATCCTAAGGGATGCATACCCTGATATTTCAGAGTTTCAGACCATCCCACTTATGTCATACAAGAAGGGGAGATCTTTTCGACAGATGTTGGTTAAAGCAGAGTTTGGACAAGACACAGGCAGAACACCCTTTTTTGGTAAACCCAGGAATGGAACTTTTCCATGTCTAAATTGTTCTTGCTGCAATGCAGTTATACGGGGTGATTCCTTTGTCCATCCACACTCTGGGAGGAAGTCCAAAATCAAAGGTTATTTTACCTGTAATTCTGCATACGTGGTGTATCTATTGAAATGCCCGTGTGGGTTGATATATGTGGGCGAGACTACTCAGAAAGTTAAAAATCGATTCATCAAACATAGGTCTGATATTAGGACTAAAAAGATTGAATTCCCAGTCCCTGAACATTTTATACGTTGTGGACATGATATTTCACAGTTACGTTATCAGGTGATCGATGAGGTGCCTAAGTTAACAAGAGGTGGGGACAGAGAAAAATTACTTAAAAGGAGGGAACTATATTGGATCCATCATCTCAACACTCTCTTCCCACATGGTCTTAATAGAGAATCAGATCTCTCACCCTTTCTATAAATATGTTACGTTAGCATCTCTCTATGATAGATAGATCTGTTCCTTTCTCTCCCTTAGGTTTACTAGTAGAGATGTAATCCCTTCCCTTCACATGCATAATTATTCAGTCTCTCCTTTTTCTCATAGGCATTGTTCTACAATTCATCGCCAATTATTGTATGTTAATAAGCATCGTATATATAATTACTAAAGTTAATATGTTAATTGATGTATTCAATTGTAGACTATTGTTTTTAATTGTTGGATTGGCATACACGGACTGGTTGCAATTATTGTTTGATTGCTTAACCAGTCTGTGGTGCTATTTATTTCCTGTTCTGTCATTGTGTTTTAGGCTTGACAAAGACCAGTCATGGTCGAAACGTTGCCTTTTTTTCTGTTGTTGGATTAAATCCATTGAAATCTATCGTGGACTCTGGAGCTTCTTTATTCATTTCGTGATTGTTGGGGCTGTGGAGCAAGAGACCCCCACTCCATTTATCCACTTTGGGTTCTGCATTCGGGCACAACTTTTCACGTATGTCTACAACCTCCACTGACAGGGATGATGTTATAGTAATGGATGTACCAGGTCTTTCCTCAAAATGTGACAGCATCCCATCAGCTGCAGATTTACAGAGTCAGATTTCATTGCCCCAGCTGCTGCAGCGTAAGAAAAAATATAGTCCCAACCATCCCCTTGCACAGCGTCTAAATGCCAGCTTGGCAAAATTACTCCATTACAGCTGCTGCCTTTCCAGCTGGTGGACTCTGTCTCCTTCCGTGAATTTGCCGAATGTGCTGTACCACAGTGGCAGGTTCCAAAATGCCAGTTCTTTTCATGGAAGGCCATTCCAGCACTATACCAGCATGTGGAAGACAATGTTATGGAGTCATTGGGAAAGGCAGTCAGCAGCAAGGTGCACATTACTTTAGACACGTGGTCCAGCAAGCATGGACAGGGCTGTTACATTTCCTTCACGGCACACTGGGTAACTCTGCTTGCAGTTGGGAGGGATCCAGGACGGGGCTCTGTGCTGGAGCTTGTTCATCCACCACGCCTCCAGAAAGCTGCTTATATGAGGTCTGTCTGCTCCACCACCTCTTCCTCTTCTTCCTCCTTCTCTGTCTCTGGCAAAGTGGCAGTTAAAGCAACGCATGGCAGGGGCTACGCAATGGCTCAAGCAAAAAGATGCCATACTGTGCTTGAGCTGGTTTGTTTAGGGGACAGGAGCCACACCGGGCAAGAAATTCTGTCAGCTCTGCAGGGGCAGGCGCAGAGATGGTTAACACCACGCCAGCTTCAGCTGGGAATGGTCATCTGTGATAAAGGCAGCAACCTTCTCTCCGCCCTACGCCAGGGTAAATTGACGCATGTACCATGCCTAGCACACGTCCTAAATCTGGTGGTACAGCATTTCCTAACCAGGTACCCAGGGCTGGCAGAACTTCTCAGCCAGACCAGAAAAGTCTGCAGCCACTTCAGATGGTCATTCCCAGCAAGTGTTCGCCTGTCAGAAATTCAAAGAGAATTCTACCTTCCCACAAACCGTCTGATCTATGACATGCCCACCAGGTGGAACTCGATATTGGTAATGCTGCAGCGCCTGCACAAGCAGCAGAGGGCCATCAATGAGTACCTGTGTGAGTATGGCACAAGGACAGGTTCAGGTCAACTTGGTTCCCCCCCTGCAGTGGCTGATGATCAAGAATGCATGCACTGTACTGTCACCATTTGAGGAGGCAACGAGGATGGTGAGCAGGGACAGTGCATGCATCAGTGACACAATTCCTTTAGTGTTCCTGCTGGAGCGCACTCTGTGGGGAATTATAGACGTGGCACTAGAGGCAGAGCAGCAGGGAGGAAGAGGAGGACTTCCGTAGCTCTCAAGGCCCCAGCATTCCTGTGGGTCCTCAGATCAGACAGGAGGAAGATGAGGAGGATGAGAAGGAGGAGGAATATTTAAGTTGTGGGGGCATTGAAGGTGGGGATTCCTCAAGGGAGGGTTTTGTGTCCCCAGAAACCCAAGGACTAGTACGTGGCTGGGAGGAGGTAGTGCACGATACGGTCATCCTCAGTGACCAGGAACACTCGGAAGCTAATGCCACCTCCAACCTATGCTGCATGGGCTCCCTTATCCTGCAAAGTCTGCTAAAGGACCCCAGGATTCGTGCTATCAAGGAAAGGGATCATTACTGGTTGGCAACCCTTCTTGTACCGTGATACAAGGGTAAGGTTGCAGAGCTCATCCTGCCCTCACAGAGGGAGCACAGAATGAAACAGCTTGAGGACGCTCTAAAGCGACACTTGTGTAACACCTTTCCAGACATTGGTAGGTTACCAAGTGATGACACAGGTGCTTCTGAGGCTGATGTTTATCAGAGGAAGAGCAGTGAAGGGGGCCGCTTGACTGATGCCTTTTCCAATTGTTTTAGTCCGCGACGCACAATTTTTTTAGTCCACGACATCAAATGTAGGCACCCATTGCCAGCGTCTTCACCATATGGTGCAGGAATACCTAGGGCCAAGGGCAGACCTGGATACCTTTACAGCAGATGATCCACTGGCTTACTAGGTGTTGAGATTGGATCACTGGCCAGAACTTAGCCAATATGCTATGGAGCAACTAGGTTGCCCTTCATCCAGCGTGCTTTCTGAAAGGACGTTCAGTGCCGCTGGAGGTTTTGTCACAGACAAAAGAGTGCGTCTGTCCACTGACTCTGTAGACCGGCTGACATTTATAAAAATGAATCAGTCCTGGATCAGCAGCTATCAATCCCCTGATGCTGATGTAACTGAATAGATCGGGGATCTCTTCTGCATTACCAAAACCTCCACCACTGCACTCTTCCACAATACCTCATAGGGGTTACGGTGTGAAGGCACTAGCTGGCACCAAAGGCCCAATATTTGGGTGCACTGACACGTGTACCAGATTCCAATCATTTCTAATATTTGAATAAAGAGTCTACCCCTGCACGCTTCCACAATACCTCAGAGGGGTTACGGTGTGAAGGCACTAGCTGGCAACAAAGGTCCAATTTTAATGCACCTGTTGTTACTTTCATCCAAAGCCTGCATAAGTTTCACCATAATTTAGCCAAAAAATCACTAAACTTGTTCTGTGTGTCCTAAAACGTCTCCTCTTTTCATACAGGCTGCCGCCCCAAGTAGTTGGAGGGCACTCTAAAAATCGAACGTTCGAGTTCCATTAACTTGCATTGAGTTCGAATCGTGTTTGCGTCTGAACTCGAACTTTTGAAATTGTTCAAGTTCGAATGCGAACCGAACACGGGGGTGTTTGGCTCATCCCTAGCCAGCACTAGGGGGGCTTTGCTTCCGTCCATGACAGCATGGAGAATTGGGAGGAAGTGACATCACATGTTCACTTCCTCTCAGCTCTACAGCAGAGTAAAGGTGACTGGTTGGGAGGACGCGGGGTCCTAGCACCTCCCAAAGTGACAGAGTAGGTGCTAGCAAATAATTGATGTTCCGTGTAGATACATTGCGGCATCGATTATTTGCCCTACTCCCCGGCGTGGCGACACACCAGAGGCCTGTCGCCGACACACTAATGTGTCGCAGCACAACATTTGGAAAGCTCTGCTCTATATAGTTATTTTATTGTTTCTGTGAATATTTAGACTTTTATAAATGATAATTGGTTTTCTAGCCCATTATTGCATAGTGATTAGTGTATTCCATCAGGCTATTTAATTTTTCCCATTTTTGACTCCTCTCTTCCTCTTTACTCAACAACCTTTTACTTTATCTTAACTCTCCCATGTTTCCTGTCTTATTTCCATTGTTATCTGTTTTTGTTCCACCTCTTTTGCTTCTCCCCATGTAGTTTAAGTGTCTCATCGATGCTCTTCAAACTATTGCCTCTTTTGTCATTGTTTTCCATAAAACAATCTTGCTTATCTTTTTCAATGCAATGATATAAAGAAGGGTCAATAACTGGGCACTTGCTTTGACACTCCTGCTCACTGCAGCAGTTGACAGCTGCCTCCTCTGCCTACCTGTCACAATGGGGGGGGGGTAGGTGTGAGCCTACTGTGCAGTGATGCAAGATCAGACCGAGTAAAAGGGAAACAACCAGGTTTATTTGTAACACACAAATAAACAAACATAAAACTGGAACAAGAGCACAATACCAAAATATAACCAGACCAGAATGAATACAATAAAAATCACAGATAACTGAACTAAACAACAGGAGGGGACTAGACACTAGAGGAAATTAACCTAGAAGAGCTGAAACGAAAGGTGATGCAGGAATGAGCTGAGGCATAAGAGGGATGGCTGGGAGTGGTAGGAATGAGGTCTGGAACAAAAAGCAGAAAACAGGCAGAAGAGACAAGACGTGAAATGGGGGACTAGGCACCTAACAGAACACAAAATGGAATACTAAAGTACAATATACAATATTTACAATATGATACAAGGCTGGGCAATGGTACATAATGGAACAGGCAAAGACAATTGGGATCCAATAACGCAAGGAATACTGAACTAAGAATAACAGAAGAATCAAAGGAATATGAAAGACCAGAGGGAAAATAAGCGAGATCATGAACTAGAAATAAACCAGAGGAAATATCAAACAAGAACATATACCAGGAAGGAACATGAATATCAAGCAAGAGCATGAACTATAATTAAACCAGAGAAAACATCAAACAAGAACATATACCAGGAATAAACGAAGGAATAGCAGGCAAGACCATGAACTTGAATGGTGTATTTACTGCACCAAGGCCAGGACTCAAATGAATGAATGAATGAGGCAGCACCTTTCCTAGGGTGTTGCCTCTTTTTAAACACAGTTCAATTTAGGCACAAGAGAGTTCAGGTGTGGCTCCAGGACTTGAACATGGGAGGAACTATAACGTCCAGGGACCTGCGTATGCAATGCAGGACATGGCAAAGTTCATGATACCAGAGGGGGCGCCAGATGCACATAATGTCCAAAACGTCACAATGACAGACAGGTAGGCACCACCTACCAGGGGTGGGTTAACACCGGCGAGGTGTACAGGTGCTGCGTGGGCCACTGATTTCGGCCTGCCCAGGCAGTCGACGCATGGCGCGTGTCATTGGCTGCAGGGGGACACCTTGAGTTCAGGCCCACCCACTGCAGCCAATGGGGTGCGGTGCGCGCTGGCTGCGAGGAGGGGCCGAGGTGGCCCATTGAAGACAGTGGGGTGTACATGAACATCCTGCATCTTTGAAGCCCTCTTGTTGCATGGACGGCCTAGCACGTCCTGCGGCGGCAAGGGGTTAATATGTGTTTTTTTTTTAGTTTGCCCCAAAACAAAAGTGATGCAAATGATGTAAAGGTACTTTTGGGGGGGCAGTTTACAACACAAAAGATCACACAATGGATGAACCCAGTGACACATATACAGTAAAATATTTTCTTAACTAAACATACAAGAGAAAAACAAAGTAAATGTAAGATATCAGCAGCATAAAATAAGAACATTAGGGATGTGCACGCCGTTTCTTTTCAGTTCGGTTTCTTTTTTTCGGTCCATTTTTTTCGTTTCGGGTCATTTCGGCAGGTTTTCGTTTAGTTTCATCTCGTTTCATTAATTCGGGTAGATTCGGCAGTCTGTTTCAATGGTTTATTTCGTTTTCCCGTTTTTGTGAGTAATATATTATTAAATATTTATTAAACCATTTTTGTTTTCTGGGGTAGACCCTATCAGGGTTATCCAAAGAGATCCGAATTGCTTGAGAAAGGTAACCGAACGCTGAAAATCAGCGTTCGGTTACCTTTCCTGACCATTCGGCTATCCAGAGAGCAGGCAATTCGCCAAATCCTGGCGAATTGCCTGAACATACGGTGCCTGTTCGGTGCCTGTTCGAGGGCAGTGAAATCCCCATAAAAATGCACTGCTTTGGCTATTCAGAGACCACAAACCAGCAGTGAAAGGTTCCCCTAATGCCCTGCCATTCGGTGGTTTAATTCGGCAAGTTTATTCAGGAGAATCCCATAGGCTTCAATGTTAAAAATATTCCCGTTTTAATTCAATATCTAATAAACCGTTCATTATAAAATTCTGCAGCAAAAAGTCTCTTTATTTATAGACTTTTTAGGATACTTTAAGCATTTTTCAGATTTTTTTTTTTTTTTTAAAAGTCCGTTTTTTTTTTTTTTTCAGTTTACTTATTTTTTTTGTAACAGCCCTCTTTATTATCATTACCTGGACCTCCTGTGAAAATTTCAGACATTTTCGCTCAGTAGTTTCTTTGCAAACAGCGTTTCATTTTCCCAGATTCATACAAATGGTTTTGCTAATTTATTCACTGCCTCCTCTACGTCACAGCTGCTTCGGCTCTGTGTGATTCGGCTCCTGTTCGGCTCCTGTTCGGCTTTTTTGAAGGTTAATCCAGATGTTTTTGCTTGTTTTCAGCGTGCATTCGGTTAGTTTTCGTCAGGTTTTCGGCAGCTTTTCCCTGCAATTCGGGGACCCTGTGCTGTTTGCTGAATACACCGCAGGGTCACCGAAATGGGATCGGCAAAAGGAACCGAATTGAAGAGAACGAAAAGTCACCGAACGTGCGGTGACTTTTCGAATCTCTTTGGATAACCCTGACTATGTCTCCTGTGCACAATTAATCATCCATGCATGTCATGTATGCTAAGTGTTTTCTATTTATTTGCTGAACACATGCAACTGGGTTATTTTCTTACAGTCTGTCTGCTTTCAGCAAGATACTTTACATTACATTGTGTCAGACCTTGGACAGTTTCACTTGTGAAATCGATTTTTTTTTTTGATTGATAACATGTTCCACTTTTCAGGTGCTGTTCAAGGTCTGAAAGGTGGAACATGTTATCAATCTATTTCTCCAAGTTATTGGAAGTAGAATCACAAAGAGCGAGATCGCTAAGGGGGAGGGAGCACAGAGATATCTATTGTAATACGACTACTCAGAATACCATTTTTGTGCCAATATACATAATCGGGCGAGTGGTAGGATTAATAATATTGTGAAAAAACATTGGAGTTTACTGGGTAGAGGTTTCCCAGAGATAGAAGAGTTTAAAATGCCACCTCTAATATCATATAGGAGAAACAAGAATTTGAGGGACTTTTTAGTAAAGGCTGATATAGGACCACTATCGTCCAAACGACAAATATTCATAGGGAGTAAAACCTGTGGTGCATTCCCTTGTCTAAATTGCAGGTATTGCAATGCCATTATACGAGGTGAGAGTATTTCACATCCCTTTACTGGCCAGAGATTTAATATACGGGACTATTTTACATGCGACTCTGCTTTTGTGATTTATGTTTTAAAATGCCCTTGTTGCCTCTTGTATGTAGGTGAAACGACAAGAAAGATCAAAGAGAGGATTACTCAACATAAATCTACAATACGTACGGGTAAGACTGATTTTGGTGGAAGTGTCCTTAGTGACATCTCTAGAAGTAAGATGCAGCATCTGTTTTTTAAGGTGTTGTTTTTCAGATGCTTTTTTTTTAAGCTTCTTTTTTTAACACGTCTTTTTTCACACACTTTTTTTGGCAACTTTTCCATATTGCCACTGATGTTCACAACTTTTTCATCAAAATAGTTCACCTTTCTAACAGATTGGCATTCCATGGATTGTCAGAAATACATTTTTTTCTAAATAATATTTACTCTGTAGAATTCCTTAATTGAAAAATGATATCTAAAGAACCATACAAAATACATTTGTGTTTACCACTTAGTACATAGCTGCCAAAAACATGAGGGGAACAAACAATCCAATCCGTTTGTCTCCTAGACTTACAGGGTTATTCAGAGAGCGTGAAAAGCAGGAGAATGACTGGAGAATGAAAAATTCTAGGCCAAAATAGCCGATTTGGAAAATGAGATGAAAGGGAGAATTTTTCTGGTTTGGCTATTTTGACCTAGAATTTTTCATTCTCCAGTCATTCTCCTGCTTTTCACACTCTCTGAATAACCCTGTTTGTGATATGTATGATTTTACCAATTCATGTTTAAATATCCATCCGATGCATGATTCCCTCGCACAGGTGGATGGGAAGGGGGAGTTGCTACAGTTTCAGATGTCCCCTGCCCCCCATTTGGAATTCATAAGGTTAGTATTATGCTTTGTTCTGTTGCTGGTATCCTTTGCTGGAGTTTACATTATGCAGGATAATGGCAGGTCAGTAGAAGGAGACTATTGAAGTTAGATGGTAAAGGGTTGCTAACGGGGGTCCAGCCCATAAAGTTCAGGAACTCTTCGAGACTTCTGCTCCCAAATTAACCATCAAAATATTGAACTTTACCCAACATTCCACATGCAATTTTGATATCAATATTTAAACATAAAGATATGTAACATTTAAAGAAAAATGAAATAATAATGTAGCATGTTGCTTTGAGATACTCTATAGGTTTGGGTTATTTCTCCCTACTGTTTTTTTAGCATATTATTTTTGGTTTGTTTCATTGTATTTCACTAGGTTAGGACCCACTTTAGAGATTGCCTTGACATGGCGGTGGGAATGGGACAATTACTTCATTGCTCATTTAAGTAGACCAAAAATCTCTCTTTTTGCAGATTTTTAGGATTTTGAGCTTGGGTAATACATCTTCTGTTTGTTGTAAACATAAAGATAGGCTGTGTTTTAGGGAAGTGGGAGTCAATCTATGCATTTAAGGGGTAATGTAAACACCATGACCAAATGAAGGCAATTAAATGGTCATTGTTTTTGTTCCCTCTTCTTCTCCCTTGGCTGTCCTTGAGGGTAGATTCTGAGTCAGGCATAAATTTACCTACTCCAAAGATTTTAAACGCTAGGTACTTTTTCCAGATTTCTGGATAAGTTTATACCTAACTTGGAACCCATCCATAAAAGACTGCCATCAGAAATTATGGAGTCCCTTCCTGTACTCTGTCTCTATTAGTTCTGTCATTCTTGTAAACTAATCACCCAGTCCCTTGGGTACTGTCACTGGGTAGAGAAGCAGTACCACCGATAATTTATACTTCCTTGGAGCTGGAGTCCTTAACCACCATCCCTATCTCCCTGCCTTTTCAATTATAAAGTTTACAATACTGCCACAATAACTCACTTTCTAATTAAAGATAAAACATTTGTCCTCCTCTTGGGCTTACATTATATTACAAGGCATGGGCTACATCACTGGTGTCCAGCAAAAGGAAAGAACTTGTTCCTTGTTGGGAAAGCATTCAGTCTGCAACTCTGCCTGGTGGCGGCCATAATAATCGCCCCCTCACTGATGAGTGAGAGTGCTCTTACCGGACCCAGGAGCTGCAGCCCGCTGGGAAATTTGTTAATATCTTGGTGGGCCACTCAAGGATGGCATGGAGGGACCCTTCCATCTGTGGCACATAGGTTTGCAGGGTTTGTAAAGGGCCAGGGTCACTTGTAGTCACTGGGCCTCTTAGAAATCTTGGTCTGTCATCCCCTGATGGCGACCCTGCCTCGATATATGTTTAATGATGTGTACGTTTTTGAAAGTTTGAAATTTGCGTTAGACTGTTAGAATGTAATTATCACTGCGTGATTAAAGTTTTGGCAGCTGATTGGATGACATGAACCTTATCAAACACTTGGCCACACATATTGCCGCAAAATATCTTTGTGAATACCTTGTTTGTCGATCCGCAGTTTTCTTGCGATTTGCTGCTAGACCCACTATCGCTAAAAGATGAACTATTCCATAGTGGATGCGATCTGTAGCATTTGGATGAGTAAGCGTTTCCACTAGGATAACTCACTTTAACGCATGCCCTCATATTATCTTCCTAACGTTAACCCGTGAAAAATCTGGTAGCGCATCCCGTACTTACTGTACTTTGCGCACCCTATACTTAACATGGGGAGCGCAATCAGTAATTAGCATTAGGATAAGTAAGGTAAGTCCTAACTCTAATTGCCGCAGCGATGTGCTACCCAAAAATTTAGCTACAGCTAAAAGCTGATACTAACTGTTTCCGCTTTTGCGAAATCATTTGAGTTTTAATGTGGATAAGTGCAAGATAGTGCACCTGGGACGTAAAAACCCAAGGGCTGAATATAGAATATTTGATACAGTCCTAACCTCAACATCTGAGGAAAGGGATTTAGGGGTCATTATTTCAGAGGATCTAAGGGTAAGTAGTCAATGTAATAGAGCAGCAGGAAATGCTAGCAGAATGCTTGGTTGTGTAGGGAGAGGTATTAGCAGTAGGAAAAGGGAAGTGCTCATGCCACTGTACAGAGCACTGGTGAGACCTCACTTGGAGTACTGTGTGCAGTACTGGAGACCGTATCTCCAGAAGGATATAGACATCTTAGAGAGAGTTCAAAGAAGGGCTACTAAAATGGTGTACGGCTTGAAGGAGAAAAGTTACCAGGAAAGGCTTAATGATCTTAACATGTACAGCTTGGAAAAAAGACGAGACAGAGGAGATATGATAGAAACATTTAAATACGTAAAGGGAATCCACAAGGTAGAGGAAGGGAGTATATTTAAAAGGAAACAAAATAGCAAAACAAGAGGACATAGTCTTAGATTAGAGGGGCAAAGGTTTAAAAGTAACATCAGGAAGCATTATTTTACTGAGAGGGTGGTGGATACATGGAACAGCCTTCCAGTAGAAGTGGTAGAGGCCAAAACAGTAATTGAATTTAAGCAAGCATGGGATAGGCATAAGGCTATCCTAAACAAAAGATAAATCCAGGTAAAGTATCCATGTAATTGGGCAGACTAGATGGGCCGAAAGGTTCTTATCTGCCGACATTTTTCTATGTTTCTATGTTTCTATTTAGCATTATATAGCCCCCCCAATAAATCCAATACTTACCTCTCATCCTGCGGTGAGAACGGTGGATCGATCCGCCGCTTCTCTTGGCCGTGAGCAGAGTGAAGCTGAGAACAAATAGTTCTCAGTTGCCCCCTGCGATCACTCTGCGGTGCAATCTTGTGAGATCTCGCAGGGTTCGTAACCCAGCAGAGCAACCCTCAATGGAGTCCTATGGACTCCAGGATGGGATACGGCGGCACAAAAGTGCTATTGCAAGTATCATTGAGGATACCGCGGCGTTTCGGGGCAAGATGCCGAGGTAGCGCCTGCCATAGAATCTAACACTAAAATGGGGATACTATGGGGAAACTTGCAGGCACAGATTTTCCCTGTTGGCACCCCCATTTTAGCATTATAGAAAAGGGCCCAAACTTATTTGTTGGTCTGATCAAGGTATCTAATTTGTGTTCTCTTTGGTTGAAGGCCAAACAACACGAGTGTGACATTACTGAAAATAATGCTGAGTCATGTTTCTTGATCATCGCTTTGGGGATTATAGCAACTTTGATGGCTTTATAGCATTTGTAGGAAAATGAGTCACATGAAGATACTGAAGGAGAAAATGAAAAATTTAACTTTTACCAATGCAATATTAAAATAATCCTTTATAATATTTAATTTCTCTGCAATATGTAATGTAAATGATTTTACTTCTCACACAACACTGTTGAGCTACTGGTGGTGTTTTTTGTTTTTAATCGGTGGTCGCTTCCTGCTCTTTTTAGTGTTTTACATAATTAAATCTCGTAGAGGAGAGTTACTGCCTCTACAAACGTAACTTCATTTGGCATACAGTCGAAGAATTAGTCATCATGTGAAGGTTGAAGCGAACGTTTCCACCTTATAAATCTAAAATGTAGAGATGTAAACACTGACTTGCATTTCACCAGTGATATAATATTGCTGCAGAGAAAGAGTGCCATTTCAAGGACGTTATAGACGTACATTTTGGAATGGACAGATAGGTTTGCTTTTTTGTAGTGGTACAGCTGGTGTTATAGAGAGTCAAACCAGACATAGCATTAGGACTAAAGGGATTACTCACACCGTTCTAAAGTACATAATTATCCTTCATATGTTTGTTTGTACACTGAATTCATATTCTTAAATGCTGCTTTCAGTCATTTATATATACGACAATCATTTAGATACACATCATAATTTGCATTCGTGGACTACACAAAAAAATATATTCTTTCATTGAATCTTATTCTTAGTGTTCGTTCAGTGTATTTTAGTAATAGAAAAAGAAAGTGGCCGTGCTTTAGCATAAAGGTGTGAAATAATTAGCAACATTCAAAATGGGCTTTTTAATGACAGATACAGTAAACATTCTAATTTATATTTGCTATCAATCAAAAGGCCTTTGAGTCTGGTGTTCAGTCTGCCATTGTGAATCAATGAGGCAGACCATAAATTGTATCCAATTAGATGTTATTGAGCCAGCAAGAAATCAGTATCTCCTATTATGCAGCAGCAGCTTTACTTAATGCAAAAAAGCAAATGAAAAAAGTGTATTTTATTCACTGCAGAAATGTGATTTGCATGTAGAGAAACTATTTAAATATCATCTGAAGAAATTTAACAAAACGAGCAATAATAATGTTTTATATGACGAGAGTTCACATTCATACCTTTCCTTGAAAATAATCTATCCTACGTCATTAACACTTTCACACACAAAACACATGTTATTTTATTGAAAAACATTGGAAAACTTAATTTATCATACAAAGACCCATTTCTGTGCCTTCTAATGCACTATCGAGGTTCGACATGGGGGGAGTGAAATTGTAAATTAGACCCAAGAACTTTTTTTCTTTTTTTGTCCTGTCACTATGCTGGGTGGAGTAGAGGTAACATCACTGCTCTATAATTGTGGAGAGAGACTGTGGAGACACAGGTTCGACCCCGGCAAGAGCACCTCTCCAGTAAGTGTCCTTGGGCAAGACACCTAATGGTACATACTCACCACCCAGGACATACTTGAAAATGAGGGAAATCTCAATGTATCCTTCCTGGTAAAATTCTTTTAAAAAAAAACCCTGAAAAAAGCTATAAAGTCGTGCAAGAAAAGATTCAGGTGCTGCAATAAGAAAGGCAGTGGTACAATTCAACTGTTAGGTTTTAAAGTATATCCTGATAATAAACAAGGGGGTAACCAAGTATCCTAACAGTAGTATCGAATCAGGATATATTGTGCTTAGGAGAGGAATACAATTTAGAGTTTATTCAGATTAGAAAAACAGAGAAACAAAGTAGGAATGCGAGCCTCCATGGGTTCGCTGCAATAGATAGAAAGAAGAGAAACGATCTGTAATCAAACATGGAAGGCTCTAGGAAAACCCAGAAATCAAGGCGTATGAGAGGTTAGGTATTGTGAGCGCTCATTCCTACTTTGTTTCTCTGTATCCAGACAGATACTTATCCTAGTAGGTACCCAGTAACAGCTTTTCCTCCAAGCAAATACTGTTTGTTTCCTGGTAACATTCTTAGGTAGCTCCGCAGTGAGCCCTACCAAGCAATAAACTTCCTTGTATGTCTGTCTGAGCACATCGATTTTATTTTCTATTCTGAATAAACGTTAAACTTTTATTCCTCTCCTAAGCACAATAAATCCTGATTCTTATTACTTAAAAAAAATATAAAAGAGATGCCTTCACCTTCACTGTGAAAAAAGCATCAAACCTTATTTTAGCACTACAAAAGCCATAGCATAGAGCTCTGACATAATTTACTACTGTCAGGATCCGTGCCTGCATATTGTCAAATACCTGTAAAGTGCTGCCCTCATACCTAACCAATACTGAATCAGTTAATCACAGTCAAACACACACCACACCCTCCTGTCGATCTGGCCCCGAAATGTCACTGAACAGGGAATTTCCCCGTATGGTGACATTTTGCGGCCATTTGGCTAATAAGAGAGCAGGCATTTCGCCAAATTTTGTGCCTGTTCGAAGGCAGTGAAATTCCCCATAGAGAAACATAGAAACATAGAAAATGTCGGCAGATAAGAACCTTTCGGCCCATCTAGTCTGCCCAATTACATGGATACTTTACCTGGATTTATCTTTTGTTTAGGATAGCCTTATGCCTATCCCATGCCTGCTTAAATTCAATTACTGTTTTGGCCTCTACCACTTCAACTGGAAGACTGTTCCATGTATCCACCACCCTCTCAGTAAAATAATGCTTTCTGATGTTACTTTTAAACCTTTGCCCCTCTAATCGAAGACTATGTCCTCTTGTTTTGCTACTTTGTTTCCTTTTAAATATACTCCCTTCCTCTACCTTGTGGATTCCCTTTACGTATTTAAATGTTTCTATCATATCTCCTCTGTCTCGTCTTTTTTCCAAGCTGTACATGTTAAGATCATTAAGCCTTTCCAAAGCAATGGTTAATCTATTCAGAGAACACCGAACAGCAGTGAAAAGTTGCGAAGTGCCCAGCTGTTCCGTGGTTTCATTAGGCAGGTTTTTTTCAGGCGAATCCCATAGGCTTCAATGTTAAAAATGTTCCCATTTATGCAATATCTAATAAACTGTTTATTATTTTAATCTGCAGTAGTCTCTCCATTTAAGGATTTTTTAAGATCTTTTAGGAATTTTTCTGGATTTTTTTCAGCAAATCTCTTTTCCGTTTTTTTTTTAATTTTAAAGCATTATTTCTTTTTTCTGTAAGAGACCTTTTTGTTATCATTCATAGGACCTTATATGTTAATTCCAGACATTTTCGTTCAGTAGTTTTTTTTGCACACGGCGTTTCAATTTTGACATTTTCAATCCTAATGTTTTTTTTTTTTTACCCTCGTTCGTCAGTTTATCGGCTTTTTCCGTCAGCTGGTCTGTGCTGTGTTTGGCAGCTCATTGGCATTTTACGTATTTTTTTTTCTTTTTCAGCGTTTGAGTGATTTCGGCAGTTTTGTAGCGATTTTGCAGGGGATTTTCAGGTCCGTTTCCTGCACTCCGAGGTCCCTGTGGTGAATGCTGAATTCACCGCAGGGTGGGGAAATTTGATTACCCGAAGTTCAGGGAATGAGAGAGCACCAATATGTTGGTGGCATTTCGGTGCTCTCTGAATAACCCCCTAGGTGTTACTGTAATTTCCATACACAGGCATTATGCTGCATACAGATATATATTTTTTTTATTCTATTGGTATTTTTTGGAAGCTACATTGCTAATAATCTCATTATGGTCACTACAAATCCCCATAAGCAGGAGATCGGACAAATTTATTGTTGAAATAAAGGCCATTTCTGCCTGTATGCTAATAATGAAGATCATGGTTGAAAGTGTACAGTATAACGAACATGATGTGTTGTTTAAAACTCTTTATCCCAACAATATTTCTGTAAATGATAGATCAAAAATTTACAAATTTACATTATTTTAATCTTTTAAACATTTCAAATTAGAAACCATATATGCAATATTGAGATTGTATCCAACAATGAAGTGTTAACTAGAATGTGCTAGGAAGTTATTATGCATAAAAATTCACAATTTATTAGGACTCGATGTACATCAGTAATAAGGAACAAATTGATTAAAAAATGTTGAATGGAACGTGCCTGGTTTTTATTACCAGAAAAAAGATATTTTAATTTGCACAAAGTATTATGGAAGTGGCATGATGGTTCTTTACATAAAAAGATAGAGTCAGGACTTCACTAATGTAACTGAAGCTCCCTCATACTTTGTGCCCTCACCCTTCTTGGTACATGTTTCGCCATTGACCACACTGCATATTGTCTCTGTGCCATTTGGAGAAGTGTGGATGCTGGCTTCCTGTCCAATGTGGCAAAGCCAACTCTAAAAGACAGTGGGCATAAGTAGGCATATAAGGGTTAACGTTATTAAATGTATTGGTATCTTAAAACGGATAGGGCAGTATTACAAAGCTGGTGCTAACTTAACCAGAGCTGTTGCAAACTTACCAGAGCCATTATAGTCTATGGAGTTGTTAAATTTACAACAGCTTTGGTTAAATTAGCACCAACTTTGTAATATTGCCCATAGTGTCTTAAGAGTTTGGTTTGTTTAAGTAATCTTTTTAAGAGCTGTTGTTATTGAGGTCTGTCAACATCTGTGTGATTGTTTGTCCTTAGGTTGATTTGCTGTAGCTTTGAATTGATAATGTGCTAATCTTGTCTATTGTTAACTGATCAGTTTTCTGTATCTCCTGAAGTGATTTTCAGCCTCTCTTGTGTAGACAGGGTGCTCTGTTGATTGTGTCATTTTACCTCTCCCCCTCCCTGTTTCCGATAAAACTGGTCCCCATTTCAGAGTAAAAGATCATTCCCTGCATTAAGTTTTGTCGGAGGAGAGATACCAAGAGCTATACAACACTCCCTCATGTTCTGGCTGAGGATTGTGAAGGAAGGAAAGTGTCACGCTGGGGCACCTGACACGCGCCTGGTTCACGGGAAAGCTCCAATATGCAGACAACAAATACAGAACAGCACTGAGTGAATACAGTATAAGCAAAAGGCCTCTGCACAGCGAATACCAAAGCAGCCCTGACCTGATAGACCGGACCTTAGAGAAAGCCGGATCTGCTCTATAGAAAAGATTACCGTGAAGCTGTGCAGAGTCTATTGCTATATACAGATGGCAGGAGACAATATAAATGGTACAGACAAGGATTAAACGAGAGAGTAGAAACATAGAAACATAGAAAAATGTCGGCAGATAAGAACCTTTCGGCCCATCTAGTCTGCCCAATTACATGGATACTTTACCTGAATTTATCTTTTGTTTAGGATAGCCTTATGCCTATCCCATGCTTGCTTAAATTCAATTACTGTTTTGGCCTCTACCGTAGTAGTAACAAGGTAGTAACAAGGATAGCCAGAAGTCATGAAGCCAGAACAAGAACGTAATCCAGAATGCAGGAATCAGAACCGGGAGGGAAGTCATACAAGCCAATAAGTCAGAACCAGGGAATCAGTATACAAATAACATAAACAGAAAACCCACAACACAACGCGGGAAAACAACTATGAACAGAATACACAGGATAACTAGTAGGGATGTGCATGGCTGAAAAATTTGTTTAGTTTAGTTTAGTTTCGTTACGTTTTTAAATAATTTCGTTTTTGGAATTTCGTTTCGTATTTCATTTCGTATTTCGTTTCATTTCGGATTGATTTGTATCGTATCGTATCGGATTCGTATCGAATCGAATTCGATAGTTGATATCTATTTGATAGTTCATTTCAATTTCAATCATATCGTATCAGATTCATATCATATCGAATTCGATAGTTGATATCCATTTGATCATTTCAAATTCGATAGTTGATATCCATTTGATAGTTCATTTCAAATTTGATAGGTGATATCCAATAGTTGATATCCATTTGATAGTTCATTTCAAATTTGATAGGTGATATCCAATTGTTGATATCCATTTGATAGTTCATTTCAATTTCTGTCGTATCGGATTTGTATCGTATCAAATCGAATTCGATAGTTGATATCCATTTGATAGTTCATTTCAAATTCGATAGTTGATATCCATTTTGATAGTTCATTTCAAATTCGATAGTTGATATCAATTATTCAAATTTTTCTTTTATGATTATGACACAGTGTAAAACGAAATAAATTTGTTATATACCATTTCGTTTAGTTTCATATTGTTTCGTAATCGTATCGTATCGATTCATTATTCGGAAATACTTCCGAATACGAATTATCAAATTTCATCCCGAATTCCGAATTTTTCCGAAACAAATGCCCATCTCTAATAACTAGACATGAACCAGAAAACACAGCGGCAAGAGATACAGACAAACAGAGGAGGCAAGAGCAAAGAAATAACTAGAAAAAGATATATAAACTAGGACTTGAATAACAGCAGGGAGCTCTAGAACACAGCAGCCCTGGAAACCAGGCAAAGTGAACCAAATGACAGAGCAATGGAAGATGGGCTCATTGCATTAAATAGGGAGGAGATCAGCACACATCACAGGCAGGTGAGCTGATCAGACGAGAAGCAATTAACCCCTGGGCTGCTACCCAGGCAATAACAGCATAGGTTCAGGCCTGCACAGGCATACATGAATACAGAGGGGCAGGGGGACAGGGCTGGAACGAGGAAATGTGACAGAAAGCTGCTGCAGATCTGCTTTACTTGGGAGAAGGGATGGAGCTGTAGCAAGTTCGGGTTTGATCCTGAAGCGAGGACCAGTCTTTCTCCACGTTCCTGTTACAACTACCTTACTTATTTTGCAGGTGAATAGTGTTATGACAACACAAGTTGGATGAATTTGGAGTGGGAAGGGGCCTGGGGATAGTAGAATGTCATAATATCTGTGTGGTGGAATGGGATTGACATGGCAACTGGAGGTTTCCGGAAATGTGGGAGTTAAAAGGTAAGAACATGGGGTTTGTGGAGATGTAATTGACTAACATGGGGTTGATGGGCTGGCACGGAGTGAAGAAAGGTTCCAGTGGTAGGTTTGTGGATGAGTGGGATCGAGAGGCTTCCATTGCCTCCATTTATACCACCTAACGGTGGAAAGAAGAAGAACGTGGTTTAAGATATCACAATGAACTTTATTATACAAGATCAATGAGCGATTCACTTGAATTGTTATGTTTAGCATAAAAACAATTTATTTTTATACCTTCAAACATATTGAAAAGTTAGGAGGAAACACTTACGAGACATTCACATATCAGTTTACAGAGGAGGAGGTTCTACAGCAGCTGTCTAAAGTAAAGACAAATAAGTCAATGGGGCCTGATGGGATCCACCCTAAATTATTAAAAGAGCTCAGTGATGTACAGTAATAGCAAAACCATTAACAGATTTATTTAACCAATCCTTGCTAACGGGAGTCGTCCCAGAAGACTGGAAATTAGCAAATGTTGTGCCCATTTACAAGAAGGGTAGTAGGGAGGAATCAGGGAACTATAGGCCAGTTAGTCTTACGTCAGTAGTGGGGAAATTAATGGAAACCATGTTAAAGGAAAGGATTGTTGAACATCTAAAAACACATAGATTACAGGATCAGAAACAACATGGGTTTACCTCAGGGAGATCATGCCAAACTAATCTTATTGATTTTTTTGATTGGGTAACAAAAATAATAGACACAGGTGGTGCAGTAGACATTGCTTATTTAGATTTCAGTAAGGCTTTTGCTACTGTTCCGCATAGAAGGCTTATCAATAAATTGCAATCTTTGAGCTTGGATTCCAATATTGTTGAATGGATTAGGCAGTGGCTGAGTGACAGGCAACAGAGGGTTGTGGTAAATGGAGTTTATTCGCCGCAAGGTATTGTTACCAGTGGGGTACCTCAGGGGTCAGTACTTAGACCCATTCTCTTTAATATTTTTATTAGTGATATTGCAGAAGGTATTAATGGAAAAGTATGTCTTTTTGCTGATGACACAAAGATTGCAACAGGGTTGACGTTCCTGGAGGGATCAGCCAAATGACAAATGATTTAGGTAAACTAAAAAAATGGTCGGAGCTGTGGCAATTGAGTTTTAATGTGGATAAGTGCAAGATAATGCACCTGGGACGTAAAAACCCAAGGGCTGAATATAGAATATTTGATACAGTCCTAACCTCAACATCTGAGGAAAGGGATTTAGGGGTTATTATTTCAGAGGATCTAAGGGTAAGTAGTCAATGTAATAGAGCAGCAGGAAATGCTAGCAGAATGCTTGGTTGTGTAGGGAGAGGTATTAGCAGTAGGAAAAGGAAGTGCTCATGCCACTGTACAGAGCACTGGTGAGACCTCACTTGGAGTACTGTGTGCAGTACTGGAGACCGTATCTCCAGAAGGATATAGACATCTTAGAGAGAGTTCAGAGAAGGGCTACTAAAATGGTGTACGGCTTGAAGGAGAAAAGTTACCAGGAAAGGCTTAATGATCTTAACATGTACAGCTTGGAAAAAAGACGAGACAGAGGAGATATGATAGAAACATTTAAATACGTAAAGGGAATCCACAAGGTAGAGGAAGGGAGTATATTTAAACGGAAGCAAAGTAGCAAAACAAGAGGACATAGTCTTAGATTAGACGGGCAAAGGTTTAAAAGTAACATCAGGAAGCATTTTTTTTACTGAGAGGGTGGTGGATACATGGAACAGTCTTCCAGTTGAAGTGGTAGAGGCCAAAACAGTGATTGAATTTAAGCAAGCATGGGATAGGCATAAGGCTATCCTAAACAAAAGATAAATCCAGGTTAAGTATCCATGTAATTGGGCAGACTAGATGGGCCGAAAGGTTCTTATCTGCCGCCATTTTTCTATGTTTCTATGTTTCTATGTTTAATAGCATCTAAAACTCTTTCTATTTCAGTGTTATTGGATGAAGTTCTGCACTTTATCATTGAGTTGATGGTATTACATGTCCACCTCTCATCTGCCTTCCAGAACAATAAAAAAAAAAAGCTTGTTCTCCAACAAACATAAGTTAATTCATATTCTTCCATGGTCTTTTTTACACATTTTAGTTTTTACATCTCAAAAAGTCAAGTCAAAGTCTAATCTTTTATCTTGGAAATTACTGCTGCTTCTCAGTGCTGCTTTTGTGCAATTTGATGGCTAAAATATATAGACAAGAATAAATATATGCCTGCTCACGTTTTTGTGATTTCGATTCATGCTGTCTACTTTCCATTCTGTTCATGACTCATCTTGATTCATAATGTAATTTATCTACGTAGAGAAAATAGTGATATTCACCGAAGCTGCATCATTGTCTGTTTTAAATTCAGGTATGTTACTCTTTTATTATTTAAAAAATTCCATAGCGTAAATATACAGCCTGATCTTGAAATTGAAAAAGTGTACAAATATCATGCTATCCAATACTAAAATATAAATTTCTTGGTATAGTTTTAGGCATTTTAGTCTTGAAATACTTTTGGAATAATTTTTTAGAGGATTACATTTCATAAAAAATAGTTTAGGCCAGCTAGCAGATTAAACTGTAATTGTTTCCATTATATAAATAATGAGGCTGGACCTATTCACTTCAAATGTAGATTAACAAATTAGCAGATATACAGGGTTATTCAGAGAGCGGTGAAAAGCAGGAGAATGACTGGAGAATGGAAAATTCTAGGTCAAAATAGCCAAACCAGAAAAATTCCTTCATTCATCTCACTTTCCAAATCGGCTATTTTGACGTAGAATTTTCCATTCTCCAGTCATTCTCCTGCTTTTCACCGCTCTCTGAATAACCCTGTATGTCATCAAGATACAGGGTTATTCAAAGAGATCCGAATTGTGGCCAAAAGGTAACCGAACACTGAAATCCAGAGTACGGTTACCTTTTCTGGCCATTCGGCTATTTAGAGAGCAGGCAATTCACCAAATGTCCACTAAACGAATTGCCTGCACATACGGTGCCTGTTCGAGGGCAGTGAAATCCCCATAGAGAAGCAATGTTTCGTCTATTCAGAGAACAAAAACCAGCAGTGAAAAGTTGCCAAATTGCCCTGCCGTTCGGTGGTTTCATTCGACAGGTTTATTCAAGCAAATCCGATACGCTTCAATGTTAAAAATATTCCTGTTTTAATCCAATATCTAATAAACCGTTGATTATAATATTCTGCTGTAAAAAGTCTCCTTATTTATAGACTTTTTTGGATCTTTTAGGCGTTTTTCAGGATTTTTTTGAGAAAAATTATTTTCGGGGTTTTTTCTTTTTTCTGTAGCCCTTTTTATTATCATTCATTGGATCTTATATGTAAATTTCAGACATTTACGCTCTGTAGTTTCGTTGCAAACAGCTTTGACTTTTCAAACATTCAAGTGTGCAGGTTTTTTTTTCCCACTCCATTCATCTGCGATGTCAGCTTTTTCCGGCGGCTGCTCTGCACTGTGTTCGGCGGCTGCTCGGGTTTCTCCGGCGAGTTCGGCGGGATTAATCCAGATATTTTTGCAGGTTTCGGTGTGCGTTCACCGGGTTTTGTGGTGAGTGTTTGGCGGGTTTGCAGCGGCTTTTCCCTGCACTACGACGACCCTGTGGTGCTTGCTGAATACACCGCAGGGTCGCCGAAATAGGATCGCCAAATCGCACCGAATTGAAGAGAACGAAAAATCACCAAACGTGCGGTGACTTCTCGATTCTCTTTGAATAACCCTGCATGTTTTTGCTGGCAAAAAATGAGGTCAGCTGACTTTTTTTTACATTAACAGATATTTTCTTCCCTGATGGCACAGTCATATTCTAAGATGACAATGTCAGGATTCATCATACTCAAATTGTGCAAGAGTGGTTCAGGGAGCATGAGACATCATTTTCACACATGGATTTTTGTCACCCCAGATCCACACCTTACCCCATTGAGAATCTTTGGGATGTGCTGGAGAAGACTTTACGCAGCATCCAACTCTCACATCATTAATACAAGATCTAGGAGACAAATTAATGCAACTATGGATGGAAATAAATGTTGTGACATTGCGTAGCAGTAGCATGCAATGTCACAACACTTGCATGCCGTAATCACAGCAAAAGGTGGTCCAATGAAGTATTAGAGGATGTGACTTTTTTGACCAGGCAGTGTATTATTCTAGTATACTACTAAAATCCCCCTCACACTAGTTAGAACCTGGAATAATTTCTGGCTCAATAATATGGCATTTATGAGTTCTATGAAATCTCCTCCCTCTTCTTCTTTTAAGATTTTCTGGAAGCCAACCTGACAGTGCCGTAGCGTGGGTTGTCAGCGCCCGGGGCCAGCCAAGACTTGTGCGCTCCCCCAACCTGTGGACACGTTATCGATATTGCCGCAGCTCTCACATGAATATTACCCCAGCCAGCTCTCACATGGATATTGCCCTAGCTCTCACATGGATATTGCCCCAGCTCACACATGGATATTGCCCCAGCTCACACATGGATATTGCCCCAGCTCACACATGGATTTGCCCCAGCTCACACATGGATTTGCCCCAGCTCATGGATTTCCCCCAGCTCACACATGGATTTGCCCCAGCTCACACATGGATTTGCCCCAGCTTATGGATATGCCCCAGCTCATGGATATGCCCCAGCTCATGGATTTGCCCCCAGCTCATGGATTTGCCCCAGCTCACACATGGATTTGCCCCAGCTCATGGATATGCCCCAGCTCATGGATTTGCCCCAGCTCACACATGGATTTGCCCTAGTTCACACATGGATTTGCCCCAGCTCATGGATATGCCCCAGCTTATGGATATGCCCCAGCTCATGGATTTGCCCCCAGCTCATGGATTTGCCCCAGCTCATGGATTTGCCCCAGTTCTCACATGGATTTGCCCCAGCTCATGGATTTGCCCCAGTTCTCACATGGATTTGCCCCAGCTCATGGATTTGCCCCAGCTCATGGATTTGTCCCAGTTCTCACATGGATTTGCCCCAGCTCATGGATTTGCCCCAGCTCTCACCTGGATATTGCCCCAGCGGCAGCCAGCTCTCACATGGATACTTGCCCCAGCTCCGGATCCAGCAGGGGTTGAGGGGGCCCAGATGCCGGGCAGCGGGAGTGCCTGCCCGGTCCTGAACAGCGTGCGAGTCCGTCCGTGTTGAAGGGGAGGCGGCTGCGTGCGTGTGCAGGTCACGCGGTCCGGCCAGTCAGGTTGTACAGAGACTCAGTACCACCTGATTAGCCGGACTACGTGACCGGCTGCGCCTGCACGCAGCCGCATCTCCTTCAACACGGATGGACTCACTGTTCAGGACCAGGCAGGCACTCCCGCTGCCCGGCATCTGGTTCCGCTCAACCCGCGGGCCCTTGGGCGGCGCCCGAGGGCGCCCCTAACAAAACTGCGCCCGGGGCCACGGCCCCCCCAGCCCCCCCACGCTACGTCACTGCAACCTGATATAGAACCTTGTATGAAGCAGCATCTAATATGATCTGAAATAAAGCAAACTGCAGTATTTCGGAGGACTGTCACACTACAATGTCACACTATAATGAGTCAAAACATTATTTTGACCCAGAATAACAGATGTGAAATGTCTTCCCACAAAGAAAGAATGAATTTTAATGAAACAGAAAACAAATCAATTAAAGATATAACTTGAGCCATACATTATAATATTGTAGATTATTTTATTATTATTATTGATGGATTAGAAACCCATAATATACATATATATGTTAACACATAGGTAACCTAGTTAAGTTAGCACTCACAGCTTAAGGCATAAGACATGACTCACTACCCCACCCTTGACTTGTCTGTTCTGGAAAGTCCCATGACACACGAAAACCGCATTCCTTTACTGTATAACATGTGACTTATCTGAAATAGCACTTGTAACCACGTCTTTATGCAGCACAATGTAACCAATGATACGCTTGCATGTATACATGTTTCCCCTTTTTGCAGAGTACAAATAATACTCGAAAACCCAGTAAAAGCCAGAGAAGTTTTAACCCACTCTTGTGTCCGTGTCTTATTTGGGTTAACGCTTGCTCTCCCAGATCTGAAGAGGACTCGAGCCAGGGTACCGATCACAGCCAGGCTGTACAAAGACCTATTTCCTAACAATTTGGAGGCCCCAGCGAGATCAACCGGTCAACCCCGCTCGAGGTGGATAAGGTAAATTTGTGTCCCGTCTGCCTCGATCGGGGGGCTCTGACCCACGGTTGATCAGGTATCTTTTGGGAATAAGTCCGTATCTGGGATACATTAAGGGAGGTGTCAGGGACACCACCGGGTCACCCTGGCTCGACTTCTATTGTTTTAGAGTGTAAGACTTATATTTTAGAGTATAAGATTATTTGTTTGTGTGGGACAAGTGTCCGGAAGGTGAGCCGGACCAGGACCACGTGAAGTGTATGTGAGGAGGGTGTTTTTTCTCTTATACTATACCTGCACCTTTCTTTTTATCTATTCTTTGGTTGCGCAATAAAAGACTTGGTCCGTCTTTTCCCGCAAAGTAGTCTCGGAAGACCATCCACGTTTAGGGAAGACACACGGTTAACACCATGGCAGTCAAGCACTGTGGATTTCCTCTTTTCTGACTCACAGTCCAATCTCTTTTCCTGTCTCTAACACCCAAATCGGTCACTTGTGCATAATGGGAGGACAGAACAGTAAGGAAGATCCCCCAAAACCCAATGTTGGGGAGTCCTGTAAGGATTATGTAGCAAGAGTATCAGGGACAGATTATTATTTGATTAATCCGTGGGTAGATAATCTGTCAGGATGGACCGAAACAGTGGGAAGTTGTGACCCGTTCCCTAGGAACAGAGACAATAGTCCATTCCATATGGACATGATAAAGGGATTATGCCTAGGAGACAAGGAGGCTTGGCCATATTACGGTTCCGACCCCCATTGGGACCCCAAATATATGAGACTGGGAGGAGAACAATGGCTAGAATACGCTCCCTATTGGTTCCCGCGACTAAAGGGATCGTCTAAACGGAAGAAAATACCTCCAAATAACAAAAAATTATACACCTTGGAAGCTAATATTCCGAGAAAAGAAACACTGGTGCCCCGGACCACCTGGTCCCCGGTTCCGAACCCTCCTCCTCCATATAAATGTGTATACCCATCACTCACCTCCTTCACAGATGAAGATGTTACGTTAGCCGTAGGAACAGCAGGACTTACACCCATCATCTTCCTGGCCCATCTGCACTCCCCAGGCCTTCCTCCCGTCAGGTTCAACCGAGAGCACAACAACAGCAATTACCAACGGGGAGGCGGAGGGGGGACTAGACCCAGCCGACGTCTTGTCAGACACAAAAGAGGAACTATTGGGAAATGCAGAAACCAGCCAAAAACATATGAAACATACACAAACAGGCACCGAGATAAAACCCCCAGATATTTTTCAGTGCCCCTTTATGACAGTAAGTGACAGATTAATTAAAAAGGCTATGGAGGTAGAAGATATTAATAGGATTCTCAAACACTGTCCCAAACCCAGAGAGGCACCCCTGGGCTGTGTTGCTTATCTGCGCAAGGCATGCACGGGTAGGAATTTCACACAGGACGATATGAAACTCATTGTTGACGGGATGATAGATAAACACTCTGCCTGGGACTGGACAAAGGTCCCTTCGATTTCAACTATAGCCGCAGATCAGAGTAGTACTGGATATCCTCTGAATACGGAAGCAGGTTTGGCTGTGATGTGGGTGGAGCTCTCCACCCTTATGCAGGAAGTATTTAAGACTAGGTCATCTCTTCCTGTTGCAGTGGCTTGTAAACAAAAGACAGGAGAGACAGTGCCGAAATTCTGGAATCGTTTTCTCGTCTGCTGGACGGAGGAAGCAGGTTTACCACGAGTAAACACAGATAGTCTTCTTATATCCACCTTCATTAGCAATTTAGCCACTGGAACGGCTCTATCTGTCAGACAGGCCGTGTCTTCATGGCCCTCTGACACCCTAGATGATTTTGCCAAACATATACATGAAAAGGAAGCTGCAGGATGTTTTGAAGTAAAGAAAACGCCCAACCTTACCCACAATTATAAGAAAGATTTAAGACAAAGGGAAAAGAGAGGTCCATCTCATGATTAAGGCAGCTCAAAGCCAAGATCCACTGCATGTTTTAATTGCCAGGAGGAAGGACATTGGGCCAGAAACTGTCCACACCCACGCAAACCATGCAAACCTCCCACTAATGACGCACACGACTCTGGCCCCCCTCTACCCCAGACCTCAGCACCACGCTTTCCCATTGATTGGGATAACCGTAAATGACGGAGCCCAGAGGAAGATACCCTGACCTGTCCGCAGCTGACCCTAGACTGGCAACAAGATCCTTTTTTGATCTTACACATAGGGGAGACACCAGTGTCATTTCTGGTTGACACTGGTGCCACTACCAGCACCCTTGAACAGTCTTTATACAAAGGTCCCCTTAACAGGTCATCTCCTTCGATGGGTATTAATGGGGTATCCACTGACACATGGCAAACTGACCCCTTGGCGCTTTCCACGTCCGATGGGACCCCAATCCTGCACCATTGTTTTAAAGTTATAAAAGACTGCCCGATTAGTTTGCTGGGAAGGGACCTTCTCGGGAAACTAGATATCACAATACACACTTATGACAAAGGACTGCATGTTGAATCCAAAAATTTAGAAAACCTCCTCTTTCCCTTGATCGATGCCTCCCTCCCCGCATATTTCCCCACAACCCACCCCCTCCCTGCAAGCCATCCCTCCAATGTAGAAGAATTGCAGGACCTCTGGGCTACTAATGACTGTGACACAGGGTTTATTGACTGTACCCCCTATATTACGAGGAAAAGAGAAGGGACTGTACCAGGGACTGTATACCAAAAACAGTATCCTTTATCCAAAGAAAAAATCGAGGGACTACGCCCATTGATCCAGTCCTTCATCTATCAGGGTATCCTTGTTACTACGATCTCTCCCTACTGTACCCCAATCAATCCTGTTTTTAAACCCGATGGAACCACAAGATTTGTACAGGATCTGAGAGCAATTAACGAACTAATCACGCCAATAGCACCAATAGTCCCAGATGTTAATACCTTACTGACTTCCATACCAGCAAATCACAACCATTTTTCGGTTATCGACCTAAAGAATGCCTTCTTTAGCGTACCCGTGGATCCGGAAACGGCAGCACTTTTTGCATTTACTTTTGAAGGCCAACAACTGACGTGGACCCGAATTCCTCAGGGATTCGTGGATTCACCAGTGGTCTACAGTATTGTCCTCCAAATCACTTTGAGGCCCTGGAGCCCCAGCCATGGTTCTGTCCTGCTACAGTATGTAGATGATCGTCTACTCTGTAGTCCTAACTGGGAGGCTAGCCAGAAGGATAGTATGTCATTACTTAAGTGGTTACAGCAATGTGGACACAAGGTGTCCTTAAAGAAAATGCAATGGTGTAAGAAGCAAGTTGAATACTTGGGCTTTGTTCTCCTACAGGGGGTCCGTACAATCAGCCCCAAACGAATCCAGTCTGTAGTGGGCCTGGTCACCCCACAGACCCAGAAGGAACTGCTATCCTTTCTGGGCATGATTAATTATTGCAGACAATGGATTCCTGATTGCTCTTTTTACGATAATATTCTGAGACAAGCCACTTTAAAGGGTCAGCCAGACAAGGTTGTTTGGTCCACTGAAATGTTGAATGCATTTGAAATGTTAAAGGCAGGATTGATGAAAGCCCTGGACTAGGCCTCCCAGATTACCTGTTACCATTTCAATTGTTTGCAAGGGACAACTGTAAAACTATGGCCGGGGTTCTCACGCAAGAGCATGGAGGACGTCTGCGCCCAGTTGCATTTTTTTCCAAACTACTGCCGCTTCCAGTCCAGGGAATGCCCGCATGCCTCCGAGCCCTCGCCTCTTGTGCAATGGCTGTGGAAATGGCTACAGGTTTCACACTCGGGCACCACACCGTCTTACACACCACCCATGACGTTCTTGGCCTACTCCACACAGCACACACCCAACATATGACGGCACAGCGCTCCAGCGGCTACGAGATCACACTATTGAAAAATACCGCATTGCAGATCAAATATGACTCTCTTTCCAAGGGCCCCGCAGAAATCCTGAACGCTCTGCTAGGCCTCAAGTCCCTGTCTGACCAGGTACCTGACGAACATGACTGTTCCCTCACCATTAACAACGAGACCTCACCTCGCCCTGATATGGCCTCTACACCCATTGCTGGCGCGGATACCATATTTGTTGATGGGTCCTGCACCAGACCCTCTGACAACATATATCATGCTGGGTATGCTGTTGTCAAACTCCCTGACATTGTCCTTCAAGCATCAGGTATTCCATACCAATCCGCCCAAGCCGCTGAACTAATAGCACTGACCCGAGCATGCCATCTGTACAAGGGACAACCTGTCACGATTTATACGGACTCTAAATACGCCTATGGTGTGGTCCATGACCACGGAGTGATATGGCAAAAGAGGGGATTTGTGGCTGCTGACGGCTGCAGCATCTCACATTCCACACTAGTGACCAATCTTTTAGAAGCTATCAAACTTCCTTCCCACCTCGCCATACTTCATTGTAGGGCACACACAGGGAAGATGGACGGTATATCCCTGGGCAATGCTTTGGCGGATGCCACTGCCAAACAAGCGGCCTCGCAATCCAAGGCACTTCTCCAGATGCCAGTGCTTGCACCACCATCCATCCCTGATACTTTCCTTTTCACCAACCTCCAGGATCATGCCACCCCGGAAGAGTTACGGGACTGGTGTTATCCGGTGTTGCAGAAAAATCCTGTTACAGGATTAATCTGCAAAGAGGGGAAACCATGCATCCCTCAGAGCAGCGCCCCTCTTTTTATCGATCATTTTCACGGAATGGGTCATAACAGCATAGACACGACCAGACGCCTCCTCCGGGCCACGTTCTATATCACTGACATGTCCTGCCTAGTGAAAGACTATGTCTCCCGTTGCATAATATGCCTTCGGAACAACCTCAATACCCATCTAAAGGTCCCACACCAACACCTTGACTATCCCACCACACCTTTTTCTCATCTACAGATTGACTTTACGCACATACCTCGTACAACCAACAAGCAGGAATATGCTCTGGTAATTGTGGATATGTTTTCCCAATGGCCAGAAGTGTTCCCCACACATGCAGAGGATGCTAAAACTGTAGTCAGAATTCACACACAAGATCTGATACCACGATGGGGAGTCCCCAAACACATAAACTCAGACAAAGGGCTGGCCTTTACATTTAAGGTGTGCCAGGAGCTTATCAAGGTATTACAGATAGACTGGAGGTACCACATTCCATATCACCTGCAAAACTCAGGCGTGGTCGAGAGACTAAATAGATCGGTGAAAGACAAGATTAGGAAGGCTACTGGGGGTACATTCTCCAAATGGAAGAAGGTGCTTCCAGTGGTGCTGGCAGAAATCAGAATGACACCAAATAAAACCATAGGGTATTCACCGTTTGAGATTTTAATGGGGCGCCCATTCCCAACTCCCTGGACACGCCGGCCAATGGCCCTACAAGATGGGGATTTAGATCAAGTCAGGGATAGCTATGTGAGGCAACTCATTGAAACCCTCGATGCAATCGCGGAAAATGATTTATTTAAAAAAAAAACACTTCATCAGACTGTCTGAACTAATTATGTGCTTAAGACTTAGAAGAAAAATACAGTATAAGAAGATGGATATATTGCCCCAGCTCACACATAGATATATTGCCCCCAGCTCACACATGGATATATTGCCCCAGCTCACACATGGATATATTGCCCTCAGCTCACACATGGATATATTTCCCCCCAGCTCACACATGGATATATTGCCCCAGCTCAAACATGGATATATTGCCCCCAGTTCACACATGGATATATTGCCCCCAGCTCACACATGGATATATTTTCCCCCAAATCACACATGGATATATATTGGCCCCAACTCACACATGGATATATGTATTGGCCCACAGCTCACATGGATATATATATATATATATATATTGGCCCCAACTCACATGGATATATATATTGGCCCCCTGCTCACATGGATATATATATTGGCCCCCTGCTCACATGGATATATATATTAGCCCCCAGCTTACATGTATATATATATATATTGGCCCCCAGCTTACATGGATATATATATATTTGTCCCCAGCTCACATGGATATATATATTGGCCCCAGCTCACATGGATATATATATTGGCCCCCAGCTCACATGGATGTATATTGGCCCCAGCTCACATGGTCCCGTCTGCCAGGTGCCTCCGAGTGTGCTTCTTCCTCCCAGCAGCCGCTGGCAAAGGAAGTGTCACGGTTCCCAGATCCCACCACGCAGTACTTAACACCCCACACTCCACAAAGCCCAGAAGCTAGCAACAGAGTAGCCGTGAAAGATCTCTAACTGTCTGGTCCTTAGAATTGGCCAGGTAAACTAGCTAGACAGAAAGGGTTAACAACACGGGGAGTAGTCAGCCGAGCCAGAATCAGGAATACAGAGTGGTCAAATGGAATAGCCGGGTCGATATCAGAGCAGTGGCGTAGTACAAGAAAATGGTCTAGGGCAACAGAAGGCAGAATAGTCAGAAACAAGCAGAGGTCAATAACGGGTTAATTCAATATAGCAGTCAGGTACAAGGAGCTCAGGTATGGATAACCACGATCTGGCAACTGCTGAGAATACACTGAGGGTTTTTAAAGACCTTCACCAGGCCACGCCCCCCACTCAAGCCGCGCCTCATGCAACCACCTCCCTGCCTGTCTCCATTTAAACCGGGCATTGGTCAGCGAGCAGCATCAGACATGCTGCCCTCAAGCACACAGGTAGGGCTGGAAGCTCCCAACGTTACAGTACCCCCCTCTCCACGGGAGACCACCGGACGACCAACAGGACAAGCGGCAGGACGACCACCAGGGCGATCGGGGTGTGAGGCATGGAACGCCCTGACCAACCTAGAGGGAGACATGTCGGAAGCTGGAATCCAGGACCGGTCTTCTGGACCATAACCCACCCAATCGACCAAGTACTGCAGAGCGCCCCTGCACAGCCTAGAATCCAAAACCCTCCTAACCTCATACTCAGATTCACCATCAACCTGAATAGGTGGAGGAGGAGGAACGACCCACGTGTACCTGTTACACAACAATGGCTTCAGTAGGGAGGTGTGGAAGACGTTGTGCATGCGAAGATGTTTAGGAAGGGAAAGAGCATAAACCACAGGATTAACGCGGCAAATGATCCTATATGGACCTATAAACCGAGGTGCCATTTTCATAGAAGGCACCCGCAACTTCACGTTCCTAGTGGACAACCAAACTCTATCCCCCACGTTATAGGAGGGAGCTTGTAACCTATGCCTGTCAGCCTTGCGTTTCTGGACAGCAACATTGCGCTCCATATTTTCTCGAATCTGTCTCCAAATCTCTTGCAGTTGAGTGAGATGGTCATCGAGAGCCGGGATGACCTGTTCAGTAAACTGAAGCGGTAGAGCCGGAGGGAAATAAACATAGATGGCAGAAAAAGGAGAGTGGCCAGTGGTCTCGTTAACGGCGTTATTACGTGCATACTCAGCCCAGGGCAACAACTCCGACCAATTGTCTTGTTGTTGTGTGGTAAAGCAACGTATGTACTGCTCGAGACCCTGATTTGCCCTCTCTGCTGCCCCATTGGTTTGTGGATGATATGCTGAAGAGAAGGCCAATCGCACCCCCATCTCTGCACAGAAAACCCTCCAGAAACGAGAGACGAACTGGGCTCCTCTGTCAGAGACTATTTCAGACGGAACCCCATGTATTCGTACAATCTCTCTAGCAAATACAACCGCCAGTTCTTTGGCTGTAGGAAGCTAAGGGAGAGGGACAAAATGAGCCATTTTGGAGAAGCGGTCTACAACTGTCAGAACCACAGTATGACCCTTGGACTTCAGCAAGTCCACAATAAAATCCATAGATAGATGAGACCAAGGCCTCTTAGGTGTGGGTAAAGGCTGCAATAGACTGACAGGCAAGGATTTACTGGTTTCGCTTCTGGCACAGACTTGACAAGCCAAAACAAACAGACGTACGTCCTGTCGCATGGTGGGCCACCAGAACTGTCTGGAGATACTGGTAAGAGTCTTAGTAATACCAGGATGACCTGCTGGTTTAGAATCATGAAACATTATGAGTAATTCTTGTCTTTCCTTTTCAGGTACAAACAACATATCTGGAGGCTTGTCAGGTGGAGCCCCTACTTGAACTGCCTGGAAGCGTTCCAGGAAAGGCGAGGAGATAGACAAGACTGTGGAAGCCACAATACGTTCAGGAGGAACTATAGGATTGTGGTCTTGTGTATTAGATTCATATGGGTCATATTGACGAGATAAGGCATCAGCCTTTACATTGCGGTCACCTGGTCTGTAAGTCAATACAAAATTAAACCGAGACAGTAGCAATGACCACCTGGCCTGTCTCATGTTCAAACGTTTAGCATCCCCGATGTACGTAAGGTTCTTATGATCAGTAATTATCAATAAAGGGTCAAGAGTACCTTCCAACAAATGTCTCCACTCTGCTAGGGCAGACACAATAGCAAGCAATTCTCTGTTACCGATATCATAATTGCGTTCTGCTGGTGATAATTTTCTTGAAAAGAACCCACAAGGATGTAGAGGTTTTCCTGGAGACTCTCTTTGAGACAGGACAGCCCCAATGCCTATCTCGGAAGCATCAACCTCAAGAACAAACGGAATCCTGGGATCAGGATGCCGTAACACGGGAGCGGAAGTGAATGCTTGTTTGAGGGCCTCGAATGCTTGTTTGGATTGAGAAAACCAGATCTGGTTCTTCAGACCTTTACGTGTCATATTAATGATAGGGGAGGCTACAGCGGAATAATTCTTGATAAATCTCCTATAATAGTTGGAAAACCCCAGAAACCTCTGTATGGCCTTGAGACCTTGAGGGAGAGGCCATTCTGAGATGGCCGTGAGTTTAGAAGGATCCATCTCAAAACCTTCTGGAGTGATAATATACCCAAGGAATTTCACAGTAGTAATGTCGAATAAACACTTCTCTAGTTTGCAATAAAGACCATTGTCCAGTAATTTTGCTAATACCTGTCTGACATGTGCATGGTGGGTTTTCAGATCGGGAGAGTAAATCAATATATCGTCTAGGTATACTATAACAAAGGTTTGTAAGAAATCTCTGAGCACATCATTAATAAAATCCTGGAATACCGCTGGAGCATTACAAAGACCGAAAAGCATGACCAAGTATTCATAAGGCCCAATCCTGGTGTTAAATGCTGTTCTCCACTCATGCCCCTCTTTTATACGTATCAGGTTGTAAGCTCCTCTTAAATCAAGTTTTGTGTATACTGCTGACCCCCTTAACCTGTCGAACAGTTCTGATATGAGAGGGATAGGGTACACGTTCTTAATGGTGATCTTGTTAAGCCCCCTATAATCGCTACACGGGCGTAAATCTCCCTCTTTTTTAGACACAAAAAGAACCCAGCCCCTGCTGGCGAAGAGGAATGTCGGATAACACCTCTCTCCAAATTCTCCTTTATGTACTCTTCCATGATTTGGTTCTCCTTTATGGAAAGAGGATATACTTTGCCTCGAGGAGGCATGGTACCAGGATGAATATCTATGGCACAATCATATGGTCTATGTGGAGGCAGTTTCTCTGCCTCTCTTTTATCAAATACAGCCCTGAGGTCGGCATATTGGTCAGGAACCTCTGTAGACAATGGAGGAGCTGTGGGTGTGTTCAGGGCACCGACATGCTGAATGGGTATTAAACAAGTCCCAAAACAAGCAGGACTCCAAGACAGTATCTCTCCCTTAGCCCAATCAATAACAGGATTATGTTCCACCAACCAAGGGAAACCAAGTACAACAGGATTGGAAGGTGAATGGATAACTTGAAATATGATTTCTTCTTTATGCAAGAGACCAGTGGTAAGAACCACTGTAACCGTATCGTGAGTAATCCTAGGGCAGGATAACGGTCTGCCGTCTATGGCTTCGACGGCTAAGGGTGTCTCTCTTACAACCAGAGGTAGAGAAATGGAAGAAGCGTAGTTAACATCGATAAAGTTGCCAGCATCCCCAGAATCCAAAAAAGCAGTAGTATGTGTGGTCTTGGTCTCCCAAGCCAAGGATACTGGTAGCATAAGTTTAGTGTCTTTGACAGGAGACATGCACGTCACACCCAAGGCCTGTCTCCTCAGCTGCCTTAGGTGCGGTAGTTTTCCGACTTATCATGCATCTTAGGACGAGTAGGACATTGAAATCGTACATGTCCCCCCAAACCACAATACAGGCACAATCCCTCACGAAAACGCCTTGTTCTCTCTTCCTCTGTAAGCCTAGTACGGCCTAGTTGCATAGGCTCAGAGGGAGGAGATAACTCTCTTGGTGGTGCCTGAAAGACAGGGGCCAACCTAGGTAACGGTCTCTTGGGCTTCTCTCTTGGAGTCCTTCTGTCCCTTATCTGATTATCCAGATCTATACAATAATCAATGAGTTCACACAATACCTCAGGTAGTTTAAGTGGAGCCAATTCATGCATCAATGACTCTGATAACCCCTCCATAAAAGCCAGAACCAGTGTCTCATTTGTCCAGTTCACATCAGAGATCAAGGTTTTAAATTCTATGGCATAATCAGAAACAGTCCTGTTCCCTTGACGTATTCGGAACAAGGATTTGCCAGCTACCGTGGCCTTTCTGGTAGGAATAAATGTACGTTGTAACTCGGCTATGAATTCTTTATAATCCCGTATGATAGGCTTCTCTGCCTCCCATAACGGAGTCGCCCATATCAATGCTCTGCCAGACAGATGATTAATAATGAACCCCACTTTGGCAATGTCAGAGAAAAACATCTGTGGATTTAATTTAAAATGAATATCCACATGGACCAAAAATCCCCGGCACTCTGAGGGAGTACCGTCAAACCTCATAGGAGCGGTCATGTGTACCTGGGATGTCTGAACGACAGGGGACACAGGTATATCAAGCGGGGGTGCAACCCCAGCTGGTTCCAGGTGAGCCATACGAGTCAGGATAGTTTGTAAGGCAATAGCAAACTGATCCATCCTATGATCCTGCTCATCCTGTCTGGATACAAAGTTAGCCAAGTGCTGTGTTAAGTCTGCGGGATCCATAGTGGCCAGATCGTAATGTCACGGTTCCCAGATCCCACCACGCAGTACTTAACACCCCACACTCCACAGAGTAGCCGTGAAAGATCTCTAACTGTCTGGTCCTTAGAATTGGCCAGGTAAACTAGCTAGACAGAAAGGGTTAACAACACGGGGAGTAGTCAGCCGAGCCAGAATCAGGAATACAGAGTTCAGAATGGTCAAATGGAATAGCCGGGTCGATATCAGAGCAGTGGCGTAGTACAAGAAAATGGTCTAGGGCAACAGAAGGCAGAATAGTCAGAAACAAGCAGAGGTCAATAACGGGTTAATTCAATATAGCAGTCAGGTACAAGGAGCTCAGGTATGGATAACCACAATCTGGCAACTGCTGAGAATACACTGAGGGTTTTTAAAGACCTTCACCAGGCCACGCCCCCCACTCAAGCCGCGCCTCATGCAACCACCTCCCTGCCTGTCTCCATTTAAACCGGGCATTGGTCAGCGAGCAGCATCAGACATGCTGCCCTCAAGCACACAGGTAGGGCTGGAAGCTCCCAATGTTACAGGAAGCAGCCCGGCCTCTTGTTGGGAACCACGCACAAGCCACGGTCTCGTGAGATCCCGGAGTTAACTCCGCGAGATTGCGGCTGGTGGATCTTAATGAGTGGCTGGGCTACATCCTTTGCTGGCGGCCGCTGAGAGGAAGAAACACACTTGGAGTGGCACTGAGGCAAGCCTATGGCTCGCGTGCTGACCCAGTCAGCCCCACGTGCCAGGTGTGGCACGCGTGCCATAGGTTCGCCATCACTGGTCTAGAGGAATTGGGGTTGAGGAAGATGAGGGGACTTGAGGAAGATGCGGTGACTTTTCGATTCTCTTTGAATAACCCTGATTGATTCAAAACATGCAATACTACCAAACATGGAATTAAATTGATGGCATCCAATGTACATAAGGGGAAGAGGGTGAATCAGAAAGAAAGGAGTGGGCAGCCAAAATCTTCAACTCCAGAATGATTAAACCCATGACTCAGTACTGGTAAATTTTCTCTTTGTTCTCTATAATGAGCTCAGTTTATATGTAAGGTTTAACCCCTTCACTACCGATATTGAGATATCTCATTCTTCAAAGGCACCATCTGGTGCCACGATATAGAGATATATCGGTATGCTGATCTGCAGCCCAAAAGCAAATGAAATTTGTTTGCTGAAAACTAATTTTGTTTGTTTTTAGGCTGCAGAAGGTGCCCCAAACTTTTATCCCTGTGGGCATAATGCCCAAAGAGCTAAAACTGTAAAATCGGCACCTGACAGCTCTGAAATATCGGACTTTCAGCAGCCGGTGCCGGGAGAAAAATATAGACCTGCAACTCAAACCTCTAACTCAATTTGGCAGTAGATGGCACCATCTACCGGCCAAAAATAAGAAGGAATAGTAAGGTATGCAATAGGTATAAGCTGAAATATTTCTTACTTTATAATTAATTAAGAATTATTTTTACAAAAACCACTGGTTTCTGACAATGTTTTTTTTAAAAAAAATTCACTTGGTAGTGAAGGGGTTAAGGTAGGGATGCTTTTATCACAACCATCGATAATCTGACAGAGGATCTTGAAATGACAGTCCAGTATTTCAGAAATTCCTGAAGTATACTTTTCAGAACTTTGAACTGAAGTAAAAGCATTGTATATATTTACACCAAAAATGCACACATTTAAAACTTATATTAAATACTAAAGATAATTTAATTTTCTTTAGAAGATTGAGAATAGTTATGCATTTTTTAACTAAAAATCAAATAATAATGTAATGCTTATCTGACGGATATTAAATTGTTAATGCCTATTACATTCATTTGCATTAATTGACATGTTTAATAATAAATATAATTTGAATCTAAGGAATGTTCATGTCGAGGAAATGTAAACTAAGGCATATGTTTACGCTGGTGACATCCCTTTATTATCCCTTTTTTATGCATTTCTGGTAGCTTGTACTTAGATTACATATAATTTATTAGATTTTTTTAAGATTAGCTTTTAGATGTTTTATCAAGTAATGAGGATTTTATTTTATATATTTCTCTAGAATATTAACTGGACAATTTAAAAATGAAGCTATAAAATTACTTGATCATGTTTTAGTACATTTGTGTAGTATTTGGATAGGTCCATCTATCTTTATGTTAAATGCAGTGAGTATTTTACAATTTTAACTAGCAACTGTAAATCACTTTGAATGTTTTATTATCCTTTAAATTATACTTTACTAGATTATCCTATGAAGTTGATTCATTCTATATTTAGCATCAGAAGTGAATCAGCCTGCCTCTACTACACAGCCAGATATTTTTAACTTTTGATTAAACTGGTGTGAACATTGGATGGCTGTCTGATCTGTTAGCACAGGGAAGGTAGAATATGATTATTGATTCTTACAGAGATTCTCTGGCTGATGTCCCCTTGAGATGCTGAGAGAATTGTAATTGTACCACTGTCTCTTCACTTGTGTTTTACCTTGAGGGCGAAATGCAGTTCAGATCAATTTCATCACCTGAATCAGCTTTTCCTTTAGTTAGGTTTTCATCGAACTTGCTGAGAGCGGAGTTGTTAATTCTATATTATAAAATATCATCACTGTTTTACTAAAAATTTTATATAGTATAATGGTGTTTGGGAAATTCCCATCTAAAAGTGGCAAAACAACTGTACAAAACCATCATGTTTATACTGCGTAGAATGGTATGTTTGCATTATGTGTTTGATTTTAATGTGCAACGCGATGTGAATATTTTTTCTGCATGGGAGTTGTATGCACACGTTCTGCAATGTATGTATGTGTTAAGTGCCCTTGCATATTTATATAAATGACATTCTAGGGGACTGTTGATGTCTACATGATGGGTGAGTTGGTGTATGAGAGTGTGTGTATGTGATGAATGAATTTTTACACAAACCGGCCACTTTATTAGGTACACCTATTCAATTGCTTGTTAACACAAATTACTAATCAGCCAATCACATGACAGCAACTCAATGCATTTAGACATCTAGACATAGCGAAGATGACTTGCTGAAGTTCAAACTGAGCATCAGAATGTGGAAGAAAAATGGCCATAGTCATCCCCGTTCCAAAGTGCCCATCTTGCATTTTAGCTTTCTTCAAATTTACATAATTATTTGTGATTATTCACTGATAAGAAAACTTCATAGCGGAATGAGTTGGGCTAGCTTTGACCTAATTTGTTATTTATCCCCTTCCCGAACGCGGACGTACATAGTACGACCTGTGGGAAAATCTCCTTAACGACCACAGACGTACTATGTACATCATGGTTGTCTAAGCTTGCTCCCTCCCTCCCTATACTCACATCTCTGGCCGGGTTCCCGTGGTCATCTGGCAAGCTGGAGTCTGCCCCACTTATTCATGGGGCCTGGCCATCACGATGATGTCATCAACGTGCGTGGTGACATCCTCGCCAGGCATCCCCGGTGCCTGCAGTGGAGAATAGGAAAGGGGAGGGGGCTCCTTTGGAGCCCTCTCCCTCCCAAATGTCTCGACTTAGGATAAAAAGAAAGGTACAGCTGGAAAGGAGAGAGGCGTCAGATCTCAATTCAAACTCGGAAGTGGCTGACATCTTGGATGTCAGCCAAGCCTCCGTGTCACCCCCACCCACTGACATCGTTGCCATATGTGCAATGATGTCAGTGGGCCAGTTAACCCCCTAGCTGCCAAGTGGAGATAGGGGGATCCTTTGGAAAGAGCAGTGATGTTACCTTTACTCCATATAGCTGATAAAGCATTAGTAGCAGAGCAATATGATATTCATGAGAGTTGTGCTAACAATACACAACACATTAACAATTATGACTTGAGTCGCTAACTTTGCTTGCAGCTTGGGTGTAATGGCTTTTTACTCTAAACTAACATTTCCAATACTTTGTTACAGAGCATGAGAACGATGAGCAATTCCAAAGTGTCAGGACCATACCAGGTTGGAGCCATGGTGGGACCCATATGGCTTTGTTTATATCCCAAGCGCTGGGGGTGAACAGCATAACCAGACACAGGAAACAATGTAGACAAATAATAACGTATATTGTAGATACACAGTACATAGCACAGCTCTGGATACACAGCAGATAAAGATCCCAATACTGGAAGGAAACTAGAGAGCGCTGGTGGAGAGTAGGAATGGGCTGCCGATTCGAATCGGTTCGAGGTTCGATTCGAACATCGGCTGTTCGAAAATTAGCGAACTTCGAACTTTTCAGGCCGTTCGAAAAAGGTTTGAAAAAAAATAATTAAAAAAATGCTTAAAAGATCCTAAAAAAGGGGCGTGACTTGGTGCCTGGAGAGAGCAGTCGCATGCCTGAGCAGCTCGTGCTGAATTACCCTGATATCAAATTTTTCACGCTGCCTTCTGACTACCCCGCCTGCTTTTCATACTGCGACCTGCCTGGGACCGAGTGACCCTTAATTGTTGCCGTGGAACTTTCACACGCTCGCCCTGACTGAGCTGCTAGTTTTCGGGCCTAGTGTGGAGAGACGCTGATCGCCATTTTGCTACCTCGTGCTCTTTCTTTCTACACAATCCCTGTGCACCACCCAGCAATGGGCAAGCGGGATAAGAAGTCCGGAGCAGTAGAGTGCCCAGGTCTTCCGGATATTCGGGTCGCGTTTGCGGGCCCGAGGGACGTGAGTACTCTACCCCGACCCCCGGTGGAGGTTGTGACCTGCGAGGTGGGCCCTGATGTCTCCCCGCGAGCAGCACATCTTACTCTACAGGACTCGGAGGACCTCCCGGTGACGAAACGGGACATTCGAGCCCTTCTGGCTGACGCCCACGCCTCGTGGGCTACGGAGATTGCGGAGGTGCGCTCTGATCTCTCCACCCTCCGCGAGGAGGTGGTGGAGCTTGACACCCGTACCTGCACCTTGGAGGCGACGCAAGTTGAGGCCTCTTCGCAGGTTCGTGCACTCCATGCCCAGGTTGCCGGTTTGCAGTCCGCTCTGTTGGCCATGGAGGCCCGACATCGACGGCGGAACCTAAAGCTGAGGGGTATTCCGGACGCTTTCCCTGACCCTGACCTACTGCTACTGGCCAACCGGATGGTAAAGGCCATCCTTTCCCTCCCTGATGGTGCCTCGGACCCAGTGATATCTGCGATCAGGGTCCGCAAGGCGGCGGCGGCCCCTCAGACTGCCACAAAGGACGTTATTGTAGTGTTGGGAGATGTCTCTGTGCGAGAACGGTTTCTAGGGGCGACGATCCGTGCTCCTCCGCTCCGATTTGAGGGACTGGACATTACTGTCTTCCGCGACCTACCATTTCTGGCCCTGGCAGTCCGGCGACAATATGGACAGATTACGGCCACTCTCCGGGCCCACGAAGTCCATTATTGTTGGGGAGTGTTGGGATCCTTACTTATCCAACAGGGCGATGAGGTTCTTGTGGCCTCGACATTGGAGGAGGCCCAGGCACACCTGTTGGCCTTGGGACTACCGCGGTGTCTGGGCAATGTTGATGGGGAACAGTCGCGGTCACCGTTGATCGTGCAGGCCTATGACCCAGACTAACCTCTGAGACACGACTGCCCTCCACTCCCACCCAGCCGAGATCGGCGCTGGTTATTCTCCGGCCCTCGCTATAACCAGATCTGCTGACGACTTCATGCTCCCCTTCCTTCCTTTCTTTCAACCCACTCTCTCCTATCCCCCCTCTCCTACCCACTTTTTTTTCCCTCTCCCCCCTCTATTATTAATTTTTTTTTCTTTATTATTATTTCTTTATTTTTCCTTTTTTTTTGGGTTGGAGGTATGGTTTTGCTGAGGGCGAGCCATAGGGCAGTCACCTAGGCTCTCGCTGTCTCCTTGGCCCCTCAGTGACCTTTGCCCTGTGGTTCCCTCTGTGGCCCTCTGTTTCCCAGTGGGATCTCAGAGGCGTGCTGCTGAGCACCACCTTTGATATGGGCTGCCTTTCCCATCGTCTCTGTCTTACCAGGGAATTTTTTTCTCTCTATCTTTCTCCTCTCTATCCCATCTCTTCTCTCCCCTTCACTTATCCTTCCTTTACTCCCTTCCCTTTTTTATGCCCTGCGATCGCCTACAACTTTTGTTACCCTGTTTTAGGGATGTGCGTTTCGGGTTTCGGAATTTCGGAATTTTCACGAAATTTCCTGATTCATGTTTTCGGATGCGGCCGAATTTCCGAAAATTTTTAGATCCGAAAATGGCAGATCCGTAAAGTTTTATTTTCGGAATTTTCGAATGGACTTGAAATGTGTCAAATCGAAATTTATTGCTTTGAAACGAGGAGAACAGATGTTCCGAAAAAACGAAAATTTCCGAAATTACGAAAAGTCGATACAAAAAACGAGCAAAGTGACACGAAAATACGAAAAATGGTCGATATTCCGAAAACATGTACAATTCCGAAAAATGAAAATTTCCGAAATTACGAAAAGTCGATACAAAAAACGAGCAAAGTGACACGAAAATACGAAAAATGGTCGATATTCCGAAAAAAAAGTACACGATAAACGAATCGAGCCGAACCAAATCGAAACAGAAATCTGTCGAAACGAGCCGAATCGAAAAGTTTAAAAATCCGAAAAATCGTACCGAATCGAACCGAAAAAAAAATCGGTGCACAAGCCTACCCTGTTTATGTTGGTGGTACTTGCTTACCTCTCTTGTTGTATTTCCCTGTACTTAATTAATGGCTTGTTTCCTCGCAAAATATAATCTAACTGTGGCCCTGTGTGGCTTTCGCTTTCCTGGCCTTACTGCATTTATTTGTGAGATGCATATTCTTAAATAAAGAATTTAAAAAAAAAGGATCCTAAAAAAATCTAAAAATAAAGAGACCTCTTTACTGCAGAATATAATAATAAACGGTTTATTAGATATTGAATTAAAAAGGGAATATTTTTAACATTGAAGCCTATGGGGCATAAACATTTCCCACACCTTGTGGCTCAAACATTTCCCACCCATTGTGGCTAAAACATTTCCCACCCCTTGTGGCTAAAACATTTCCCACCCCTTGTGGCTAAAGCATTTCCCACCCCTTGTGGCTCAAACATTTCCCACCCTTTGTGGCTCAAACATTTCCCACCCCTTGTGGCTCAAACATTTCCCACCCCTTGCAGATCAATTCAAAATTTCCAGTCATTCGATTCGATAATTTGGATGATTCACAATTTCAGGTCGATTCGATAAATCGGGTTGATTCGGTGATTCTGATCATTTTGGGTCAGAGGTGCTGCCCGGTAGTGTGCTGATTCATATGCTGCATTAATTATACTGTAGAGGTGCTGCCCGGCAGTGCGTGGATTCAGATGCTGCATTAATTATACTGTAGAGGTTCTGCCAGACATTGTGCGGATTCATATGCTGTATTAATTATACTGTAAAGGTGCTGCCCGGCAGTGTGCGGATTCATATGCTGCATTAATTATACTGTAGAGTTGCTGCCCGGCATGTGCGGATTCATATGCTGCATTAATTATACTGTAGAGGTTCTGCCTGGCAGTTTGCGGATTCATATGCTACATTAATTATACTGTAGAGGGGCTGCTCGGCAGTGTGCGGATTCATATGCTGTATTAATTATACTGTAGAGGTGCTGCCCGGCAGTGTGCGAACCCAGGACATACTTGAAAACGAGAGAAATCTCAATGTATCCTTCCTGGTAAAATCCTTTATAAATAAATTAATTAATTAATTATACTGTAGAGGTGCTGCCTGGCAGTGTGCGGATTCATATGCTGCATTAATTATACTGTAGAGTTGCTGCCCGGCAGTGTGCAGATTCATATGCTGCATTAATTATACTGTAGAGGTTCTTCCCGGCAGTGTGCGGATTCATATGCTGCATTAATTATACTGTAGAGTTGCTGCCCAGCAGTGTGCGGATTCATATGCTGTATTAATTATACGGTAGAGGTGCTGCCCGGCAGTGTGCGGAATCATATGCTGCATTAATTATACTGTAGAGGTGCTGCACGGCAGTGTGCAGATTCATATGCTGCATTAATTATACTGTAGAGGTGCTGCACGGCAGTGTGCAGATTCATATGCTGCATTAATCATACTGTAGAGGTGCTGCACGGCAGTGTGTGGATTCATATGCTGTATTAATTATACTGTAGGGGTGCTGCTCGGCGGTGTGCGGATTCATTTGCTGCATTAATTATACTGTAGAGGTGCTGCCCGGCAGTGTGCGGATTCATATGCTGAATTAATTATACTGTAGAGGTGCTGCCCGGCAGTGTGCGGATTCATATGCTGCATTAATTATACTGTAGAGGTGCTGCTCGGCAGTGTGCGGATTCATATGCTGAATTAATTATACTGTAGAGGTGCTGCCCGGCAGTGTGTGGATTCATATGCTGCATTAATTATACTGTAGAGGTGCTGCTCGGCAGTGTGCGGATTCATATGCTGCATTATTTATACTGTAGAGGTGCTGCCCGGCAGTGTGCTGAATCATATGCTGCATTAATTATACTGTATCGCTGAAATGATCCAAACGCCAAAATGACCCGAATCGCCGAATCGATCCGAAATTTCGAATCGATATCGAATACCCAAATCGAAGTGAAAACGGTCCGAAACGACCCAAAACGAAAAAAAAAACACCTGGAAAAAACCCCAAAATGAAACAAAAACGGTCCGAAACAAAAAAAAACGAAACGAAACGAGTGAAAGGGTTTAAAACTTTTTTTTTTAAACTTTTTTTTCCATTGTTTCCCCAGGACAGTACCCAGACCCACATACAACTTTTATGGCCAATATCTTGCATATATGCCCTCTTGGAGGGCACTTTCATTTTCGAACTTTTGAGCCCCATTGACTTGCATTGTGTTCGAATTTTGTTCAAATTCGAATTCGAACTTTTTCAGATGTTCGAGTTCAAATTCGAATCGAACACGGGGGTGTTCGGCCCATCACTAGTGGATAGTGCAGCTGGAGAAAACAGGATCACTTGAATGTAGTGAAGGCCAGCATAGGTGGAGAAAGCTGGATAACTGGCAGTCACAGGTAATACCTCAAAGCACAGAGGATAGAGGGCTATGTAGTCTCAAACTGCAGTCTGATCCACTTGAGCAGGAACCAGGAGCTCTTGGCAAAGAGACCTTGGATGAGTATAGGTGGAGTAAGCTGGATCACAGGCAGCTACAGGTAATGTCTCCAGACATAAAAAATAGTGGGCTATATTGTGACCACTGCAGGCAGGAAACACTAAATAGACACCATGAGACACAGAAGTAAAGGAATACATAAACGGTACAAGACTGGACTAGACAAGAAAATACAAGGAAAAGACAAGGAATACCCGACAAGACATGACTAGGAGGAATAAAGGATATGAAAAGCAACAAGGAGAGTGCACTCACAGGAACTCTGAACATGAACAGGATGGGAAACAAAATGAGAGAAGAGGGAGGAAAGGGAGTGACCAGTAGATATAGCTGGCTTCACAAGTGGGCCATCAGATACAGTCAACCAAGGAATACACAGGGATGGAGGTAGACAAGGAGTAGGAAGGGAGAAAAGGTAGACTGAAGTAGGTGCAAGGTGGAACAGACAGATCTAACAGGAGGAAAGGGAAGTAAGTCTTACACAAAGTTGCTAATTATTCACATATTGAGCCGCTACTTTAAAAAAGGATTTCGTCGTTCAGACCCTGCTGTTAAATGATTTTGTTTTTACAAAATCATTTAACTCAAAAAATAACTTAGCTGACTTCACAGGAAGTAGGGAAATGCAGCTAGCAGAGTGAAACCCTGGGTTGGAAGCAGTTCAAGGAGGTGTGAGGGGGAAGATGGGGCCAATATTATGGTGGAGCTGGCATTACTGGCCCTCCAGCAGGTACCAGGGCTGGAAACATGACACCTATGGACCGCCGATATCATAAAGCCGCTCCCTTCTATTAAATACCACTGGACCACTATTATAGCAGCTTGTTTGTAAATTGAGCCAGGAATAGGGGGCTACTCGCGGTTATTGGCTTGCCACAGTGTTACCCTTTTGTGGCTCCTTATTATTGTCTCAGCCAGAGTAGGAACCCCAAAAACAAGCTTAGACTTTGAAGCTATTATGGTTTCTTTTGACAGTTCATTATGCTTTTTATTTTGTATGGCATTATTTCTAGGGATCAAACTATGCACACATACAAGAATAGTTAAAGTATAAAATGATGTCTTTGGGCTCATTGTAAGCTTTGTCAAATAGAGAAATCCATGACAGGCACTCTACGCTCATGACATATCTTTAGAAATACATCAGGGGTCTCCACTGCAAATAACACACAATAAAAGAAAGATCCTTATTGTCACCAAACTGATGTTCATCAAAATGTACTGTACTTATTTGAACAAATCCTTTAATACACTGAGCTGGCATTCTGGATTTAGAATGCATGTTTAGAGGATGAGCTATACAGAAGGTTACATTGAGAAAATGTCTCAGCTAGAAATAGAATGTGAATTCTATGTAAGGTAGAAAAGAAGACAAGAGATTTAGACAGATAGATATGCTTATCTCTTTAGCAAAGAGAAAGATGGATGGTGTGTTCAATAGCAAGGGATGAATGGCATCAGACCTTATCAAACATCAAGGACAGGGTTGACTGTTCGTAAATGGCAATTACAGACCTTGGGTACATGAAAGGATGACTCATTAGTGTTCACATAATATAATTAAGGTCTATTGTGTCCATACTATCCTGCTTTACTCCCAATGGAATTCAAAGCATCGTTGGATGTCATCACCTCTACATAAGAACCAATGTAGTGACATATTTAGAAATGCAGTCAATATTTTGGTTGCGTTTCATCAATAGTTATGACACATTTAACAAACTGTATAAATATATGGGGGTTAAAACAGTTTGATTGCGGCTTCACTCAATACCTAATGCCATTTGCAAAATATGAATTACTCTATGAGAACCCTACTTTCTTTTTATGCAGATCATGAAAGGCAAACATCTCTGTTAACCTTACTTATGAAGGTATCGCCAGTCCCTATTAGTCTAAGGCAAAAATAAGAAAAGGAGCTGCTTCAGAAAGACCTCTGTACAGTGACATAACATCTGCTAGCTTTGTCATTCATCTCTTATATTTGATGCACAATGTGTTTGTCTATTTTTTGTTTTATCTGTTGCAATCTTGAAGAGAGAATGGATGGAATACTTTTTGGTATTACTGAAACATTGTTACACTTTTTAAAAATTATTTATTTATGGTAATGCAGTAGTAGAGGGATTCAAGATAAATTATTATTATTATTCTTTATTTATATAGCGCCAGCATATTCCGCAGCGCTGTACAATTGGCACAATATAGACAGGGTTACAATACATTGAACAACAATTGACAAATCGGTAAAATAGGAAACGAGGGCCCTAGTCCCGTGAGAACTCGCAATCTAGAACGGCTGGGGGTGGAAACAGGAGGCGAGGACTGCAAAGTGGGTATGATGGACTGGTTGCGTCAGTAAGTCGGGTGGTAGGCTTCCCTAAATAGGAATGTCTTAAGGGAACGTTTGAAGGAAGGGAAACTAGGGGAAAGTCTAACCGTACGAGGGAGAGCATTCCAGAGGATGGGGCCTGCGCGCGAGAAATCCTGCAGTCTATCATGGGATGGAGTGATGCGGGGAGAAGCTACAAAATCCATTTGTAACTGACATAATAGTGGAAAGAAGAACAAAAGAACATCACCAAACATTTTCAAGTTTTTAGAAGAACAAAACCCTGTAAAACCCAGGGACACAAAAAATTTGATAAAAATATACAACACATGAAAAACAAAAAAGGAATAAAGCACAGGAATCAACATCATCTATAATATAATTGAGTAAGGCTTGGCGTGTCCGTCGCCAAGCCTTACTCTGCGCATGCGCGCGCAACCAGCGGCGGTTGGTTGCGCGTGCATGCAACCGCCGCGGCACGAGCCGGCTGTGCGCTCGCCGCGGCGGTTACAAGATGCACACAGCAGCCGGGTAGAGGCTGCGCTCGCAGCCTCTACCCGGCTGCCGCGCGCATCCAACCCCGAGCGGCGAAGGGAAAGTTCCCTCCGCCGCTCGGGGGTTGGATGCGCACTGCAGCCGGGTAGAGGCTACGCTCGCAGCCTCTACCCGGCTGCCGCGCGCATCCATCCCTGAGCGGCGAAGGGAAAGTTCCCTCGCTTCCGCTCTTTGAAGGACCCAAGCCGCGGTCACGTGACCGCGGCTTGGTTCCTTCAACGACCGGAAGCGGGGAAACTTTCACTTCGCCGCTCGGGAAGGTAAGTATGAGGAGCTCATGGGGCGGCTGTCCAAATGCCGATAGAGCATTCGAACAGCCGCCCCATGTCTGGTCTGGGGTCTGAGCTGGGGGGCATATAGCCATGAGAGGTGGGGGGCAAATATCCGAGAGGTGGGGGCCAAATATCCATGAGCTGGGGCAGTATCCACGTGCTGGTGCAGTATCCACGAGCTGGGGCAGTATCCACGAGCTGGGGCAGTATCCACGAGCTGAGGGCAGTATCCACGTGCTGGGGCAGTATCCACGAGCTGGGGCAGTATCCATGTGCTGGGGCAATATCCACGAGCTGGGGCAGTATCCACGTGCTGGGGCAATATCCATGAGCTGGGGCAGTATATCCACGTGCTGGGGCAGTATATCCACGAGCTGGGGCAGAATATCCACGTGCTGGGGCATATATCCACATGCTGGGGCAGTATATCCACGTGCTGGGGCATATATCCACGTGCTGGGGCAGTATATCCACGTGCTGGGGCAGTATATCCACGAGCTGGGGCATATATCCACGAGCTGGGGCATATATCCACAAGCTGGGGCATATATCCATGAGCTGGGGCAGTATATCCATGAGCTGGGGCAGTATATCCACAATAGACTGCCCTCTGGGCAGGCTTTCCACCTTGTTGTTGTAGTAAAGAAATAAAAGCAGGAAGCAGTGTAGGGTAAAGAAAACAAACAGGAGAAGGGGTACAAGTGGGCAAATAAGCAGCTCAATGGGTATCCATATAGTCCTCCCAATGTGCCCATGTCTTATGGAAATTGCACATCGTGTCTCTCACTATTGCCGTGAGCTCAACAAGAAGGCACACATCCACTATTTTTGCAACTACAGCCTCCCAAAGAAGGGGAAGGGGTACATTGTCTCCACCTTTCTGCCAAAGCCCTTCTGGCAGTCAAAAGCAATTCTATTGAAATGAATCCGTTCATATTTGGTCACATTAAATAATGGACGTGCCAAAAGATAAGCCCACGGGTCCATAGAGAATAGATGCTGAAAAATATTTAAAAAATGAGCACGGAGAGTGGACCAAAAGCATTGAACCACCGGACAGTCCCACCACATATGAAGGTATGTGTCTTTAAGTCAGCAGTTATGTTACACTTTTTAAGTTCAGTATTGTGGAATTGTTTTAGTAACAAAGGCACAGATCTGTTGTACATTTAAATTGATACTCAGGGTTATTCAGAGAGCGGTGAAAAGTAGGAGAATGACTGGAGAATGGAAAATTCTAGCAGGGTTATTCAGAGAGAGGTGAAAAGCAGGAGAATGACTGGAGAATGGAAAATTCTAGGTCAAAATAGCCAAACCAGAAAAATTCTCCCATTTATCTCACTTTCCAAATTGGCTATTTTGACCAAGAATTTTCCATTCTCCAGCCATTCTCCTGCTTTTCACCTCTCTGAATAACCCTGTAGGTCAAAATAGCCAAACCAGAAAAATTCTCCCATTCATCTCACTTTCCAAATCGGCTATTTTGACCTAGAATTTTCCATTCTCCAGTCATTCTCCTGCTTTTCACCTCTCTCTGAATAACCCTGACTGTTTAGGACAGTTGTGTGGTTGTATAGTTTTCACATCCTTTTGGTGGATGACAACATTGATATAAGAATTGACATTTCTTATTATTAAAATATATATGTTAATAAAAAAATACTTTTTAGACACTTAACAGTCTTCCCATCTAGATGAATGCCTTATTACATCTTTAATTTTCAAAACCGGAATTTACAAAATTAGGCTCAGAAATCATACTCAGAACACAAGAAAGGAGTACACAGACGAAGTACAGCATTCCAAGGATAAAAACACCTAAATCTTTAATTTGTGTTCTATTCCTAGTCACCAAACCTATGTACATTCCTCTGTATGCTTAATTTATGTACCTTCTGCAGTTTTTTTATTGTTATTTTACATTCTGTACATGACCTTGATCTTCCCAGTGATAAACAATACAAAAAAACAATTATATATAGAACCACCTAACTCTAGAGTCTTAGACAGGTTTTTGGTAAAAACATAAAGTAATGTCATGTTAGGCCCACCACTTTGTCAAACTACTACATTATAAGTGGAAATATGGGAGACAAACGTTCATTACTGCTTCACTGTGTTTTACAGCTATTATAAACTCTATAAATACTTTCTTCAAGTCAACTGTGTCACGTCCAACGCCGTCAGTCTGACCTGGCAACAGCAGCGCCGTCCTCGCTGGCTGGGCACGAGTGATATGCGGTTTACATGGGTAGCCGGGGCGGGGCGCTGTATGATGATGCGATGCTGCCAGGTTTAAAGCCACTTGGCCTAGAGCCACTCGTTGCCCTGACGTGCTTTAACCCTGACGTCTGTTAGATATATTGATTGCTATAACTCGTTACCGACCCTTGCTTGTCTGACTACTGTCTCTCTGGCAATACTGACCCTTGGCATCTGGTTGACAGACTCTCTCTGGCAATACTGACCCCAGGCATCTGGTTGATGTACTTTCTCTGGCAATACTGACCCTTGGCATCTGGTTGACAGACTCTCTCTGGCAATACTGACCCCTGGCATCTGGTTGATGTACTTTCTCTGGCAATACTTACTCTCTCTGGCAATACTTTCCCCTGGCATCTGGTTGACGTACTCTCTCTTGCAATACTTACCCCTGGCATCTGGCTGACGTACTCTCTCTGGCAATACTGACCCCTGGCATCTGGTTGACATACTCTCTCTGGCAATACTTACCCCTGGCATCAGATTGACGTACTCTCTCTTGCAATACTTACCCCTGGTATCTGGTTGACGTACTCTCTCTTGCAATACTTACCCCTGGCATCTGGTTGACGTACTCTCTCTGGCAATACTGACCCTTGGCATCTGGTTGACATACTCTCTCTGGCAATACTTACCCCTGGCATCTGGTTGACATACTCTCTCTGGCAATACTGACCCCTGGCATCTGGTTGACATACTCTCTCTGGCAATACTTACCCCTGGTATCTGGTTGACGTACTCTCTCTTGCAATACTTACCCCTGGCATCAGGTTGACGTACTCGCTCTGGCAATACTGACCCCTGGCATTTGGCTGACACTCTCTCAGGTGATACAATCCCCTGGCATATGGCTGACTCTCTCTCCCTGGTGATATTGACCCTTGACAATCCTCTGCTAACCCTGTATGTCAGGCTTCTGTTAACCCTGTGTATCAGACTTCAACCTCACTGTGTTTGTGGTTATCTTATACTGATTTTGGCTATAGGTAGTTGTGTCGACCATTACAAGGATCGGAAAGGTAGGATAGTAGTGCTGCGTACAGGGACCAAATTTTTAGATATTAGGGAGGATCGAGATAACCTGTAATCAGACACATAAATCTGAATTGATGGGTTGATAACTAAAAGAATATAGTCAAGGATACAAATGATAAAACTTGACTTAAAAGTTAGTAACAGTATACTGGCATTGGCCTGACCACTGGTACTCTCTCCTACAAGCCATGAGACTTTATGGGGAGTCATGAAAAGCAGTGAGTACTGTTTTTTTTTTCTTAATTTACTTTGCAACAATAATTTTTGGGAGATGATAATTTTTTAACCCCTTCACTACCAATCACTTTTTGTTGGGAAAAAATCATAACATTTGTTTGAAACAAGAGAAGTTAAGAATTAACCCTTTCACTGCTGAGCCGTTCCACGCCTGTGTGTTGAGCTCACTTTGACAGTTTTGTGCTCATCATGTTTAATTAAACTTGATTTAGAGTTCCTAGATGTTGCTTGTTTACAATAACATAGGGTGAAAAGGAGTCGGATAAGAGAATGGATTTTGTTTCTCTCCACAGGGGGCACACCAATCTTGCTTTAAAAAGACATGAAAATAGGGTTTTGATATGCTAATGATTGCTTTTCAACGGATTGCAATGCAACACTGAGTTAAGGACGTTGGGAGTCAAGGGATTAAGTATGTAGCTGCAGATAATAATAACGAGCAACTAGGGAATTGTTCTTCTTTTGCTCTTCCTATACAAAGTATAGAAAGCATAGATATAAAGAAAACTTGTGTAGAAGCTGGGTTGCAACAGGACTAACAGCGTATACAGAAGCTGTCAAATTATGAGGGGGGTCCAAATACATACAGGGTTATTCAGAGAGATCCGAAAAGTCATCGCACGTTCGGTGACTTTTCGTTCCCCGCACTTTGGGGCGATTCGGCAATTCCTAGTTCGCGGACCCTGCAGTGTATTCAGCAAGCACCGCAGGGCAGGGAATACTACCCGCAAACCCGCAGAACACTCGCCGAACACTCACTAAATACTCACCGAAAACCCACAGAAACCATCGCAAAAAACAAGCCGAACACGCTGGAAAAATCAGAGCAGCTGCCGATCACAGCACAGAGCAGCGGCCAGAAAAACCTGACACGCAGACGAACGGGGTGAAAAAAAAAACTTTTGTTTGAAATTTGAAACGCTGTTTGCAAAAAGACTACTGGACGAAAATGTCTGGAATTTACATATAAGATCCAATGAATGATAATAAAAAAGGTCTGTTACAGAAAATGAAAAAACGATTTAAAAAAAAAAAAGAAAACATTTTTTAACAAAAAATACCAAAAAATGCCTAAATGATCCTCAGAAATCTAAATATTAAGAGACATTTTTGCAGAATGAAATGATAAACGGTTTATTAGATATTGCATTAAAACTGGAATATTTTTAACATTCAGGATTCTCCTGAATAAACCTGTTGAATGAAACCACTGAACGGCAGGGAACTTAACTGACATTCCTCAGCTGTTCGGTGTTCTCTGAATGGACGAACCATTGCTTCTCTATGGGTGATTTCACTGCCCTCGAACAGGCACCGTATGTGCAGGCAATTTTCCAAAATTTGGCGAATTGCCTGTTGTCTGAATAGCCGAATGGCCCCTAAATATCCCACTTCTCTGAAATTCAGTGTCCGGTTACATTTCCGCCACAATTCCAATCTCTCTGAATTTATTTATTTATTTTATTTATTTGCAAAGGATTTTATCAGGAAGGATACATTGAGAATTCTCTTGTTTTCAAGTATGTCCTGAATAACCCCCATAATGTCTTAAAGTTAACAGCCCTACTGAAATAGGGCCCAGAACATGTGTAGACAATATTGAGACAAGAAATTAATATGTAAATCGGTATCTATTTTGGTTAACATTGACAGATATTTAAACTAGATAAAAGGTGGTCAATCATGTATTACATTCACACAGAGCAACTACTGTATGTCTCACATAAGAGAAAATGTTGCTTTACTCTCATTCCAAGGTTAGTTCTGATCCGACAGAACATAAAAACTCATGGAATAAAATACACTGGGGATATTAGAACCAGACTTTGCGAGAATCACATGAAAACCAATTTCCAACAGTGTTATTCATGAAATTCATTTTTCCTAAATCATTAACCCCTTCGCTGCGGAGGACATGCTGAGTGCGTCCACCCGCAGGTAGCGTTCCTTGCGGAGGACGCGCTGAGCGCGTCCTCCCTTTGGGGCCAGCGATCGGTCGGTTTCCCGGCGATCGCTGTGCCCCCCAGTGCGGGCTGACATCCTCGATGTCAGCCCAGCACCCGGAACCGCCGGCAGCCGAATTAGATGTCATCGCGGCGGCGCAATGACATCTAATTCAGGTGCCCCCCGCATGTGCGGAGGAGGCGCCTGAAATGGAGGGCGGAGGTCTTTCGGACCTCTCTCCCTCCCGATCGCTGGCGTTGCGGGGGTTAATCCAGGCACCGTTTGGAAGGGCACAGCCTGCCCATCCTAACTGTACCTGGAATTAACCCCATGGAGGCTGGATCACGAATCAGCGCCGAAAAGCGCCGGTTCGTGATCCTTTCCCGGAGCTGGCCGACATCTTGGATGTCGGACAAGCTTCCGGGAATGCCCCCTGAGGACTGGCGTCATCGTGCATAGCACGATGACGCCAGTCCTGGAGTTAACCCCTAACTGCCACCAATGGTGGAGATAGGGGGTTCCAATGAACCCCCTATCTCCAGATCTGTGGCAGTTAGGGGTTAATGTTTGATATTGTTGGATCGGCCAGAGCATGGCCGTTCCAACGATATCAAACATGAGTATGAAAAAAGTTGTTAAAAATAAATAAAAATAAAAAAAAAAAAATATTTAAAAAAAAAAAAAAAGTTTTTTTTGCTTCGTTAATGCAGCAATATTGTTCCCATTTCAATTATAATGTGAACAATGATGCTGCACTAACGATTTTTGTATGCGGTGCCTTTGTTAAAAATCGCGTAATTTCCCCCAAAAAAAAATGTAACGAGACCCCATCTCTAATTTTTTTAACAAGCGCACCCCATACAAAATATAACCACAATTGCTCGCATGTTAAAATGTGAAAAAAAACACTTTACACGTTGTAAATTATTGAAAATTCGTATTTTATTGCATTTTTTGTTATAATATACAGACAGGACATGACGTATACATATAATAATGACATATTATGAATCTGCCGAGTCTGACGGAAAGAACGATATATAATATGTCTGGGTCATATACTAAAATAAGCCTTCAAAACACGTTTAAACATGATGAGCAAAACCGGTAAAAATGACCTCAGCACAGAGGCGGGAAATGCCTCAGCAGCGAAAGGGTTAAATAAGTGTTATATCACAGACATAAAAATAATCTAGAGAATCAATAGTATTTATTCCACTGGGATTTGTTTTAAAAAGAACACTTTTAAAGTTATTTAGGTTTTCTTAAGTTTAATAATTCCTATGTTATCATTTGGAGTATACAGTAATATTAATGGAAATAAAACATACAGGGTTATTCAAAGAGAATCGAAAAGTCACCGCACGTTCGGTGACTTTTTGTTTTCTTCAATTCGGCAATCCCATTTCGGCAAACCTGCTGTGTATTCAGCAAGCACCACAGGGCCGTCGTAGTGCAGGGAAAGACAGCCGCAAACCTGCCGAACACTCACCGCAAAACCCAGGCGAATGCACACCGAAAACCCGCAAAAACATCTGGATTAACCCCGCCAAACATGCCGGAGAAACCTGAGCAGGAGCCGATCAGAGTGCAGAGCAGCCGCCGGAAAAAGCCGACACCGCAGAGGAATGGAGTGAAAAAAAAGCAAAACAGTACGCTTGAATGTTTGAAAAGTGAAATGCTGTTTGCAAACAAACTACTGGACATAAATGTCTGAAATTTACATATAAGATCCAATGAATGATAATACAAAGGGCTGTTACAGCAAAAAGATTTTTTTTTAAAAAAAAAAAGATCAAAAAAAAAAAACTGGAAAAATTGTTTTGCAAAAAAATCCCAAAAAATGCTTAAAAGATCCTAAAAAAATCTAAAAATAAATAATATTTTTACTGCAGAATATTATAATAAACGGTTTATTAGATACTGAATTAAAATGGGAATATTTTTAACATTGAAGCCTATGGCATTCGCCTGAATAAACTTGACGATTGAAGCCACCGAATGGCAGGGCATTTCGGCAACTTTTCACTGCTGGTTTTTGTTCTCTGAATAGACGAAGCTATGGAGATTTCACTGCCCTTGAACAGGCACTGTATGTGCAGGCAATTCGCCAGGATTTGGCAAATTGCCTGCTCTCTGGATAGCCAAATGGCCAGGAAAGGTAACCGTATGCGGAATTTCACTGTTCGGTTACATTTCTCCAGTAATTCGGAGCTCTTTGAATAACCCTGATAGTTAAGGCCTGGAAATAATTATTCCGCCTTGTTGTACTGTTGCTGTCTGCATGATATGGCAAAGAAAATGTGCGTGACAATATGCTTTGCTTTAGACATTTGAAATGAAATCATAATGGTTCGTTTGATTGACATCATTATTATTCTGTGTCCTTTGAGGTTTGCATGTGATTTATTGGTATGGTGAGTATGACATCAGCTAGTGCCTCAACTACAGGAGGTCAAATGCTGAAGAACATCCACCTGAATATAAACGTTAGTTGTCTGTACTGTAGAGAAAGCCACTGCATCACTTGACAAGATCATGTGCAATGTAGAGAATTGGGTTCTCTGAAGGTGCAAGGGTTGTTTATGAATCACTGTCTTTGAGCTGCTTAAATGCTGCTGAGTGACATTCTTACCACTAAAATGCTGCCCAGGAGGATCTGTGCATCCCTAAGACGACAGAAACAGCTGCAAGCACCACCTGGAACTTAAACTGCTTGCAGAAATGGGATGTCAGCTGTGTTCTGGAGATTAGGGATGCATAGGAATGAGCACCAGGATTGCTTTCTCTCCTCAGCAACTGCCTGAAGCTGTCACACTACTGGTGGCTTCATTACAGGAGTTCAACTGCCCATCACACAGAGCTGCAGGTAAGAGACTTGGAACACAGACTCTACGTGGCAACACTGTGTGCCGTGTCCTGTCCAGGCTCTGTGTACAGAAGACTGTTATATCTTATCCAAAAAGAAGGAACACGCACTCTGGTTTTCTTCTTAGGGCAGAATTTTTGGACGCACGTCATATAGCAATGCTTTGGCTCCTTACAAACCTTTTTCAAGCTTAACATGTGCTTAAAATCTTCAGATACATTTTAATCAATGCTGCAATATATAAGTGAAGTGTGTAATTATAGCCGCACATATTCCATTCATAAATCAATTAACTCCCCAGCATGCCATATATTGTGCACATGGAAAAACATCAGACCTCTGAGTATGTCATTTGACAAATCAAATGAAAAAGATGTACCAGTCACTAAAGGGCACATATCGGTACACAAGAAAAAACAAACATGGCTGCCGCAACCGCAGGAAGGGCAAAACCACATGCAAAAAGAACAATTGAAAAAAGAAAAATTTAATAAGCTAAGGCCCCTATTACATTCTTCGCGCAAGATCGTCCGCGCAGCGCAATTTTTTTTGCAAAGACGTTAATATTATGCGTGCAAACGTCGTTCGTTAAAAGATGCGCATCGATTGTAATACCATCTGCGTACCAGCACACGAACGAATTTGCACTCACAATGTTAAGTATAGGACGCACACCGTTCATCACGCTCGCGCAGGTCCATCCGCGTTAAACGATAACGCGCAACGTTTGCGCGAACGTTGTAATACGACGTTCAGTGCAAAGGGTTTTGCCCCTCGCGCAAATGCGCATTTGCACGCCCAAAACCAAATGCTCGAGGAATCTTTTTCCGAACGACGTTTGCGCGCCTAATTTTAACGTCTTTGAAAAGCTGGTGGCAACTGCAAATCGGAGCGTTGTGGCCGAAATGAACAACACCAGCAAGAAAAAAAAAAATACAGCACAGTATAGTTACACATTCTACACATACCCAAACAATAAAATTGTGAATTTGTGCGTATTTTTTTTATTGCTGCAGCATATATACTCAGATTTACTTTGACAGGCGCAAAAGCTTAAGTGAGTCAATTAAGGTAAATTGATGTCAATTAACCCCTTCCTGACCGCTGACGTACTATGTACGTCCTGCCCACGGGTCTCCCATAGACCCGCGGACGTACATAGTACGTCATCGGGCTTCTAACCTCCCTCCCGCCGATACTCACCTTCCTCGCTCGTTCCCTCGGCGGATATGGCAAGCTGGAAGCTTGCCTCGCCATTTCCTGGGGGCCGGCGGATCCGATGACGTCATCGCGCTGCGTGATGTCATTGGCAAGCGCCGGTAGTAAAAATTCAGGAAGGGGAGGGGGGCTCCTTTGGAGCCATCTATCTCCCCAACTATGCAACGCACAGTCATGCTTTTTGCACCGCTGGAAAGGGGAGAGTCTCCCCTTTTTTCAGCGGTGTATAGCATTAACGTTTTCGCTGCCCGATCGCGATTCAGCGCTAATCGGTGCCAAAACACGATTCGAACCTGGAGGGGACTGACATCTTGGATATCAGTCAATCCTCCAGGTCCCCCCCACCCACTGACAACCTCACCATATGTGTGAGGATGTCAGTGGGCCAGTTAACCCTCTAGCTGCCATGTAGAGATAGGGGGATCCTTTGGATCCCCTTATCTCTCGATCCGTGGTAGCTAGATGGTCATATTTGACATCATTGGAAAGGTTTGATACCAAACATGACCAGGTTTGGTTTAAATTTTTTTTTTAAGAAAATAAAAAATAAAAAAATAATAAAAAGATAAAGTAAAATATTTTTTTTTTAAAGTTTTTTTTAGTCGGGGGGGGGGGGGGTTAGTTAAATAGGACCTAGGCTAAAAATAATTAGCACAAAATGGTCAGAATGAGCGCAGCGCACATAGGTGAACTGGCTCAGCAGTGAAGGGGTTACAAAGCAAAAACATGTAAAAATTGGGTATTTCTAGTCTCGGGGCAAAATTTTGAAACTATTTAGCCGGGGTCTTTTTTGGTGGTTGTAGATTTTGGGGATTAAATTACGAAAAAGTGTGTTTTTACCATTTTTTCATCATATTTCATATTTTTTTTTATAGTAAATTATTCAATATGATGGAAATAATGGTATTTTTAGAAAGTCCATTTAATGGTGGGAACAACGGTGTATAATATGTGTGGGTTGAATAAACGAGTAAGAGGAAAATTTGACCCAAACATAAAAAGTGCAGAAACGTAAAAACAGCAGCAGTCACTAAAGGACGGATTTATGTAAAACTGCCAGGTTACTAAGGGGTTAAGGTTCTTAATTCTGATTGGCTGAATCCCGTGAAAAAAACAGTTCGCACATAGATTTGCATGCTCTACGTTACTGCGCGCATATTACTCTTCGTTTTGCGCGTTGTTTTTACGAACGTTTTTTTCTGACGGATGAGAAAATGCGTTCGGATCGTAATACGACAGTTAATTTTCGCGCGATAACGCTGCACTGCGAGGACAATTTTGCGCTTAGATTGTAATAGGAGCCTATACATTTACATAATGCTAAAAAAGAATGTAAAATTGTCACCCACACCTAACACAGACAAAGTCATATTTGAATTTTTTTTTTTACTTCTTTAGAATAAAATAAAAATACCACATTTTTGGTGTTATTATACTTGGCAAAATAAAATGATTAAAGCATTTGATGAAAATTAGTTCACACTTATTACATATTTATGGAAAATAGACTGTGGCAGGGAAAATGTGTAAACTATAAAGCACTTTACACTTTGATTCCATAGGACTATGTTGCATTACTCTATAAATTTCCCGATGAGTGAGAAAGTGCTGACAAAAACCACCCAAGTGAATGGCAGATAAAGTCTATTCAAGTATCGAGACCAGGAGAAACCGTTATACAAAGACAAATTGTGACATGTTTCGGATATTCTCATTTACAAATTGATTTGTCCTACATTGACTGATATTGACCTATAATTCAATTTTCCAAGTAATGTGGAATGAAATTGCACTCCCCATTGAAGGCTAAACTTGAAGATAACAATCAAGTCATTCCTGGTGGATAAAATGGTTCAATACTTTGCATAGAGTTCCATATGAACAATGAATATATGGACATATTGTGTGTATATTTAAAGAATTTGAAGGCTGTCTGATCACTGACCCCTTATGTGGAGTAATTGTGTTAAGAAGGTCATAATGTCCTGTAGGGATGCCCAGATTGCCAATTCTGAGCCACTGCTTAAGTGTTGCAGTTTTCAGGATCAGCAGATACCGAGTCACGATCCTATACTGCATGACCCACAGCCAGTCCGGCGGCTCGGTCATTAACAGGAAATTCAGAATCCTGTACCCTTCGGCATTCACTGTGTCTTTCCCTGCCTGTTTGTGGGTCATGAAGCAGGCAGGAAAGACACTGAAAGTGAATGAAGAGGCGCTCAGGTTCCAACAGGGCATCTCACAGTGCCTTCCCCACCTGCTCCATGACCAACAAGCAGGCAGGGAAGATGCTGTGAAATATAGTATACAAATTAATACACAAATACGCTAATGGCTAATGCCAGGCCAAGAGCATAACCCTCACAAAGAGTCAAGTAAAGCAAAATCACAATAAAATAATAAACATGCTTTATTGAAAGAGAAACACCACCCCACAATAAGGAATTAAAAGACAAAAAGTGAACTATTGACGCCAAACCGACGTCTACAGACAGTTTATAGATAAAAAGGAGTAATAATAATCATAGGGAGGATCTGTATGTCCTTATATAAATACTCAGCAATAACGATGGGCATTATCGCAGCAAGAATCTCTTGGCCCTCATTAGATAGGGGCCCAATCAGAGATATCTGATACATATATATGAACAAACGCCCGCAAGAAATATCTGAGAAATGCCAGAGTATACACACATATATACTATGTAGAACAGCACAACTAGGCACATGGACCAAAACAAACTCCTATAAAACTCCATAATAATATCCATAATAAACCAACGTGAGTATATACCACAAAAAGGCAATTTTTTTTATTATACAGCCCTCATTAAATATGGGCACATTCGTAAATATTGCCTCACGCAGAGATGTAATATACCAAGAGAGGACGATTGACTGCAAACCATATAAAACGCCTGTTAAAAATATATATATATATTGCATCTTGACACGTTTCGCCACTACATAATGCGGCTTTATCAAGAGATATTCCCCAAGTCTCTCCTCGATTTTAAATAGGCCCTCCATTAAGGATCGAAACTAGAACAGACGCCCTAGTGTCTTGTTATCCCCATACGTATCATTACTCAGTATGTTCTGGGTAGGCTTGCGCACCGATTTTTTTTCGGTTCGATTCGGTTCGATTTTTCGGATTTTATAAACTTTTCGATTCGGCTCGTTTCGACCGATTTCGGTTCGATTCGATTCAGTTCGACCTGTTTTTCGGGTACATTTTTTTCGGAATTTCGAATTTTCGTATTTTCGTGTCACTGTGCTCGGTTTTTGTATCGACTTTTCGTTTTTTCGAAACATTTTCGTTTTTCAGAAAATTTTCTTTTTACAAAATTTTCGTTTTCACAATTTTCGTTTTTCGGAAATTTTCGTTTTTTCGAAATTGTACATTTTTCGGCATATCGACCATTTTTCGTATTTTTCGTGTCATTTTGCCCGTTTTTTGTATCGACTTTTCGTTTTTTCGAAAAATTTTCGTTTTTTCGAAAATGTTCGTTTTTACAAAATTTTCGTTTTTTCGAAAAATTTTCGTTTTCCGAAAATTTTCGTTTTTCGGAACATCTGTTCTCCTCGTTTGTCACATTTCAAGCCATTCGAAAATCCGAAAATATTTCGTTTCGGCTCGGAAAACATTTCGGATCTGAACTTTTCGGATCTAAAATTTTTCGGAAATTCGGCCGCATCCGAAAACCCGAATCGGGAAATTTCGTGAAAATTCCGAAATTCCGAAACCCGAAACGCACATCCCTAGTTCTGGGTTCATCAATCAACAACGGAATTCAGTCAGTTATGCAAATATCAGATTGTGTCTCTACAGATGGTTGTTGGTTTATTCATTAAGTAGGGTTGATTCCAGAGTGTGCCCGTGAAGTACATGGTGGCTGGTCTGTTGCAACATACCCTGGCAGGTGTTTCAGTCTATTTTGTATCAAATACGGTTTCAAAATATCTGGATGACCAAAGTTATTGGCCCCTGTTTTAGGGTTTCTAACAAGCTTTAAAACTGCTGTTGCCCGAGAAGTCACGCTCCATACAGCACCTCAATGTACAGAATTCCCTTATTATAGTAATATCTGTCTGCATCAATAAAGCTGTCTGGGTTAACTGAAATTGTCAGGTCAGATCAGTTTTGGCATTTCCTGTCCACAAATCGCAAGGTTCCATTTTATGTAGTGTTAGTGTGCTAGAATTCACATGTAAATTGGAGGTATTGTTTGCAAATCTGAAACAATATCAATCCAGATAATCAATAAAGGTGAAAAGAAATACATTAAACATTATTTTTTTAATATATATATTTCAAGTCAGGTTGATTTTTCATTTTGGCAGTAAGACATCCTTAACCTTATCACAATCCAGAGCTACCTACATCAAATACATTTCAGGCTGAAATTACAAATCAGCTGCACTTTTAATTATATAGTAAAAACCATATCTTGCAGTTATTGTACACTGATCTGCCACAAAATTAAAAACACTGACAGATCACGTGAATCACATTGATTATACTGTTAAAATGGCACCTGTCAAGGAATGGCATATAAAACATAACAAGAAAAAAGGGGTGGGATATGTTAGGCAGCAAGTGAACAGTCAGTTCCTTAATTTCATGCATTGGAAGCAGGAACCTGGGTGCAAAGATGTGAGTGACTTTGATTAAGACCAAATTTGACAGGGTCACAGCATCGCCAAAGCGGCAGATCTCTTGAGATGTTCTTTGTATACAGTAGTTAATAACTACCAAAATTGGAGCAAGGAAGGGCAACCGGTAAACCGATGTCAGGGTCATGGGAAGCCAAGGCTCCTTGATTCACATGGGAAGTGAAGGCTGGCCTGTCTGGTCCAAAGGCATAGAAGAGCTATTGTAGCTCATATTGCTGAAAAACCTAATGATGGCCATGATAGAAAGGTGTCAGGACACACTTGACACGTACCACCTACCTAAAAGTTGTTAGAGATCGCATACCGTACACCTCCTTCATTAAGATGAGGTTCTGTGAAAGCAGTGTCCTCTTTCAGCAGGACTATGTACCCTGCCACAGTGCAAAAATCAGCCACTCACATGGCAGAAACTCAATGCATTTAGGCATCTAGACATAGTGAAGACGACTTGCTGAAGTTTAAACCGAGCATCAGAATGGGGAAGAAAGTGCATTTGAACATAACATGGCTGTTGGTGCCAGACTGTCTGGTCTGAATATTTGAAAAACTGCTGACCTACTGAGATTTTTATGCACAACCATCTCTAGGGTTTAAACCAGGGCTCGAGTCGAGCGGGAACGCGCAGGAACGGCGTTCCCGCACTTCTCCCACAGCGGGAACGCTGCGGGAACGCTGCGGGAACGCTGCGGGAACGCAGCGTTCCCGCTGTGGCCCGAGCCCGAACGCCGCCGCCGCACATTGCCGGCGGCCGCGTGCTTCCTGTTACAATGGCCGGTGACAGGAGGTGGAGCCGCTCGCCTGGCTGTTTCATAGATCCCAGGCGAGCGGCTGCACTTCCTGTCAGCGGCTGCTGAAGCAGGAAGCACGCGGCCGCCGGCAATGTGCGGCAGGAGCAGGAGCAGCAGAGGAGCAGCAAAGGTGAGCTGGGCTGGGGGCAGTATCCATGAGACCTGGGGGGGCATATCCATGAGACCTGGGACATATCCATGAGACCTGGGGGGGCAATATCCATGAGACCTGGGGGGGCGCATCCATGAGACCTGGGGCATATCCATGAGACCTGGGGCATATCCATGAGACCTGGGGGGGGCAATATCCATGAGACCTGGGGCATTCCATGAGACCTGGGGGGCATATCACCATGAGACCTGGGGGGGCATATCCATGAGACCTGGGGCAATATCCATGAGACCTGGGGGGGCAATATCCATTGAGACCTGGGGGGCATATCCATGAGACCTGGGGGCATATCCATGAGACCTGGGGGGCAATATCCATGAGACCTGGGGGCATTATCCATGAGACCTGGGGGGGCATATCCATGAGACCTGGGGGGGGGCTATCCATGAGACCTGGGGCATATCCATGAGACCTGGGGGGCAATATCCATGAGACCTGGGGCATATCCATGAGACCTGGGGGGGCAATATCCATGAGACCTGGGGGGCAATATCCATGAGACCTGGGGCAATATCCATGAGACCTGGGGCATATCCATGAGACCTGGGGGCATATCCATGAGACCTGGGGCATATCCATGAGACCTGGGGGGCAATATCCATGAGACCTGGGGATATCCATGAGACCTGGGGGCAGTATCCATGAGAACCTGGGGCATATCCATGAGACCTGGGGCAGTATCCATGAGACCTGGGGGCATTATCCATGAGAACCTGGGGGCATTATCCATGAGAGCTGGGGGCATATCCATGAGACCTGGGGGCAATATCCATGAGACCTGGGGCATATCCATGAGACCTGGGGGCAGTATCCATGAGACCTGGGGCATATCCATGAGACCTGGGGGCAATATCCATGAGACCTGGGGGCAATATCCATGAGACCTGGGGGCAGTATCCATGAGACCTGGGGCATATCCATGAGAGCTGGGGGCATTATCCATGAGAGCTGGGGGCATTATCCATGAGACCTGGGGGCAATATCCATGAGACCTGGGGCAATATCCATGAGACCTGGGGGCAGTATCCATGAGACCTGGGGCATATCCATGAGAGCTGGGGGCATTATCCATGAGACCTGGGGCATATCCATGAGAGCTGGGGGCATATCCATGAGACCTGGGGGCATTATCCATGAGAGCTGGGGGGGCATTATCCATGAGAGCTGGGGCAATATATACCCATATGAGCTGGGGCAATTATATCCATGTGAACTGGGGAAAATATATCCATATAACCAGTGCTGTGTATATTATTCTTGGGGTTCAGTGCTGTGTATGTTATTCTTGGGGTTCAGTGCTGTGTATGTTATTCTGGGGGTTCAGTGTTGTGTATATTATTCTGGGGGCTCAGTGCTGTGTATGTTATTCTGGGGGTTCAGTGTTGTGTATATTATTCTGGGGGTTCAGTGTTGTGTATATTATTCTGGGGGCTCAGTGCTGGGTATATTATTCTGGGGGTTCAGCACTGTGTATATTATTCTGGGGGCTCAGCGCTTTGTATATTATTCTGGGGGCTCAGTGCTGTGTATATTATTCTGGGGGCACAGTGTTGTGTATATTATTCTGGGGGTCTGTGCCTGGATATATATATATATATATATATATTATATATGAAATGCGTTAGTCCAGTTGCCACAATCACGAGTATACCTGTACGTAGTGATACCTTTCACTGATCAGTATAGTTTCCAGTTTACACTCTTGAAAGCTTGTCTTTTAAATGTAAAGTTAACCCAATAAAAATGGTATCACCGGCACGCACTGCTATACTCGTGATATATATATATATTTTCTTAAGGTAATGGGGGTTGTAGAATTCGTGGGTGAGTTCCCTCACTTTTTTTCACAGGACTTGACCCCTGGTTTAAACAGAATGGTCAAAAAAAGAGGAAATTTCCAATGAACAGCAGTTGTGTGGACGAAAATGTGTTTTGTTGATGTCAGAGATCAGAGGAGAATAGGCAGAATGGTTCCAGATGATAGAAAGCCTCATTCGAATATGGTGGAATGGTGTGTCAGTTTGGTAGGATGCAGTTACATACTGGAAGGGATATTATCAGGCAGTAAAAAAAAACCATGATGTAATGCTATGAAGGGAGAAAACAAGCTTCACCTTCTTTTACGATTTTTTTCAACATAATTTTGTGTAGTGAACTCTGAACCACATTAAATGTTAATAAGTATGTTTCAGACAGTCAGCATTTATTGTGACAATCCCTTAATATGATTCTGTAGCAGCTGAAACCTCCCATGAGTTCTGTGGAGTGACATTATTGCTTGGTATGATGAATGGACCAGTACAACAGAGCATATACCTTCTGTCATAAATATAAAGCCAGTGCCTACATATGAACTTTCAGGTGGTACAGACAGGTAATTTGAGATTTGTATTCAACGCATGACCTTCAAAGACCCTCCATTCTGAGTAGGACAAATGGGCTTCTGAATGTGTATCAAAATACAATATTATATGCACTTATATATGAAAGAAAAAAAAATGAAATTTCCTAAATTTATTTAAAAAATCATTTGGAGTAGGTAATTCTTTGTTCTTTTTCACCAATATGTATCATTGTTGGCCAGTTCTTCAGTGTTCTTTAACCTTCATTGAATTGCAAGACACATCATCCCTGGCAGTCATTGAATTGGAACACAATTATTGAGAGATCAAAAAGTCACATGGTAAACCTAGATTGGACATCATAGACTTACCGTTGGTTTTAAATCTATGAACTTAACATACAACTGCCTAAAATATATTATATATTGCTTATATTTTCCAGAAATTGATTAATGTCTTCCTATTTGTGGCACCAATCAGGGGAAATTTTCAAGTATCTATATAAATGTATGAAATAAAGCTGGAAAAAGCTAACATGATTAGTTTAATGGCTTATTGATGCTATTCTGATCTTTTTGTATGGTTGATGAATTGCCCGCTGGCCGGGCCAGCCACCGATTGATAATGTCGGCTACCGTGTATGCCGACCTATGACCCAGCAGGGACGCAGCTTGATGATGCAAAGTCCGTCAGATTAAAAAGCCAGGGAGCTCCTTTGCCTCATTGCCCTGTCGTGGTTCCTACCAGATAGTGTTTTCTATATTATTACCTGTGTATTGACCCTGGCTCTGTTTTTACTACTCCCTTTGCTTGTCCTGTTTCTCTGTGTGTTGACTCTCGCTCTGTTCTGACCACTCTCTTGATGTTAACCCTTGATATTACTGTTTTACAGTATATTGACCTTGGCTTCATTTACTGACCATTCTCTTGGCTGTAACATATATTTGATTAACCCCGTGTACTGAACCTAGGCCTGTCTGTCTACCCTCTCTAGTTTCTGACTCCGGCTTGTTCTTGACCTTGTCTTTTCTGTGTGTTCGTCCTGTAGCTAGTGTTTATAAATACCGGCAGTTTAGGTTATGCAGGGTTTGCTTGAATTGATCGGGGATATATGTTACAATTATTTGAAAAGGTAAACTTAATTATTTCAGAGAAATTTATTAATAAATGCATATACTATTATTGTAATGTGGGCTACACCTAAGGTAATATCTAGCAATTGGATTTTACTGTGTGGTACATCTTTGACAGTAGCTATAGTGAATACAACGATGGAAACCCGTCTGAATTCTACTCTAAAAACTACACTAAACAACTTTGCCACCAACAAAACTGGAAATGACAATAAAAACTACAGCGAATTTCCCTTAATTGTGAATTCTCATTGAGTTGATCCACCATAGTTCCCGGAGGTTAGCTGAAGTAAATCCACTGTTACTTTTTTTAAATAATAGTGCTTAGTGAATAACCTGTGTAGTAAAAAATGTAAGGGTTTGTTTTAGTTCAGAAGTTGGATTTATATCTTAGTCATTAAGGCCCCGTTCACACCTGAACGTAGCATTTCTGTGGAGCGTACGCGCATTTTTTCACGCATATGAAAACACGCAAACGCCCATCTCAGCACGTTCACGGCTATGTCTATGGCCGCGAACGTGCTGTAATACGCCCCAAAGAAGCTCCTGTACTTCTTTGGGCGTAGGGCGTTTTACAGCTCGTTCCTACGTGCTGTAAAACACCCAGGTGTGAACCAGGCCCATAGGAAATCATGGGATTTCCGTGTTTGGGCGTTTTACAGCACGTAGGAACGAGCTGTAAAACGCCCAGGTGTGAATGGGGCCTAAGAGGTTAAATGCTTCACACTGGAACAGTTCAACATCATATATGCAGGGAAGTGATTTCAGAAAATAATTACAGAATTGCAGTGTCATTTCCTATATCCATTTTACACACCTAGCTTACTCCTGGTCCTAATGTTCAGCATATTTACATTCTCGTCAGTATCTAGAACATTGTGCACAAAGTGAAGTGTTGGTGCTTGAGAACTACATTTCTCAAAGCCGATCCATCCCTACGATTGAAGGAACGCATCTTCGTCCTCATCCATGGTGTGGCACAGTTTATATTTTTCCAGTTTCAGTAAACTGTTGTAAAATTTGCATCAGATCCTGAATCAAAATTACATATTTCAGTTCTGTACAATTTCTATATTGTTATTCATTTGAAAATTACAAAGTGTAATTACTATAAGAAGAAAAATAAGCAATGTATTTCATTATTGAACAATTTATGTCACATTTTTCACAATTAAATATTGTGTTTTGGTTCCCACACTTAACAAAATAATGTGGCTTAATGGTGTTTACAAATAGCAAATAAAAAATGTCTATATGTCTAGTTTTGCAGACTGCTTACTTAATGGAACGCAAGTGAAAGAATTGTGTGATGGTTGACTAATTTCATAACAAGCTAATTTTTTCCCATCCCAGGCCAATTACTTTGCTAGGAAAAAGTTTAAATATCCATGTTAATTACATTTATTGCTGCTTACTGTAGCAGTTTCCACAAGTGATCCAATCTGCTGTCTCTCTCTCTTCTCTTGTTCGTCCGTCGAATCGACGAGGACCATCTAGTCATCCATTTAGGGAATAGGGTGGGTCACGGTGAGTGCGTAGATGGCTTTCCAAACCAATTCGCGCTCGAAATAGTCTCTGACAATGTGGACAGTGAATAGCCGCAGAAGATTGTAGTATATCACTACCTTTCCTGGCCAGCCTTTTTTGCTCAGCTGCCGCTGCCCTGCTGGTTTCGTAGGATTGAGCTCCGTTCTTAATAGCTGATCTCCACTTGATTTTGTCCTGAGCAGCAAGCTCCCAGTTAATGGGGTTAATATTGAAGGCCTTTAGAGCTGCTTTCAGTGTGTCTTTGTAGCGCTTTTTTTGACCTCCTTGGGAGCGCTTGCCTTGTGTAAGTCCGCCAAATAACAACATCTTTGGAAGTCGATTGTCTTTCATACGAGCTACGTGTCCTGCCCATCGTAATTGAGACTGCGCCAGGATGGTGAAGATGCTGGGTAGGTCCGCTCTAATAAGGACCTCGGTATCAGGCACTTTGTCTTGCAACTTAATACCAAGAAGTTTTCTAAAAGATGTTGTGTGAAAATGGTTTAATTTCTTGGCGTGACGCTGGTGAAATGTCCAAGTTTCACATCCATGGAGCAACGTCGAAAGGACTGCTGCGCGATACACCTTGATCTTGGTTTTTTGTCTGATACCTCTCCTGTCCCACACATTTTTGCGGAGTCTTCCAAATGCTGCGTTTGCTTTTCCGAGTCTAGCAATCAGCTCGTCGTCCATGACGACAGATCTAGAAAGGATGCTGCCCAAGTACGTGAATTTGTCCACCGCGTTTAGACGCTGCCCACTGATGGTGATGCTGGGTTCAGCGTAAGGCTTCCTGGGAGCTGGCTGATACATCACTTCAGTTTTCTTTCTATTGATAGTGAGACCAAAGTTATTGCAGGCATCAGCAAAAATGTCAGCGCTGTGTTGCATATTGCCTTCCGAAGCAGCGTTGAGGGCACAGTCGTCTGCGAACAGAAGCTCATTTATGATGTTATGTATGACCTTGGTTTTTGCTTGAAGCCTTCTGAGATTAAAGACTGATCCATCAGTACGAAATCGAATTGGCAAGCCCGTGGTGGATTCCTTGAACGCATCAGACAGCATTGCAGAATACATGATGCTGAAGAGTGTGGGAGCCAGGACACAGCCCTGCTTCACTCCATTTGTAACAGGAAATGCTTGAGATGATTGACCGTTTTCCTGGACTCGAGCCAGCATGCCATCATGTAGCTGCCGGGTGATAGCGGTAAACTTGTCTGGGCATCCATACTTCTTCATGATTTTCCACAGGCCATCTCTGCTGACCGTGTCAAAAGCCTTATTTAGGTCAATGAATATGGAATATAGGTCCGAGTTTTGTTCCTGACATTTCTCTTGAAGCTGTCTGGCAGCAAACACCATGTCAATAGTCCCACGTGCTTTACGGAAGCTACATTGACTCTCGGGAAGGAGACCTTGCTCTAGATGTACATTCAAGCGGTTCAGCAGGGCTCGGGCCAAGATCTTGCCTGCAATGGATAGCAGTGAGATTCCGCGGTGGTTATCACAGGCCTGGCGATTTCCTTTTCGTTTGTACAGATGGATAATGGAAGCATCTTTAAGGTCCTGTGGTACAGTTTCTGTCTGCCAGATGATCTGGATTAGACAGAGCAACTTATCCGTCAGCGCTGGTCCACCCTCTTTATAGATTTCAGCAGGAATCATGTCGGAACCAGGTGCTTTGCCACTAGACAGCTGGCGGATGGCTGTTTGTATCTCGTCCAGAGTTGGAACAGCGTCCAGTGACTTATTCGCTGGGACCTGGGGTAGTCTTTCGATGGCTTCATCATTTATGACAGAAGGCGTATTCAACACACACTAGCAAAGTGTTCCGCCCATCTTTCCAAGATTTGCTCCTTTTCTGTGATAAGTGTAGTACCATCAGCACTGAGGAGAGGAGAAGACCCTGAGGCGGTAGGGCCATAGATTTCTCTGAGGCCGCTGTAAAAGTTCTTCATATTTTTCCTGTCTGCAAAGCCCTGAAGCTCTTCAGCTTTCGCACTCAACCAGGAGTCTTGCATCTGGCGCAGTTGCAACTGGATGTTGCTGCGGATGTTTTGCAGTGCAACTTTCTTTGCCATTGACATTGGGTCATCATAGAGTGCCTTGTACGCCCGACGTTTTTGCTCGAGTAGCAGTTGAATCGTTATGTTGTTTTCATCAAACCAGTCCTTGTGTTTTCTGGTAGAGGGTCCAAGGTGCTCAATGGCTGTGCTATACACCGTCTCGCGAAATGTGGTCCACGCTGCGCCCGCATCCAGATTATCCAGTGTGATTGAAGCAAGGCGTTCATCCAGGGTGTCAACAAAAGTCTGTTTGACATCAGGACGCTTCAGCTTGCTGATGTTGAGGCGTTTCAGAGCTATGGCGGCATGAGGTCTTCTCTTAGGTTGAATGTGGATTTTCATCTTTGAAACGATGAGACGGTGATCCGTCCAGCAATCTGCGCCGCACATGGCCTTAGTCACCTTCACATCCTGCCGGTCCCGATTTCTGACGATGACATAGTCTATTAAATGCCAGTGTTTTGAACGGGGGTGCATCCATGATGTCTTGTTGCGTGCGGGAAGGCTAAAGATGGTATTTGTCACCAGGAGGCCATGTTCAACACAGGTCTGAAGGAGCAGCAGGCCGTTGCTGTTACACTTTCCAACCCCATGCTTCCCCATCACTCCGTCCCAGGAAGTGTGATCACTCCCGACACGAGCATTAAAATCTCCAAGGACAATGAGTTTATCAGCAATAGGAGTGGAGGAGATGACGGTGTTCAGATCATCATAGAACTTATCTATGGTCTCTTCTGGAGTTGTCATGGTGGGTGCATAGGCGCTGACTGTGGTGGCAAACTTCTTTCCATGGCAGAGAGGGAGTTTCAGCGTCATAAGACGATCATTTATTCCTTTCGGGGAGCTGGAGAGTTTACTCACAAGAGAAGTTTTAATAGCAAAACCAACTCCCGCTTCTCGCTTTGCATGAGAGTCGCGTCCACTCCAGAAGAAGGAGTAGCCAGCAAGCCTTTCTGTGAGTTCTCCTTCACCGGAGAGTCTGGTCTCACTTAGGGCGGCGATGTCTATATTGTATCTGGCAAGTTCATGGGCAATGAGCGCCGTGCGTCGTTGGGGCCTATTTGCGGTATCCCTGTCAAGAAGAGTGCGGATGTTCCATGTAGCAAATTTTATTGTGATTGAATTTGTTTTTGATTTTCGACCGCATAATTGGGTCCCGCCGACCGCGGTTAGCCGGCCAGGGTGTAAGGAGCAGGCAATGTTTAGGGCACCTTTTCTAGCCCCTTCCTCATGCATGGAGGTGAGCAGTGCTACCCTGAATAGGACTGCTCAGACACTCAGGTGGTTGCCGAACTTCACTTCTGCTCCGGTCAGTGAAGAGCGACCCTATAGCCTGAGTCGCCTGTGTGCAGGCTTGCGGCTACGACTCCCAGTGCACCACACCTGCCGCTTCGTTGCTTACCCATCGCCACAGGACTTGAATTGTGGATGACTGATGACTTGCGCAGAAAACTTTGTTTAAAGTGAAGAAGAGTTGCGCTGCGTCGACCTCACTCTCTCGTCCGGGCCCACCAGTATCCAGTGGCAAGAAGAAATCAAGACAACTAGAGATGGGCACGGATGCAGTGGATGAGCAAGATGTTCTACGTGCCTCGTCTTGCTCCATACACTCCACAGTGCATTGCTGTAGTCGCCTTCACCTCCGTTGGACCTAGATGGTCTCCTCCACAGGATCAGCCGATGTTCAGACTTCGCATGCATAGGTAGGCAGAAACCTAATTCACCGAGGGTTTTGAGACCCTTCGGCTACCCCCACCTGGTTTAGCCGGCCAGTGGAAGCCGTTGCCCAGGGTATGGCCGCTGTTGCATGCTAACAGCTACGAGGAGCCACAGGTGAGAGCTGAGTGACAGGTGAGGACCAAGGTGGACGAACTGCTCCGAGGAGCACCACATGTTCCCCATCAGAGGTGCTACCTCTACCTGAACACCCCAAATACCCCAATCTGCTGTAGGCAGCTGCTGATAGTAAGGCTTTGCATTATTAAATGGTACGCCAAAAGATTTTATTTCAAATACTTCTCAGAATACACTATAATAACAAATTTGGAAACATTACCATTAGTGGAGCATAAATGAATATTTATTTTTTGTTGTAAATATTATTCACTCAATATGTATTGATCTTAACATTGAAATGTCATACAACAAGTGTACTGTTTAAAACTGTATTCATTATCTTCTGCTGTCCTGTACTGTTTCACATCTTTAAAGAGATATTCAGGGTTATTCAGAGAGATTAGAAAAGTCACACGTTTGGTGACCTTTCGTTCCAAAAAAACGCTGAATGCATCCGCTGATCCGTCGAATGCATCCGAAAAAAGCCAACCAGCTGCCAAAAAGGAGTATATAAAAAACCTGCAACTTTAAAAAGGTGTTTTTAAAAACTAGTGCATGAAAATAAGGTCCTATGAATAACAATGAAAAAGGTCTGTTAAACATTTAAATAAAACCATCTCTGTTATTCAAAGAGATCCGAAAAGTCACCGGACATTTGGTGACTGTTCGTTCCCCGCACTTCGGGGCGATTCGGTGATTCTAGTTGGCCGACCCTGCGGTGTATTCAGCAAGCACGGCAGGGCCCCCCGTACTGCAGGGAAAACTCGCCGCAAACCCGCAGAACACTCGCCGAACACTCACCGAATATTCACCGAACACTCACCGAAAACCCGCAGAAACCGCTGCAAAAACCAAGCTGAACACGCCGGAAAAATCCGAGCAGCCGGCGATCACAGCGCAGAGCAGCTGCCGGAAAAAGCCGACTAGCAGACGAACTTGGTGAAAATAAAAAACTGTTTGCTTGAAAGTTTGAAATTTGAAACACTGTTTGCAAAAAAACTAGTAAACTGAAATGTCTGAAATTTACATATAAGATCCTATGAATGATAATAAAAAGGTCTGTTACAGAAAAGAAAAAAAAATGATTTTTTTTTGCAAAAAAAAAAAAAAATGCCTAAAATATACTAAAAAATATCTAAAAATAAAGAGACTTTTTACTGCAGAATGAAATGATAAACTGTTTATTAGATATTGAATTAAAACTGGAATATTTTTAACATTGAAACCTATGGGATTCGCCTGAATAAACCTGACGAATGAAACCACCGACCGGCAGGGCACTTCACTGACATTCCTCAGCTGTTCGGTGTTCTGTGAATAGACGAACCATTGCTTCTCTATGGGGGATTTCACTGCCCTCGAACAGGCACCGTACGTGCAGGCAATTTGCCAAAATTGGCCGAATTGCCTGCTCTCTGAATAGCCGAATGACCCCGAAATGTCCCCGTTCGCTGAATTTCAGTGTCCAGTTACATTTCGGGGCCAGATTGGCTCTCTCTGAATAACCCTGCATGTAAAAAAATATCAGAATCAAAATGTCACTGAAAAAAATCCTGAAAATTGCCTAAAAAAATTCAAAAAAATAAATAAATAGACTTTTTGCTGCAATTGAAAAGAATAAACAGTTGAATAAATATTTAAGAAAAACAGGGATTTTTTTTACATTGAAACCTATGCTAGTCACCTGCTTAAGCTCGTCAATTGAAACTACCAAAAATCAGGGCATTTCTACAAGTTTTCCCAGCTGTTCGACATTCTCTGAATATATTAACCGTTTCTACTCTAATTTCTTTGTCACTGAAGGTCCCTGTATTTCTCTGGCAATTCGCCAATATTTGGCCAACCGCCAGCTTTTTGAATAGCTGAATAGCCACGAAATTGCACTGTACAGGGAAATTCACCGTACAGTACAATACAGTGGCCAATTCGGCTCTCTCTGAATAAACCCTTTAATGATCATAAAGGTTTGCTTGGAGTAAACCCATTATCTGGTAAAAAGCAATTCTAGAAATTGAAACTATTACCAACCCGCAATGTGTTAATTCTATTTCTTCAGCAGCCTTCAGTGGTCGACTGTCAACAGCTCTGTGTGCAGTTATCTTCCTGGATGAGGGGGGAGGGGATTGAAATTGCACGGGAAAGGGATAATGGAAGAAAGAAAGTCCAATACACTTGTAGAATATGATTCAGGTAAAACCAGAAAAGAGAATGATGGAGTTTAGCAGTAGAATATATTTAGGGGATATTTGAACACTACAAGGAAAGTCCTTTATACTACTCCAATAGGTTGCTATAGAAGTGGGGGTCAACTGTGGACTTTCTAAAATATTTAATTTTAATTCATCATATGTCAGATCATTCTCACAATTTTTTCACCATTTTTCAGTTCATTCTCACCATATTTTGTGATTTGCACCATATCATAATAATTAAAATATATAGGGGGTTATTCAGAAAGCAGCAAAATGTCGCAGACATTTCGGTGCCCTCTCGTTCCCCGTGCTTCCCTGCACTTCGGGGAATCAAAGTTCCCCACTCTGCGGTGTATTCAGCAAGCACCGCAGGGCCCCCGGAGTGCAGGGTAAACCCGATGCAAACCTGCTGCAAACCCACTGCAATCCCACCGGAACAACCATGGTGAAAAAAGCCGACAAGCTGCCAATCACAGCTCAGACGACTCACCGGAAAAAGCCGACTAGCCGACGAATGGGGTAAAAACAAAAGAAGTATGTTTGAAGGTTTCAAAATTGAAACGCTGTTTGCAAAACAACTACAGAAAGAAAATGCCTGGAATTCACATATAAGATCCAATGAATGATAATAAAAAGGGCTGTGAAGGAAAAATGAAAAAATGCTTTAAAAAAAAGAAACGGAAAAAAAGGGTTTGCCGAAAAAATCCCAAAAAATGACTAAAAGGTCCTAAAAAATCTAGAAATAAAAATACTTTTTACAGCAGAATAAAATAATAAACGGTTTATTAGATATTGAATTAAAACGAGAATATTGAAACCTATGGGATTCGCCTGAATAAACCTGACGAATGAAACCACTGAATGGCAGGGCACTTCACTGGCATTCCTCAGCTGTTCGGTGTTCTCTGAATAGACAAACCATTGCTTCTCTTTAAGGGATTTCACTGCCCTCGAACAGGCACCGTACGTGCAGGCAATTCGCCAAAATTTGGCGAATTGCCTGCTCTCTGAATAGCCGAATGGCCCCAAAATGTCACCGTACACAGAATTTCAGTGTCCGGTTACATTTCTGGGCCAGATCGGCTTTCTCTGAATAACCCCTATAATGTTCATTGCATGGATTGGAAATAAAAAAAATACGGTTTGTCCATTTCACTTAATATTTTTTTCATACAGAATGTTCACGGAGGAGAATTTCAGATCAATTATTGTTAAAAGAAAAGCATTTAAATAGCTTACATTTATAATCACTGATTAAACATTGGATGAGTCTGGCATTTAATTTCTTTTCTACATACAGCTCTACACTTATTAAATCACCTTCGGTTTTCCCATAAGAATCTGTAGCTATTAAAACGGAGACTGGCTCTCAAGTTCTAAAACTGTTCATCATACAAATGCCTAATTAAAGAGAATGAGCAATGGCAGCTTACTTAAAATTAAATTTGTTCCAAATTAAAGGTTTGTATAATGAATGTATTGTGCACACAAATGTGGGTACCCTTTTATCATTTGCCAAAGAATGGAATTTTATGTTTCCTTTCTTTAACTTAATTTTGTTTGCAAATCATGCGCAAGTTGGGAAAAATAAATGTAACTTTTTTATGTGATTAACACATGGTACAAAAAGCTTTCTTTCCTTTATAAAACAACTCTATTGTGATTACATGATTTATTCATCTACTCAAATCTGCCACAAATGTCCTACATTTGATATTGTGGTGACATTTGTTGGTACCTGCAAATGTTGAATAATGAAAACAAATGAAATGACAGTTTTGATTAGGTTTGGTGAATAAGCCATGAAGTATTCTAAAATACAGTATATGAGTTTATATGCGATTGCAGAAAACATACTCAAAAATTAAATTTTCATTTACAAGTTTATATATTTTTTATAATTTAAATTTCCTAATATATTTTATGAGATACATTAAAAAGTATATTGTATTGCTATGATGATTTATAAATTTTACTTTATGTCTAATGTAAATATTTCCTTATTCTTTGTAGTTTAATATAGCTTTGAGTTGACATACACACTTGCAGAAATGGAGTTGCGGTAACCCCCAATATCATTAATCTTAGTCGGCAGAAAGAAAAGCCAATAAACATACACAGGGTTATTCAGAAAGAGGTGAAAACCTTGAGAATGACTGGAGAATTGAAAATTCTAGGTCAAAATAGTCAAACCAGAAAATTCTCCCATTTTACTCACTTTCCAAATTGGCTATTTTGTCTAGATTGTTCATTCTCCTGCCAATTCTCAAGGTTTTCACCTCTCTCTGAATAGCCCTGAAAATAAAAAAAAATAACAGGGTTATTCAGAGAGAGGTGAAAACCAGGAGAATTGGCAGGAGAATGAACAATCTAGATCAAATAGCTGATTTGGAAACTGATATAAATGGGAGAATTTTTCTGGTTGACTATTTTGACCTAGAATTTTCACTTCTCCAGTCATTCTCCTGGTTTTCACCTCTCTCTGAATAACCATGAATGTGTTTCCAACACCTTTCAAACATACAGTATGTGAAAAGGAAACCTGCAGAAAAACATGCAACGCCCCCCCCCAAAAAATGGCTAAGATGCCCACTCTAAAGTGCCAAACCTCAACCACGTGACATAGAAACATAGAAACATAGAAAAATGTCGGCAGATAAGAACCTTTCGGCCCATCTAGTCTGCCCAATTACATGGATACTTGACCTGGATTTATCTCTTGTTTAGGATAGCCTTATGCCTATCCCATGCTTGCTTAAATTCAATTACTGTTTTGGCCTCTACCACTTCTACTGGAAGACTGTTCCATGTAACCACCACCCGCTCAGTAAAATAATGCTTCCTGATGTTACTTTTAAACCTTTGCCCCTCTAATCTAAGACTATGTCCTCTTGTTTTGCTATTTTGTTTCCTTTTAAATATACTCCCTTCCTCTACCTTGTGGATTCCCTTTACGTATTTAAATGTTTCTATCATATCTCCTCTGTCTCGTCTTTTTTCCAAGCTGTACATGTTAAGATCATTAGGCCTTTCCATGGTAACGTTTCTCCTTCAAGCCGTACACCATTTTAGTAGCCCTTCTCTGAACTCTAAGATGTCTATATCCTTCTGGAGATACGGTCTCCAGTACTGCACACAGTACTCCAAGTGAGGTCTCACCAGTGCTCTGTACAGTGGCATGAGCACTTCCCTTTTCCTACTGCTAATACCTCTCCCTACACAACCAAGCATTCTGCTAGCATTTCCTGCTGCTCTATTACATTGACTACTTACCCTTAGATCCTCTGAAATAATGACCCCTAAATCCCTTTCCTCAGATGTTGAGGTTAGGACTGTATCAAATATTCTATATTCAGCCCTGGGTTTTTACGCCCCAGGTGCATTATCTTGCACTTATCCACATTAAAACTCAATTGCCACAGCTCCGACCATTTTTTTAGTTTACCTAAATCATTTGTCATTTGGCTGATCCCTCCAGGAACGTCAACCCTGTTGCAAATTTTTGTGTCATCAGCAAAAAGACATACTTTTCCATTAATACCTTCTGCAATATCACTAATAAAAATATTAAAGAGAATGGGTCCAAGTACTGACCCCTGAGGTACCCCACTGGTAACAAGACCTTGCGCCGAATAAACTCCATTTACCACAACCCTCTGTTGTCTGTCACTCAGCTCATTAGCAAGCCAATGGCACATTTTAGTGAAAGGCTACACCTTTCCTATGCCTATGTTCTATCCACCATCAGGTAGTGTACAGGAGGTATTGTTGTCCTGGGCCCAGTGGCTCCAGGGGAGCCTGAGGTAGGCCCTACAAAACCCCAAGGCACTTAGCTGTCACGGGGTCCCCCTGAAGTCTCTAGACCCCTGTCACAGGCAGCCTGATTTGGGCATGCGTATGGGAGTTTGCCCATGACCTGGGGCCCGTGTGCTTTGGTTCACCCCCTCAGAGGGGAAGTAGCAGGGCCATGGGGGCAAGTGCCAGTGCCTGTTTAGCAACTCCTCCATATATTCAGGGTGTGCATGCTTTTTTTTAGGATCTCCTACTTATAGCCAGGGTATGCGGGTGACTTTTTAGGGGTTCCTCTTAAAAACATAAAAAGCCACCTGCACATCCTGAATATATGGAGGAAACCTTTAAAAAGCACCAGCAATCCCTGAAAAATGAAGATGCCCCATAAGGACACCCACACACCCTGAATATATAAAGGAGCCCTTAAGACGCTCATGTGTATTTCAATAGCAAAATGTGCCCCAAATGTTTTAGTACCTCGTGCTTGACAGCCGACGTGCAAAGGCAGTTTGAACAGCTGGGACTGTGTGTCAAAAAAAGACTCTGGACTTTCCATTGATACATTATTGAACCTTCTAGGACCTACTGTGCCAAAGATACAGAGGACCATTCATCTCCTGTAAGGGATTTCACTGCTGGGAGTGGGGCAGCTTTTTCTGACAACATCATACCTTTGTTTCAGAAGTCTCACAGTGAGGAGTGACATGATGTCGACCTGCTGTGATTGGTTCCCCATATTGACATTGATCTGTGAGATTGAGATGATGCACTAAGCGGGTGCTTTGCATACACATGGGAGCGCAGAGGCTGTGCTCGGCACATGATCAACAGGCAAACGGATTAATGAATGGTGACTTTTCCAAAAAAGACAGCAGTGGTTTTGTGGAAAACCACTTAGAAGTGGGGGGGGGGGTTTAAACAAGAAGTGTGTAAACATTTTGAAATGAACAGTTGTATGGAATAAACACATATAGCTACTCATGTCTAATGGTGCTATTACCAGAATTTCATGTTATCACTTTGAAACCAACATGATTTGTTATGAGTCCAGCATCAGTTGCTATAGCAACAATTGCACAAGGAATGCCTGCCTGGTGTGCTTGCTTGGAAAGTAAAACAGCTGATTGTTAAGCAGAAATATGACTAAGGATTCATTTGCAAGAGGATGTCATGCAATGTATTACAGCTCTGCTGAGGCAGAGTGAAAATGATATTTGTAAATCTAAGTTAAGACAATGTTTACAAAACAAAAACACAAACAATTCTTTAACTTTTATTTATGTCTATGTTTAGTCTTAATGATAGTAATAATAATGTTACTTAATTGATTATCACTCCAGAGTCTTCTTGAAACAAATGTGTATACAGCATGGGCTCTATTACATTCTTCGCGCAAGAATGTGCGCATGCGCAAAAACGCATTAACGCGAGGGGAAAAACCCTTCGCGATGAACGTCAAATTACGACGTTCGCGCACAAAATGCGCGTTAACGTCTAACGCGAGTTACCCTGCGCGAGTGAAAGTTTGTGCGTGCATTCCATACTTAACATTGTGAGCGCAAATGCGTTCGTGCGCTGGTACGCGGCTGGTATTACAATCGATGCGCAACTTTTTACGAACGACGTTTGCGCGCATAATTTTAACGTCTTTTAGAAGCTGGTGGTAACTACAAATCTGAACTTTCTGTCCGAAACCAAATACACCAGCACGAAAAAAAAAAATACAGCACAGTATAGTTACACATTCTACACATACCCGAACAATAAAATTGGGAATGTATATGCGGATGAGCACAGTGACAAGAAGGCAATAGAACAATACTGTCCTTATAATAGATGCTGAAATGGTGGAGTCATCACAGTAGATCTTCTATACTGGAAATTAGAAGATATGGCACTGGCATAGTGTAAAACCATAAAACAATTTAATGTAGTAATCACGAATAAAATGTCCCACTCACAAAATAAGTGGCACACAATAGGATAAAAAGTGTGCAAACTCGCATATTAAACACATAGGCATTCAGGAACAGGTATGTTGGAATCCAGAAAAGACCGTCTCAACTTGGGATGCGGAATCTCTGGAGATGGTCCTGTGGCCACAGCGTGCACAGCAGCAGAGCCCGTCCAGGAAAGCTGTAGATAAGATACACTCGAAGCGTTTCGTCTAGCAAGTAAGAGCGACTTCCTCAAGAGCTAATAAAATTGAGACGTTGTGAGTGTTTTTATTATTGCTGCAGCATATACACTCAGATTGATTTTGACAGGTGCAAAAACTGAACGGGAGACAATTGTGATTCTTAATTCTGAATGGCTGAATCGCGTGAAAAAACATTCTGCCCACCGATTTCTGCGCGCAGCGTTAATTTGCTCTAGTTTTCGCATGTATTTTTTACTCGTGATATTTTCGGACGGATGAAAAAATGCATTTGGATCGTCATACCAGTGTTAATTTACGCTCGTTAACGTTTAACGCTGCGCGCAAAAAAATTGAGATGCACGTACGAATTTGCGCGGAGAACGTAATAGAGCCCTATATATTTGTATGTAATATTTTTAACCAAAGCAAATCAACAAATGTGACAAAAGTACATACACATACTGCCACATCCATGGATACACAACTACCGCATACAGTACATGGACAAGTCCTTTGTTTTGCAGCAGAAAGATCGTTTGAGCTCGCCTAATGAACAAAATCAATTTAACAAAGAATTTCATCAATTTAATTTAGCATTGAATATGCTAATCAGATTATGTCCAGCTGTACGTTGCTCTCATCTCTGCTGATGGGTCAGAAATGTGTTTGTGTTGATTAAAAATTTGAAGCTAAATAGCCATCAGACTACAAATAGCGTTGATTGCAATCAAGTAATTTCTCTTCACGTTTGGATTTCACCGAGAGTCTCTAATTGTCCTGACTTGAAGATCTATCTTGAAAAACCCCATTTATTCTTTCAGGATTTATGGAAAACTAAACTAATTTGTAAAGTCACAACATTTTCTATGCAACATTGTTTAACCCCTTCATTGCTGCACAATTTCAACCCTCTATGCTGAGCTCATTTTCACCATTTTGTGCTCTTTGCGTTTAAATGCGATTTGAAGTCATGTTATTTTTTTTAAAATTCGAAATTTTTATTAGGAAAGAAGTACAGTACAGAGAAAATACGTAAGTGAGAACAAACAGAATATAACAACTCATGAGGGGCAGGCCGGCACGGACAGAAGAATCAAGACCAGATCTCTGCAGGTCCCATATCATGTAAGATCAAGGAATAAGGGTCAGAACCTGGACTGTCGACCACGAGGGCCTGCCGCCTCTCACCGGGTATCATAGAGTGGGAGAGAAAAAGACATAACATAGAGGGGAGAGAGGAAAGAGAGAAAGAGAGAAAGAGAGAAAGAGAGAAAGAGAGAAAGAGAGAAAGAGAGAAAGAGAGAAAGAGAGAAAGAAAGAAAGAAAGAAAGAAAGAAAGAAAGAAAGAAAGAAAGAAAGAAAGAAAGAAAGAAAGAAAGAAAGAAAGAAAGAAAGAAAGAAAGAAAGAAAGAAAGAAAGAAAGAAAGAAAAAAAAAACCCCAGGCCAATTATACAGTATATCCTTTTTTCCAGTGGACTCGGCAGATTCAAAACATATCATTACTACATAGGCATAATGAAGAAGTGACTCTCCATTGGCCAGAGGCTACATCCCTACCCCGAGCAAAGCCAGACAGACAGCAGCTTAACATGGAGCTAAACCACGCGCCCTACTTTGTGGCGTAGTATGCTGGATATAAACCAAGATTTATATTACAGAACAAAGAACAACCCCAGGAAAGAAGGATGATCATATATGTGGATGCACGTACAGGCATTATGCTGGATCCAGGTAGTAACGTTGCCCCAGAGCACGTGGCTAGCTGGTGTCCCTCATGGTTGATTCAGGTACAAGGGGGGTGAGTACGTTTTTGTTATAACTATATTTGATGACATTATATGTCCCCGATGAAAGCTCCAGAGTAGGAGCTGAAACATTGATTATTTTAATGATCATTTCATAATAAAGGAACAGAAGTTTTATGAAGTCCGTGGAGCGCTGGGTATCCCTGAAAGTAGGAGAGCTGTGATCCTCTCCCTGCTGCAACCACCAGCGCGATGTACGCTGAGAGCGCTGTGCAGCCTTTGTCTGTGGACATGATGCAAGGAGTCAGCGGGAATCCAAGATGATTGTCACATTTTATTTATTTATTTGCAAAGTATTTTACCAGGAAGGATACATTGAGATTTCTAACTGGTCCCACCCATCTCCCAATGCTTCTGCATTGAAGTTCACTCTCATTGCATCTGCCTGTCTGCTAGTAGCTACTCTCTGGACTCTTAGGTAGGGATGGGCTGTCGGTTCAATTCGAACGTGAGTTTGAATCGAACATCGGCCGTTCAAGTGTTTGGTGAATGCCGAACATTATGGGATGTTCGCGGTCTGTTCGACCGCGGACATTCCATGATAAAAAATGCCTGCAAAATGCATTCACAGTTCTTCTAAATGTACCAGCAGCTGCCGGTACATTTAGGAGACCTGTGGCTGCAGCCCCCCGGCCCCCGTGCCTGTTCCTCCGGTCCGGTCCGTCTCATCTGCTCCTCTGTCCAGACGGCCGTGGCTCCTCTGCCCCACGCCTTCTCTTCTTGCTGACTGAGCCCTGATTGGGCAAAGTCCTGCAGCTGATCTGGACTAATTCAATATTGAGCACTGATTGGGCAAAGTCCAGGTCAGGTGCAGCACTTTGACCAATTAGGGCTCAGTATTAAATTAGAGCCATGATTGGGCAAAGTCCAGGTCAGGTGCACTACTTTGTAGGCTCAGCATGAAGACGAGGCATGGGGCGGAGGAGCCGCGGCCGGACGGAGGAGCAGACAGACTGGAGGAACAGGAGACCGGGACAGCAGCAGGACAGGTGAGGTACGGGGGCCGGGGGGGTTGCAGCCATAGGTCTCCTAAATGTACCGGCAGCTACCGGTACATTTAGGAGAACTGTGAACACATTTTGAAGGTTCAACCCACATTGACTAACATTGTGTTTGAGTTCATATTCGAACATTTGGGCTGTTCTAATGTTCGAATACGAACTGAACATAGGGGTGTTCAGCCCATCACTACTCCTAGGGCCAAATTACATACTTGGTGCTAACGTTAGCGCTCACCTGCATGAGCGTTAACGTTAGCCCAAGTAGTTTACACATATTACAATCCAAGCGCTTACGGGTTAAGTAACCCGTTAACGTTTGGTATCGTGCACTTTACAGAGCGAGGTCACTGTACTTTGCGCTCCCTATACTTAACATGGGGATCGCAAAGAGTTAATCAGCGTTAGGATTACAAAGTCCTAACGCTGATTAACGTCTGGCCATGGTTAACAAAAGTTAACCAGAGCCAGGACTTGGCGCTAATGGATTCCGCTTCTGCAGAATCCGTTAGCACCATCCAGAAACCCCCCAAAAAATCAAGATACTCACCTCCTGTCCCACGGAGAGGACCGCAGCTCTGTCCACCTCCTCAGTCCGGCGGGAGCAGGGAGAGACTGGGGGAAAAAGTCCCCCCAGTCTCCCCCGGTGTGTCACTACGCTGACTGGCCAGGCGAGATCCGGCTGGTCATGTGACCGCCGGCGTTCGCTTCAATGGAGTCCTTTGGACTCTATTGAGAGGATGCGTGCGGCTGCGCTTAGCCCTGCCGCGCGCATCCCGGGGCTTAGCGCCCGCAAACAATGCATGCAACTTTTTTACCGTCTGCATTGTAATCTAGCTGTAAAACGGGCACGCTAGGGGGAAAACTGCATGTGCAGTTTTTCCTCCCTAACACCCCCGTTTTATCGCTAGGATCGTAATTTGGCCCCTTACATTTATGTATTGAACCTTTGGCCTTGTTTTCTGGACTTCCCTTGCTCTTCACCGGCCCACGACATATGGACTTTGTTTATGGACTATGTTGTATGGATCAACCCTTTCTGGATATCACATTTGGAATACCCTGCTGCCTCCCCCTGGGCCTTCACAGAACCCACACCATGTCTACTGTATCCCTGCAACCCTCGTTTCCAGCTCTGCTCTGATTAAGTTTCCAGGCAGCCCTTTTCATGTCCCGTCTCTCTGGTGTCTCATGTAAGTGCTCCTCTTGTATCTGTGTCTGATATTCCTCCCGCATTTCCCCTGGGTTCTGTGCTGCCTCTGTTAGTTACCCAGCCCACAGTATCCCTAGTCAGCCCTGTTCCTTTATTGGCCCTCATTATTCCTGTGTATATGTAGCCAAGAAACCCCCTGTTTCCCACCATATCCAAGCCTCCTGTGTATAACTGCATCCTGGGTTCGTACCCTCGCCTCCCCGTGACAGTATGTATTTATATAACACATACAGGTCTATTCGAAGAGAGGTAAAACTCAGGAGAATTGGCTGGAGAAGTGAAAATTCTGTTACAATAGCCAAACCAGAAAAATTCTCTCATTTATCTCACTTTCCAAATCGGCTATTTGTTCTAGATTGTTCTCTTCTCCTGCCAGTTCTCCTGGTTTTCGCCTTTCTCTGAATAACTCCTATAGACTTCGGATTGATAGATGTATAAAATAATCAAATCCTATACATTAGAGAATGAATCTTGAAAGGGTCTAGATAAGTTTTGATTTGAAATCTAAAGGTTGGGATCCATATTTCAGCTCTGTTATTCAATTTACAATATATATCAAATTAGTTTATTGTGTCTAATCCAGCTAGCATTATCTAGTGGTTATGCTGAATACAACAGCAGTTATATTCTTCATAGCGAATCACAATTCTTGTCATCTCACATTTAATAATACGCAGTTGTTTGCCTTAATGGAGCCCATTTAGTCACTTCCCTTTAATATTAGTCAGTGTCTTGCTTAGCTGAGAAGCCAGAAAACTACATTTTTCTAATGATCCTCACCTATTATGGCAAAAAATTACTAGATTGATTGAACTCATGGCACGCCAAGCACCAAATGATAATTACTCAACTGGTTATGGCTCATTAATCCAACAATGAATATTAATGTGATATAAACTCTGGTGACAGGAGGATTTTTCATCCTATACTGATCGTCAGCCGGTATACTGCATGTTGCGGCATTTTTGTTTATTCAATAATGCTAAAGGTTAAAGAAACATTAGTTGCTCTTTGGTAAATATGGCAATTTCTTGACTTAACATATGATTTATACAGTTATTATTCCGTTGCGTTCGTCAGCAAGTTTTTTTATTCACATGTTTCACGCTACTGAATTTCCGATCGAGATAACTTAATGTGCAACGTGACATTTTCTTGATGACGGAAATTATTACACAGGCCGGCCAATAAAAAACTTTTTTCATAATTTTGCCTCTCTTGTATGTTTTTTTTGGATTCTGAATCCGAAAATGACCATTAAATTGTCATAGGACGTACCGTTTTTCATAATTTTGTCTCTCTTGTATGTTTTTTTTGGATTCTGAATCCAATAATGACCATTAAATTGTCATAGGGCATACCATTTTTTTCACAAAATAAATTTTTACTCTACGCCACTTATGTATTAGAAATGTTTAAAGAAAGTATCTAGGTACTTAACAATTTACTTAAATCAAACACTTTTCAACTCAAGACAATGATGAATTCAAAAGAAAAGGATGCTGGGACTCCATTAAACAAGTAGTTTTGAAGTTTCTGGGGAACGAGAAAGAACCTAATTACAAAAATATAGTTGAAATTATGTTGAAAATATTTGAAAAACTCGGGTGTAATCTGAGTCTGAAAATCACATTTTATACATTCAAACCTGAATTTATTTCCTTAAAATCTTGGATCAGTTAGTGAAGAGCAAGGGGAGCGATTCCACCAAGATATTAAAGAGATGGAAAAATGATATCAAGGTCATTGGGATGTAAACATGATGGGACATTACTGCTGGTCTCTCCATCGGGAAAATCCGGAAACATCACATAAGAAGAAGAGCTACTCCTGAACTTTTACAGACAAAAGGTTGAGAATATACAAACCTTTGGATACTTAACCCCTTCACTACAAAGTGATTTTCCAAAAACACCACTGTCAGAAACCAGTGGAAATGAAATTCGTTTGCTACAAAACGAATTTCATTTTCTTTGGGGCTGCAGATCAGCAGATCGATATATTTCGATATCGGGGCACCGGATGGTGACTTTGAAGCCCGAGATATCTCGATATTGTTAGTGAAGTGGTTACGAAGAAGTACTGTACCTACCCTAACTTTCGCCGTCACATTGTTAAAAAATATAGGGCCCTATTACAATCTTCGCGCATACGTTTGCACGCGCATAAATGCATTAACGCGAGGGGCAAAACCCTTTGCGCTGAATGTCATATTACAATGCCAGCGCAACAAACGCACGTATACGTCTACCGCAGGTGAACCTGCGGGAACGCTGCGCGAGCTTACTGTACTGCACGCGGCCTATACTTAACATTGTGAGCGCAAATCCGTTTGTGCGCTGGGATGCGGATGGTATTACAATCTATGCGCAGTTTGTAACGCACAGCCTTTGCGCGCATAATTTTAGCAACTCCTAAAAACAGGTGTTAATGGCAAATTCTATCAACCTGGACGAAACCAAATACACCAGCCCAAAAAAAATACAGCAAAGTATAGTTACACATTCTATGCATATCCAAACAATAAATTTGAGAAATTGTGCGTGTTTTTTTTTGATGCAGCATATATGCAAAAATTGACTTTGACAGGTGCAAAAACTTAACGTGAGACAATTGTGGTTCTTAATTCTGATTGGCTGAATCGCGTGAAAAAAACAGTCTGCACACTGATTTCTGGTTGCTACGCGTGTCTTTTTGCGCGTCTGTTTTACGCCCATTATTTTTTGACGGATGAAAAAATGCATGAGGATTGTAATACCAGCGTTGATTTACCCGCGTTAACATTTAACTTTCTCGTTCTCGCGTTGCACGTGTGTTTTTGCGTGAAGATTGTAATAGGGCCCATAATATTTTATAAGTACATTTTTACTTTTTTATTATAAATCTTACCCTTACTTGTACTGCATGTTAGCATTATTATAGCCTAACATTTATGGAAATTGCAGAAAAATGGTACGTGATAGGAGAAAACCGTTTGGATATTTGGATTCAGCACCCCAAAAAATTATAGAGCCAGATTGAATTATGGAAAGCTTTTTTCAAATTTTTTTTGTGGTTGGCCTGTATCTGATCAGCCTAGAGTCAACATGACTTACCTTCTTACTTTGTCATGCTATATATAAGTGCAGATGTAGCACAATTAAACCTAATACATAATCTAGCTCTGTATATTAACACAGAAAATTACAATTCTCTGCTGTTGCTGGGCTTTTTCTTCTCTAGGTGAATGAGGAAATGTTTGAGATAAAATATGTGGGTTGAAAGAATGTCCCAGAATTCTAAATCAGAAGTTAAAAAAAAACAAATTACTCATTAATCAAAATGCATTGTTATTGACATACTGCATGAAAGACACTAGAATAATAATAGCGTTTGCATTTCCAAGAAGTAACCTGTATTAATCATATAAGTGCTGATTAAGTTGATTACTCTAAAGGCCCGCTTGCATCGATATATCTTAGTAGAAAGGATAGTTAATAATACATTATACCATATGGTCCTATACTTATTATATATACAATGTTGTTTTTCTAACTTCTAGTTCTGATCAGAAGAGCAGAGTAAAATGGGGAAGACTTGTATATATTATTTATTTTGAATTTAGAGCTACATTCAAGCCCTAAGCTTTAAATACTGTGATTTAAAAGATGACTAAAGCAAAATATTTTTTATAATCGAGTGCTTAACACTTGAAAGATATCTGCAAGCTACATTTTCTTGCTGATGGCCTGTTACAATCTAATCTCAATGGATTTTCTGCAGGCCTACGTACAAGATGCTGAGCTAGCCCCAAATATATTGCAATCTGCTAACATTTCATCTATGCAACATTTTTCAGCTTTCTTTTTTTGCACGCCAGAGAACATGACAAATCTTCCTTATTGCAGTGGGTACAAATCATTACTGCATTTCATTTCTCTAACTGTTCAGTCACTTTGGGAAAAAAAATGTCCCTCTCTGAAATGAAACATCATGACGTATATTGTATTTCAGTGGAAAAAATGTAACAATTGCTGCATCTCATTCCATTTCATCTGCTTCTGCCTTTTTAAAATTGAAACAGAGCATAATGTAAATCTTAAAAAGGAAAAAGGTCATTTGCGCTCACCCCTGTAGCTCCATGCGAAACAAAACAATCAGCGGTTTTGGTTTACTTGAATGGCCATTAAAGCGTAAGCCCACCCGTCATGTCACGGCACTTCTGGTCAGGTGGGTCCTAACCTAATAAAACCAAAAGCTGCTTTCTAAGCAACTACATGTCTTCATTCTGCTTATCAGCTTAGAGACAGGCTGGTGGGTTTATAGTTATACCCTCAGCACACACATTTCCAGTTTGAGATTGAAAAAGAAAACACGGAAAAGAGCAGCAGCAACAATGACCTGGCTGGAGATACAACAAAATATACATATATGCACAAAAAAATGGTTTTGCGCCTATTCCCTACCGGGGCGGCTGCGCCTACCAGAAGTATCCAGTCCACTTCATGTATAAAACTTAACAAGAAATTTTTTAAAAAAAAAAAAGTCATATCACCAACTCTGTGAGGGTTATTCACTAACCCCGAATTGCACCAAATGGTGATTTTCATAGTAGGCGCAATTGATGTATTGACAAAGCTGTCAATTCGCCAAATACAGGCAAATTTAGAGCGAAATATGGTGCATTTTGTCGCCTTTCAATGCATTTCGGCGACACTGAAAATGTCCCATTGAGAACTATCTATTTGTGTATTCACAAACCGCTGATTGCACTGAAATTTCGTCTAAATGTCCTGATTTTCTGTGTTTCAATTTGACAGGTTTAACCAGCCTACTCTATTAGGTTTCAATGCAATAAATGGAATATCTTTTTTAATTTTTTTAAAGACCGTTTATTGGTTTGGTTTTTTACAAATACTCTATTTTGAAAAAGACCTTTTTGTATTTTTTAAAGAAATTTTTATTTTTTATTTTTTAAAAAGACACGTTTTATTTGTCACGTTCCATGCCCAAGAGTTGGAGGAACCACAGGAAACCACATGTTGTTTGAATCCTGATCTTGGTGCATGAAAGGTGCTACCTAATCCTTGTCCACGCCTTGCATATCTGTTCCAGGGCTATCTGTGTTTAATCAGCAAAAGGAGCTGCAGGTACAACCTCTCTGTCTGCTAATGGGAACATTTACGGGAGGTCACCATTCTGCTTTGTTCCAAAAAAGCCAGCCCTGATCCAGTCTGTCGTGTTCATCTCCAGCAACCAAAAGTCCTGTCAGCTGTGCCCATTTCCAACAGCCTACAGGGTTATTCAAAGAGCACTGAAATTCCACTGGAATTTCGGTGCTCTTTTGTTCCGCGCACTTCAGAGAGTCAAATTGGCTGACCCTGTGATCAATTCATCATTCACCGCAGGGTCTCCAAAGTGCAGGGAAAAGCCGCAGAACGCTTCTGAAAATCCTCCACAAAACAGATGGAAAAACATTCGGATCGATCCGATAAGCCACCGAAAAAAACACAGAACGCACCCGACGATCCACTGCAAAACTACCAAGTGCATCTGAAAAAAAGCTGACAATCCACCGAACATAGTATCATGTCTTGATAAAAGTCCTGAGTGGACTGAAACGTCAACTCTTGGTCTATGGATTAAATATTTCTTTATTTTTGCATCAAAGTCTCCTGAGAGTGTTCATTCATTTGGTGATTATATCCTCTACGGCTGTGGGCAGCACCGGAGCAAGGAACTTCTTTCTGTATGGTATGGAACGTGGGCTACCTGTGTTTCTATATATATATATAAAGTGAGACAGATGTAATTTGCATGTCTTACCAATACCAAGAGTTCCGTGCTGCATATGGGGAATGTGCACACAGGAGCTCTGAGATAGGGATGAGCCGAATACCCCCGAGTTCGGTTCGCATTCGAACTCGAACTTTTCAAATGTTCGAATTTGAACTCGAACACGAACTCAATACAAGTCAATGGGACTCAAAATTCGATTTTTAGAGTGCCCTCCAAGAGAGCATATATGCTAGATATTTGCCATAAAAGGTGTATGGGAGTCTGGGTAGTGCCCTGGAGGACAGGAAACAAGGACAAAAAGTTTAAAAAAAGTTTTTAAAGGGACAGTGAGTTTTCCATGAAATAAGGGTTAAAAATAAAAACAAAAAATTCCTTTAAATATCGTGCCTAGGAGGTCCCCATAACCTGCACGTGAAGTGGTGGATTTGTAGGATGTATAGAAACATTTAAAAACAATGTCCGGGTCCGAGTAGTGCCCTGGGGAACAGGAAACAAGGAAAAAACTTTTAAAAAAAGACATTTTTAACCCCTTCACTGCTGACGACGTGTAGGACACGTCCTCAGTTACTCCTGCTGTATGCTGAGGAGGATGTGTCCCAAACGTCATCAGCTTTACGGGACCCCCGGCGGAGATACTCACCTCTCTGCCCGGGGTCCCGCGGCATTCTGACTTCAGCGTCCACAGACGCTGAAGTCAAGCTCCTCCCGACGTAAATGACGTCATCGCGCCATGCGCAATGACGTCATTTTCAGGCGACCCCCGGCAATCCCGGGAGATCGCCTGGAAGGGAGGGGGGATCCGTTTGGATCCCTCTCCCTCCCGATCGGGAGGTCCCACAAAAAAAGCCAGGCACCGCTTAAAAGGGGAGAGTCTCCCCTTTTAAGCAGTGCCTGGCTTTAACCCCTTAGGCACCGGGTCGCACTTCGGCGCCTTGCGGCGCCGAAGTGCGACCTAGCTCCAGTGGGGGCCGCGATCTTGGATCGCAGCTCCACCCCCGGGTCCCCCTCACTGCTTGACGTCCTCACGCATAGTGTGATGACGTCAGATAGCCGGGGAACCCCTAGCTGCCCGGAATCCCCTGGTGGAGATATGGGGTTCATTTGAGGGTTCACAGAGATGCTGATGGGGTTGTGTATAGAGATGCTGATGGGATTGTGTATAGAGATGCTGATGGGGTTGTGTATAGAGATGCTGTGAGGTTGTGTATAGAGATGCTGTGAGGCTGTGTATAGAGATGCTGTGTAGCTGTGTATAGAGATGCTGATGGGGTTGTGTATAGAGATGCTTTGTATAGAGATGCTGATGGGGTTGTGTATAGAGATGCTGTTTGTGTATAGAGATGCTGATGGGGTTGTGTATAGAGATGCTTTGTATAGAGATGCTGATGGGGTTGTGTATAGAGATGCTGTGTTTAGAGATGCTGATGGGGTTGTGTATAGAGATGCTGTGAGGTTGTGTATAGAGATGCTGTGTGGCTGTGTATAGAGATGCTGTGTATAGAGATGCTGATGGGGTTGTGTAAAGAGATGCTGTGAGGCTGTGTTTAGAGATGCTGATGGCGTTGTGTATAGAAATGCTGTGAGGTTGTGTATAGAGATGCTGTGTGGCTGTGTATAGAGATGCTGATGGGGTTGTGTATAGAGATGCTGTGAGGTTGTGTATAGAGATGCTGATGGGGTTGTGTATAGAGATGCTGTGTATAGAGATGCTGATGGGGTTGTGTATAGAGATGCTGTGAGGCTGTGTTTAGAGATGCTGATGGCGTTGTGTATAGAAATGCTGTGAGGTTGTGTATAGAGATGCTGTGTGGCTGTGTATAGAGATGCTGATGGGGTTGTGTATAGAGATGCTGTGAGGCTGTGTATAGAGATGCTGATGGGGCTGTGTATAGAGATGCCTTGTGGCGCCGAAGTGCGGCCTAGCTCTGTTGGGGGCCGCCATCTTGGATGACGGCTCCACCCCGGGTCCCCCCTCACTGCCTGAAGTCCTCACGCATAGCGTGATGACGTCAGATAGCCGGGGAACCCCTAGCTACCCGGAATCCCCAGGTGGAGATAGGGGGTTCATTTGAACCCCGATATCTCCAGAACCGTGGCATCTAGGGGGTCATGGAGGGTGTCAATCGAAAGGTCTGAGCATGGCTGATGATACCCAACATGACCAGGTATAAAGTAAAAAAAAATGTATTTTTTTTTGTGTGTTATTTTTATTAATGCAGCAATATTGTTCACATTTCAATTATAATGTGAACAATGATGCTCCACTAATGATTTTTTTCTATGGGGTGCGTTTGCTATAAATCACGTAATTCCCCCCCACAAAATGTAACAAGTCCCCATTTCTAATTTTTGTACAAGCGCACCCCATAGAAAACATAACTGCAAATGCTCATGTGCTAAAATGTGAAAAAAACCACTTTACACACTGCAGATGATTAAAAATTCAATTTTTATTGCATTTTTTGTCATAATATACAGGCAGGACATGACGTATACATATAAAAATGATATATTATGAATCTGCGGAGTCTGCCGGAAAGAACGATATCTAATATGTCTGGGTCATTTAAAAAATGTGGCTTCAAATCGCATTTAAACATGATGAGCGAAAGCGGTAAAAATGAGCTGAGCACACAGCAGTGAAATGCAGGGTTAAGGGGTCAAACAGCATATCAGAGGAGCATTTAGTAGAGAAATGAACACTTCTCAGAAGCACAGGTGTTGTTTGATACATGTACAGGAGACACCTCCAGACACCCTCATTCTACAGACAATGTATCAAATTCATTAGACCAGACTAATTAAAAGCACATGTTATTTCCAAACACTAATTAACACCTGTTGTTTGCGGCGTTTGAGAACACAGGTCATTTAGAGGTGAGAATCTTTGCACGTAGACATTATTTTTTAATTTAATATCTAATAAACCGTTGCTTATAATATTCTGCAGTAAAGAGTCTCTTTATTTCTAGATTTTTTTGTATTTCTTTAAGCATTTTTTATACTTTTCTTTAAAAAAAAATTTCAAACTCGAACCTAACACGCCACAAAGTTCAAAGTTCGCGAACTTGCGAACGGCCAAAGTTCGAATCGAACTCCGAACTGATCGAACCGAACAGCTCATCCCTACTCTGAGATGCAGTTCTTTGAATTGCTGTGATGTGCAAATGGCTTCTGCAATAATAAACATATATATATATATATATATAAATATATATACATGTATGTACAGTATAAACACACACCATCAGCAGGGCACTCTTCATAAATATAATAGAGATTTTAAAACTACCTAACTAATGCAACAATGATGGAGATTTGGTTACAAAATAAGATCATAAGTTTTTTAAACCTGCCACAATGTCAATGTACTCATCTGCAAAGGTAAAGCTTGCTCTTATGATATTAGCCCAGCTATTTTGGGCTTACCATCCTCTTGAGCTCGCGTGGTGCAAGGTTTAATAAACCCTGTTTTGAAGAACCTGTACCATGCAACAGGGTGGGGTATAAGTCTAACAGGGTGATCACCAAAAAAGTGGGTTCAGAACCAGCATCATAGAGACCCTTATGTGAAACCTTGTTAAGGTTGAATTCAGACTCTTCCAGTGTATATTTATATATATATGGCTAAGTGCTGTTTCAAATAATCATCATGCCACAATGTGTTTAAAAATCTTGTCTAGTAGGGATGAGCCGAACACCCCCTGTTCGGTTCGCATACGAACTCGAACAATTTCAAAAGTTCGAGTTTGAACTTGAACACGAACCGAACTCAATGCAAGTCCATGGGACTCAAAAGTTCGGTTTTTAGAGTGCCCTGCAAGAGGGCATATATGCAAGATATTTGCCATAAAAGGTGTATGGGGGTCCGGGTAGTGCCCTGGGGGACAGGAAACAAGGACAAAAAGTTAAAAAAAATAACGTTTTAAAGGGACAGTGAGTTTTCCATGAAATAAGGGTTAAAAATAAAAACAAAATATTCCTTCAAATATCGTGCCTAGGAGGTCCCCATAACCTGCCTGTGAAGTGGCGGATTTGTAGGATGTATAGAAACTTTTAAAAACAAAAAAATGACGTTTCAAATGACGGTAAACGGTTTTCCTTTAGGCTAGGGTCAGACGAAAGCATTTTTCCCCGCGGACGCACTTTTTCACTTTCGAACGCATTGACGTATTTTTTCACGGAATGCGCAAAAACGGTCAGACGACGCGCATTTTTGGGCGTGATTTTGTACGGATCGTCAATAAAACTCTTTTTGCGTCTGGACGTTATGTAGGCTGGACATTAGCAGCGTCTGACATCTCCTAATCACGCACACACGCCGCTATGCCGCAGCTGCGCACTCAGTACGTCAGTACTAGCGGTTCAGCGTTCTCAGAAAAATGCGTTCAAATTCCACTTACGTTGCACGGCTGGACTTTTGTGCGGCTGTAGATCGTATATTGTCCGTCATTGCCCGTCATCTGCTGCTAGTGCGGCCGTAATTATGTGCCCCAGAACGCACGTTAAAAGTGCGCTGGTCTGACCCCAGCCTTAATCTATTCATAAACAACTGCTTGGCGCGGCAGTCTGTATTAAAAAAGGAGACATTTTAGGACACGCAGAAAAAGTTTAATGATTTCTTTGGCTAAATTATGGTGAAACTCTTTGGCTAAATTATGGTGAAACTTATGGAGGCTTTGGATGAAAGTAACAATAGGTGCTTTAAAATTGGGCCTTTAGTGTCTACAACAGTAACTTTGGTGCTTTTGGTGCCTTTGGTGCCAGGCCAGCAAGTATCATCATACAGTAACCCCTCTGTGGTATTGTGGAAGAGTGCAGGGTTGGACCCTGCGGTCCAAAATATTAAAATGATCTAAATCTGGTACAGGCGTCAGTGCACCCAAATATTGTGCCTTTCATGGCAGTAAGTGCCTTCACACCGTAACCCTTTTGTGGTATTGTGGAAGAGTGCAGGGTTGGACCCTGCGTTCCAAAAAATTTAAATTATATATATCTGGTACAGGCGTCAGTGCACCCAAATATTGTGCCTTTCATGGCAGCAAGTGCCTTCACACCGTAACCCTTTTGTGGTATTGTGGAAGAGTGCAGGGTTGGACCCTGCGGTCCAAAAAATTTAAATTATGTAAATCTGGTACAGGCGTCAGTGCACCCAAATATTGTGCCTTTCATGGCAGCAAGTGCCTTCACACCGTAACCCCTTTTTGGTATTGTGGAAGAGTGCAGAGTTGGACCCTGCGTTCCAAAATATTAAAATAATATAAATCTGGTACAGGCATCAGTGCAGCCAAATATTGTGCCTTTCATGGCAGCAAGTGCCTTCACACCGTAACCCCTTTGTGGTATTGTGGAAAAGTGCAGTGGTGTAGGTTTTGTGAATGCAGAAGACATCCCTGATCTATTCCATTATGTCAGCATCAGGGGATTGATAGCAGCTGATCCAAGACTGATTCATTTTTATAAATGTCAGCCAGTCTACAGAGTCGGTGGAAAGACGCACTCTTTTGTCTGTGACAAAACCTCTAGCGGCACTGAACGTCTTTTCAGAAAGCACGCTAGATGAAGGGCAACCTAGTAGCTGCATAGCATATTTGCTAAATTCTGGCCAGTGATCCAATCTTAACACCCAGTAAGCCAGTGGATCATCTGCTAGAAAGGTATCCAGGTCTGCCCTTGCCCCTAGGTAGTCCTGCACCATACGGTGAAGATGCTGGCAATGGGTGCCTACATTTGACATCCCTGGGCGTCGTGGACTAAAAAAAATTAAAAAGGCATCAGTCAAGCTGCCCCGTCCTTCACCACTATTCCTCTGGTCATCCGCAGCCTCAAAAGCACCTGTGTCATCACTTGGTAACCTACCAGTGCCTTGAAAGGTGTTACACAAGTGTCGCTTTAGAGCATCCTCAAGTTTTTTCATCCTGTGCTCCCTCTATGCGGGCAGGATGAGCTCTGCAACTTTACCCTTGTACTGTGGATCAAGAAGGCTTGCCAACCAGTAATGATCCCTCTCCTTGATAGCACGAATCCTGGGGTCCTTTAGCATGCTTTGCAGGATAAGGGAGCCCATGCAGCGTAGGTTGTAGGTGGCATTAGCTTCCGAGTCTTCCTGCTCAATGAGGAGGATGACCCCATCGTGCACTTCCTCCTCCCAGCCACGTACTAGTTGTTGTAATCTTTGTGTGGTGGCAGTGAGAACACAAAGATTACAACAATTCCCATATATTTTGTAGAAATGAGACCCCAAAATACTTGGTGGCAGTGAGAACACACAGATTACCACAATTCCCAGATATTTTGCAGAAATGACTGACCCCCAAAACTGCTGGTGGCAGTGAGAACACAAAGATTACATCAATTCCCAGATATTTTGTAGAAATGAGACCCCCAAAATACTTGGTGACAGTGAGAACACACAGATTACCACAATTCCCAGATATTTTGTAGAAATGAGACCCCCAAAATACTTGGTGACAGTGAGAACACACAGATTACCACAATTCCCAGATATTTTGTAGAAATGAGACCCCCAAAATACTTGGTGGCAGTGAGAACACACAGATTACCACAATTCCCAGATATTGTGTAGAAATGAGACCCCCAAGATACTTGGTGGCAGTGAGAACACACAGATTACCACAATTCCCAGATATTTTGTAGAAATGAGACCTCCCCAATAGCTGGTGGCACACTGGCAGTGAGAACACACACTAACAGAACAATCTCCTCTCAAAAAACACGTGCTGAAGTGCTGTGTGAAGCCTTATATAGTGTGCTGCGGGACTTAGCTCTGTGAGCCCATGATTGGGCAAAATTTGCCCAATCAGGACTCTGAGCTGTGATTGGCATAGTCTTGAACCTGTCTTGCACCTGACCTGTGGTCAGGTGCAAGGCTGTAGCCAATTACAAGCTTCAGGCCTGTGGAAAAGTGCATTGTGGTCCATTGTGGTGCATTGTGGGTGAACATGTGGCGAACACGCAGAAATGTTCGTAGTTCGCAAACATGCGAACAGGCGATGTTCGAATCGAACTCCGAACCGATCGAACCAAACAGCTCATCCCTAATGTCTAGTACTTGTCAAAATCAAACACTGTGTAGAAATTGCTAAATATTTGTTTTTTCTTTACAGCATCAGAGTGAAGTCGCACAGGAAATGTCAAGGTCACTTTATCTAAAGTGCCATATGTATTCTCAGCGGCAAATGTGAGAAGGTGAAAAATTATTCTGTTTGCACATGTACTTAACCATGGAAAATGGAGCGTCCATAATATGGTGATACATTTTAAGCCATGGGTGCCCCAATAACACAGATATTTGATAAATTATAGTCAAACATGGTGTAATAATAAATAACTTAGAAATAAATAATGAATAACTATGATTTATATTGTATATTGAATTACTACATTTTTTTTATCCCAAATTAAACAAGGGGAACAGTTAACAGTCAACCGGCTGGGTGGAGTAGAGGTGACATCACTGCTCTATAACCGTGGAGACACAGGTTTGAATCCCAGCCAGAGCACCTCTCCAGTAAGTGTCCTTGGGCAAGACACCTAACGGTACATAATCGCCACCCAGGTCATACTTGAAAATGAGATAAATCTCAATGTATCCTTCCTGGTAAAATACTTTCTCAAAAAAACCCAACTTTCAATGAAAACAGTTGTTGACATAACTGTACATTACTTTGTTAGCTTTTTCTCAATGCACCATGCATGCTCTCTACCAATGTAATAGTTTGAAAATCCAATAGCATGTATAGGTTGAACATTTGATCATTAAAAACATTCTTTTAAGGAAAAATAAATGTTGATAAATGATTGCTTCTATTGTCTTTTGTGACTGGTTAAAGAACTCTGTGAAAATATCATTCAAACGAGTGCTTACTTGATTAGTATTAGTATACGTAACAGAGCAGTTGGGGAGGTTGAGGGTGGAATGCTAAGGTTTGCTGATAATGAACATTACTCGTACGTACTATGCATGTCATGACTTTTGCTATAAAGACCTTTCAATTGAAGCAAATGTATTAGTATTACTTGGTTGAGTTGTTTACATAATTTTGGTACATTGTGACTGTGATCGATGTGTTTTCTCAGTCTTTTCTGTAAATTATGATCTCCTTACTATCCTTATGTCAATTACAATGACTGGTCTGTTATTTGCTAATGAATATTTTTGGTGAAACTGAAAACCAGAACTTAAAAGAAAAAAAAGCTGAGTATTACAAAAAAAGAGATTGAGAAAATAATCGTGTAAAAATTTGGCAATACAGCTGATTTAAAACTCAATATGTAGATTTTGTAAGATCCCACTTGCTATAAATGCTATATTGTATAATTTGATGGATACCAGTGAAAGGCTACAGGGAGGTTGCAATCTAGTGGAAAGACCTTCTCCATGGGACTGAAGAAGTGCTGCTGAGGCATCCTCATGAAGTGGTGGCATAAAATTGAAATTCAAAGGAGGGAAGGCAGAATATGCTATATAATGCCATTCTAAGATACCAATAGTGCTGTGAAGTCAGTAAGAGATGCCTATGGTTGGGGGAAAATATAGAGTTGGAGGATTTGGGTTGGAGGAGTACAGGTGGCAACGTTTCGGCCTTATCTGGCCATACTTGAAAACGAGAGAAATCTCAATGTATCCTTCCTGGTAAAATACTTTATAAATAAATAAATAAATCTGGCTGTGTCAAGGCTTGACAAAGGCCAGATAATCCTGAAATGTTGTCTTCATCCAATAACAGCTGCTACTGTCACCGCATATGGAGGGTCTGGATTCCTTTTGTTAATTTGGATATTACAATTTAGATTATGTCACCCCATTGTAAATTGTGCCATAACTGATTCGAGATTCCATGTCTTGATCCAAGAAGATTATCATAGCAGTTGTGAGTCAGAGTCTATGCATTTCCTCTGAGTCTGTAATACAGAGCTGCTAAGAGAAATATTCAGAAAAAGCCCTTATCCATTAGCGTAGTCCCGTTACTGGCTATATTATGAGAGAGCCGCTGAATTTGAAGCTAGGCTCCTAATATATGGAAATCTCTAACACCTACCAGCAGCGCCTTCATTTGTCACGGTTTGTAGTGTCTCACAAAGTCAATAGAATTCTATGGAAAACCGAGAGGGCTCTCTGCAGCATTGCATTAACAATCTCACTGAGACCACAGAAGGAGACCTGGAGCCATTTGTTTCTAGTTTCATACTGCTAGGTGAGGAATTTCTCCATCCTCTGCACTGCAACACCAGAGATTAGTATTGTGTATCTTTAACTCAAATTTTAATTAGTCTCAAATACAAATTCACTTAACACTAGAGTCTGAGTATATTTTAAAACTGTCTGTAGACTAGAATAACCAGGGATCTTTCTGTTTAGTGCAACTCACAGTTTTTCTGAAAGCACAAGTCTGTTTTCATCTCAGCTAAAATGTTGACTCACGGAATTCTAAAATAAAAGTTGAGTATGGTAAGCGTAAAAGCAGACGTGAAAGTGCATCAGTATTTTCAATGCAACATCTGTAACATCTCTATGCAAATGATAACTTCCCTTTTTGCCAAATGACAGGTATATATCTCAAGAAAGAAAGATATAAAAAAAAGAGCGAGACATAACATCTAGGAAAAAATATTTCTGGTCAACATGTCATAGCAAAACCAAAATACTTCATTGCAAGCCAGTTTTTTATATACTAGATCCTAGGTCATCTCCAGTTACATCGTAAGTAACAAATTGTCATGCACCAGATCCAAGGACTTGCAGGAGCCAAAAGAAGACCAGTCACAAAGCCAGTTCTGCTGTGGATTGACCTGTGGCAGCACTTTTCATGCTGCATATCTGTTCCTGACTTTCCATCTGCCCCACCTGGCCTGAGGGAGATATCATACACTCATTGGTTTCACTATACAAAAATACAACAACGGTTAAAAACCATGGGCCATATTACATAGTTGGTGCTAACTTAACCACAGCAGTTGTAAACTTAAAACCATATTACATAGTTGATGCTAACTTAACCAGAGCTGTTGTAAACTTCCCAGAGCCATTATAGTCTATGGGTAATGCTTATCCAGCACAGGAGAGGGAACTTTTACTTAAACTTTGTATCTCTGTGGGGGAGACAGAAAGGAATATAAAAGCAGGGGAGAGGGAAAATATTAACATAAATTGGTCTGAAAGCTCAGATAAGAGATGACTGGTGCAAATTTATTTTTATAATAAAGCACTTTAAATCCAGGGAAAACATTCAGAGTAACTGAGAGCTGGATACTAAATGTATCAGACGTAAAAAAAAACCACCTTTATAACAAGCAGCACTGGGAGAGGAGAGGGACTTTATATAAAACGTGTATTATCCCCTTAAGGACCGCTGACGTTCCCTGTACGTCCTGTCCACAGGTCTCCCTTAGACCCGCGGACGTACAGGGTACGTCAGCGGCGCCTAATCCCCCTCCCGCCCGATACTCACCTCCCTCACTTGATCCCACGGCGATCTGGCAGGGAGGAAGCCTGCCCATTTGATTTACATGGGCAGGCGAGGCTGATGACGTCGCCACGCTGCGTGGTGACGTCATCAGCAGGCGTCCCCATGCAATTCAATGGAGGGGAGGGGGGCTCCGAACTCTATCTCCCCAACCATTGAAGCTAGGGAGATGCCGTTTGCACTGCTGGAGAGGGGAGAGTCTCCCCCTTTCAGCGGTGTATGGCATTAATCTCGCGTTTCGGCGCTAGTTGGCGCCAAAACGCGATTCGAACCTGGAGGGGGGCTGACATCTTGGATGTCAGCCAAGCCTCCAGGCCCCCCCACCCACTGACAACCTCACCATATGTGTGAGGATGTCAGTGGGCCAGTTAACCATCTAGCTGCCATGTAGAGATAAGGGGATCCTAAGGATCCCTTTATCTCCCGATCCATGGCAGCTAGATGGTCATATTTGACATCATTTGAAAGGCCTAATTATGGCCTTTCCAATGATACCAAACATGACCAGGTTTGGTTTTAAAAACAAATTAAAAAAAATAAAATAAATTAAAAAAAATAATAAAAAAAAAAAAGTTTTTTTTTTTAAAAGTTTTTTTGTCTGGGGGGGTTTAATTAAATAGGACCTAGGCTTTCATCTAAAAATAATTAGCACAAAATGGTCAGAATGAGCGCAGCGCACATAGGTGAACTGTCTCAGCAGTGAAGGGGTTAAAAAGCAAACGCATGTAAATATTGGGCATTTCTAGTCTCGGGACAAAATTTTGAACCTATCTAGCTGGGGGCTTTTGGGTGGTTGTAGATTTTGGGGATTAAATTACGAAAAAGTGTGTTTTTACAATTTTTTCATCATATTTCATATTTTTTTTATAGTAAATTATTGGATATGATGGAAATAATGGTATTTCTAGAACATCCATTTAATTGCGGGAAAAAGGGTGTATAATATGTGTGGGTTGAATAAATGAGTAAGAGGAAAATTTGACCTAAACACTAACAGCGCAGAAACGTAAAAACAGCATCGGTCACTAAAAGACGGATTTGTGTAAAACCGCCGTGTCACTAAGGGGTTATAGATGAGGAAAGGGAGATAGTGCTCCTGGATAATATAAAATGTATCAGACCTAAGCCCGTATTATGCAGAGCGGGAGGGGAGATAACACACGTTTTATAAAGTCCCTCTCTTCTCCCTGCGCTGCTTGTTATAAAGGGGTTTTTACTATCCAGCCCTCCTCTGTCATTAGCGTTCAGTGTTATTTATTTGAATGTTTTCCTTCTCCAGCTGCTTTTATTATCTTGTCTGCCTCATAGACATGCAAGGGTTAAGTAAAAGTCTCCTCTCCTGTGCTGGCTGTCTGTGATGCGAGTGAGTATTCTGGAGCTCTATCACTGTCAGATTTTCAGGTAGGGGTTGGGAAGGATTACGCATACAAAACTTTTCTGTAGCTTTGCGATGTTGCCCTCTTCATTGCTGGTCTCCTTCACTCATCAATGTAATATCACAAAAAGGATCGAAACTAAAATGTAATGCATTTTATTTTAGTTTCTTTCGTTTTTTGGACTGAGCAGTTTCGTATCTCTTGAGTCATACTAAAACTAAATTATCCCAATATTCGAACTAAATCGTTTTAGTACTAAAACGAATGCACATGTCTATCAGTTACTGAACCAAAGAAGTAGAAAATAACTGCACTGCCTAAAAGGTGTGTAAATATCCAAACCAAGTGCACGTTTCAGGGACATTTCAAGACAGGTTTACTTTTATTTTGCATAAATACTGTACTTTCAATATAGTGTTGCCTTTTATTTGACCTTGACGTGTCCTGTTTGCTTCTTAATCATCATTTAGTCAGCCATTGAGCACAAACTTGCATGATGCTTGAGTCCCCAGGGTCAATGCACATTCTTTCATGCCTTGTTGATTTCCAAGTGACTGTTGTGCAATTGGTTTTGGGCCATACACCCTTCGGTTATCATGCTGTTCTTCATGTGTCCTTTTGTTTTAATTCTAATCCAGTGCTTTGTTAGTTGCCCAATTACATTTACAGTAACTACAAATAACTAATGACTTTCCCAAAACTGATAGTGTTGGCATATTACCCTCTCTCTAATTTATTTAATTTTATTTCTAAGTTGAAATATATTAATATAATATTTACACTATGAATACAACGTACACAGTACAAATGTTTTTCCTAAATTCACAAACTGCTTGATTATATTATCTATTTCATTTTAAAGAGATTAGGCAACCATAAAAGTTATCAAACTTCAAGAATTATCTAGCTAATGTTATTTTATTGTTACATGCCTAGTATATGACACTTCTCTCATAATTTTACTGGCAACTAATGTAGAGATTTTCTCAAATAATTCTAATTGACAGCACTTGGGGAATTGTGGTGGGAAATTGTAAATAAAAAGAATTAGTTAATTTTTAAAATGATTGCGAAAAAAAATTTATTTTAGGAATGCTATAAATTTTTTATGAGGTGTAAAAAAAGATTTTATTTCTGGTACAAAGGATTTAATATAATATTTTCACATCCATAATAAATTCACTTGTATTATTTATTCTTTGCACATTTCGGGCAGTATTACAATGTTGGTGCTAACTTAGCCAGAGCTGTTGTAAATTTACCAGAGCCATTATAGCCTATGGAGATTTTAACCCCTTAGTGACCGGGCGGTTTTACACAAATCCGTCCTTTAGTGACCGATGCTGTTTTTACGTTTCTGCGCTGCTCGTTTTTAGATCAAATTTTCCTCTTACTCGTTTATTCAACCCACACATATTATACACCCTTTTTCCCGCCATTAAATGGACTTTCTAGAAATACCATTATTTCCATCATATCCAATAATTTAATATAAAAAAAATATGAAATATGATGAAAAAAATGGTAAAAACACACTTTTTCGTAATTTAATCCCCTAAAGCTATAACCACCAATAAAGACCCCGGCTAAATAGTTTCCAAATTTTATCCCGAGAATAGAAATACCCAATTTTTACATGTTTTTACCTTTTAACCCTTTCACTGCTGAGCCAGTTCACCTATGTGCGCTGCGCTCATTCTGACCATTTTGTGCTAATTATTTTTAGATGAAAGCCTAGGTCCTATTTATTAAACTCCCCTCAGAGAAAAAAAACTTTAAAAAAAAAAACATTTTTTTATTTTATTTATTTTTTTTTATTTATTTTTTTTACATTTTTTTTTAAAACCAAACCTGGTCATGTTTGGTATCATTTGAAAGGCCATAATCAGGCCTTTCAAATGATGTCAAATATGACCATCTAGCTGCCATGGATCGGGAGATAAAGGGATCCTTAGGATCCCTTATCTCTACATGGCAGCTAGAGGGTTAACTGGCCCACTGACATCCTCACACATATGGTGAGGTTGTCAGTGGGTGGGGGACCTGGAGGCTAGGCTGACATCCAAGATGTCAGCCCCCCTCCAGGTTTGAATCACGTTTTGGCGCCAATTGGTGCCGCAACGTGATCCGGCGGCGAAATGGTTAATGCCATACACCGCTGGAAAGGGGAGGCTCTCCCCTCTCAGCGGTGCAAACGGCATCTCCCTAGCTTCAATGGTTGGGGAGATAGAGGGCTCCGAAGGAGCCCCCTCCCCTCCATTGAAACACATGGGGGCACCTTCTGATGACGTCACCACGCAGCGTGGCGACGTCATCAGCCTCGCCTGCCCATGTAAATCACATGGGCAGGCTTCCTCCCTGTCAGATCGCCGTGGGATCCGACGAGGGAGGTGAGTATCGGGCGGGAGGGGGATTTGGCGCCGCTGACGTACCCTGTACGTCATCGGGTCTAAGGGAGACCCGAACACAGGACGTACAGGGTACGTCAGCGGTCGGGAAGGGGTTAAGTTAACAATAGCTCTGGTTAAGTTAGCACTAACTATGTAATATGGCCCTTCTTGTTTAGTAGTAGGCTTGTGCACTGATTTTTTTTTCGGTTCGATTCGGTTCGATTTGTTCGGATGTTTAAACTTTTCGATTCGGCTCGTTTTGACCGATTTCTGTTTCGATTCGGTTCGGTTCGGCTCGTTTTTCGTGAACATTTTTTTTTCGGAATATCGACCATTTTTCGTATTTTCGGGTCACTTTGCTCGTTTTTTGTATCGACTTTTCGGAAATTTCGGAAATTTTTGTTTTTTCGGAACGTCTGTTCTCCTCGTTTCAAAGTGTCTACGATAATTCTGGCGATTCTATCGTTTTTTTTTATTAAATAAAGATCCTTTTTTTCTTATGAATATACATTTCACAACTTTATTTAATCATATTAAAATGGTATGAAAGCCAAGGAACAAAAAAAATGAACAAAACGATTTAAAAAATGCTAAACTGACCCGAATGCCACAAGAAACAAGTGATACGCATTTACAAATACAAAATTTACAGATCAGCGATATAACCGATAATAGTTAAATATACGATGTCCAGAATTACCAAAATGGAACCGAAATCACTAATGGAACCGAAATCATGAATAGAGCAAAAATAAATTTCGATTTGACACATTTCAAGTCCATTCGAAAAATCCGAAAAAAATTTCGTTTCGGCTCGGAAAACTTTTCGGATCTATCGGTTTTCGGGTCCGACCCGATTCGGAAATTCTGCCAAATCCGAAAAATTCTGCCGAATTCCGAAATTCCGAAACCCGAAACGCACATCCCTATTTAGTAGTACATAAGTAGTACATACGCTGCGGATAATCGTTTGAAAGAATAGATCACCAATACAATAAGGCTTAACCACAGTAAGTAATGTCACAAAAAATGAAAAAAGCCCCTGATTAGGTATATTTGGGGGTGAGGGTTAGTTGCCCAGAAAAATGAGAACACACCCAACGCGCATTTCGACTTACACAGGCTCGTCAGGAGTGCAGCGAATGCAAAGAAGGTTTGTGTGTATATTTAAACTAACTACCAGAGGGTTGGTCCCGTGGTTGGCCAATCAAAGTGTTTCAATAGTTATTGCGTGATTATAGGAAACAGCTGACCGATTGGCAGAAAAATTGTCCAATCTGCAAAAAGCGTTCGGCTTGGTGGCTATGGTTACTAACCCATGATACATGCACACCACTAAATGGGCTAGGAGGTGATTGGCGTCGATTTCCACCAATCAGTAGGGATGGGCCGAACACCCCCGTGTTCGGTTCGTATTCGAACTCGAACATTTGAAAAAGTTCGAATTCGAACGCGAACACGATTCGAACGCAATGCAAGTCAATGGGGCTCGAACGTTCGAAAATTAATGTGCCCTCCAAGAGGGCATATATGCAAGATATTGGTCATAAAAGGTGTATGGGGGTCCGGGTACTGCCCTGGGGGACAGGAAACAATAAAAAACTAATTTAAAAAAAAGGGGGTTTTAACCAAAAACTTTTTTTTTAGCCATTTCACCGCTGTGCGCTGAGCTAATTTTTACCACTTTTGCTCATGTTTAAACGCGATTTGAAGCCATGGGAAATGTTTGATCAACAACGAGTGGGATAAATTACGATCTTAACGCAAACGTTAACGCTCACTTGCGTGAGCATTAACATTTGCTGCGGCGTTCACCGCATATTTGTAACGATTCCCCAGGACAGACCTGGTAGGATCCCTGGTAACAGACCTCTAACCCTCCGATCCTTAGGATGGTCGGGACTCGGGACCACTAAACCTAACCTCTAGCAGCCACACAGGCCAGGGAGACAGCACCAACAATATACACCACAGGCTGAGATCAATATATGTTTGTACTGCGCTATAGTATATGGCAGGATGGAAGCGCACCAGCAGTAACAAGCAGCAGAATATACCAGACAGGGGCGCAGAGCGAGAGTAGTTGTTATAACAAAACCGGGTCAGCAACGTTTAGGCACTTGTACTGCGCCACTGTATATGGTGAGAATCGGCACACACCAGTAGCAACAGGAGGCAAACAGAACAGGCAGGGAGTACACAGAGAGAATAGTCAAATGGCAGGCAATGCCGGCAACAGATCGGATCCTCAGAACAAGCAGGGTAAGTAACAAGTATACAAACTGATTCGGTAAGCTAGTGATGCTGGAATGAAACTCCATGGCAAGGCGAGGTGTAAGCGCACGCTCCTGATTTAAAGGTCCCGGCAGCTCCGCGTCATCACGCCATGCCCTGCCCCCTGATCACTCACAGCTGCACCGGGTGCCACCGGAGCTCCTGGCATTCGACCAGCTGGCGGCACCATGCGTCCGGGGGCCCCCCAATCGCCACCCGGGGCCCTGGATGTCACAATATTACAATCCAAATGCAAACGGGTTAAGTAACCAAATTTGTAAGAAGAATAATTAATGCAGCATATGAATCCTCACACTGCCGCACAGCAAGTCTACAGTCTGACGCTAGCTTTAACCGGCGAGCTGTGTGCAGCTTTTGAGAAGATACGCTATTAGTGTAGCTAGGAAGCCGGCTGCGCATTTTGCATCACTCCCTCTACACTAATAGGGTATCTTCTCAGAAGCTGCACACAGCGCACCGGTGTATGCAGCGTCTAATAGCGTGGGAGACGGGAGTTTGCGCTTGTTGGTGGATCCAGGAATAAATGTGTCGCCTCACCTTAGCCTGGTGGTCAGTCAGTGGAGACTCCCTGGATCCTGGTTGTGGGGGGGGTCTGCCGTGGCCGCAGGTGCTGTGGCTCCCTCCCTGTGCCACCTCTCTGCCACATGCACCCGGCCGGCCGGCCTGCCCGCACAGTCGCAGCTCTGTCATCTGTCATGCGGCCGCATGCTCCTCAAGGGATCCTTGGGAGGCCCCGGCGGGCTGCCCTCTACAGTGCCTGATTAGAGGGCCTCGTCTGCCTGATGTTTTAGCAACAAGATTGTTTTATCCCATAGGCTTCAATGTTAAAAATATTTCCATAATTAATTCAATATCTAATAAACCGTTGCTTATAATATACTGCAGTAAAGAGTCTCTTTATTTTTAGATTTTTTAGGATTTTTTAAGCATTTTTTAAAAACGATTCAAAATTATTATTTTTTTTCGAACTTTTTGCGAACGGCCTGATAAGTTCAAAGTTCGCGAACTTTCGAACAGCCGATGTTCGATGCGAACATCGAACCGATTCAAACCAGCAGCCCATCCCTACCAATCAGATGGTAGCGCCATATTATGTCCGTAATACCTGGTGCATACAGCAAAGACCAGCAGAGAGATATTCTCATTGTATGCCCATAATGGATTCTACGGGGCCAAAGGGAAGAAATAAGAGGGCAAAAATGTGTAACATGAGAAATAATAACATAAGTTAGATGTCGTTGCGGATGTTTGGCAACGTAAAAAGCTAGGTACTGATAAACATCAAAACATGCATGAATAACGTCTAATAAACGGATAAATGCATATCTGAAAACCATAATTGTCTAATGCTAAGGGGATGTATTTTGAGAGATTTGAAATAAAGGACTGTACCCTATTGTATGGTAATGTTGAAAATAAAACGACCAGACGAAAAAAGAAGCATACAACTGTATCCACGATTGAATTGGTAAACATGGACACACGAAACTCCTTAAACCAGGAAGGGGGTAGGGGGAAAGAGGGCAAAGGGGATACAAGACTGGATGACTGGTCTTGTCTAGATCGTAGGTAAAAGTAAAAAAAATTAATTATAGTCAAAACACTGAATATAAAGATCTATATACGTATGTAGCAAAGTTAAGTTTGTTATTCATATTATGGCTGGGACCATAATTTTTGTGAGAACTGAAAATAGTAACAATTGGTGTAGCAAATGTCAAATTAATAATTCTATTACAGGATTCCATCTTAGGGGAGAAAAGAGACTAGAGCAATACAGGACTTGCTGTGGAAATATGTATGATTAATAGATGTTTTATAAAAACGATGTATAGTTGAATTCCTCATTCAGAACATGAGGATATAAGGTTTTCAAAGTATAGATCCGAGACGCCCCATCCAGCCGTAGAAGAGAGGCCACCAGTTCCAGCACATACTTGAGGAGCTCATCGCCCCGCATGTCCTCAGGGACTCCTCGCAGTCTGAGGTTCCAGCGCAGATGTCGGGCCTCCCGAGATAGGACCGCGGCACTAAGGTGAGTGTCCTGTGCCTGGAGATCCGCAACTGTGTTAGCCGTAGCCGCCTGTGCCACCGCTGTTTCCTGTGCCCGCATCTGAATGTCAGCAGGTTGCGTTTGCAAGGGCTCCAAGGCAGCTCACACCTCCTGTAGGTCCCGCCGCCAGAGCTCCCAAAAGTCATCCATCACTCTGTGAAGGTCCGCAGCGGTGAGTGACTGCATCGAAGGCAGCACAGCAGGCGCACCCATGGGCAAGGGCTGGTCAGCATCGTCTGAGGATAGTGATATAGAGGGAATGCCAGGGCTCCGGGTCTCTCCCGCACAAAGAGATGTCTGGATATCAGGCAGGTGAGCGTTCCCTGTTGTAGGTTGTATAGAGTCCTCGCGCTTGCAAAAAAACGTCCAGAAGATGAGTTGCAATTCAAGCAAACTAGAAAATATAATATGGGACACACATTGCGCAGTATATCCTTATCACACTTTCATTGAAAAACGCTCAGTAGTCAACTCACTTTATCGAAAGTCACATAAAGCCGGCTCTAAACTGTCAAAGCATATGATTTTGTGGATGGTAATCTCACCAACGCATCCCAAACACGTCAATTTCCAATGGTAACCCGGGCCATATTTTGGAATATTAGATGTCCCAGAATACACCACGAGTTAGACGTCAAATAAAATTTAAAATAATTTAATAGTACGGCACTAACGCGTTTCGACCAACGGTCTTTATCAAAGTGCATATATAACATACATACAGTGCATAACATTCATTTATATCCCAAAGAAGCCGGAAATAGTAGGCGGCATCATGCCATAACCTCACTCTTCTGGTTTGCTTCGGCACGCCCCACTTCCGGTCTCTCCAGACCCTGGACGAAGTGGACGAAGTATTGCGAATTCGACTAGGAGCCGGAAACTCATCATCACCAGGATCCGGAGAGACCGGAAGTGGGGCGTGCCGAAGCAAACCGGAGCGCAGAGGTTGCAAGGGACTCAGGCACAGGCCACAAGATGGCCGCCATGCACTGTAGGCCGTGGATGGGAAACACTGCAAGATTATCACAGGGCACCGGTATCCCAGCCACAGCAATACTTCAAATGAAGCCCGGCACAGACAGCGACCTGTCAGAGGAGAGTGCATTAAAACTGGGGTACAAAAATGACCGCTGAACACCAAAATTGAGCGTCTCAACACAGAGCTCAGCAGAACAGCAGCTACTCTCCTCAAGGTCCGAACACCCCCCCAATAATCTTTTTAGACCATGGTGGTAAGTGATTGTGCATCATCAAAAACACTTAATACCATAATTCAATACCATAATTCAAACCCTTACTCACCTCAGATCCCTCGGCAAAGAGAGCGTGGATCCAGCACTTCCTCTCTCCATATGCAGGTGAACACTGGAAATAAATAGTTCCCAGTGCTCTTCTGCGAATCCTTCTGCCATCTGAGTGTAACCCTGATCACACAAGCTCTTGCAAAGCCCCAGCAGGGTCGTGCACAGTTCAATGGACTCCTGGAACTGACAACAGTGGCGGCGCGCGCCATTATGTTCCTGCAGCTTTAAAGTATTAAGACTCAAGCTACTGACAAAGCGGCTTTGTTGTAACGTGTGTTAATGGTGGGTCACATGGAAAATGGCTCAGGTACGATTATTCCTTTTGCAACTGGCCATGTTGGAACTGGACCCACTGTGTTCAATAGAAACATAGACTCTAACGTCTCCTGCTTTTCTCTTTTCCAACAAAAGGTGCCATTGAATAACAAAAACTATATACAATGCATACAAGGTCCTAGGAGTAACTACCTTAAGGAAACAAGTATGTGGAATATCTGAGAAAACAGTAATAGAAGAATATATACAAAGCATCTCAACGGGTGGTAGACACGGCCACGAGCAAGATCCACAACACATAGACAAACATATTTTTCTCTTCATCGTTCTAAGGAAGTTCTCCCTTCTGACTGCTGAACAAGTCTTTGGTATATAACTGGTAATGTAAATGGTTAATATAATGGTTCATATATTGAAATTGCTTTGTATAGATGATAATGATGTCTAAAACAAAATGGATCTCTAATTTAAATATCATTCAGCATTGTGTTGCAGGTTGCTTAGCTACAGAGCCCATTAATGATCATTATTTAGGTCCAAGCAGCCATATGCAACCCTTTATCTGAAGTAAAGTGGAACTAAGGATGCTCTTCCTGTGTCTGCATTTTCACAGACCTGGTAAACTCACTTAATGAATCTTAGTTAACTGAAAAAATATTTTACCCCTTAATTATTATTCTAGAATTGACCAAGTCAGGTGTTTTAGTATACGGTCTGCAATTTGGCTCTCCAATCTAAAAGAAATTAAATTCCCAATGGTTCAGACAACTATTTTAATACTCACTTTGGAGGATGTTTCTAATGTATAAACCACAAACCACGTTGTTTAAAAACCTTTTATTCAGCTATTCACTAAATGCAAATTGTCTGACATTTCGGAAATTATCTCGGAATTTGCATAATCAGCTTGTTGATATTCCGGTGGTTTGACAAATTGCTATGAGAATTACAGCAATTTGAAAATCTATCAACATTCAAATCTTGTTGGCACACAGTTCTAAATTAAAGCAAATTTGATAGTTAAAAAAAATAACTGAAATGATGTAGCAGATACCCTGATACCCAGCATAGATTAAGACTATTACCATTACATATTAATGAGTAGGCGTCCTGAAGATCTCACACGCTCCAAATTTATGCTATGCAAGTACAGATAGGAACCTTTTTAAATTAATCAGGTACTGAATTAACTCAGTTTTGGTAGTGAAAGGATTAAAGGGCCACTACCACCAAAAATGTAAATGTCCTTATTGTGTTTATTTTATGTTGCTGATATCTTACATGTGTCTCTTGTATGTCTACATGCTAAAACCAGGGATGCTAGGGAGAAAAACCTGTGCCTGCAGGTTTCTCCTTTACGTTCCCGTTTTAGCATGATATTACGATGCAAGCACTAGAAAAGCTGCCTGCATCGTAATCCGGCGCTAAACCCCGGGTTGAGTGTGGCAGCGCTAAGCGCCGCCGCGAGCATCCCCTCCATGGAGTCCATAGGACTCCATTGAGGCAGATCACATGACCTGCCGGATCTCGCCTCACGAGATCCAGCAGGTCGGCATAGTGATCCACAGAGGGAGACTGGGGGACTTTTCCCACCGGTCTCTCTTTGCTCCCGGCGACCAGAGGAGGTGATTGAAGCCACTGTTCCCGCCTCGGGATGGTTGGGGGGGGATTTTTGGCTGGTGCTGACGGATTGTGCAGCAGCATGGTGAAATTTTGTGGCAGTTCGTCTATTCACTAAACTGTCAATCTGTCAAATACTGGTGAATTGACAGTGAAGTAAGTTGCAGTTTGCCACAGATCTTCGATCTTCGGCGGTAGTGAAATTGTCCCATAAGTCCCCCGATCTGGTCCCGAAATGGCACCGAACATTGGATTTCCCCATACGGTGACATTTCGGGGCCATTCAGCTATTCAGAGAGCAAGCAGTTCACCAAATTTTGCCAAACTGCCAGCAAGTACGGTGCCTATTGGAAGGCAGTGAAATCCCCCATAGAGAAGCAATGGTTAATCTACTCAGAGAACACCAAACAGCAGTGAAAAGTTGCCGAAGTGCCCAGCTGTTCGGTGGTTCGGTCGGCAGGTTTATTCAGATGAACCCCATAGGCTTCAATGTTAAAAATATTCCTGTTTTTATTCAAAATCTAATAAACCATTTATTATTTCAATGTGCAGCAAAAAGTCTCTTTATCGATTTTTTTTCCGGATGTTTTAGGCATTTTTCAGGCTTTTTCCGGCAAATTTTTGTTCTGTTTTTTTTTCACAAAAAGCGTTTTTCTCTCTTTTCTGTAACAGACCTTTTTATTATCATTCATAGGATCTTATATGTTAATTTCAGCTATTTTCACTTCAATTTTGACACTTTCAATCGTAATTTTTTTTCTATCCTGTTCGTCAGCTTGTCGGCTTTTTCCAGCGGCTGGTCTGCGCTGTGTTCAGCAGCTCATCACCTTTTTTTGACGTGTTTGTGTTTTTTTGCGGTGGTTCCGGCGGGTTTTCGGTGGGTTTTCAGCAGGTGTTCAGTAGGTTTGCGGCAGGTTTTCCCTGCATTCCGGGGACTCTGCAGTGAATGCTGAATGCAGGGTGGGGAAATTTGATTCCCAAAGTGCGAGGAAGTGCAGGGAATGAGAGTGCACCAAAATGTCAGCGACATTTCGGTGCTTTCTGAATAAATCACATAGTTAATGCATTAAGAGAACACCAAACGTTAATTTATCCTCAAATATTTGTCTTCTCCAACTCATTTCCCCCTTTATTGCTGTGGAGCTCTGTGAGATAAACATAGTGCACATTACATTAAAATTGGAATGGAGTGAAGTGGTCATAGCAGCCCTGGCAAAAAAAATGGTACCCTTATTGTCTGGAGTCAACATTGTGGACTTGGAGGAGTCAGGTGCATGGTGATGGGAGGAGGGGGAACAAAATATGTTTTTGCCCAGGGTGGAGTGGGGGGCCCGTCCTGGATTCCCGCACCTGGGCCCTGAGGTTTTTAGTTACGCCTCTGGATGTCATTGTTAGAGATCAGCACCCTAATAAATCAATTATGTGTCTCATATGTAATGACAATTATGTGACGCTTGTGAGAGTTATGAGAGTATATGGGTGCTGTAAGTTGTGTGTGGTGGACTGTATATACACTGTACTCTCTATGTATCCATCTATCTAGCTATCAAGTCAAACATAGACAAATTTATACAATCCTATAGTCAAACACAGGCAGGTCCAAACAGACAAAATGCACACAATGACTATAATACCCGACAAAGAGAAACACCAAGAAGTTGACAAACATACTAGCACTAACTGACAGAGACACTGAGGCTGGGGTCAGACAAACGCAGTGCGAAGGTGCGTTTAGCCACACTTTATTACGGCAGTGGTAGCAGCAAATGACGTCCAACGCAGGCCCACACACGAAGTACGGCCGCACAAAAGTTTGGCCACGCAACGCAAGCGGCAAACGAATGCATTTTTTGAAAGAATGTTGAACCGCTAGTACTGACGTACAGAGTGCGTTGCGACCGCATAGCGGCGTGTGTGCATGATTAGGAGACATCAGACGCTGCTCATGTCTGGCCAACATAATGTCCAGACACCCAAAGTTTCCTGGTTTGGATCCGTATGAAATCACGGCCGTAATTGCGCATCCTATGACCGCTATCGCGTATTCCGTGAAAAAGTAAGTCCATGCGTTCGGACGCACATTTTTACGGACGAAGCGAAAAATGCATTCGTCTGACCCTAGCCTAAAAGGTACACACAGACACTGAGAGAAACACAGAAGCATTTGACAAACACAAACACACACACACAGACACACACACACAGACACTGTGGCATTGTGGCAAAGAAACTGACAGATGCACAGATAGAAACAAAGACACAGATAAGATATGCAGACATTTGAGAGAGGCTGCTGTGACCGCCAAAACGTTGCTCGTTCTTCTTTTATCCAAAAACTACCACTTTTAACAATATGAGTAATCTATAACTTCCAGCTAGATCAGACTAGGGCCTGCTACGTGTCTGAGTGTTTTCATAATTTCAGGGATCTTTAATTCTCCATCTCTGACATCATGTTTGCAATATATTCAAGTTTCATGATTTAATGATAAGGAGCTTCTTTGCATGGCTTTACCTTAACTAGTCTTCTGTTTATTGTGTATCAAGCATGGATTGGAATATATATTTACAATTTATGTACATATTTGCCAGCCAATTAACTTTTTTAATGTACGAAAACAATTATTTTCATCAAAACTTAAGTCTGTCTTGTCATGTCTGAAAGAATTGATTTATTTCCTTCGGAAATGCTATTGAAATCAATTTAGACACATTCTGCCCATAATTTGTACGCGGTTTCCCTTGCAGCAAACAAACATAATTATTTTTCCTCCTAAGATGGTTTCTCATAGAATGGCAAATTACTCTTAAATTGATTCTTAAATAAAACTGTAAAAAAGTGCGTTTTCTGTCTTAGACTTCCTAGATAGAATCTTAATATTTCAGTATAGGAATTAATTATTAAAACCTTTTTTAATTTGAATATCATTTCCCAAAGATTAAACAGGAGAGTATAGCTACGTTACAAAATAGATCTCAAGTGACATACCAGAATTTGGGCAAGTATTTTTACCAGGAAGGATACATTGAGATTTCTCTCATTTTCAAGTATGTTCTGGGTGGCGAGTATGTACCGTTAGGTGTCTTGCCCAAGGTCACTTAGGCTAGGGTCAGACTGAGGCAGTGCGAACGCGCGTGCAGGCGCACTTAATCACGGCCGCACTAGCAGCAAATGACGGGCAATGACGGCCAATATACGAAGTACGGTCGCACGAAAGTCCGGCTGCGCAACGCAAGTGGAAAATGAACGCATTTTTTCGAGAACGTAAAACTGCTAGTACTGACGTACAGAGTGCGCTGCGTCCGCTAGAGGCGTGTGTGCGTGAATTGGAGATGTCAGACGCTGCTAATGTACGGCCAACATAATGTCCAGACGCAAAAAGTGTTTTATTGATGATCCGTACAAAATCACGGACGAAAAATGCGCATCGTATGACCGGTATCGCGTACTCCGTGAAAAAATACGTCCATTCGTTCGAACGCACTTTTTCACGGACAACGTGAAAATGCGTTCGTCTGACCCTAGCCTTACTGGAGAGGTGCTCTTTGCCGGGATCGAACCTGTGTCTCCACAGCCTCTCTCCACAGTTATAGAGATGTTACCTCTACTCCACCCAGCCGGTAATGAATGTAGATACTCGAGTATACAGCTATATTTTGGTGACAAAAATTTACCTTAAAATTGGAGGGTTATATTCGAGACATCTGCATTGCGTGTAAAAAAAAAACAAACAAACCCACCTTGCCTTGCTCTGGATCCCACGTCTCCCGGAAGTTCCGGTAGTCTCGCTGAAATAAACGCAGGCTCCCTGATTCTTGCATACACTGCAGGGACTCCTGGATTCGGGAGAAGTGGGATCCATCATGGCACGCTCGGTTCAAGCCTATCATTCGCTCGCCTCCGCCAGCCATATAATCACTAGTAAAGATGGGCGGCTGGCGGCTTCATACTTGGTAACAACTGCAATCATTCTAGAGCAGGGCATCCTGGCCTGAAGGGTAGCCTGACTGTGTTAAGAGCACCTGGAAGGATTTTAATTGTTTACCGGTACAGTAAAATTTTGCTGCTCGTGTTATATTCGAGTCTTGAGTATGCTCTCATTTTCATAAAAAAATCTCTATCCATCGCGTTATATTCGGGTCGCGCTATACTCGAGTATCTACGTAATATTGGTATTTTGGAATGTGTTGGTTTTCAAAATTTGCATGAGGTTTTTTTTTCCTCAATTTAAAATTTTTATTTTCATAAAAGAAAAAATTAACATGGGGGTACAGAAACTATACATAACAGGGGAAGACAGTCAAAATTACAATAAAGCAGAAGCCACCATCATCCATTATTCAAGGGAGAGAGAGTTTGAGGGGGTTGACAATGGTGCGAAAATAAAAAAGGAGGAGGGAAGGCCAAAAACATAACCAGGGCCACCAAACCGAATTTGCATGCGTTTTAATTGTGTGTTCACCTATTTTTATTCAGAGTTTCTGTAAGTGCCTCTAAAGAAGATTCACATACTTATTGTCACAATCATTCATTCTAAAGCTGGGGCCACATAAGCGCAGACATACTTTGCACAGATGTACTTGAGGACACCATATGATGCACTTGAACTTTGACGGTAAGATTAAAAAATTCTAGAAATATGGAAGCTGAGGAAGCCACTAACGTTATTGAGTGCTCATCTGACATCCTGTACTCCCACATATAGAAAACATTGGGTCAGTAGACCTGTCTCGACACGTGTCCTAGCGTTCTGATACTGACCAAAAAATCTGTGTCTGTTCTCTTATGCATGAAAACGTGTGTGAGTATTCTGTGTGTAGTTCCCTACATGATCCATCAAAACGTTATGACTGTTGTGACAGTGGGGTTTATTCAGAGAGATCCAAAATGTCACCGAAATGTACCTGGACACTGAATTTCAGCGAACAGGGACATTTCGGTGCCATTCCACTATTCAGAGAGCAGGCAATTCGCCAAATCATGGCGATTTGCCTGCTTGTACGGTACCTGGTCGAGGGCAGTGAAATCCCCCATAGAGAAGCAATGGTTCGTCTATTCAGACAACACCGAACAGCTGAGGAATGTCAGTGAAGTGCCCTGTCATTTGGTGGTTTCATTCGTCAGGTTTATTCAGGCGAATCCCACAGACTTCAATGTTGAAAATATTCCAGTTTTAATTCAATATCTAATAAATCATTTATCATTTTTTTCTGCAGTAAAAAGTCTCTTTATTTATAGATATTTTAGGATCTTTTAGGCATTTATTGGGGATTTTTTTTGTCAAAATTAGTTTTTCCATTTATTTTAAATTGTTTTTTCAATTTTCTGTAACAGACCTTTTTATTATCATTCATTGGATCTTATATGTAAATTCCAGACTTTTCCGTTCATTCGTTTTTTTGCAAACAGAGTTTCAAATTTCAAACTTTCAAGCAAACAGTTTTTTTATTTTCACCACGTGAGCTGTGATCGGCGGCTGCTCGGATTTTTCCGGCGTGTTCCGCTTGGTATTTTGCGGCGGTTTTGGTGAGTGTTCGGCAAGTTTTCGGCGGGTTTGCGGCGAGTATTCCCTGCACTACGGGGGCCCTGCGGTGCTTGCTGAATACACTGCAGGGTCAGCGAACTAGGAATAGCCGACTCATCCCGAGGTGCAGGGAACGAGACGTCACCGAACGTGTGGTGACTTTTCGGATCTCTCTGAATAACCCTGAGTGTGAGTAGGTTTATTAGGCGGATGGAATAAGCCCTTTTCCCCCCCCAACGGGTTATTTTTCAGCTAAATCGGTGGGGAAGCAGAACAGTACAAAGTGTAAAAAATACAGTATATATGCAAATTTGCTGTAGCAGTAATACATAGATAACATTACAGAAACAGGGTGTGTCAGTATAAAACACTTAGCTGGCTCCAATACAGGGAGAAACATAATACACAGCACATAGGGTGCTTCTAAAGCTAATAAGAACTGTGGGATGGCTAGGGAGAAGTTAAGCTGAAGTCCTAATGAAGTGGAAATAGACTGGAAGATGGCCGCCATTATAAGCCAGGCGACCATCTTGTTCAGAATATTGGTTCACTTGAGAATAATTAGGTAGTTTGTAGTTGAAAGTACAATCAGGCATACATAGAGATTTAGGAATGTGCTGAGATTAGCAGAAAAATAATTAAAGTGCTGAGAAAGATCTCTGCTGTTTCCCGGGACAGAAGAAAGATACATCAAGGACGTTGGGGCCCGCAGAAATACAAAGGAGTATAGAGATCAGACCAGGTGCCATCTGCAACAAATAATTGAGGAAGCTAGGGAACCAAGCACAGCCCGGGACAGTAGGAGTGACTAATCATGATTTACGGTTACTAACCCAAGGTTTGCTGATTTACGGCCAATTAATGAAATACTTTTTTGTATTAGACTAAGGGAGGTATTAACCCACGTGGGGTGGGATAGTGTCACAGGGAGGTGGATTAATTGGGATGTAGCTAATTATGTTTTCAGGGTATAAGACCCCTGGCTGGGGGGGAACTCGGGGCTCAGTCTTTGCGATTTAATCCTGTCTGAGCATTCTGTGACGTCACAATAAAAGTTTGCCTTTCCTGAAGAGACTCGTGTTCAGACAATCCTTGCTGGTGTCCGGTCCGGCCTCGTCCTGAGTGAACCAAGTGGATTCCGGTAACATTTCTGGGGGCTCGATAGCCGGGATACGGGCCCTTGCCGGCACGGTAACGATTGCTGGACACTGTAGCGGTTGACTGCAGGTGCGAGTGATCCCGCTGGTTGGGCGTCCGTTGAAGGTGAGCTGACATCTGCAGGCGCCAAGCAGGATTTCCTGTACAGTGGATTTCGCCTCGTCCCAAACGGACCCCCTGCCCGGGAAGCTGGGACACCCCTGAGTCCGAGGAAACAGTGAACAGCGCGGCGACAGGTAAAGTGTCTTCTATGTTTGTATGTCTAATGGAAAGGGAAATACCGGTATAAAGGGAAACGTCCGACCGAAGTTGGATAAGGAGATCCGCGGCCACGGTCTCGTTAGCATATCCCGAACCCGCCGCCGAAAGCACGGTCAAGCAAAGGGGCCAGAGTGGCAAGCGCATGTCTGGACTCGGGGGATCGGATGTTAACCAAGGGGTAGAGTCTGTATGTGAGGGAGAAGGGAACCACGTGGAGTTGCACAGTCATAGTCAGTGTTTGTAAATAAAGCTTCACCACGTGGGCAAAGGAAAGGAGGAGAGATTTTCTGTGACCGGGCTTAGAGCCCTGTGTCAGTGCTAGTGTGTATGTCGTGTAGTGAAGAGGGCTCATTGGGGCCAGCGGTAGCTGCAGAGATAGTGGTGCCGAGTGGGTAGAATTACTCATAGGCAAATTGGAATTGCAGACGGGAGTGTAGTTATAGAACGGGGTGCACATAGTCACAAGCAGTCAAGAGTTAGAGCTCAATTAACGGTGTATAAGGAGCCAAAAGGGAGGGACCGAGTACCCTCGGCTAGTGGAAAGAGTTGAATTGTTTATGTATTGTTTTGTGTTGAAAGTATCTGGTACGGTATGGGTTGTAATTGATTGCTGAGACTGCTGTGAGTGAACGAGCGCCTACATTGCGAGAAAGCAAACTTGAGAGTGGACTCCCAAAGTACGTTTCCGGCTCAGGCGACTGCAGTCCGGCTACTGACGGAGGAAGCGGGTCAGATATATACGAATTGCTGACTGAAGTACCAGACTGTAAATTCTAAGTGTTGTTGCTAAAGAGTATTGAAAAAAAAAAAAAAGTAACAATGGGTAACGGATCATCCAAGCCAGGGAAGGTAAAGAAGGATGAGACGCCCCTAGGGTATATGGTGCGAAATTTTGAAGCACTATATACAACACATGATTATGGTGTAAAATTAACTAAAGAAAAGTTAACGGGAATGTGTACAATGGTGTGGCCACTGCTGGTTCCAGAGTGGCCAGAGCAGGGGTCAATGGACCCGGAGCTAATACAGAAAGTGCATTCCCAGGTCACCGGGAAATGCGGACAGCCGGAGTAATACCCATATATAGATATATGGAAGTATTGTGTAAGGGATAAAAGTCATTTTATAATGATGGCGGGACACAACAAAAAGCAGGTACCCCCCAATAAAGAAAATAATAAAAAGAAAAGACCGGTGTTGGTAGAACAGCCAGAAGAGATTGATTCCCTGTCCTCGCCCTACTCATCACATTATAGGGCAGCTAGAGAAGTTTTGGGTGCCGCGGCTGTGCGGGCGGAGGGGAGGAGGGTGGCGGCTACGGCTCCACCGGCTCCCTCCACTCCGCCGGGCGGAGTTGCAGAAGAGGAAGAGGGGGCAGTGGGTGGAGGAGATAGAGAGGTCCCACCAGGAAAGATCGAAATGCCCGATGGGAGTATGTATAAATTGGTAGACCGAGAAGACAGTGATGATGGTGATGAGAGTGAAGGTGTAAAGCAAGGTGCTACCACTCGCGCAGCGAGTAATGTATATAAACCCCGAGATCTATATCAACACAACCCCGGTAAGAGTAAAAAGCAGATGCCCCTACGGGAAGTGCCAGGTCCCTTACTGGAAAACGGAGCACCTGGGCCAGGACAATACACATATGTCCCATTTACAACGATAGATCTGTTTAATTGGAAAACACACACACCACTGTATTCCACTAATCCCGTGGCAGTGACCAGTATAATAGAGTCAATAATGCTCACACATAACCCCACATGGGCAGATTGCCAGCAACTAATGCTGACAATGTTTACTACTGAGGAAAGAGCCCGAATAAATAGTAGCGTGCGAAACATTTTACTTGCCCAAGCTGTAGAAGATGCCAGAGCCCAGCCAGAAGCGTGGGCAGAGGAACACTACCCCAAAACAGATCCCAAATGGCCGTACAATACCGCTGCAGGCATTGCCCATTTACAGACGTACCGCACAGCGGTAATAATGGGTGTTAAAGCGGGAGGGAAGAAACCCACAAACATGGGGAAAATAGCAGATGTTATGCAAGAGTATAAAGAAACCCCAAGTGCATTTCTAGAAAGGTTACTAAATGCATACAGGATGTACAGTCCTATTGACCCTGAAGCAGCGGAGAATCACAGGTTAATTAATTCTTCCTTTGTGGGTCAGTCACAGAGAGACATACAGAATAAAATACAGAGACAAGATGGGTTTTTGGGTAAAGGTATTAGCGAATTGGTAGAAATCACTAATAAAGTGTGCTATAACCGGGATTTAGAAGAAAAACGGGATGAGATGAGGAAGCAGAAGGGACATACAGGGGTGGTCGGATATATGGGAAATGGAGGGAGAGGTGCCCCAGACAGAGGGAGAGCGAGGGGACGTGGGGGTAGAGGTAGGGGAGCCCCTAGGGCACCCCTGGGGCCCAATCAGTGCGCCTGGTGCCGGGGCAAAGGTCACTGGAAAAATGATTGCCCGGCATTTCTGGCTAAATTTGGGGTGCCGGGGGAAGCTGAGGAGTCGGGAGGTCAGGCCCCTAATGGTCAAGTAACAAACGGCAGATATGAGAGAAATGATGGTGCCGGTGCAGGATTTGTTGGGTTGGCGGGGACATCATTTGAAGGGCAAGGTACATATTGACACAGACCTGGGCCCATCCCGCTCGGTAATCACGAGTCCACGGTCACTATGAGAGTGGGGAATAAAGATGATATTTTTATGGTTGACACCGGTGCCGAATATTCTGTTGTAACACAGCAAATTGCTCCCCCGATGGGAAGTGAGGTTGATATCGTGGGAGCAATGGGGGTATCCACAAAGTACCCCTTTCCTGCTCTGCTCTGCATAAATATTGTCCATGTGATTCAGTATGGGTAAAAGAGTGGAGAAATGATCCATTAGGCCCAAAATGGAGAGGTCCTTACTTTGTCCTGTTATCAACCCCTACAGCAGTAAAGGTTGCCGAGGTGGTCCCGTGGATACATCACTCCAGAGTGAAGGTAGCTGCAGCCAATCCTGAACCAGTATGGAAGGTGGTCCCCCAACGAGACCAATCCACTGAGGTTAAAGCTATCAAAGACCACAGTCATGAGCCCTTGAGAGATTCGACTGAAAGCATCCAAGATACTCAACCTATGGGTGTTCTGATGGATACAGCGAGATCCAATTATCCACTGATGGAAAATGCTGAGAGGGTTATTTTTAGGGGCCCAGCCCCAACCCGTGATCAACCGGAAATGTCTTTTGTTCTTGAAATTCCGGCGGGGAGGGATTGGGTTTATGTGACTGCGAAGAGATTTGCCCAAGGGTTTTTGACAGTGGGGGCAATTCTGGTACTGATTTTGTTTCTTGCACATCTGATTTATGGACTGTCATGTGGAGCATGTCCTAAGTGTCCAAGTATCACCAAAAATCAGAACGGCACCCACCCGGTGATGGAGAACCGTACCGTGTGGAGACAAAAGCGAGAGGCGTCGTCTGGAACTAAGCTGAAAGGACACCTACTTGTGCAATTTAAATATGATTATGCTAAAAAGTCCGGACAGACCACATGTTGGATGTGTAGTAGACTGCACCCAGAGACAATTCATATACCATTCACATCTGTCCCAATGAATTTGAATATGTTTGCATCAGAAAATGTTACAGTACAGACAGTTGATATGTCAAGAGAGAAACCAGAACCATTCAGTCCTGGGCATCCTAGGACCAGTGTATCAACCAGAGTGGTGTTTTCAACTAGGCCCAGATAGAGAGATAAGTAACGAGGGTGGGGTGTGCAACTCAAGTCAGTTCAATTGGACATCGCACATTTATATATTCAGAACAGGACTGAGGGCACATTATATATATATACGATGTAGGGAGTTTACTAGAGAACAGGAGGAAGAGATTGCGAACACAACCAATGGAAGGCAGGATGTAGGGGAGATGATGAGATGATTGAGACAGTTTGCAATAGCGATAACAAAGGGAACACTATATTCATCACCATTTATAGTGAAAGGAGGATATCAGGTGTGTTGTAAAGGAGTGTGCTACACATGGGTACCACATACAGTGACGGGAATGTGTTATTTGGCTAAATTGATCCCGATCCAGAAGGTAAGGGGGGAGGACACTAATTCAGATACAATACTTCACCCTAGGTACCCACTGGTGTTTGAGAGACCGAAGAGAGAGTTGTTTAAGAAAGCGGATCGAGTGTGGGCTTGGTTTCCGGCCTGGACTGGATGGGGAAGAGAGTTGATGGCAAGAATGAACAGTTATGCCAGTCTGATGGATGAGATTTTGAATAAGACTAGTTGGGACATCCAGCTGTTGAATCTGGAAGTACGAGAGATTCGAAAGGTGCAAATGATACACAATATGGCACTGGAACAGATTAGCGCAGCTTTGAATGGATTGTGTGAGATGACAATGCACTATGAATGTTGCACTTTCATCAAGAATGCTACACATGATGTCCCTGACTATTATCAGGTAATTCAAGATTACCAAGAAAAGGTAGCACAGTTACAGGACACAGCAAGGAGGATCGCTGCTGAAGGCTGGAGTCCACTTCGTGGGTTTGGAGCAATCGGAGATTGGTTTGGATCCATTCTGAGATTTATTTCACAGATTGGATCTATGATTCTGATGGTAGTGGTGATCTTGGTTGTAGGGGCACTACTGTATCGTATAGGGCTTTGCCTATGGCCACTATGCAAGAAGGCACTGACACCCACACAGACACAAAAGATACCACTGATTATCCCACAAGGTATGTTCCCAACGAAAATAGGCTCCCCAAAGTATGAGGAACTTGAGAATAAAACTAGTGAGGTGTAGTGGCTACAAGTTTCAGGAGGAGAGCCTGAGGCTTGAGCCAAGGGGGTAATGAAGTGGAAATAGACTGGAAGATGGCCACCATTATAAGCCAGGCGACCATCTTGTTCAGAATATTGGTTCACTTGAGAATAATTAGGTAGTTTGTAGTTGAAAGTACAATCAGGCATACATAGAGATTTAGGAATGTGCTGAGATTAGCAGAAAAATAATTAAAGTGCTGAGAAAGATCTCTGCTGTTCCCGGGACAGAAGAAAGATACATCAAGGACGTTGGGGCCCGCAGAAATACAAAGGAGTATAGAGATCAGACCAGGTGTCATCTGCAACAAATAATTGAGGAAGCTAGGGAACCAAGCACAGCCCGGGACAGTAGGAGTGACTTATAATGTTTTACGGTTACTAACCCAAGGTTTGCCGATTTACGGCCAATTAATGAAATACTTTTTTGTATTAGACTAAGGGAGGTATTAACCCACGTAGGGTGGGATAGTGTCACAGGGAGGTGGATTAATTGGGATGTACCTAATTATGTATTCAGGGTATAAAACCCCTGGCCGGGGGGGGAACTCGGGGCTCAGTCTTTGCGATTTAATCCTGTCTGAGCATTCTGTGACGTCACAATAAAAGTTTGCCTTTCCTGAAGAGACTCGTGTTCAGACAATCCTTGCTGGTGTCCGGTCCGGCCTCGTCCCGAGTGAACCAAGTGGATTCCGGTAACACTTCCCGAAGATGCTTCTCATAGAGGAGAGAGATAGTGGCTAGATGCCACATTCAGCTCCTGTGATAAGGAAATGAGGTTCTTCCTCCCACAATCCTTTGCTGTAGCAATTAAGAATGTGAACAGCCAGCCCACGGGATCCTGGGAAGGCTAAATACCAGGGTGGTATGAACTAAATGGCCACTAGATGGTGCTGACATGTGACACATTTCTATGTAGACATTTCTAAACCATCTGCCCTGGAGGTAGCACAATTACGGCTGATGGGCATTGCATGATACATGCCACCCGACAGCATGCAGAATCACTACAATGCATTTAACAGATCCAAAAAGAAGGTCTGGTGAGCAACAATAATTTCCCTGCTGCAGCATATAAATAATAATGTTTTAGGGCAAGACCTATCAATGCGTCCCTTAAAACATGGTCCACACGGTACCCTAATAATCATCCACTTACATACTTTGAATAACCCCCAGCATAAAATGTTTAAAATTAAGCAATATATCAGAATTAGGATATATGTGGATAAAGGATACATACACTGCATATTATAATTAGTGATGGGCTGAACACCCCCCGAAAAAGTTCGACCGCAAACTCGAACACAATTCGAACACAATGCAAGTCAATGGGGCTCAAACGTTTGAAAATTAAGGCCCCCTCCAAGAGGGCATATATGCAAGATATTGGCCATAAAAGGTGTATGGGGGTCTGGGTACTGCCCTGGGGGACAGGAAACAATGAAAAAGAAAAAAACATTTTTTAACCCTTTCACTGCTGAGTGCTGGGCCATTTCAACGCTGTACGCTGAGCTAATTTTTACCACCTTTGCTCATGTTTAAACGTGATTTGAAGCCATGGGAAATGTTTGACCAACAATGAGTGGGAAATGTTTGAGCAACAAGGAGTGTAAAATGTTTGAGCAACAATGAGTGGGCAATGTTTGAGCAGCAAGGAGTGGGAAATGTTTGAGCAACAATGAGTGGGAAATGTTTATGAATCCACTCGATGGAGTCCACTGAGCCAGACTCCGGCGGTCACATGACCTGCCGGATCTCACCTCACAAGATCTGGCCGGTCGGCATAGTGATACGCAGGGGGAGACTGAAGAACTTCTTCCCCCAGTCTCTCCCTGCTCCCGCTGGATGGAGGAGGCGGCTGGAGCCGTGGTCCTCGCCGCGGGACAGGAGGTGAGTATACAATACTTTTTAAAAAATTTCTGGCTGGTGTTAACGGATTCTGCAGAAGCGGAATCCTTTAACACCAAGTCCTGTCTCTGGTTAACTTTCCGCTAACCAGAGCTGGGCGTTAATCAGCGTTAGGACTTTGTACTTCTAACGATGATTAACACTTTGCTCTCCCCATGTTAAGAATAGGGAGGGCAAAGTACAGTAACCTCGCGCTGAAAAGCGCAAGGTACCAAATGCAAATGGGTTACTTATCCCGGATTAACCTGGATTGTAATATGCGGTAGACACCGCAGCTAACGTTATTGCTCACGCAGGTGAGTGTTAACGTTAGCACATAGATTGTAATGTGGCCCTGTGTTTCCACTGAATATCAGCTGGAGTCCTAACTATAAGTCATCTGGCATGTAACAAGTGGCTATAAATGAAAAATACTGTATAAATTGGCCACTAGTACTTTTCCTAGACTGGTATAGATGTTCAATGCTGAACTCCACAGGATGAAGAGACAGCGATTTTCTTCTCTGGGAACTCAGAGAAGGAAATTGGAAATCCTTTGCAAATAAATAAATAAATAAATAAATAAATTGGAAATGTAGCAGTGATGGTTTAGTTAGCATGCCCATGGGCCTTGACAAATGCCCTGAACAGCTTTTATGAGCACATGTAGGAATCTCTGTGTATGCATGAAAAGGCCTCTTCTAGGCGAATGTGAGCAATCTGTCTGCCTACTACCTTTGAGATTTTGTTTCTACCTTTTAAAAGAGAGGCACTTGCTGCAAACAACTTTTATCGATTTAGATTAAACTGTCTGGATACTGATTGCCTGGAGGTGATGCACTGCGTAGCCTTTCCAAAGACCTGCATTGTGCTGATTTCTAGATGGTACGATCCACACTACAACCTTGTAATTAGAGCTGTTATTCATCAGGGGCTTTTTTCACATTTTCTATGGTTTGGTAAGCTATTTATTTATATGATAACGCGCTACACGGAGAGGAGAAGTGCTGTATTTAACTGCAAGAAAACCTTCACAGGCACAGCACTGAGAACTAGAGCAAGGTTTCTCAGGCACACAAGCTAAGATCCCCCACCCCCATGTCTGCATGGAATACAGGTGTGCAGGTCATTTTCTGTATGGCGTGGGAGTGAATGGGGCTTAATAAGCCTGGGTTCACACTTGAGCGTATCTCATATGCGCGTTTTACGCGCGTTTTTGTCAGGCGTTTTATGAGCGCATTACCTGGCTTTTTCGTGCATTTTTGACAATTAGAAATTTTTGATTGACTACAGAGGCGTCCAATGAAAAATACTTCCTGTCTTACGGAGGCGTCCAACGAAAAATACTTCCTGAGATGCACCATTTCCGTTTCCTGTGTCTTTGTTTAACAGAGGAGTGTGTTGTTTGCAGTCTGTTAACATGGATATCTACAAACGACGAACAGTTTGCAGACATGTACACACATAGATGTATATAATGAACCAACAAATAACCTTACGTATGGTAATGAACACTGCACACATGTACCTTTTGCTTCTTTCACTTGCTTGTACATACGCGTGTTTTTGATGAAAAAAACATGCAAACGCCCATTTCAGCGCGTTCACGTTGAAGTCTATGGCCAAAAACGTGCTGTAATACGCCCAAAAGAAGCTCCTGTACTTCTTTGGGTGTAGGGAATTTTACATCGCGTTCCTACGCGCTGTAATATGCCCAGGCGGGAACAATGCCCATAGGAAATAATGGAATTTCAGTGTTTGAGTGTGTTACAGCGCGTAGGAACGCGCTGTAAAACTCCTAGGTGTGAACCAGGCCTTAGACTGTGGGGGTTATTCAGAGAGCACTGAAATGTTGCCAACATTTCAGTGCTCTCTTGTTCCCTGCACTTCCCTGCACTTTGGGGAATCAAAGTTCTCCATCCTGTGGTGAATTCAGCATTCACTGCAGGGTCCCTGGAGTGCAGGGAAAACCTGTCGAAAACCTGACGAACAACTGCTGAACACCCACTGAAAACCCACCGGAACCACTGCAAAATACACACCGAACACGTCAGAAAAAGCCGATGAGCCGTTGAACACAGCGCAGACCAGCTGCTGTAAAAAGCCGAGAAGCTGATGATCAGGGTAAAAAAAAAAATATTTGAATGTGTGAAAATTGAAACAGTGTTTGCAAAAAACTACTCAACAAAAATGCCTGGAATTTACATATGAGGTCCTATGAATGATAATAAAAATTTCTCTTACAGAAAAAAGAAAAAGGGGTTAAAAAAAACCAAAAAAAAGATCCTAAAACATCTATAAATAGAAAGACTTTTTACTGCAGACTAAAATAATAAACAGTTTATTTGGCGAACTGTCTGCTCTCTGACTAGCCGAATGGCCAGGAAATGTCACCGTACAGGGAAGCTCACTGTTCGACATGCGACATTTTGGGGCCAGATCGGCTCTCATTGAATAACCCTGTGTGACTGAGTGAAATGGGAATTACCATGTGATTGGCTTAGTGAGATGGGACTGGCTGTGTGGTTGGTTGGTCGAGTGAAGTAGGAATGAAAGTGCAAATGGCTAGGGGCCCTATTCCAAGGTTGGTGTTAACCTAACCAGAGCTGTTGTAAACTTATCAGAGCTATTACAGTCTATGGAGTTGTTACTTTTACAACAACCTTGGAATCGGGCCTTAAGGTGGCTGTATTTACTATGATAAAAAAAATGTTTGCAATCTAAAATAAATAATAAATATGATATGTGTATTGTTAGTGTTTCGTGCTGCTGAGGCATTTGTGCAAATGATTCTCGGATACAGAACTAAGGATAAGAGTGGTGCTGGTTTTATTATAATATAGCAGGCAGCTGAATGACCGATGCTCACAAAAGAGGCCAACTGCCAACTGACACAGACAGTGCAGATCACCAGACAATTTGAACACCGGCATATGACTGGTTAGCATATACATATGCAAATATTACTATATACTGTACTGTTTTCATTCCTAGGTGCCAGGGAGTATAATATCAGAATGGGATTGATGGCAGTTTGTTTGGCATACTAGTGGCAGGCATGACTTGATGCTTCTGTAACAGAGTTTATAATCCTCAGGGGTGAAGTTGTTGTTTTTTATTCAATCACTTTCTTGTTCTTTGAAGTTAGTTTGATATCTGGTTTTCTTTTGATTCTGCTCCAGTTTAAACTAAACCTGTATTTTATTTATTAAAATAAACTCCACATTTAAAAAGAGGACAACATGTAGCGAGGAACTACATGCAAAAAATATCTAACATTACCGTAATAATATTTTAGACAATAAACCAGGATAAAGTTGAAATCGATGGGGGGGGGGGATTTAATATGTAGCTGATGTTTTCAAAGAGTTATTGGTCATCGGGCTAGTGATTTCTTCCACATAGATTTGCATAGAGCTGTATGGCCTCTATTAAACACAAATACCTTTAGCCTGGATCAATGCCGAATTTGGCACACAACGTTGCATGCTGGCATCCCAAGGTAAGGCAGCTTCTGGCTAGATTCTTATGTCAGTTACAAATGGTGGCAGTTGATGAGACGTTCGTGACTGGGCAGTATTACAAAGTTGGTGCTAACTTAACTATAGCTGTTGAAAATTTACCAGAGCCATTATAGCCTATGGAGCTGTTAAGTTAACAACAGCTCTGGTTAAGTTAGCACCAACTTTGTAATACTGCCCTCAGTATACACAAACAAAATACACAAACAGCCAGTATACACAAGGATTGATATTATATATGTTATGGTTAAAGGCCGAAATGTAACCGGAATCCACTTGGTTCACTCGGGACGAGGCCGGGCCGACACGAACAAGGATTGTCTGAACACGAGTCTCTTCAGGAAAGGCAAACTTTATTGTGATATCACAAATGCTCAGACAGGATTGAATCGCTAAGACTGAGCCCCGAACCCCCAGTGACATGAGGTTTTATACCCCGAATACATAATTAGGTACATCCCAATTAACCCACCTCCCGGTGACACAATCCCACCCCACATGGGTTAGTACCTCCCTTGGTTAATTACAAAGACATTCCATACATTGGTCATAAATTAACAAGCTTCATGTTAGTTTGACAGAAGATGATTTGCTGCTACGCTCAATCTGGCCTGAGCCCACCTCCCTAGAGCCTGTTTCTTATTTGTTGTAGATAAGACCTGGTCTGTTTCTACGCTCTTCTTTGTCTCGCTACAGGCCTCTGTGACCTTGGTGTATCCATTCCTCATCCTGTCCCTGTGTGCCAGGAATGGCCCGGATCTTCCTTAATTTTAATTGCTTCTCTGCTAATCTAACACATTCCTAAAATTCTATGTAAGCTTCATTCTAGTTCCAACTAAAATCTACCTAGTTATATTCAAGTGAACCAATATTCTGAACAAGATGGCCGCCTGGCTCATAATGGCGACCATCTCCTGGCCTGAATCTCCTTCATTCCCCCCTTGGCTCAAGCCTCAGGTTCTCCACCTGAGACTTGTAGCCACTACACCCCACTAATATTATTCTTGAGCTCCTCGTACTTTAGGGGACCTGTTTTTGTTGGGAACATGTTTTGTGGGATTATCAGTGGTATCTTTTGTGTCTGTGTAGGTGTCAGTGCTCTCTTGCATAGTGGCCATAGACATAGCCCTATGCGGTACAGTAGTGTCCCTACGACCAAGATCACCACCAACATCAGAATCATGGATCCAATCTGTGAAATAAATCTCAGGATGGATCCGAACCAATCTCCGATTGCTCCGAACCCACGGAGTGGATTCCAGCCTTCAGCAGCGATCCGTCTTGCTGTGTTCTGCAACTGTGCTACTTTCTCCTGGTGATCTTGAATTACCTGGTAATAGTCAGGGACGTCATGTGTGGTGTTCTTGATGAAGGTGCAACATTCATAATGCATTGTCATCTCACACAATCCATTCAGAGCCGCACTGATCTGTTCCAGTGCCATATCATGTATCATTTGTACCTTTCGTATCTCTCGTACTTCCAGATTCAGCAACTGAATGTCCATACTAGTCTTATTCAAAATCTCGTCCATCAGACTGGCATAACTGTTCATCCTTACCATTAACTCTCTCACCCATCCAGTCCATGCCGGGAACCATGCCCACACCCGATCCGCTTTCCTAATACAACTCTCTCTTCTGTCTTTCAAACACCAGTGGGTACCTAGGGTGTAATGCAGTATCTGTATCAGTGTCATCTCCCCTTACTCTCTGAATTGGAATCAGTTTGGCCAGATAGCACATTCCTGTTATTGTAGTATTGTGTAACACACCCTTTCACAACACACCTGGTACCCCCCTTTCAATATAAATGGTGATAAATGTAGTGTTCCCTTTGATATTTCTATCATCAATTGTCTCAGTCGTCACATCATATCCAGTGCACTCTGCCTGCCATTGGTCACATTCGCAACCACCTCCTCCTGGTCTTTTGTGAGTTTTCTACACCGTATATATAGAAAATTTGCCTTCTCTTTTGTGTTGAATGTGTAAATGTACGATGTCCAGTTGAACTTACTTGAATTACACAGCCCACCCTCGTTACTTGTGTCTTTATCTGGTCCTAATTGAAAACACCATTCTGGAGGGTACACTGGTCCTGTTATTGGGTACCCGGGACTGAATGCCTCTGTTTTTTCTCGTAGTGCATCAAAAGCATGTATTGTGACATTTCCTGACGCAAACATACTTAAATTCATTGGAACAGAAGCAAATGGTATCTGAATTGTCTCTGGGTGCAGTCTACTACACACCCAGCATGTGGTTTGCCCAGACTTTTTAACATAGTCATATTTGAATTGCACAAGTAAATGTCCCCTTGGCATAATCTCGGATATCGCCTCTCGTTTCTGTCTCCACATGGTACTGTTCTCCATCACCGGGTGCGTACCATTCCAGATATGGGAGATATCCACTTTCTTGGTGGTGCTTGGGCACCTGGGGCATGCTCCATGTGATAGTCCATAAATCAAATTTGCGAGGTACAAAATCAGTACCACAAATGCCCCAAATGTCAAAATCCCTTGGGCAATTCTTCTCACAGTCACATAAACCCAATCCCTCCCCACCGGAATTTCAAAAACAAAAGACATGTCTGGTTGATCAAGGGTCAGGGCCGGGCCCCTAAAAATAGCCCTTGGGGTATCCCCCGGGGGATCCCTTTGTTCCCTTGTTGGTGGATGGTCAGGCATTATTGTGTCCATCAAAACACCCACTTGTTGAATCTTTTAGGTGCTCACGACTGTGGTCTTTGTCAGCTTTAGCCTCAATGGATTGGTCTCGTTGATGACGACCTTCCACTCTGGTTCAGGATTGGCTGCAGCTACCTTCAGTCTGGAGTGATGTATCCACGGGACCACCTCGTCAACCTTCACTGCTGTGGGGGTTGATAAAAGGACAAGGTAAGGACCTCTCCATTTTGGGCCTAGTGGGTCATTTTTCCACTCCTTCATCCATACTGAGTCACCTGGACAATACTTATGCAGTGGGGGATATAGAAAGTGAAGTATATTATCTCCCACCCAAGTATTCAATTTCTGCATTGATTTACCTAACAGTACAACCTGATCATTTAGTTTAGTTTCCCCCAATGCCCGAAGGTCCCCCCTTAGTCCATTAATCAGAGGGGTAGGCCGTCCGAACATAAGTTCGTACATACTTAGCTTCAATTGGGGGGTTAGCCTGCACCTGATGTGCAATAGGACTATTGGCAGCACATCCAACCAGCCTAGTGACGTCTCTTGGCACAATTTGGACATTAAAGTCTTTAGGGTGCGGTTCATTCTTTCGACTTTTCCCGAGCTTTGGGGCCTGTAAGCTGTATGTAGCTTCCAGGTGATGCCCAACAGGCGGGCGAGCTGTTGTAAACAGTTCTGTATGAATGCTGGGCCATTATCTGACCCTATCTCGAGGGGAAGTCCATAGCGTGGTATTATTTCTTTCATTAAGCTCTTCACCACTTCCGTTGTCTTCTCTGTCCTTGGTAGCTTGTTCTTGATGAGGGTCTCCTTAAGGAAGAACCTTACCAACAGGGCTTGGTATTCTTCTGCTCCCAATTCTCCCAAGCTCACCAGTACTCGTGTGATCCTCAAATTATTATGAGGGTTGGCTGTTAGATTGTCAAAACGTGAGGCGAAATTTTCTGCTCGTTCAACTTCGGTTACTTCTGTATCTTCTCCATCCCCCCACTATTTTTACGCTGAAGAATTTCAGCATCATCTTGTATACTCTGCGGAGTCTTTGCTGAATTTCTGAGGTGTCAATCATAAGACGTGTTTCTTGGGGGTTCAGAGGAGTGGAGTAGAAATTTCGGCCTTGGAACTTTGTTGGGAAAAGCCACTGAATATAATCATAGTTTGCTTTTAATCGTTCTTAATTGTTGTGCCACTTGTGCAAAATAGTTTCAATAAATTTTAGACTTGTGCACCGATTATTTTTTCGGTTCGGTTCATTCGTATTTTGTAAATTTTTGTTTCGGTTCGTTTCGGCCGATTTCCGTTTCGGTTCGTTTCTTTTTCGTTTCGTTTTTCGTATCGACTTTTTTTCGTAATTTCGGAAATTTTCGTGTTTTTCAGAACGTCTGTTCTCCTCGTTTCAAAGTGTCTATTCGTTTTGACGTAAACTAATGCAGGGTTATCCAAAGAGATTCGAATTGCTTGAGAAAGGTAACCGAACGCTGAAAATCAGCGTTCGGTTACCTTTCCTGGCCATTCGGCTATCCAGAGAGCAGGCAATTCTCCAAATACTGGCGAATTGCCTGCACATACGGTGCCTGTTCGGTCCCTGTTCGAGGGCAGTGAATCCCCATGAAAAAGCACTGCTTCGGCTATTCAGAGAACACAAACCAGCAGTGAAAGGTTCCCCTAATGCCCTGCCATTCGGTGGTTTAATTCGGCAAATTTATTCAGGAGAATCCCATAGGCTTCAATGTTAAAAATATTCCCGTCTTAATTCAATATCTAATAAACCGTTCATTATAAAATTCTGCAGCAAAAAGTCTCTTTATTTATAGATTTTTTAGGATACTTTAAGCATTTTTCTGAATTTTTAAAAAAAAATGTAAAAGTCCGATTTTTTTTTATTTTTTTTTTCAGTTTGCTTATTTTTTTTGTAACAGCCCTCTTTATTATCATTCCCTGGACCTCCTGTGTAAATTTCAGACATTTTCGCTCAGTAGTTTCTTTGCAAACAGCGTTTCTTTTTCCCAGATTCATACAAATGGTTTTTCTAATTTATTCACCTCCCTCTGTCTACGTCACAGCTGCTTCGGCTCTGTGTGATTCGGCTCCTTTTCGGCTCCTGTTCGGCTCCTGTTCAAAGGTTAATCCAGATGTTTTTGCTTGTTTTCAGCGTGCATTCGGTTAGTGTTCGTCAGGTGTTCGGGAGCTTTTCCCTGCAATTCGGGGACCCTGTGGTGTTTGCTGAATACACCGCAGGGTCACCGAAATGCAATCGGCAAAAGGAACCGAATTGAAGAGAACGAAAAGTCACCGAACGTGCGGTGACTTTTCGAATCTCTTTGGATAACCCTGATGGTTTTTCGGATCCGATATTTCTGTCGATACGATAATTCTGCCATTGAGATTTCTCATGTTTTACAAAGAGGATACATTGAGATTTCTCTGGTTTCCCGGGAAGGATACATTGAGATTTCTCTGGTTTCCCTGGAAGGATACATTTAGATTTCTCTGGTTTTACAAGAAGGATACATTGAGATTTCTCTGGTTTCACAAGAAGGATACATTGAGATTTCTCTGGTTTTCCAGGAAGGATACATTGAGATTTCTCATGTTTACAAGAAGGATACATTGAGATGGGAATGATACAAAATTACAGAATCAGCGATATAACCAAAAAATACGTTGCCTGAAATTACTGAAATGGAACCGAAATCAGGAATGGAGCCGAAATTACGAATGGAACGAAAATGATTTTCGATTTTACACATTTCTAGTCCATTCGAAAATTCCGAACAAATTTTCGTTTCGTTTCGTAAATTTTTCGGATCTGCCGTTTTCGGATCTGAAAATTTTCGGAAAATCGGCCGAATCCGAATGCACGAATCGGGTAATTTCGTGAAAATTCCGAAATTCCGAAATCCGAAACGCACATCCCTAATAAATTTGCCTTTTGGTTCAAATTTTCTCCAATTCATGTAGAATTCGTAATTAGGCATGGGAAATTGAGCCTCTTTCTTGCAGAACAGGACCTTGGCTTGATCAGGTGGTATTAATGGTTTTGCAGCAGCTTTTGCGGCTTGGTCAGCGCGCCTGTTGCCTTTTGGGATTTCATCATGACCTTTTTGGTGGCCACGACAGTGCATAATACTGACAGCACTTGGTTTCCATACAGCTTCCAGAAGGGCTGCAATTTCAGCAGCATACTTGATTTGTTGTCCTGAGGAAGTAAGTAGGCCTCTTTCTTTGTAGAGTGCACCATGTGCATGGACAGTCATAAAGGCATATTTGGAGTCAGTATAGATGTTCACTCTTTTGCCTTCAGAGATTTCCAGGGCCCTGGTCAGGGCTGTTATTTCAGCCAGTTGTGCTGACGTATGTCTTGGTAGAGGATTTGCTTCAATAATTTCTTCTGCTGAGACAACTGCATAGCCGGAGACTTTCTTCCCATCATCCATGTAACTGCTACCATCAGTGAACAACTGTAGATCGTATTTGGCTAGGGGTACGTCTTTCAAATCTGGCCTGCTACTGAATACTTCTTCCATGACTTGGAGGCATTCATGATTTGGATCCTCTTCACAGTCAGGCAATAATGTAGCTGGGTTTAGGTAGCGATGAGGTCCAGATGAACCCGTGAATTCTCACATATCATAGCTTGGTACTTTGTCATCCGGCTATTACTGAACCAGTAACCTCCTTTCACATCAAGCAGGGCTTTTACTGCATGTGGTACTTTGACATGACGGACTTGTCCAAGGGTCAGCTTGTCTGCTTCTGCTATCAGCATTGCGGTTGCTGCCACTGCTTTCAGACATGGGGGTAGGCCGCAGGCCACAGGGTCGAGTTGCTTGGATAGGTAGGCCACAGGCCTTGGCCATGAGCCAAAGTTCTGAATCAGCACTCCGGTGGCTGTTTGGTTGTGTTCATGCACATACAGCTGGAAGGGCTTGCTGTGATCTGGCAGACCCAGTGCTGGAGCTTCCATCAGGAGAGTTTTTAATTTCAGGAAAGCTGCTGTTTGTTCTTCTTCCCAGAGGAAGGGGTCATGCTCTTCCCCCCTTGGTGGCTTGATGAAGGGGCTTAGCAATGTCTGCAAAGTTGGGGATCCACAGGCGGCAGAAGCCTGCAGCTCCTAGGAATTCACGGACTTGTCTCCTTGTCTTTGGTTGGGGTATTCGGCATACTGCTTCTTTTCTTTCTGCCCCCAATGCACGCTTGGTACCTGTTAATTGAAAACCTAAGTATTTTACACTTTGTTTGCATATTTGTGCTTTCTTTTTGGAAACTATGTAACCTGCAAGGCACAGCAGATGCAGCAGGGCTTTTGTGGCGGAGAGACAGTCTTTTTCTGTATGGGAAGCCAGCAATAAATCATCTACATACTGTAGTAAAACAACCTTGTCTGGCTGAGCGTTGAAGGACAGGAGGTCTTGGCTGAGCGCGCAGCCATTGTAGATTCCTCCCACTGAAAAATAAAAAAGGGGTTGGCTTGCCGGAGCGAGACGGATGCAAAAAAAAAAAGCGTCTCTTAAATCAAGCACTGTATAATATTTTGTATCACCAGGAATTAATAAATTGTATAGATTGGAAACCACAGGGTGTAGGGTCACTGTGGCTTCATTGACGGCCCGTAAATCTTGGACTGGGCAGTACTCTTGTGTGCCCTCTTTCTGTACTGGCAACAGTGGTGTGTTCCACGGTGACACGCAGAATTTCAATATCCCGTGGTCTTTAAATCTCTGCAAATGTGTCTGTATATTTTGTTTGGCTTTCTGTGGAATGTGATATTAGAAACATAGAAACATAGAAACATAGAAACATAGAAAAATGTCGGCAGATAAGAACCTTTTGGCCCATCTAGTCTGCCCAATTACATGGATACTTTACCTGGATTTATCTTTTGTTTAGGATAGCCTTATGCCTATCCCATGCTTGCTTAAATTCAATTACTGTTTTGGCGTCTACCACTTCAACTGGAAGACTGTTCCATGTATCCACCACCCTCTCAGTAAAATAATGCTTTCTGATGTTACTTTTAAACCTTTGCCCCTCTAATCTAAGACTATGTCCTCTTGTTTTGCTACTTTGTTTCCTTTTAAATATACTCCCTTCCTCTACCTTGTGGATTCCCTTTACGTATTTAAATGTTTCTATCATATCTCCTCTGTCTCGTCTTTTTTCCAAGCTGTACATGTTAAGATCATTAAGCCTTTCCTGGTAACTTTTCTCCTTCAAGCCGTACACCATTTTAGTAGCCCTTCTCTGAACTCTCTCTAAGATGTCTATATCCTTCTGGAGATACGGTCTCCAGTACTGCACACAGTACTCCAAGTGAGGTCTCACCAGTGCTCTGTACAGTGGCATGAGCACTTCCCTTTTCCTACTGCTAATACCTCTCCCTACACAACCAAGCATTCTGCTAGCATTTCCTGCTGCTCTATTACATTGACTACTTACCCTTAGATCCTCTGAAATAATAACCCCTAAATCCCTTTCCTCAGATGTTGAGGTTAGGACTGTATCAAATATTCTATATTCAGCCCTTGGGTTTTTACGTCCCAGGTGCATTATCTTGCACTTATCTACATTAAAACTCAATTGCCACAGCTCCGACCATTTTTTTAGTTTACCTAAATCATTTGTCATTTGGCTGATCCCTCCAGGAACGTCAACCCTGTTGCAAATCTTTGTGTCATCAGCAAAAAGACTTACTTTTCCATTAATACCTTCTGCAATATCACTAATAAAAATATTAAATAGAATGGGTCCAAGTACTGACCCCTGAGGTACCCCACTGGTAACAAGACCTTGCGCCGAATAAACTCCATTTACCACAACTTTCTGTTGCCTGTCACTCAGCCGCTGCCTAATCCATTCAACAATATTGGAATCCAAGCTCAAAGATTGCAATTTATTGATAAGCCTTCTATGCGGAACAGTATCAAAAGCCTTACTGAAATCTAAATAAGCAATGTCTACTGCACCACCTGTGTCTATTATTTTTGTTACCCAATCAAAAAAATCAATAAGATTAGTTTGGCATGATCTCCCTGAGGTAAACCCATGTTGTTTCTGATCCTGTAATCTATGTGTTTTTAGATGTTCAACAATCCTTTCCTTTAACATGGTTTCCATTAATTTCCCCACTACTGACGTAAGACTAACTGGCCTATAGTTCCCAGATTCCTCCCTACTACCCTTCTTGTGAATGGGCACAACATTTGCTAATTTCCAGTCTTGGCTTAGAGCCACAGGCGTTGCGCCAGGTTTCAGGTCAACATACACTGGAGGAGTATTTACAGCTAATCCGGCGGGTTTTCTTCTGCCCAGACTCTAGAGACTTCTAAAAGTAGTGTGTATAGGTCTGGGGCGTCCGGCAGGGTTGTTGCCGTTCGCCATTTTTCTTCTCTTGGCATAATTACTGCAATTTTTACAGGTTCGCTATTCTGGGTGGCTGGGTTGTACTGCCGTACAGAGCTGCCACTCTCAGGCAGGTCTAATCTAGCGTGACCCCCAGGAAAAAAAAAATATATATATATATATATAATTTGGGCTTGCAATTTGCAAAGAATATCCCACCCCAGGAGTTGGATGGGACATTCGGACATATATATATACACATTGTATACTTTAACCAAAGAAAAAAAATATCTATACATATAAACAATATTCACAGAGGTCTCTCTCCCGTAGCCAAAACAGACTCTTAATAACACATCAGAAAAATAAAATTAGTAATCATTTAAAATACTCTTATAACAATAGAATAACTATCTTACCAGAAATTGAATAGAAATATATTTTAATTTTATTCTTTCACCATCATTCCTGTAATATTTTAATTGAATTTTTTAATCATAATTTTGCTATATTTTAACTATATGGGACATGAAACAGTATAAAACTTGTTATTTTAACTATTTCTCGAACTGCTCTTTCCAATATTATCTTCTAACCGTTTCATATATTTTTATTTAGTTTGTTAATAAATTTTATTATATTTTGGTAGACAATATTGTATATATTATATACTTTAAATTTACTTCATAAAATACATATTGTATAATGAATACCCATTATTGTTATATTCTGTAATAATATAAAAACCAGGACACCTTCTTTTATTTAATTCTAGCTCTGTGAACAAAACTAGTTTTTTTTTTGTTTGTTTTTTGAATAATATCAACACATTGCGCAACATTGCCTGAAACAACCGGACAACAATACTAGACAATATAAAACTCTCTCACATATAGCCTAGACTATATAAAACTATTTCAATATAGTCTGTCAAGACAGACCTAACTAAATATATCAACACAAAATGTAAACATACATCTTGCACTCGACAGACTTCATACATTCTATTGTAGCACACATAAAAATTATTTCTTGGGGGGGGCGTGGCTGGCTCCGCATGGAAGCAGACGTGTCCTGGTGGAGCTCCATATGTCTTTCCTGATAACAGCGATTTTTCACCGGAGTTTGAACTTGGAAAACCCACTACCGGGGTTCCTGCGGGGCTGGCCACTGCGTGGATTGCTCTGGGGCCCGTTTATGTCTCCCCCCCGGAGCTCAGCTGAGTTATACCCTGTGTTCCCACGGCGACCCTGAGTAGCTGTCGCCATTTTGCGGCCTACCCTTCTGCTCCCATCTGAATAGCCTGTCGCATCTCCAGCTTCCCTCGGTGTGCCGGGTGACCATTTGTCTAGGGCTGCGAGGATGGAGGGCCCCCATCTTCCTGCTGTGTTGGAGACCCCCTTGATGAAGAAGGTAGAGGAAAGTGCAATATGGCGCAGACGGGAGTGCCCCTCTACCCCGGTGAGCAGAATGGAGGCAGTGTTTACTGCCATAGAGAACTGCCTGAGGCAGTTACCGGAGGAGGAGGGAGACCCGCTCACACGCAGATCATGGTGCCGGCTGATGGCTGCGGTGGGAACTGGACGGGAGGCTGTGGATTTGGAGGTTGAGGAGGAAAGGGCTGCGGTACCTGTTGGGCGAGTGACTGGCGCAGATCCTGCTGCGGAGGACGAGACGAGAAGAGCTGACCCGGGACAACCGACTCCTGACCTGGGCACGTGCTGCCAAACATCAGGAGAGACCCCTGAAACGCGAGAAAAACTCATGCTGCTGTCCCCCGTGGCGGCACCGCCTGCGGCCTTCTCCCATGATGCTGGAGGAAGGTGTCTCACTGAAGCTGGAGACCTGGTTGCTTGGAGCCTGAAGATGGTGGACTTCTCCCACGTGAGTGCGGGGATGCCTCCACTTGCCCCTAATGTGCTGACCCCCACCCCGGCTCTGCTTGCGGCCCTGATCCATGATCCTGGTGATGGGTGTGACCGGCCAGGCCTGTTTTATTCTGCCATGCCTCAGTTTGCTGGCTGGCCGGGCCTGTTCGGCTTCTCCCTGCCTGCGCTGCCAGTGTTGCCTTTCAGAGACACTGGCTGAAAGTATACCTGCGGACTCCCCCGTATGATATCTACACTGGCTGATGACCCCCTCGTTTCCTTTCTGGACGTTTTACTGCTATATTGCGGAGTTTCCCCTTTTTATTTTTTGTTATGGAGACTTTTATCGAGATGCGGGCTGAGACAGCCTATATGTGTGTTTTTTTTTTGGTTTTTTTTCTCTCGGCTGACTTTTATTTTTCTACTTTGACTACGCTTGTTTGGAACTCTGTTTGCCCACATGCTGAGACTTTCTATATCTTACTTTTATTTTTTCTCTCTATCGATGCTTTCCCTACTAACGATGGTGCATCCTCCCCTCACCCCTTTTTTTTCGGCACTTTTCAGGCTGCCCCGAGGTGCGCCACTATGGCACCTACCATGGCTCTGGCTGCTATACTTGGCCCTCGGGCTCCTGGGCCTTGTGACATTACCCCTCCACGGCCTCCTCTGGGAGTGAGCCGGGAAAGTCACAATACTGGCCTCTGCCGTTCCCCCAACCTTTTTTTTTTTTTCGTTTCTCCCCCTCGCACCATTGTTGGCGTGGGGACGCTGTCGTGAGCTTATCCTTTCCCTCATTTTCTTATTTTTTTTATTAACTGCTGTCCTTTTATGAGGTAGACTTCTCTTTTCTTGCTTTGACGATGCCATATTATACCCCTGTTTTCTGATATGCGGACTTCTTCAGATGTTTTCTTTAATATTATCTTCCTGAAACACTTTCTCCAGATGACATGTCTGTTCTTGACCTGCAGTGCCCTATATGACGTCGTGCTATGTCCCTGAGAGTTAATTTTTTGGCTCATTTTCTAGATGACTGTTTTTTCCTCTGAGCTGTGCTATTATAGATGGTTATATGCTGTTTTTCTTTCTTTTCTTTACGCTGAGTTATCGCAGACGACTATGTGTGGCCCTGCGAGGCCCTCATTTTATGCTTACTTGTATGATGACATATTTCAAAATAAAAATTTTGAATACAAAAAAAAAAAAAAAAAATTGTTTCTTCTTTATTTCTTTGGTAAACTTAAATTCGCTGCACAGACACATAAAGGGTTAATTCCTTTGTTCATCAGAGAGCAGAAAACTAATTCCCTCCCTCCCCTCCGCGCAGACAGTGTGAGCTAGAAGGGAGGGGGAGCGATTGCGGAGAGAACTGGTAGTGGAAAAAAAATCTCATTACCTCTCAGCCATCACGCACTCTAAATTAACATATAAAACTTATTACAAAGATCTTTTGTAACCACTTATCACACTTTACTCTTAATTGAACAGTTTGATAAACTAAAAATAAATGACATATATATACACTGAGTAGTTTCTTCTTATTTGGCAGTTATAGGGTATATATCATTGCCTGATCAATTATAGACACAATCAGACAAAAACTTTCTTCCATATACCATTCGATTATACAGCAGACACTATCCATTAATAACATTCTCTGACTTCATACTCACGCAGGACGGTACAGATATCACATCCGGATGATCAGTCCGAATTATATACACAAATTATACAGCACTTTTTTTTTTTAAAACCTTCTAGTTTACCATCTGATCCATTGATCATCTCCTTTTCTTCTGGCCCAGGGGGAAGTGGGGGCTCAGAGACTCCTGCAGATCATTACATAATCCACACACAGAGCTTGTAAATTATCTTTGTTTAATTTACTGGTATATTAAAACACCAAATATATATAGACTTATTCTCACACTCATATTTATATTTATTTGAGAGCATACCTTTCTTTCTTTGCCCTATTAACATAACAAAATGGCTTTTATCTCTCACACAGTACCTCCAAATATTTATATACGGGTACTGATCAGGGTGACCACATCTCCCGGTGCCCTGGGAGTGCATCTTCTGTATTAAAACTGGATCTATAGATCCCTGTTCTGGCCATTCGGGGACTAACATTGGCCAGACTATTGTACACAATAATTTCAATTTCTCTTTACTCAAATCCACACCATAATCATGTGTTGCATACAACACTTCAAAATTCCGCACCATATACTCCAAGGGCGTCTCACCCTTCTTAGCCTTCTTGGGTTTGGACGACCCGTTACCCATTGTTGCTCTTGCGAGCGGTAACTTTTCACACTGCAGATATTTCTTTCTACACAATTACTTAATTACTTAATATCAGCTGTCTGGTACTTCAGTCAACAGTTCATTTATATCGTATTCGCTTCCTCTGTCAGTAGCCGATTGCAGTCGCCTGAACCGGAAACGTACTTTAGGAGTCCACTCTCAGATTTGCTTACTTGCGAGGCAAGTAGGCGCACAATCACTCACAGCACTCTCAGCAATCATTCACAACCCATACTGTACCAGATACATCCAGCACAAAACAATACATAAACAATTCTACTCTTTCTACTAGCCGAGGGCTCGCCGACCCTCCTCTTGGCTCCTTATACCCAGTTAATTGAACTCTAACTCTTGTCTGCTTGTGACTATGTGCACCCCGTTCTATGGCAACACTCCTGTCTGCAATTCCAATTTGCCTATGGGCAATCTACCCACCCGGCACCACTTCCGCTGCAGCTACCACTGGCCCCAATTTGCCCCCTTCACTACACGACGTACACACTAGCACTGACTCAGGGCTTTCAGCCCAGTCACAGAAATCTCTCCTCCTTTCCTTGTCCACGTGCAGAAGCTCTATTTACAAACACTGACTATAACAATGCAACTCTGATTTCTCCTGGACTTGAAGAACACAGGCCTCCATCGTTCCACTAAGTAATTTTTCCCAGCAAGCAAGCATTCTTACGTCGCTTCCTCACCCATCAGACCCAGGCAGCAATTCACTCTGGTTTCTCCTGGACTTGAAGAACACAGGCCTCCATCGTTCCACTAAGTAATTTTTCCCAGCAAGCAAGCATTCTTACATCGCTTCCTCACCCATCAGACCCAGGCAGCAATTCACTCTGGTTTCTCCTGGACTTGAAGAACACAGGCCTCCATCGTTCCACTAAGTAATTTTTCCCAGCAAGCAAGCATTCTTACGTCGCTTCCTCACCCATCAGACCCAGGCAGCAATTCACTCTGGTTTCTCCTGGACTTGAAGAACACAGGCCTCCATCGTTCCACTAAGTAATTTTTCCCAGCAAGCAAGCATTCTTACGTCGCTTCCTCACCCATCAGACCCAGGCAGCAATTCACTCTGGTTTCTCCTGGACTTTGTTCCCACCCTACTCTCCCCTCACCCACCCACCCGCCCTCCCCTCACCCACCCACCCCACAGTTTTCATTTGATTTATACCCTCCTATCACACTTCTTACACAGCTGCACTACATTTCTTCATTAAATCCCTGCTTCCTCTACTCTCGTCCACCCAAATACTCTCACCCCCACCTTTCTCTATAATGTATATACCACTACTACTTCTCTTTTCTCTCTCCTCCCTTCTCTCCAAAGCTACCCTCGCCCTCTATACACCTTTCCAATTGCCCCAGGATGGAAATCAAGTCCCTATACACCTCAGCCTACTTGGTTCCTCTAATCTGTCAGCTGAGTGCTGGTGGAGAGTGCTAAAGTCCAGCCCTCCTACCCCCACACAGAGATTTAATACTGTGCAATTACAGTATCACCAAAAGAAAACTCTGTCCAAATTTCTATTCATTCTGCTACTTTCCCTGGCAAACGATGTGGAATCTAACCCTGGTCCTATAGATGACACAACCTTTAGTCTCCCCACTAAAAAAGGCCTCTCATTCGTGCACTGTAACATCCGAAGCTTACTCCCTAAATTGGATGAGCTTCAGGCTTGGTGCTGCTATTACAAACCCAGAGTCATTGTGCTCACAGAGTCGTGGTTAACCCCAAAAGTACCAGACTCTGCCATATCAATACAGGGGTATTCATGTTATAGAAAAGACAGAGCAAAGAGAGGAGGGGGAATTGTTATTTATGTTGAGGAGTCCATAAAGTTCACCCCCTTACAGACTTCTAGCTCTCCTGTCACCTTTGATTTCCTCTCTGATATAATTGAGATCCCATTCAGTAAATCAATCATTGTTGCTGGGTTGTATCGTCCACCGAGCTCTCCAGTGCACTCCCTCTCTGACATATCTCAAATCCTTAATAACCTACTTGCCCAAAACCAAAAAAGTGAACTGCTGGTCCTCGGCGATTTTAATACAGATTGGCTAAATCCTAAAAACAATAAACACTGCACACTGTTTAAAACTTTGCAGCTAACTCAATTAATCTCCTCCCCCACTCGCATTAATATGAAAAGCCCTAACCATACCTTGCTGGACTGGATTCTCTCCTCATCTCCTGATAGAATACAGGAGGCAGGCGTTCTTGCTAATAGCTTTAGTGACCATTGTCTAGTGTATTGCGTGCGCAAAATAAAGGCCTTGAAATCTCCCCCAAAGGTAATAACCACCAGGTCTTTCAAGAAATTTATTCTTGAATCCTTCCTAAGTGATCTCATACAGCTCCCCTGGTACAGGCTAAACCTAATCCCAGACCTAGACTGTGCAGTTGAATACTTTCAGTCTGAGCTCCTGCAAGTCTGGAATTCCCATGCCCCGCTGCGTAAAGTGCGAGTAAAAGGGGCCCATCTCCCCTGGGTTACAGCTGACCTCACACATATGTACCAGTTTAGAGACTCCCTGTGGTCAAAGTTCAAGAGTACTGGATCCATGAACGATCACTGTGAATACCGAAAATGCCGGAATGAATGCACAAAAGAAACAAAAATGGCTAAAGCCCAATACTTCAATGAAAATTTAAACAATAACATATCAAACCCCAGAAATTTTTGGAAAATCATAAGTAACATACAAGCACCCCCCAGCCACTCCCAACCAGCTGCTTTAAAAGTAAATGACCAAACTGTACAACACCCCCTAGATGTAGCAAATGCTTTTAATAATTATTTTGTTGTATGCGCCACCACCCTCATTGCTAAGCTAGGAAATGAAACGCAATCAGAAAGGCCGCACGCAGGTCAGGACCCACCAACAGTGCAAAAACCCCGTAACCCAGACATATTCAGTTTTAGGCCTGTGCCTGTCAGTGCCATCACTAAACTTCTCCGTAACCAAAAAATGAAATACCTGTCTGGACCTGATCAAATCCCAGCAATGCTGCTGAAAATCAGTGCACCAGCAATAGCTAAACCTGTCGCAACCCTGATTAATGAATCACTGGCGACTGGATACATACCCATACTCTGGAAGACTGCAAGGGTGGTACCTATCCATAAAAGTGGAGACAATACTTTGGTATCCAACTACCGCCCAATATCACTGCTCCCTGTAATGTCAAAAATTCTGGAAAAATGTGTCTACACTCAATTACGTGATTATTATCAGTATCAGAACTATTTAACCCCAGATCAATCAGGCTTTCGTCCAAACCATTCAACTACAACTGCCCTTTTAAAAGTTTGTAATGATATCCAAGCGGGCATGGAACAAGGAAATCTAACTGGAGCCATCTTCCTTGACTTTGCCAAGGCTTTTGACACAGTAGACCATGGCATCCTATTACAAAAACTTAAAAACTCTGGTATTGGTGATAGTACGTTAACCTGGTTCCAATCATATGTGTCTGATAGGTCTCAATTTGTGTCCATTTCTGACAGCACTTCCCTTCCCCTCCCAGTCATGTGCGGTGTACCCCAAGGCTCGATACTTGGCCCCCTGCTATTCACAATATTCATAAACGATCTGCCCAATGTCTGCAAAGCTTCAACTGTACACATGTACGCAGACGACACGGTAATCTATACCAGCAAACCAAATCTCCCGCAGCTGGAGGCCGTGCTGCAAGAAGAATTCACAGGGGTAGAAAAGTGGATAGCAAATAACAAACTTTTTCTAAATACTGACAAAACGGTTACAATGCTCTTTGGAACCACACCTAAACTACACAAATTGCAAACACCCCATCTATGTGTTGGGACAAAATCAAACGGCACACTGACCACAGTCACCTCTCTCAAATACCTAGGTATGTGGTTAGACCCAAATCTATCTTTTGGCCCCCACATCGAAAAACTCTCATCTAAAATTTACCCCAAACTAGGTGCCCTGTACAGAAACAAATCCTGCCTGAGCCCCGCGGTAAGAAAGCAGATTGTACAACAAATGCTTATGCCAGCCATTGAATACGGAGATGTAGTGTATGCAGCCGCCCCGCAAACACACCTCCAGAAACTTACTACATTGTATAACTCATTCTGTCGTTTTGTGCTACAATGTAACTACATGACCCACCATTGTGACATGTTAAAAGAACTAAACTGGCCATCGCTGGACTCTAGACGCACCCTTCACCTTTCCAACCTGGTGTTTAAGAGCTTTTCTGGGAAGCTACCACCCTACCTGAATATGCTGCTTCCCCCGGCAGTTCCCTCATCCTATAACCTCAGATCCAGGACCAGCACCTTACTTGCAATACCGCAATACAAAAAGAAAATGGCTAGATCCTCATTTTCCTACAGAGCACCGCAAATATGGAATAACCTCCCAGACGCCGTCAAATCTTCCCCCAGTCTAAAGTCCCTTAAGAGTTCCCTATTAGCATACCTCAATACGAAAAGCACCTGTAAACATGTAACATAATGACTTTATTTCCTCTATATTTATTTTTCTGTTAATCTGTGTATTTGGTCTTGTGTTAATATCTTGCATTTTACTGTTAATCTCTATATTTGGTCTTGTGTTAATATCTTCCATTTTACTATTTTGTATTTCTGTAACCACTCAATGTTCTCGAACCCAGGACATACTTGAAAACGAGAGAAATCTCAATGTATCCTTCCTGGTAAAATCCTTTATAAATAAATAAAATAAATAAATAAACTCCACGTGGCTACCCTCTACCTCACATACAGAACTACCCTTTGGTCAACATCCGATCCCCCGGGTTCAGACACGCACTAGCCACTCTGGCTCCTTTGCTTGTCCGTGCTGTCGGCGGCGGGTTCGGTATGTCAACGAAACTGTGGCCGCGGGTTTCCTTATCCAACTATGGTCGGATGTTTTCCACTATACCGGTATCTCCAATACACATACAAACATAGAAGACACTTTACCTATCGCTGCGCTGCTCGCTGTTTCCTTGGACTCGTTAGTGTCCCAGTGTTCCCGGGCCGGGGGTCCGTTTGGGACGAGACGAGGTCCACTGAACAGGAAATCCTGCTTGGCGCCTGCAGATGTCAGCTCACCTTCAACGGACGCCCAACCGGCGGGATCACTCGCACCTGCAGTCAACTGCTACAGTGTCCAGCAGTCGTTGCCATGCTGGCAAAAGGCCCGTGTCCCAGACGAGCCCCCAGAAATGTAACCGGAATCCACTTGGTTCACTCGGGATGAGGCCGGGCCGACACGAACAAGGATTGTCTGAACACGAGTCTCTTCAGGAAAGGCAAACTTTATTGTGATATCACAGATGCTCAGACAGGATTGAATCGCTAAGACTGAGCCCCGAACCCCCAGTGACATGAGGTTTTATACCCCAAATACATAATTAGGTACATCCCAATTAACCCACTTCCCAATGACACTATCCCACCCCACGTGATACATTGATCATAAATTGGCAAGCTTTATGTTAGTTTGACTGAAGATGATTTGCTGCTACGCTCAATCCGGCCTGAGCCCACCTCCCTAGAGCCTGTTTCTTGTTTGTTGTAGATAAGACCTGGTCTGTTTCTACGCTCTTTTTGTCTCGCTACAGGCCTCTGTGACCTTGGTGTATCCATTCCTCATCCTGTCCTTGTGTGCCAGGAACGGCCCGGATCTTCCTTAATTTTAATTGCTTCTCTGCTAATCTAACACATTCCTAAAATTCTATGTAAGCTTCATTCTAGTTCCAACTAAAATCTACCTAGTTATATTCAAGTGAACCAATATTCTGAACAAGATGGCCGCCTGGCTCATAATGGCGACCATCTCCTGGCCTGAATCTCCTTCAGTACTGTGGTTAATCCTAGGATTACCCGGTTAACCCTGACATTACCCAGGCATCATTAGCAAAAGTCCGAAGTGAAATGAAATTTCGGACTTTACCCGGGTAATCTGCAAAGTATCCAGAGGCCTCTGGGTACTCCGGTTTTCTGCACTGTTTTAACCGGGTAATTCGCACATTACCCTAGTGTTGCTGGATAAAGTGTGATGTGCAAAGAAACATCAGACTTTATCTGGGTAATCTGCAAAATATCCAAACGCCTCTGGGTACTCCGATTTTCTTGGGTTTTCAGCAGGTTACAGTTGACTGAATTCCGAGGATTACCCGGGTAAAGCTGCAAACTGTTATCTGACTGATATCAAAATTGTGGGTTTTTTTTTAATGAAATTGTATCCACAGTCACATACCACACTAAATAACTGTCATGTAACTCTGTGCATTAATTGTCTGAAAATTTGTTTATGAAGATAAAGATATTATATAAAGAGTAACCTAATGGTTATTATGTTTTACAAATTATGTATAAGCACATATGACACATGATAAAGATCATGTAACTCTTTCACATTCATATAAGAAACATATCCTGTCACTCTGTATATCCATTATATTCTTAATACATTTTAATGTTTGTCTTTTGCCATTTTCATTGATAATATCCATAGATAATAGCAAAATTCACTTTTACCCCAGCGGGGTTGGATGCTCTGCAGATTACCCAAGTGAAGTTATGGATAGTCCTCAGATTACCCGGGTGAAAACTTCAGACTTGCACATTATCCAGGTAAAGTGTGAATTTTTCAGCTCTTCCAGACTGTTACCCAAGGGCAGTTGGTTAGTCCTAAAATTACCCGGGTAAAGTGCGAAATTTTCTTCTTTTTTTTTGCAGCTTTACCCAGCGGTTTTGGGTAATATCAGTATTGCCCAGGTAAATTTAGGATTAACCGCACTTTGGGCTTTACCTGTAACATATGGCATCTTGTTAGAAAAACTTAAAAACTCTGGTATTGGTGATCGCACGCTAACCTGGTTTCAATCATATGTATCTGACCGTTCGCAATATGTGTCCATTTCTGGCAGCTCCTCCTCCCAGTCACTTGCAGTGTACCCCAAGGCTCGATACTTTGCCCCCTGCTATTCACGATATTGATAAATGATCTGCCTAACATCTGCAAAGCCTCAACTGTACACATGTACGCAGACGACACCGTAATCTATACCAGCAAACCAATTCTACGGCAGCTGGAAGCTGTGCTGCAAGAACAATTCACAGAGGTAGAAAAGTGGATCAAACACAACAAACCTTTTTTAAATACTGACAAAACTGTATCAATGCTCTTTGGAACAGCACCTAAACTACATAAATTGCAAACTCCCCATCTATGTGTCAGGACAAAATCAAATGGCACGCTGACCACAGTCACTTCTCTCAAATATCTATGTATGTGGTTAGATCCAAATCTATCCTTTGGCCCCCACATCGAAAAACGTTCTTCTAAAATGTACCCCAAAATAGGTGCCCTGTACAGAAACAAATCCTGCCTGAGCCCCACAGTAAGAAAGCTGATTGTACAACAAATGCTTATGCCAGCTATTGATTACTGGGATGTAGTGTATGCAGCGGCCCCGCAAACACACCTTCAGAAACTTACTACATTGTATAACTCATTCTGCCGCTTTGTGCTACAATGTAAATACATGACCCAGAAGAAAAAATATATAGCAATGGTAGACACCAGCTACCTAAGCATACTTTATTTGGTGTACATAAACAAAAAACAACCGACCGTATAAAAACATATACTTGAAAAATATATCACCCAGAGGATGTTCATTACTAAATACATAACCCAGCACAAAAGAGCTAAACTGGCCGTCGCTGGAGTCTAAACGCACCCTTCACCTTCCAACCTGATGTTCAAGAGCTTTTCTGGGAAGCTGCCACCCTACCTGAATAGGCTGCTTCCTCCAGCAGTTCCCTCCTGCTATAACCTCCGATCCAGGACCTGCACCTTACTTGCAATACCGCAATACAAAAAGAAAGTGGCTTGGTCCTCATTTTCCTACAGAGCACCGCAGTTATGGAATAACCTCCCAGACGCCATCAAATCTTCCCCCAGTCTTAAAGGGACACTCTAGGCAACATGACCACCTAAGCTTTTTTAGGTGGTCATGATGCCCTGAGTATGCCCTCGCCTTTCCCCCCTTCCTCCGCTCACCCGATTGGCTAAAACAGCTGAGAGACGCGGAGTAGTTTACTCCGCCCTCCCAGCTGTCAGTCAGCAGAGCGGGATTCATATTTCCCGCTTCTGCCGACTATTGCCGAGTAGGTTACGTCATCGCGCTTTCAGCGCGATGTCGTCTCCAACTCGCCGCAGTAGCTGGCGGGAGTGAGCCGTCAGCTGCTGTGATTAGTGTTACGCGCATGATCTTGCGCGTAACACTAGACGAGGAAGGTGGAGCGGTCAAAGAAGGTGGAGCGAAGGTGGAGCAAACAAGCTGAGTTCTCTGCTAGGTGCGACAGACGAGAGAGAACAGCGCCCAGCCCGAACTTGAAGAGCAGCAGAGTAAAGAAGATTCATTTACACTTTCTTCTCGGTTAGTTTTTGCAATATATATATTTTTTTAACTCAATTTTTTTTGATTAAGTGGTATAATTTTTTTTTATTTCACTTTTTTTGTTAAATACTCCTATGTTTATGTAAAAACTTTTATTAATTCTATTAAATTTCTGGTAATAAACGTATTTAAATTTTTTAATTTATTAATTACTTATTACGTTTGTAATATAAAATAAATATCTTTTATGTATTTTTGTGACACACTTGTCGCTCTCCAAAAATAATACATCCACACATTTTTAACCTTCCCGCAGCCTGCCTAGGCCCTTCTTTGCAAGCAAAATTTTACGCTGTGTAGAAGTGGCATCTCCACAATCTATTTTGAGGTGCAAGCAGCAAAATGAACTCTTTATTAAAGCCAAAGCATTTGAGTCCCCAACCACTCCACCAAGCCTCATTGTCCAAAAAGAACATGTTTTAAACGAATACAATACATGAGTCATTCATCAGTCTCTATATAGATGGCAACCAGCAGGATAAGCACACATTGGTACAATGGACTGATGATTTGACGAGATTAATACACAGATAAATCTTTTATGGTTTGGGAAGGGTTGGTGAGACAAACCAAATGAAAAAAATACAATACAGTTCGTGTGTTTTTTGTGCTTTAAACTAATCTACTATTCATAAGGTCTAAATTGTTAGACAGGCTACTTTTTCCAACAATTAAAATATTCACCATGAAACTGCCTGTTTTGGAAAACTCTAAATTTAAAAGGAATACAGAGGTACATGTAGATAGGGCTGAAAAAAAACCTACTTGTCCCAGTTGTCTGGTGATACAATTTACACATCCCTGCATCTTCTAACTGAATAGTATGTATTAAAACGTACAGTTAATAATTAACCACTGCTGTCCCCATCCGCTCACCCAACTACTTGCAAAAAAAACCTTTATGGACGCACAGGCTTTCAAAGTACTAGGCGTAGGTGACGTGCGCCGCTCTTCCTCACTCATTTCACAATGAGTGTGCAGAGTGCATAGAATAGATGACGTCTCCACCTCTCCTCAATATTTTGCGGGTGCAAGACAGTGGCAGCACCCGCCAGCTATGATTAGTGCATTGTGCATGTTTTGCCTTGCACATCACTATTCAAATTTGTTTTTTAAAACAGAGAGCACTGCAAAGTTTGCATCTATCCTTCATTGTAATTTTTCATCTATCCTTCTTTGTAACTTTTCATGTATCTTTTTTTGAAACTTTGCATGTATCATTCATGTTCATCTTACATGTATCCTGTATTGGAATTTTGCATCTATCCTGCAATGGATCTTCCCTTTTTTTTTGTATACGTTAAATTATATTCCAACTAAATCTATAAAAATTTTCGGTGTATTTAAAAACCAGAACTAAACCATGTGCATTGTTGTCGGATGCCAGAATTATGATGGGAGAAGAACAAGAGAAAGGGGTGTCACTTTGCACAGCTTTTCAAAAGATGTTCGAAGAGCAAAAACCTGGCTATAATCCATTAATGACCACTTTGAGGATATCGATGAGACTGTAAAATTTTTAACACAAACAAAAGAAGGCCAGAGACTTAAAATTTGCTCAGATCATTTCACTCAAGATTGCTTCAACATGTTAGAAAAAAGGAAGTTGTTATCTAAAAATGCAATCCCAACCATTTTTAAAAAAAACACAACATCAATTTGTGTTTTGGACATCCCTCAAATTACAAATCCTTATTCAGGAATTAGTGCTTCTGGGCTATCTATTTTTTTACAGAAGAGGCAGACAGACCAACAATTCATCATGACGTTGCTGCGATTTTGATAAAAGATCATGACTACACTACGGGCTCACAATATAAAATACCAAACAAACAGATTTTGTCTTCTGGTTCGCAAACATCGGTTTTGACGCTAAACAAATCTGTTTCTACAAAAAAAGGCTTTGCGCAGAGGACTGTTTCAACGCAGACAGAAAAAAACATTTTAAAAGACGCGTTCACCTCTACACGTGATATTTTGTCAACTAGTGATGCATGGTGCTGGGTTGACTCATCGGAAGAAATTGGAACAGAAATGCCTGTCGTGCAAACTATAAACACTGGACAACTTGCTTTGTGTGTTGAGGAAGATTCATTACCTGCAACAGTTACCGTGGATTTTGAAATTCAAACGCTGGAGGATAATTATTCACCAGTTTCAAATGTAATGGAATTGTCACCGATTTCAAACATGCCGATTAGTGACATCTCAACAACTCTGGACACATCACAGTTCGATCCTCTCTATGTCCCTGACACCACTGAAGAAAGCATAGATGTCGGTGAAAAGTCCTTGCAATCTGAACCAACTATTGAAGATTATGTTTTAGAGAAAAAGTTTATTGTTTTTGAATCAAATTTAGATGAACTTTTGAAAAAAATCAACAAATGCACAAACATAGTTCCTTGTGACGCTCCGATTATGTCATTTGAGAAAGAATCAACAGGGTGTTTAGTGAGGGTTTATTCCATATGTGAGGAAAATCACAAATGCTTTGTTTGGAAAAGCCAACCAATGATTGGAAGGAGATCCATTGGCAATATATTGGCCAGTTGTGCAATACTTTTTAGTGGATCGCATTTTGAGAAAATGAATGAATATTTTAAATTACTTGGAGTGCCTTTCATCTCGCGATCTGTACATTACGTCTATCAAAAAAAATTTTTATTTCCAATTATTGATAATCATTATGAAAACGAACGAATCAATCACCGACAATTTAAAGGGCAAAGCAATTTGTATCACTGGTGATGCTCAATGTGACAGCCCAGGTTTCTCTGCAAAGTATTGTACCTACACATTCATCGAATATGACTCCAAAAAATTGTTGATTTTTCAGTAATCCAAGTGAGTGAAGCCACATCATCAGTTGCCATGGAGAAAAAAGCGTTTATGCGTTCACTGGACAAAATATTATCCGAAGGATTTCAAATTATAATTATTGCTACGGACAGACACGTTGGCATCCGTAAATTAATGCGCGAAAAGTATGGCCATATAAATCATCAATTCGACATCTGGCACTATGCAAAATCGATGACTAAGAAATGGAAAAAAATGTCAAAGTCAAACGCTTCTAGAGAGCTCGCCCCATGGACAACTTCCGTAGTAAATCACTTGTGGACATGCTGCTCTATTTGCAAAGGGGATACAATACTACTGAGAGAACGCTGGAGATCATTACTGTATCATATTGTAAATGAGCACTCCTCTGAATCAGATGGAGAGGAAAAACACTGTGACCATGCACCGATATTAGAAAATGAAGTTAGAATGCGTAAGTGGATACAGAAAAGAAGTGCAAATTATAATAAAGTGGTTTCATTTGTGACAGATCAACGAATGGACAAAGACTTACAACACTTGTCATACTTCTGTCACACAGGCGATTTGGAAGTCTACCACAGCATGGTTCTGAAGTACCGTCCAAAGAGAGTGCACTTCACTCTAAATGGAATGATTGCACGAACCAAGTTGGCAGCATTGGCGCATAATTTCAATGTTGGACGTCAACAAGCCACTGTAATGAGAGCTCAAACAGGGACGAGCAAAGTTGGCTCTCTACGTTTCAAACCTTTTTTTTCAAAAAGAACTAAGCAGTGGGAAGTTAAAAAAATTTATGAACCCACGATGAGTATACACTTATTTACAATGATGTCTGATGTACTGAAATATGCCTCGAGAGAAATTGACTTGCAGTGGACGCCAATAAAAACAAAAATTCCTCCAAACATTGCCTCCACCCCGAGACCAACAACAAGTACCTTAGTTGAGAAGCATATGTCACGCTTTGTGCAATAAATAATTAAAAATAAAAATGGTTACAATGTTCTATATTTTTGATCGTTTTTATCTAAAGTTTTATTTATCTAGAAATTGCAATTTTGTTAAATTACAATGTGTGTTATAAGTAAATTATATTATATTTGTTAGTTTTTATTTAATTTTTAAAAATAAAGTTTTTTTAAATTGCGTATTATAATTGTATTTTTTTAATTGGTTACAATGTATTTATTTACAGTTAAAATGGACAGAGCACTCAAAACAGTATATGTAGGTTGAGTGTTCTGATTGTCATGCGCGTTATGACACTTCACCTTGCTCTGCTGGTTGTCGGTCTTTGTATGTGTAATACAGCCCTACGAGTGGCAGCCTGTTGCAACAACCACTCATAAACAGTACAGTGCATAGTGAATGCACTGTACTGTTTTAATCAATGTTTTTTTTTGGAAATTGTAAGCACCTTTGCATCAGTGTGTTCAAAAAATTTATAAAGGAAAAAGAGGTAAATTTTTTATTTTCAATATTTTAATATATTAATTTAAAAAAAATTAAACATAGTATTTTTAAATATTTAAAAACAATACCATTTATAATAAAGTATATATAATTCTGATTATCACATGATTTATTAAAAAACTTTTTAAAATTTTATAACAAACAACTAAAAAAAGTCAACAGCATTGCCATCAGCATTGGCATCAATAAATCTAAGATAAATGTTGTCAGGTGAAGGAAAAGCTTCACGTATATGATGCACAACACATGACGTAATGGGCCGCCTTCTTCTGGGTCCTAGATATCCATAAACCCACATGGTGAATGCCCTGTATGTGGTTTTCCGGAAATCACTAAAATGAGCAAAATATTATTTTTTTTGGGTTATAAAAAAATAAATAAAAAATTCTAGTAAGGTCCAAAAATATACAAAGACTAATGTAAATATTTTGCAGTACGTTGATATATACTGGCCAGGTGCATTACATTGAATGTGTTGCTCTGCAATACAGCATTTTACATTATTTTGTAATGCCCTAATAAAAAAGCTGTACGTAATAAATACTCACCTTTCCACCATCTGTGAGACTGAACGTAATCGTTTCCGCTGAAAGCTCATGCCATAACGATACAAGTCGATCACATTTTCACGGTCAACCAAGCGTTGATTGACGTAAACGTCTTCACAAATACACTGTGAGTTTTCGAGAAATTGTTCTTTTATTTTTTCTATTTCTTGGCAGCATATGCTTTCTTCCATTGTTGGCATTTGATGGCATTTTCCACACAAACACCAATCTGTGTTAGACAGTCTTTCTTCAACAATTGGTTGTGGCACATCAAGCACATCATTATATCTTGGATCAGTGCGATTAGGATCCAGATAAACTGTAGGTTGATTAACCATTGACTCTATCAGCGCCAAACGCTATCAAGAAAAAAAGTAAAATTTCAATGTTCAACTTTTAAATATTTAATAAAAAAATAAAAAAAAAATACCCGTCTCTCAAGTTCTTCTTCGCAAATAATAGACTCGTTGTGTCTCTCCATTGTAACGTTTCTGTTAATGACAATTTACTTTCAAAAATATATTGTTTCATATAACCTTATGTACAACAACCTCTCAATATCAGTCTCCTTACACTTATTGCCATTCCATTTTGCAAAGACTGCACTTTCAGTGTGCTGTCATGCGAGGCAATCAGTGCAAGCGAATGCTGTTTTCTGCAGACACTTTACACCGCATATTTTTTATTTATAAATGTATATTTACACAAATCTATTTAGTTGGTTATTGAAAAATCCATGTTTATCTGTCCTCCCTCTTCTTCTGATGCTGCAAGACCTGCAGCATCACGTTAGGGGGCGGCGCCAATGCAGCGTGCCGTGCTAGTGTTTAGAATGTTGGCAGGCACGCTGCAAAGCGCCGACATCATGGCTGTTTGGGAGGGAGAGGAGTGCTTACCGCTGGGCTCGCTATAAGCTCCGGTGACCGTGGTCTGGTTACCGGAGCTGAGGGAAACTAAGCCCACTGTGCATCATGTCAATAACGGGCCCCTACCAACCCGCGGGCCCTCGGCCAGTGTCCGAGGGCCTGACGGGTCAGTCCGCCCCTGGAATATACTTACCTATATATATAATGTGCCTGGCTGTTTTTTTGTTGTCGGGCACAGCGTGACAGGTTGGTGAGAGGGTTGTGTGTAGGGCGTTACTGAGGGGAATGTTTAGACAGTGGTGGGAGTGGATATTTCGACAAGCAGGCGGGGTGAACTTCAGCTCACCCCGCTGCTCGTGAACGCGCACTGTTCCGCGCATGCGCTGAGTTAATTAGCATGATTCCGCTAGGATTCACCTCATTGGCTGATAAGCAATAAAGTGGTGCATGCGTTGTTTGGACGTAGACCTTGTGCCAACTTCCGGCTTGAAGTGAAAGAGGAGGGAGGCGCAGGAATAGAAAAAACCCGCAGTGAGAAAATGCCTCCGTTTTAAGGTAACTAGAACATATATATATATATAAAAAAAAAAGGATAACGACTAGGTAGTGCTGTAGCATTCAATATTGAAAAAAAAAGGTGGGTCATTTTCTGGCTAGAGTGTCCCTTTAAGTCACTCTAGGGAGCACTTAAGAGCTCCCTATTAACATACCTCAATACGGAATGCACCTGTAAACATCTAACATAATGACCATTTCCTATATATTTATTTTCTGTTAATATGTATATTTGTGTTTTTTAATATCTTGCATTTTATTACTTTGTATTTCTGTAACAACTGTAACATTTCAATGTTCTTGAACCCAGGACATACTTGAAAATGAGAGAAATCTCAATGTATCCTTCCTGGTAAAATACTTTATAAATAAATAAATATACACTAATCCCTTGCAATGTAGTGGAATTTTATTTATTTATAAAGTATTTTACCAGGAAAAATACTTATTGTATCCCCCCTCAAGTCTCCTACTTGCTAGTTTCACTATTTACAAGTGCAGAGACTCTGGGGCAGGATGCAGGGATGGACATAGCCAGTGTAAATGGAGAGGAGGGGCAGCATTATCATGGGCAGAGTGGGGCCAGCAGAGGAAAGATAGAGCCAGGAGGTTAGCGATTTGCTTTCATGTGACTCCTCCTGCACCCTCCAAGAGCTGGCCCTGACTGCAAGATGCCCACATGTCACTATTTTATTTCTTTCATTACATTTATTTTCATTAATCATGCCAGCATAGGATGGGGAAGTATGGTAATTATAGGACTGAAGGAAAAAAAGCTCATAGGTTATCGAATTAATTGACGTGTCATTTTTTTTCTGTATATATGTGAATCAGTCTTTGCATTTCCGTGACTTCGAGTGACTGCAGTTGGGAATTGCATAAGAATGCATGGATGGATTTTGAAGATCTGTAATGATTGTTTCTCTGTGTGAATGAATGTGGGTCTGTAATGAGTGCCACTTTAGGGGTTATTCAGAGAGCGCCGTAAAATCAGTGACAAACTCTCGTTCACCACAATTCGGTTTGTTAAATGTGCCGACCTTGCGTAAAAGGGTCTGTTACAGAATTAAAAAAATGCCATGTAAAGAAGATCGGAATTGAAAATTTTGCAGACAATTTCCTAAAAAAGTAATATTGAGACTTTTTGCTGCAAATGAAAAGAATAATTGGTTGAATAAATAATTAATAATAATGGGAATTTTCATTACATTGAAATCTATGGGATTCCCCTGCTTAAACCTGTCGAATGAAGCCATCAGAGCATTTTACTGACATTTCAGTGCTGTTTGGTTTTCTCTGAATAGATTAACCTTTATTTTTCTATGGGGAGTTCGTTGCCGCCGAAGATCATCGTATTTTGCTGGAAATTCACCTATATTTGGCGAATTGCCAGCTTTTCGAATAGCCGAATGGCCTTGAAATTGAACCGTACGGGGAAAGTCACAATTCGGTGCAATTTCGTGGCCAATTCGGTGCTCTTTGAATAACCCATTTTATGGTCTACTGAGTGCATCTTTGTATGTCTGTGATAGTGTATATGTGAATGTGAGATAGCGATAAAGAAACAGACAAGCTGTAGAGGGACAGATAAAGAGGTGTGTGTGTTTTTGACCCATGGTGGATTGGTGGAAGAATTGATGAGTTCCCTTTCGATTCATATCTAGCACCCATGCATTTGGGCCACACGTACAGCCCCCTCAACCATATACAGCCTTATATACACTCACAAAATCTTTCACCGTGGCACACATGTTAGCTCAATAGTTTATAATCTTGCTTCCTCACAGATCCTGACAGATCTCAGGTGGCGTAATAATATTAGTTTTCAGAAGTTTTGTGAGATTAGGTCTTAATTCGGGTGTTTATGGTAGTGAAAATCTACATGTACATTGTTTCCTATGTTTGCGCATGGAAGGCAAATCACCGGCTCTGAGGCCCCATTGACACTGTGCGATTTATCGCGTGGATTTTGCCGCTTCTCCAATGCATTTCAATGAAGCTGTTCACATCTTGCCGCGCGAAGTCGCACAATGTCGCATGTCACGCGTCGCTGTAGCATGTTGCTGGTACATGACCCTATTTTTTGCGATTTGCATTAGTGGTGTTTTGCGAAATCGCGCATATCCGCGACATCATCGCTCAATGTCGCGAATATGAAAATCGCACGCAAAAACGCACGATTTTCATGTCGCATAGTGTGAAAGGGCCCTGAGATCTGAAACACAAATATAACAGTGCATACGATTTTCATCACTGGAAAAAGTAACTGTAATTCAAAGACTGGAAGACTTTATGCTCAACTCAGAAGTGAGGCATCCACAAATATCTTGTTTGCTGGATGATGGGGAATTGACAGAAATACTCATCATGGGTTCATCAATTAGTTTAAATTATTTTAAACTAATTTAGGATTAAATTAGGATTAAATTAGTATAGAATTGTATTTGGAACTGCATTCATGTTTAAGGCTGGGGACACACTAACAGGGTTATTCAGAGAGAGGTGAAAAGCAGGAGAATGACTGGAGAATGGAAAACTCTAGGTCAAAATAACCAATTTGGAAAGTGAGATAAATGGGAGAATTTTTCTGGTTTGGCTATTTTGACCTAGAATTTTCCATTCTCCAGGCATTCTCCTGCTTTTCACCTCTCTCTGAATAACCCTGCAAGTCTATCTGTTGTGACCCCCTCCCCCCATTGACCATCGTACCGTCTCAATGGATTGGCTGGGAGGACCACAAAAGATAACGTGCATACTTTTAACGCATGTTACAAAAGACATGGATGGATTTTACCTCCCCAACGAATCGCTACGAGGGACGTCAGATTGGTCTACAAAGTGCAAGCCTCCATAGCCTCCATTGTGCACTCAGCAAGGTGGCCACATTGATGTCTGAACTGAAAGAACGTCTATTCTCACGGATGTTGTTTCTGCACTCCTGTACATCTGTGTGGTCCCAAATTAGACCTGCATATTCTGATGTATCACGATGTAATATGGTACTATTCTATCTATATTCAAGTTAGTAAAACCTGTGCCTCGTAAATTATTACCTGCTGGAATAGGGCCAGAGAAGGGGTTTTGTAGGGATAGTCATGGAGTCAAAAATCAATAAACCTCAATCTTGAAATTTCACTAGCCGCCATGGTTTGTGCATGGCTGAAAATGTGTGGAATTGTGTATAGGCTACGTGTTCTCTTCTGTTTGTAATGTACAGAGTTGAAGTGCGCATTGACACTTGGAAATAGTCTAAGCTTTTTCAGTTGTGTTGCAAAAAATGGTGGAACAACAGTAATTGGGGAATAGGTGCAGTTTACTCGACTGCAGTTGTTGAATTTTACTTTTCTGAATACCTGAAGAAATGCACCGTAATTTCAACAAGAGTGATAATTACCATTTTTACCATTCTTTGCCAATATGATGAATTTTGTTTATACAACGTTGTCTAGTGAATTTTATATGCTATTATTGTTATAATATTCATTCTATGGATAGCAGAAATTAACTGTATTTACAACAACGTTGACCATCCATGCTATCTGAATAACCCCCCCCCCCAGAGTGTCTAGGAGACAACCCTCAATGCAGCTAATGTTGGTCCCCAATTTTTAAAAGAAAACGCTACTCATCCTGTTCCTGACCACTTTAGCTTTTTAAAATGGCCAGGATGTGAAGAGTGTCCTCCCTTCTCACCCCTATCCTCCTGCTTCAATCAGGTGAAAAAGCTGGGTGAATTGAAGAAGTGTCCCTCACCCAGCTTCACCAGCAGCCAGGGTTTTGAATTTCCTGTATGCCGGTCACCAGATTGGTCGCTAGTGATGTCAGAACACAGAGAGCATGCCAATGTTACCCTCTCTGAGACCGCCCATGATAGCGAGCTGTCTCAAAGGCAGATTTGGTACAGATCCAGACATGTGTGTGTAGCTCTGATCGATCGTTCTACGCAGGCGCTGTTGAACTTGCATATGCAAAGTGCGCAAGTCCGTAGTGGTGCGCAATTTGTGATTCCTCTAGATGGAACGCAAATTACATAGTAAAACTTCAAGGACTTCTGTATTTGGGAACGGAATAGGAGGAGCTGCGAGTGGTGAGTAAAATCACGAGTTTTTTTAATAAACAATAATAATTTAATTAATTTAATAAATAATAATATAAAATATTAAAGGGAAAAAAGGGAACTCTATTTTTAACAGAGTATCCCTTTAAAGAATTTATATAAATGCAGCTAAAACATAGCTGGAGGATTGGCTTTTTTACATGAAATCTTTTCTCCTTTTAGAATTTAAGCATTCAGTAACAAACCAGATAAAATTTGTTACAGTTAGTTGGCTATATTGTGTCTTACTAGGTGTAAATGCTACATAATAAATGTTAGTGATCATTTTGATTATATGCTTAGATAAAAAAATATAACACCTGTAATGACTCTAAATCAACAAGGGCACTGTTTAACACTGCCACTCATTCATAGTCCCAGTCTGTTTAATTTCAAAACCATCTGTTTTTATGGCAACCTGCCTACTTGAAAATGTGCTACGCCAGATTATTTTGACTGCTTGATGCCAGCCATAGCTTTTTCAACATGGTCCACTGCCATTATCCAAGAACTGAGTTTTTCAGTATTGATGCCAGTAGTCAAGACAAACATTATTAACCCTTTTGCTGCTGAGCCATTTCACCTCTGTGTGCTGAGCTCATTTTGACTGTTTTGTGCACATCATGTTTAAACGTGTTTCGAAGGCATGTTTTATTATAAGCAAATTATATATCCTAATTTTCAGCAGACTCGGCAGATTAAAAATATATCATTATTATGTATACGTCATGTCCCGTCAGAATGCTGTAAAAAAAATGTAAACAAAATGTAAATTTCCATTCAGATTTCAATCATTTATAGCGTGTGAAGTAATTTTTTCACATTTTATCATCCAAACCTTTGTGGTTATATATTCTATGGGGTAATCTTGTTTAAAAATATATATATATAAATGGGATGCTGTTGGTGTATTTTCTGAGAAAATACACCATTTTAACAAAAACTGCAAAAAATTTATTTTTCGCTTGTATTTTGATGAATTGTGTTTCATGAATAAAATTACTATTTATAAACCACTGACCTTGTTCCCGCTGTGGGAAATGAGAAGGTGAGTAATGGCAGTGGTATTGCTCTTTTTATATGTGGCAAATGGACAATGCCATTGCTTTGGAACAACATAAATAAATTAAAAAATAAATTATTTTATGTTTGTTTGTGGGGTTTTTTGCATGATATTTTACATGATCATGTTTGGTATCATTAGAAAGACCAGACTCTGGCCTGTCCACTGATACCCAAAATGACTTTGTGAGGTGTAACAAATGAAAATACAGGGGTCCAAAGGACCCCTTCTCTCCTCACAGCGGTGAAGCAGGTTGTGATTTAGATGGACCAATGTTTAATAACACTTTGTTCCATCACCTACACATTTGGTCCTGGCTTGGGAAATGAGAAGGCCTATTATGAACATACGACAAACGGCCGCACGAAAGTTCGTCCGCGCAACGCAAGTGGCAAACGAATGCATTTTTTCGAGAACGTCAAACCGCTACTACTGACGTACAGAGTGCGCTGCGGCCGCATAGCGGCGTGTTTGCGTGATTGGGAGACGTCAGACGCTGCACACGTCCGGCCAACATAACGTCCAGAGGCAAAAAGTGTTTTATTGATGATCCGTACAAAATCACGGACGAAAATGCGCATCGTATGACCGCTATCGCGTATTCCGTGAAAAAATACGTCCATTCGTTCGAACGCACTTTTTCATGGACAACGTGAAAAATGCGTTCGTCTGACCCTAGCCTTAATCTATCCATAAACAACTGCTTGGGGCGGCAGCCTGTATGAAAATACATTTTAGGACGCGCAGAAAAAGTTTAGTGTTTTTTTTTGCTAAATTATTGTGAAACTTATGCAGGCTTTGGATGAAAGTAACAATAGGTGCTTTAAAATTGGGCTTTTAGCGTCAGCAACAGTGCCGTCACACCGTAACCCCTCTGAGGATATGAATCTGATACCGGCGTCAATGGCAGTGCACCCAGATATTGTGCCTTTAGTGCCAGGCATGCAAGTACTATCATACAGTAACCCCTCTGTGGTATTGTGGAAGAGTGCAGGGGTGGACCATGCGGTCCTATATTAAAAAGATATGAATCTGGGAATGGGCGTCAGTGCACCCAGTTATTCTGCCTTTGGTGCAAGACTGCCAGGCCAACAAGTATCATCATACAGTAACCCCTCTGTGGTATGGTGGAAGAGTGCAGGGGTGGACCATGTGGTTCTATATTGAAAAGTTTTTGATCTGGTAATGGGCGTCAGTGCACCCAGATATTGTGCCTTTAATGCCAGGCCAGCAAGTATCATCATACAGTAACCCCTCTGTAGTACTGTGGAAGAGTTCAGGGGTGGACCATGTGGTTGGTCCTATATTGAATTTTTTTTTTATCTGTTAATGGGCGTCAGTGCACCCAGATATTGTGCCTTTAATGGCAGGCCAGCAAGTATCATCATACAGTAACCCTTCTGTAGTATTGTGGAAGAGTTCAGGGGTGGACCATGTGGTTGGTCCTATATTGAATTTTTTTTTATCTGTTAATGGGTGTCAGTGCACCCAGATATTGTGCCTTTAATGGCAGGCCATCAAGTATCATCATACAGTAACCCCTCTGTGTTATGGTGGAAGAGTGCAGGGGTGGACCATGCGGTCCTATATTGAAAAGTTTTTGATCTGGTAATGGGCGTCAGTGCACCCAGATATTGTGCCTTTGGTGCCAGGCCAGCAAGTATCATCATACAGTAACCCCTCTGTGGTATTGTGGAAGAGTGCAGGGTTGGACCCTGCTGTTCAAAGATTAAAATGATATAAATCTGGCACAGGCGTCAGTGCAGCCAAATATTGTGCCTTTCATGGCAGCAAGTGCATTCACACCGTAACCCTTTTATGGTATTGTGGAAGAGTTCAGTGCTGGAGGTTTTGTGCATGCAGAAGACATACCCGATCTATTCCGTTACTTCGGCAACAGGGGATTGATAGCTGCTGATCCAGGACTGATTCATTTTTATAAATGTCAGCCGGTCTACAGAGTCGGTGGACAGACGCACTCTTTTGTCTGTGACAAAACCTCCAGCGGCACTGAACGTCCTTTCAGAAAGCACGCTAGATGAAGGGCAACCTAGTAGCTGCATAGCATATTGGCTAAGTTCTGGCCAGTGATCCAATCTCACCACCCAGTAAGCCAGTGGATCATCTGCTGGAAAGGTATCCAGGTCTGCCCTTGCCCCTAGGTAGTCCTGCACCATATGGTGAAGATGCAGGCAATGGGTGCCTACATTTGACGTCCCTGGGCGTCGAGGACTAAAAAAAATTAAAAATGCATCAGTCAAGCGGCCCTGGCCTTCACCGCTATTCCTCTGATCACCTGCAGCCTCAGAAGCACGTGTGTCAGCACTTGGTAATCTAACAGTGCCTGGAAAGGTGTTACACAAGTTTCGCTTTAGAGCGTCCTCAAGTTTTGTCATCCTGTGCTCCCTCTGTGCGGGCAGGATGAGCTCTGCAACTTTACCCTTGTATCGTGGATCAAGAAGGGTTGCCAACCAGTAATGATCCCTCTCCTTGATAGCACGAATCCTGGGGTCCTTTACCAGGCTTTGCAGGATAAGGGAGCCCATGCTGCGTAGGTTGGAGGTGGCATTAGCTTCCGAGTCTTCCTGGTCAATGAGGATTACCCCATCGTGCACTTCCCCCTCCCAGCCACGTACTAGTCCTTGTGTTTCTGGGCACACAAAACCCTCCCTTGAGGAATCCCCACCTTCAATGTCCCCACTACTTAAATATTCCTCCTCCTCCTCATCCTCCGCCTGTCTGATCTGAGGAGGACCCACTGGAATGCTGTCTGCGGAAAGACTGGGGCCTTGAGAGCTAGGGAAGGCCTCCTCTTCCTCCCGCTGCTCTGCCTCTAGAGCCACATCTGTAATTCCCTGCAGAGTGTGCTCCAGCAGGAACACTAAAGGAATTGTGTCACTGATGCATGCCCTGTCCCTGCTCACCATCCTCATTGCCTCCTCAAAAGGTGACAGTACAGTGCATGCATCCTTGATCATCAGCCACTGCGGGGGGGGAAAAAAAGCAAGTTGACCTGAACCTGTCCTTGTGCCATACTCACACAGGTACTCGTTGATGGCCCTCTGCTGCTTGTGCAGACGCTGCAGCATTGCTAATGTCGAGTTCCACCTGGTGGGCATGTCACAGATCAGACAGTTTGTGGGAAGGTGGAATTCTCTTTGAATTTCTGCCAGACGAACACTTGCTGGGAATGACCGTCTGAAGTGGCTGCAGACTTTTCTGGCCTGGCTGAGAAGCTCTGGCAGCCCTGGGTAGGAAAGGAAACCCTGGGTAGGAAACGCTGTACCACCAGATTTAGGATGTGTGCTAGGCATGGTACATGCGTCAACTTACCCAGGCATAGGGCGGAGAGAAGGTTGCTGCCATTATCACAGACAACCATTCCCAGCTCAAGCTGGCGTGGTGTTAGCCATCTCTGCACCTGCCCCTGCAGAGCTGACAGAATTTCTGGCCCGTTGTGGCTCCTGTCCCCTAAACAAACCAGCTCAAGCACAGTATGGCATCTTTTTGCTTGAGCCATTGCGTAGCCCCTGTCACGCGTCGGTTTAACTGCCACTTCGCCAGAGACAGAGAAGGAGGAGAAGGAAGAGAGAGAGGTGGTGGTGGAGCAGACAGACCTCATACAAGCAGCTTTCTGGAGGCATGGTGGATGAACAAGCTCCAGCACAGAGCCCGTCTTGGATCCCTCCCAGCTGCAATCAGAGTTACCCAGTGTGCCGTGAAGGAAATGTAATGGCCCTGTCCATGCTTGCTGGACCACGTGTCTAAAGTCACATGCACCTTGCTGCTGACTGCCTTTCCCAATGACTGGATAACATTGTCTTCCACGTGCTGGTATAGTGCTGGAATGGCCTTCTGTGAAAAGTAATGGCATTTTGGAACCTGCCACTGTGGTACAGCACATTCAGTAAATTCACGGAAGGAAGCATAGTCCACCAGCTGGAGAGGTAGCAGCTGTAATGTGATTATTTTGCTAAACTGGCATTTAGACGCTGTGCTTGGGGATGGTTGGGACTATATTTTTTTCTTACGCTGCAGCAGCTGGGGCAACGTAATCTGACTGCATAAATCTTCAGCTGATGGGATGCTGTCACATTGTGAGGAAGGACCTGGTACATCCATTACTGTAGCATCATCCCTGTCAGTGGAGGTTGGAGTCAATGACATGGCAGGACATATAGTGGTGGTAGAGACAGGTGAGGAGGCCCAATGCAAAGCTTTGCACCAACGGGATGCGTGGCAGGTGGTCATATGTCGCCTCAAGCACGTGGTACCCAAGCATCCGGTGTCTTTCCCACACTTGAGCTTCATCTGACACAGATTACCAATAGCAACGGTGCGGTCTGCTGCACATTTCTTAAAGAACTCCCAGACAGCAGAGTTCCTGGATGTATGCTTTGAGACAACAGCACTCTGCACCTGAACAGCTCTGACATCTGATGCCTTGGACTGGCTAGTGCTACGGTTGGTCATAGAGGACGTTGTGCCTCGTGTTTGTTGTGCCTCCTCCTCCTGACTTGACTCCTCTGTTCGATCAGGCACCCAGGTGGAGTCAGTGACCTCATCATCATTGTCATCACCCCCTATCTCCTCGTCACTGGAGCCAACTTGGCAGTATGCTGCAGCTGCTGGGGCAACATGAGTGCCAGTTATTTGTGTGTCACTGGCACCTCCTTCCTCTAGGTTGATTATACTCCCTTCCACAACCTCAGAGATTGAATCAGAGCACTGTAGTTGCTGTGCATCCTCAAACAGCATGTCACTGTCATTGTAGTCAAACAATTCAGCTGACTCCTCTGTGTGTGATAGTGAGGCTGCGGCAGGAGTAGCTGTGAACATGGAGGCTGCATTAGATGCTTTGGCAGCTGTGGTAGACTGTAAAGCACTACAAGCCTGGCTGGCAGAGGACTGGGAGGTATGTATGTTGCTGCTGCTTAAAACGGCCAGCACCAGTTAGAAAGGACAATCGTGCCCTGCAGAGGATGCACCACGTCCACGACGACCAGAGGCACAGCCTCCCGACACAGAGTCTGCTTGCCCTCTTATCTGTGCCTGGGAGCGTCTGCCTGTCCTTTTTGGTCTTTCTGACATGGTGAGTGATATATAGATTAAAGATATACAGAACTCTGATTCAACTCTGTTATAAAAATTGGAGATATGCTGCAGAACTCTGATTCAACTCTGGTATAAACATTTCCAGAACTCTAGTATAACTCAGTGAGACACCCTGATAGCTGGCAACCAGTGACAAAACATAGATTACAATTCCCAGAAACCTCCTATAAATCAGTGAGACCCCCTGATGGGTGGCAGTGACAAGACACAAATTACAATTCCCAGAAACCACCTACAAGTCAGCGAGACCCCCTGATAGGACCCCCTGATAGCTGGCAACAGTGACAAGACACAGATTACAATTCGCAGAAATCTGCTAGAAGTATGTGGGACCCCCTGATAGCTGGCAGTGAAAAGGCACAGATTACAATTTCCAGAAACATCCTATAAATCAGTGAGACCCCCTGATGGGTGGCAGTGAGAGCACACAGATTACAACAATTCACAGATATTTTGTAGAAATGAGAACCTCAAAATAGGTGGTGGCAGTGAGAACAAAGATTAGAACAATTCCCAGATATTTTGTAGAAATGAGACCCCCACAATTGCTGGTGGCAGTGAGAACACAAAGATTAGAACAATTCCCAGATATTTTGTATAAATGACTGACCCCCAAAATAGCTGGTGGCAGTGAGAACACAAAGATTACAACAATTCCCAGATATTTTGTATAAATGACTGACCCCGCCCCCCCCCAATAGCTGCTGGCAGACTGGCAGTGAGAACACACACTAACACAACAATCTCCTCTCAAAAAACACATGCTGAAGGCTGTGTGAAGCCTTATATAGTGTGCTGCGGGACTTAGCTCTGTGAGCCCATGATTGGGCAAAATTTGCCCAATCAGGACTCTGAGCCATGATTGGCTGTAGCCAATTACAAGCTTCAGGCCAGTGGAAGTGCATTGTGGTCCATTGTGGGCGAACATGCGGCAAACACGCGGAAATGTTCATAGTTCGCAAACATGCGAACAGACGATGTTCGAATCGAACTCCGAACCGATCGAACCGAACAGCTCATACCTGTAGGTGAATCAGTTTTGCATAAATTACAGCAATAGGATAATTGACACATGTATGTCTCCCTGTACTTCTTGAAATTCAAAAATAATCTCAATGAAGTTAAGCGCCTCTACTAATTAATGTAGACAGGAATTACATCGACCAAAGTGACAGGAATCACTAAGGCGTAAACCGAAAAAAAGATTTGATAGATTGGGTTGTCTGTGGGGTTTTTTGCAGCTCAAGTAAGTGTGAAAAATGAAATTTAAAGAATGCCTAAAGCAAATTTTAAATATTTTATTATTCATTGCAGTTTTAGCTTCCTTTTCATTTCTTTTAGCTTTTATCTAAAACTGTGCAATGTATAACTGTGCATTACGTAAAATGTTGATTTACAGCAGGGTTCAGCAACCTTGGCCCTCCAGATGTTTTTAAACTACATATCCCCCTATGGCTAAGTACTTATTACAGGGTTATTCAAAGAGATCCGAATGGCTGCCGAAAGATAACTGAACGCTGAAAATTAACGTTTGGTTACCTTTCTTGGCCATTCGGCTATCCAGAGAGCAGGCAATTCGCCAAATGTTGGCGAATTGCCTGAACATATTGTGCCTGTTCGAGGGCAGTGAAATCCCCATAGCTTCGGCTATTCAGAGAACAAAAACCAGCAGTGAAAAGTTGCCAAATTGCCCTGCCATTCGGTGGCTTCATGCGGCAGATTTATTCAGGAGAATCCCTTAGGCTTCAATGTTAAAAATATTCCCATTTTAATTCAATATCTAATGAACCGTTTATTATAAGATTCTGCAGTAAAAAGATTCTTTATTGTTAGATTTTTTTGAATCTTTTAAGCATTTTTCTGGATTTTGTGCCAATTTTTTTTTGCCGATTTGGTTGGTTTTTTTTTTTAACGTTTGTTCTTTTGTCTGTAACAGCCCTTTTTATTATCATTCCCTGGACCTCATATGTAAATTTCAGACATTTTCGCTCAGTAGTTTCTTTGCAAACAGCGTTTCACTTTTCAAACATTCAAGCATACTTTATTTTTTTTCTTCACTTCCATTCGTCTGTGGTGTCAGCTTTTTCTGGCGGCTGCTCTGCTGCACTGTGATCGGCTCCTGCTCGGGTTCCTCCGGCGTCTTCGGCGAGTTAATCCAGATGTTTTGCGGGTTTCGGTGCGCATTCGCCCTGGTTTTGCGGTGAGTTTTCGGCAGGTTTGCGGCGACTTTTCCCTGCACTACGATGGCCCTTTGGTGCTTCCTGAATACATCGCAGGGTCGCCGAAATGGGATCGCCAAATCGCACCGAATTGAAGAGAACGTAAAATCACCGAACGTGTGGAGTTTCGGAGCCTCATGGGAAATGTAGTTCTGAAACATCTGGAGGGCCATAGTTGCTGACCCCTGAATTACAGTTTACAGGTTTAGGTAAGCTGAGGAATAAGCAAGTGTATTTGTGTTTATATGGGAGTACATGTGGAAGGGAAATAAAGACAAATGGGATATACAGATATTCTTCTAATTGAATATGAAACTGTTGATGGCCAGTGTACAGTCAACATGTCAAGTCTAGATACTACATACACTGTTTTGTAGGGATAAAAAAAGAAGGTAGTTACTAGTTTGAGTAATAATTAATCAGTGTTTTACCCTAATCAAGCAAAGAATCGATCCAGAAACATTTTATAGAATACTTAGAGCATTGACAAGATCTATAATACGTATACAAGAGTGAAGCAATGGTATTGTTTTGTATTGCCACGCCTGGTTTTCTAAGCCAAAACAATCATCTAACAATACATTTTAAAAACTAGATTTACCCAAACAACTTCCCCTCCCCCCCATAGTGCCCACCTTACAGCAGAGGCAGACTGACCATTAGGGCAACAGGGCACTGCTCGAGGGCTGGGTCAGGTATTTGATATTATATCTGGTGTGCAGTAAGCATTTGGAGGGAAAGAGAGGTCTCTGATCAGTGGTTCAGTGAGAGGCCCCAGTATTTCTGATGGCAGCCCTATATAATATAAGGATTTACATAAAAAAATCTAGATTTGCTATCCCTTTGACTAACACAATCAGGGTTATTCAAAGAGATTCGAAAAGTCACCGCACGTTCAGTGACTTTTCGTTCTCTTCAATTCGGTTCCTTTTGCCGATCCCATTTCGGTGACCCTGCGGTGTATTCAGCAAACACCACAGGGTCCCCAAATTGCAGGGAAAAGCTGCCGCAAACCCGACGAAAACGAACCACAAAACCCAGCGAATGTACGCCGAAAACCAGGGCCGGCGCAAATGTAAGGCAGCACAGGCGGCCGCCTAAGGGTGCTGGTCTGCTGCCAAAGTGAGGGGGCGCAAAAATCCACCTCCCGGTCGCTGATTTCCATAACAAACCAGAACATTGCCGCTATCTGTCCAGGCCTGGCTCATGCTATGTGTGTGCTGTGTAGTGCTATGCTGCAAGTAGCTTCTTGAATTTTCACTCACGAGTGAGTCAGAGATGCTCTGCGAGACAGTGTGGGAGTGGATGTGATGACGTCTCTTCCTCTCCACTCGTCTTCGCCTCCGCTTCCTTTCATCAGCTACTTGCTTCCGCTCACTTGACCACGTGCTTACTTGGGAGAGGCAGCAGGGCAGACTCCCAGATGAGTTGCAAGAGCAACTGCTGATCTGAATCCATCCCTCCCCGCTTCCTCTTCACTCACAGTCTCCATGGAAACCTACACTGCCCGCTCAGGGTGAAGACATCACACAAAATTGCAGTGCAAGTGACTAGCTGGTGCCCTATGCTGCATGGGAGTGGCTGTGCACACTGGGAAGATGGCAGCCTCCTGTTTGATAGCATTGTGAGGCAGACACAGACCCAGGTGAGATGCTGGCATCCTCTGTATTCTAGAGATCCATCAGCAAGAATCTTTCTTCCCCACCTCTCCACTCTGACCCCACCCCCTCTCTCTCCCATTTTTCCTGTCTCTCCCCTTCCCCCTCCTCTCTCCCCTTTCCCCTCTGACCCCCCTCTCTCCCCATCTGACCTCTCTCTCCCCTCTGACCTCTCTCTCACTCTGACCTCTCTCTCACTCTGACCTCCCCTCTCTCTCCCCTTTTCTCTCTCCCCTTTTCCCCTGACCCCTCTCTCCCCTTTCCCCTGACCCCTCTCTCTCCCCTTTTCCTCTGACCCCTCTCCCCATTTTTCCCCTCTCCCCATTTTTCCTCTGCCCCTTTTCTCCTGACCCCTCTCTCCCAGTCTGACCCCCTCTCTCACTCTCCTCTCTCTCCCCTGACCCCTCTCTCCCCTCAGACCCCTCTCTCTCCCCATCTGACCCCCTCTCTCCTTTTCTCTCTCCCCTTTCCCCGACCCCTCTCTCTCCTTTTCCCCTGACCCCTCTCTCTCCCTCTTTTCCCGAGCCCTCTCTCTCCCTCCTCTCTCTCCCCCTCTGACCCCTCTCTCCCCCTCTGACCTCTCTCTCCCTCTTTTCCCGAGCCCTCTCTCTCCCTCCTCTCTCTCCCCTTTCCCCGACCCCTCTCTCTCCCTCCTCTCTCTCCCCTTTCCTCTCTGTGTCTCCCCCCTTTCCTCTCCTCACATTACTGTGAGTTCTATTGTTATAGAGCTTTGTGCAAGGTGTGAAAATGGGTTGGAGTGGTCGGGGGGCGCCAAAAAATAGTTTTTTGCCTAGGGTGCCAAAAGTCTTTGCACCGGCCCTGCCGAAAACCCTCAAAAACATCTGGATTAACCTGCCGAAAACCATGGAAAAACCCGAGCAGGAGCCGATCACCCGCAGTGAAGCCGCCGGAAAAAGCCGAGAAAGCCGAGACCACAGACAGAGTGAAGTGAATAAATTAGGAAAACAGTTTGTATGAATGTTTGAAAAGTGAAACACTGTTTGCAAAGAAACTACTAAGCGAAAATGTCTGAAATTTGCATATGAGGTCCAGGGAATGATAATAAAGAGGGCTGTTACAGAAAAAATAAGTAAACTTAAAAAAAAAAAAATCGGACTTTTAAAAAAATAAATAATAATAATTCAGGAAAAAATCTGAATTTGGCCGGACATTAGTTTAACCTTTCACTGCTGGTTTGTGTTCTCTGAATAGCCGAAGCAGTGCTTTTTCATGGGGATTTCTCTGCCCTCGAACAGGGACCGAACAGGCACCATATGTTCAGACAATTCGCCAGGATTTGGCGTATTGCCTGCTCTCTGGATAGCCGAATGGCCAAGAAAGGTAACCGAACGCTGATTTTCAGCGTTCGGTTACCTTTCTCAAGCAATACGGATCTCTTTGAATAACCCTGATAGTTTAGATGAAATTGCCGTCCTTATTTCTTGAGCTAAAGCGAACCTGACTATTTAAATCTCATAAATTGAATAGAAACCTTTCTGGCATAGAAAATACAAGAATCTCTAAAAAAATGTTTCTAAAGTATCAGTTGTCCTAATGAAGTATATCTACAAACCTATGCAAAAATGTGCAACCAGCTGCTTGATAACATTCTGTGATAGGTTGTTTATGGGTTATTTCTCTATCATTGGTAATGCTCGAGCGAATATATACTTTTACTCATGAAAATATCATCGTAACTGTCTATCTACCAATTATCTTTATCCCATCTATTGTGTATCTACTCTTAGAATGTAAGCCCTTCCCATACAATGTAAACTCTTTAGAGAGCAGGGCCATTTCTACCACGTCTCTGTTTAACTATGTACAATCGTAACTTGTTTTAACCTCTGTACCGTGCTGCAGAATATGTTGGCGCACTACAAATAAATGATCAAAACAAATTGTAATTAATTATCATATGCTATATGGAAACATCCCAAACAGAAAAAGAACCATGAAGCACTTAAACCTATAACTACCGATATCGAGATATCTTGGTCTTCAAAGGCACCATCCAGTGCCCCGTTATTGAGATATCTCGATCTGCAGTCCAAAAGCAAATTAAATTAATTTGCTGCAAATTAATTTCATTTGCTTTTGGGCTGCAGAAGGTGCCCGCAAAGTTTTAGCCCTGTGGGCATAATGCTAAACGAGTAAAATCAGCTGCTGAATGCTGAGAAATATCGGGCTTTCAGCAGCTGATGCAGGGAGAAAAAGAAGAAAATATACCAGCCACTAAAACCTCTAACTCTATTTGGCAGTAGATGGTGCCATCTACTGGTCAAAAATAGGTTATTTACAGTAAGAAATGCAATAGGCATAAGCTCAAATATTTCTTAATTTATAATTAATTAAAAATTATTTTACAAAAAAACACTGGTTTCTGAGAAAAGTTTTTTTGAAAATCACTTTGTAATGAAGGGGTTAAAAGGGGCACTACTTGAGCAATGACTGCACATTTAGACCAAATTAAGAAACTAAAGAGATATTTAAGTCAAGGTTCATATAAAAACAAAGCGCTGGTGCAAGTTTTTGTGTATAGCTTAAATAAATAATGTAGATTAAATAAATAAGATACTAAAACGTAGAAATATTTATAAAAAGAAACCAACTAGGACCCCTTTGCCTTCCTCGGTTAAAAGAGCAGGAAATGTTTACTGTAACCTCAATACCTTACTCACTAATGTAGAGATCCATAAAACAATAATGCAAGTATGATTAGTTAATACCCCAAGTTAACCCTTTCACAACCATGATCATGTAAACACGATCAGCAGTAGATGCACAGCAGCTCAAGATTGCTTTAACACGATCTCAGATGATGCTGTATCATTGCAAATGAAACTTGTTTGTTGCAAACCAATTTTGTTTACATTTCCAGAAGGTGCCTCCCAAAGTTTTAGGACCCTGATGCCCGAGGTGGTAACACTTTTTAAGATTAGCTGTGAATGCATCTAAAATGACATCTAACCAGCTGATTGTGTAGGATGCTGAGACGTGTAGTAACTCCGGTTGGCAGGGAGGTGGCGACAACTACCTGTCAGCTATGTAAGAAATACATAAGGAATTTACCCAAATAATTCTTAACTGAATAATTATTTAAAAGTTATTTTCCAATAAAAAAACTTCTTGACAGTTTTTTTAAAATCACATGGTAGTGAAGGGGTTAAAAAAACACAGCACAATTAAAAGCATGAAATTCTCTGCCAATTTGTAACATTATAACATACATGTGTATATACATATATTTATAAATGCTAGGATTTTTAAAAAAATAAATAAATGGAGAAAAACATTTAATTGATTCTATATTTATTCAGATAAATTGTTAATACTGACTCATTAGCTGTCTTGGCTTTTAATGGTTTTCTAAAACTCAGTGTGAGAAACCTACTGAATAGCGAGTTAACACTAACTGTCTTCTAAATGGCAAAAATGATGAATATTGAAATTAATATAGTTATCTTTTAGAAATTCACAGTTGCATTGAATTTAAATTATGACTTTTTATTGCTACTTATTTTAAATTAAGCTCCGAGTGTCGTTTTATTTTCATTAAATATAAAATGTATTAAATTAAAAACCACACATCTCTTCTATTCTTATTTAATATTATTACTAATATATTCTCATCTTAGTTTTGCTCAGTAATTATTGTAACTAAATCATTTGTCAAAACGTCATTGCTAGACTGCACAGGGAAAGAGTAATGCATATGAATAAATCTATTATTCCCTAATCACATTTCTATCACCGTATTCCTGCACTTCTCAATTCAATTTTGCTAATAAACTGACCTGTTCCTTTGGTAAAATATATAGAGCTGCGGACATGTAACAGATTTGTCCCTTTAAAAAAAATTAGCATTTTATTGTTACTTTTATCGTTTATATAGCGCAAACAGTTTTCGCAGCGCTTTACAATAACCAGTGGGAGCAAGACAAAAAAATAAAACAAACATAGGTACAGAAACAAGAGAGGGTCCTACTCAGATGAGCTTACAGTTTATGTCAAAGCATAAGAAAATACATGTGAGAACTCATTGTTGTTTCCCACTATTAACCCCTTTACTCCCGAGATAGAGATAACACGGAACTTCAAAGGCACCATCAGGTCCTGATATCGAGTTATCTCGTTCTGCAACTCTGAAGTTTAAAAACAAATGATATTTGTTTGCCGCAAACAAATTTAGTTTGCTTTTTGGGCTGCAGAAGGTTCCCCCAAGGTTTTAGCCCCGTGATCATAATGTCTGAGGTTCTAAAACTGTTTAAAATCAGCTGAAGAATGCTCTGACATATCGGGCTTTCAGCAGCCGATACAGGGAAACATGAGCTGCAGCCCAAACTGTTGTAACTCCATGTGACCAGTAGATGGTGTGATCTGCCTAACAAATAAGTTATTACAGTAAGGAATACACTGGGAATATTCCATTATAGATTTTACTGTATAATCATTTAAAAATGATTATTCAAAAAACCACTGGTTCCTGACAATGATTTTTTGGAAAATCACTGGCTAGTGAAGGGGTTAAGCATTGTCAGCACACCGTAAACAACCGTATCATACTCAAATTGACAATTTTTTATATATACACACATATATATATATATATAACAACCCGCAGGAAAGCCAGCACTCCAGGGATTCTTAAGAAAATTTTCACTTTATTGATCCATAAAAAGTCAACGTTTCGGCTCACAACAATGAGCCTTCTTCAGGACAAACAAGTCCTGAAGAAGGCTCATTGTTGTGAGCCGAAACGTTGACTTTTTATGGATCAATAAATTGAAAATTTTCTTAAGAATCCCTGGAGTGCTGGCTTTCCTGCGGTTTGGTGTCTATTGAGGCCATAGCTGAGCACCGGGTATTGAAAACGAGTGGTGAACCGTGAGTGCATAACCTTTTTGACTATATATATATATATATATATATATAGTGTGTTTAATATTGCAGAAGCCACCCGCACATCATAGCAATTCAAAGAATTGCATCCCAGAGCTCCTGTGCCACATTCCCCATATGCAGCATGGAATTCTGGGTAAGATATGCAAATGACCTCTGTCTCACTTTTACACATCCTGGATCTGTTATTACACAGATCCAGGATGTGTAAAAGTGAGACAGAGGTTATTTGCATATCTTACCCAGAATTCCATGCTGCATATGGGGAATGTGGCACAGGAGCTCTGGGATGCAATTCTTTGAATTGCTATGATGTGCGGGTGGCTTCTGCAATATTAAACACACTTTTGATAGTGTGGAGGCTTTTTGTCTCACTTTTAGTCCTTCACCACAACCCTTATAGACACTTACCTATATATATATATATATATAGTAACCTTGAGAAAGGCTCCAAGTCAACCGAAACATTGGGCACATTTATAGGAAGTTTTTAAATGTTTATTTAGAAACCTTTTTTCAAGTCCTTGAGTGCATCCTATTTTTCTATGGTCTAGATATTTGCACAGGATTTCTTGCAACGTGGCCCTTTGTGGAACGTGGAACTTTATTGTTTGCTATAGCAGGCTGCTTATAGGATATAATATATATATATATCACGAGTATAGCAGTACATAGAAATATAGAAACATAGAAACATAGAAAGATGTCGGCAGATAAGAACCTTTCGGCCCATCTAGTCTGCCCAATTACATGGATACTTTACTTGGATTTATCTTTTGTTTAGGATAGCCTTATGCCTATCCCATGCCTGCTTAAATTCAATTACTGTTTTGGCCTCTACCACTTCAACTGGAAGGCTGTTCCATGTATCCACCACCCTCTCAGTAAAATAATGCTTCCTGATGTTACTTTTAAACCTTTGCCCCTCTAATCTAAGACTATGTCCTCTTGTTTTGCTACTTTGTTTCCTTTTAAATATACTCCCTTCCTCTACCTTGTGGATTCCCTTTACGTATTTAAATGTTTCTATCATATCTCCTCTGTCTCGTAGTACGTAGTGATACCTTTTTTAGTGGACTAGCGTAACATTTAAAAGACAAGCTTTCAAGAGGATTACTCTCTTCCTCAGGTCTGGAAGCTTACTGATCAGTTCCTAGAATTAAACATTAGGACATAAAGGGTCACATGGGTGGGGGGTTAGATGTCCTAAAGAGTGAGAGTCAAATGGTATGTTCAAAATGGGAAAATGAACGAACGCATGAGGGATCTTGGGCCCATAATAAAACAACAGAGATAAGATCATACAACTTGAATGGAAAAGAGAAAAAAAAGGGGAAAAACAAAAAACATAAAACAGTGAAGGCTGAAAGAGACACCCGTGTGACCCTTTATGTCCTAATGTTTAATTCTAGGAACTGATCGGTAAGCTTCCAGACCTGAGGAAGAAAGTAATACTCTCATAGCTTGTCTTTTAAATGTTACGTTAGTCCAATAAAAAAGGTATCACTACGTACTGCTATACTTGTGATTTTGGCAAACTCGACTAACACGGCCTATCGAATTTATATATATATATATATATGCAAATCAAATGGATTTCGGTTCATGGCATCATTCTAATAACCATTTTAAATATCAAAATTATTGTGACTTATTGGTCAACTAAACAAAAGCTTCACAGTCCGTGGGCTAAATGGAAACTGTTCCCCCTGTGAAAATAGTGATAGTTGGGGATCTACACTCATTCCCACTCGACTTGACCCCTAGTTTGACTGAATTGTGTGATCTCAAAACTACTACAAATACTAATTGTGTAATAGCAATAATTGAACAGTAAGCAAGGCCAGAAACAGAACAGAACAGACAACTGACATACCAGAATAAATCATTGATGAAGCTTTGCCTGCCTTTATTTGACTTTTCCAGTGGTGATTTTCACCATAGTTTGATACAATAGTAAACAACTGTGATTAATGAATAAACCTCATTTGTATCTTTGTAATACCCCATCTCTACTCGAATGAATTACTAAAAATGTATGCAGCTTCACCACTTTGTGCTCGTTTGTCTCAGTAAATCGTTGTATATGTGTATTATTCCTATATCTTAGACGCTGCTTTTTGATGAACCCCTTCACAGCCAAGATCAAATTAACCCCTTCCCGCCACAGGACATTCTATGCCGTCCTGGCGGCGGGAGGGCTTTGAAGACTCAGGGCGTACATGTATGCCCCGCTGTCTTCAATGGGGCCACCTCGGCCCCTCCTTGCAGCCTGCGTGCGCTGACTTGCGACACGCATCATTGGGTGCATGGGGATGGCCTGAACTCAAACTCGTCGGCTGCGGGGCGGGCTGCAATTAGTGCTGCGTGACGGTAGCTGTCGGCTAGGCGTGCCAGCGAAAGCCACCCATTAAGGGGGCCACCCGCGCATCCTTAAGGATCGATCTTCAAAAACAGCTGCAGATACCGAGATGGAGTTAAGTTGATGGTGTTATTCAGGAGTAATGCAAATAAATTTTGTTTAGTGTAAATAAAGTTTACAAATAGGCTCCAGATTGTGCCCCTATATTTTCAGCATGTTGGACATGTCAGCAAAGATGGTGAATCGGGCTGAAAAGCCGATACTTCTGTGTCCAACACACAGAGCCCCAACGATTTTCACACGGAGCCCAAGCTGTGGTAGCGCTATCTGGCCAGCACGTGGCACCTTCTGCCTGTCAAATAGTCTTACCGACAGTAAAACACATTGTAGAGATGTACAATGATTTTTAACTGGTTAATTTATGTAAAGTTTTTTTATTTTATTTAAAAAAAAACAATGAGTCTGGTTAGTGTACGGAAAACCATTAGGTAGTGCAGGGGTTAATATAATAGTGCAGATGATACAGCATTTAATACACTAGAATATAGAATTTATTGTTACTTCCGATTCTATTATTCTATATATATATGAATAATGTATGATATTTGTATATATAAGCTATATATACAGACTGTGAAGAAAAAAATGGATACCAGATTTTTCAAAATTTTGAAAAATGGTACTGGATTCACACATAAATCATTTTATATTCATGGGAATTCACACACAATTAGCCTCTTCCCCTTTTGTAAGCTTTTCCAATGTCATTAGTATTATGTCAAGCACATAACAGAAAACGCTGACTGGACAGTTGTCAGCAGATAAGATTGATCAGGTAATGTGCCTGAACTGTGTGATAGATTGTATCACTTTATTTTTGCTCAGTTTAGTAATTAAAAAGGGTATTTTCCTCATAAAAAATGACCCATGGGTTTATATTCCATTTAACAAGCAAGGCCCGAAGCAGAAATGCTTAAACTCTAAGTGATAAAAACTCGTAAAACACTTGGAACCTTTAGTTTTTGCATCAAAAGAAGATAGTTATGTCTCCTTTTATCAGTGATTGACCTATACATTGCAAGAAATATAACAAAACCGCATTTCGTGTTATCATAGCATAAAAATGAGGAGGGGGGGAGTAAAATAGGAATATTATTTCTACCGTGTAGGCAACAAACGGGTTCATTAAAAGATTGAGAATAGTTATGACGTGACGTCTAGTATACTTAATATTTTACTTTATTTTAGGACATGCTAGTGAGGAAAAATGGCATATAGGTAGGCTTAAGTGTAATCTCTTATATAGAATATAGCAAAGTATATGATGGCAAACTGACATTAAAGACCCCATTCCAGCTAAACCGGTAACATAGCCGCTAACTGGTAGATGTGGCTGAGTTGTTAACCCTTGGGGTGAAATGTAATGTACAGTCATTGTGCAATGAGTGATTAAAGTGATCCTGCCTGTTTTACATGCAAATGAGCATTGCACACTTTGCCTTAAGTGAAAGCCCACGGTGCAAAGTCTGTTTTCAACATGTGACTCTATAAAGTAAAACTGAGCATTGCCCGTTCAGCCTAAACACGTAACTCCATAAAGTAAAAACTAGAAATGCCTGTTCAGTCCTCAACATGAAACTGTGCAATGTAAAAACCCACTGTGCAAATTCAGTTTTAAAACGTGCTGCGCATATCCAGCTCTCAACACACTGGGCTGGGGGATAAATGAACTGGGGGGCTGAAATGGACTGGGCTGGGGGATAAATGAAATGGGGGGCTGAAATGGACTGGTCTGGGAAGAGAAATTAACTAGAGGGCTGAAATGAAATGGACTGAGGAGAAATTAACTGGGTGGGCTGAAATGGACTGGGCTGGAGAGAAATTAAATGGGGGCTGAAATGAAATGGACTGGACTAGGGGAGTAACTAACTGGGGGTTGAAATGGACTGGGCCTGGGGGGAGAAATTAACTGGTGGGGGCTGAAATGGGCTGGACTGGGGGAAGAAATTAACTGGGGGGCTGAAAGGAAATGGATGGGGGGAAATTATATTAACTGGGGGATGCAGATCCTCTAACAGATAATAAAGCTGGTAATAGAGAGCCGTTAAGGGTATCAGCTGGAATACAGCCTGTGCGGGAAACTTTTGTGAGCTCCTGTACTTCTTTTTTTAGGACTTGACCCCTGAAGGGATTAATTTACTTTTAGGTGGGAGGAGGAGAGGGTTTCATTACACTTTGAGGGGTTAATAATCCATAGGGGACACCCAGGGTCACTCCTATGTCGTTAACCCCTTAAAGCCCATGGGAGTTTTAGATGAGGATCTGATGGGCTGCACTGCAGCCTCTCCGTTCTCTGTAGTAAGTTCTGTTGGCTTTGGATTCACAGCAACCCGGTGAGCCAACAGTTCAGGCAGGATCACATAGCATTTCTTTCTATCGTCACATAGCATCACGGCTGGGATGTTACATGATCCTGGCCTCACGTGGGGGCAGATTCCGACATCGATAGTCGAAAGCTGAAATTTCAGTGCTTTCTGAATAACCACTTTAGTGAGGCTAGGATAGGTCATCTGTTATGGAGAATTACTGAATGACTACTCAGCATCAAGAGCTTTGTTCATATCAAGATTGTAATCGCCACCATGGCGGTACTAATTTAACTCCCCTTACACACTTCTAAATGACTAGACATAAAAAAAAATTGAATTACACCCGCACCCCTTTTAGATCTAATTTGGCTCCCAAAAAAGAAAAGACCTTACATTAAATTCATGTCCCGTTCACCTAAATGTTCCCTAAAAGCATGGGATACTTTACTCGCAGTGATACATCCAGATAAGACATGATCACGAGCGATGTCTCTGTCAATTCTAAAGAAATACTATAATACGATAATACAATATACAAATAGACCCAATTATATGGCATTCATACCAATTATTCAAATTAGATTTTTCTCAGGGAACTCACTGATGTCATTTAACATAATGAAGGAGAAATATCATTTGTGTGAGGATCTAGAAGACCAACACACTAGGATCGTAGCTATTTTTAAGCAATGGTTTTGAGTCCGAGTTAGACCGCAAAATGACAACTTTGCAATTGTCGGGCCTAGAAAACATTTGCTTACATAATCCAAAGCAGTGTAATATGATTTTATGATTTCCTTTTGTTATCGCTCCTTAAAAAATAATACAATCAGGAAAGATAATTTCATGTTGGCGTGGGAGAGGGAGTTAAACTTGCCTGGAAGAATGGTTTTCCATTACAAGGGCTCTAAAGGGTATCACACAATGTTTGAATCATATAGAAACGCACCATAAAATAATTTACAGGTGGTACTTCACCCCGACAAACCCTATTTATTAGACTCCTCAGTTTCAAACAGGTGTTGGAGAGAATGTGGAGGTGAAGGCACCATGGCACACATTTGGCGGCATTGTTTGAAACTTTGAAGATACTGGAAAGAGGTATATAAACTTATCCTTAGTGGTACATCTCATATTGATCCTTCCCCCCCAACTTTTAATTTTCAAACAATTTCAAGATAACACTCTTAAAGTGGACAAAATAATAATAGGACATATACTGATTGCAGCAGCAGCTATCATTTCAAGACATTGAAAAACTGCCACAACCCCTACATCTGATGAAGTCATCCAAATGATACTTGAAAATAAGGGTTATGAGTTGGCATTAAGACACCCATCTCTGTTTAGCACAAAGTTGAAATATATTTGGAACATATGGGAAGATAATACTGTAGGAAATGTTATTGGCCACGCTTTACGGGTTTGATTTAACCTTTTCTGTTTATGTGTGTACTTATGGAATAACTACAATGTTTAATGTCACTGTATACTTATTTGTACTCATTGTTGTACTGCTTGAATATTATATTTTAAACATGTTTAGTATGAAATGGATGGAATTATTTCCCATCCTTCCCTTTTTTCTGTCAATTTGTATCCTTGTGGCCGCCGGGAGCAGAGTGAGTCTGGGGGGGAAAGTTCCCTAGTCTCCCTCTGCGATCCAAGATCCTGCCAGCCACGTGACCCTGTAGGAAAAGCCTCCATGGAGTCCCATGGACTCCACGGAGGGGATGCTCGCGACAGCACGTTAGTGCTGCCGCAAGCATCTTAGACACTAGTAACCACTACGGTGCAGGCTGCTGGATTCTGCGCCTGCCTTGTAATCCACTTGTAACATGGGGATGCTAAGGGGAGATTTGTGACTGCAAATTTTTCCCCTTAGCATCCCCTGTTTAGCTTAAGGCAGGTGATAGAACCCTTAGAGTGGAAGAGAAGGTAGAGAGGAGAGTCTTAAATTTGATGGGGTAGACATGTCTAGTACATTTCACAAAGACAGTTCAGGAAGTATTGAACTAATAGAATGGGCGGATGAAGGAGTGGTGTCTTCTGCTAAAACATATACCAGTTGTGGCGTGTAAGGTGAGGACTGGCCCAATCCCTTTCAGAAAAGTGAGACTGACCTCAGGAAGGCTGTTGTAAGTATGAAAATAAGAGGAAAACAAAAAACAGAAATGTATCTTTCAAGGCAAGCAGTGGTAGGGCAGTTTTTTGTCCAGTGTCAACACAGTCCCCTAGATGGGGGTTCAATAGCATACCAAAAGGCCAAAATAATGAAGATCAGAAAAAATGTTTAAGCAACCAACATTAAAAAAATATATAACTATGAAAAATGTCATAAATTCAAGAGTGAAATGGAAGAAATCGACAGGAAAGACCTGTGTGAGTTGTTGTTATCATCACTATCTTATAGTACAAACATTTATTTAAAAATAACCAACAGATTGTTCACTGTTTAATAAATAAGAGGTTTGTCTTTTAGAAAATACTAAATGATTCACTAGTTGATAATTCATAATGTGACACTGAACAGTACCAGAGACACAAATGTACAAACAAGATAAATAAGTGATGGTAAGTGTTGAGTTGGAAGCTACTTTTTTAAATTGTGCAGATGTCAAACTACAATGGGAGTGCCTGCAGGGAACCGCATTAGTCAGATAAATGGCCTTTTATTTGAAAGTACCAGATAATGAAGGTGTTTCCTGTTCCTGTTTCTGAATTCATTTTAGCATGCAGTCACCTTGATCAACATACACTTAATAATGTATGAGAGAAAGCACCACTAGAACAGTCAGTATGTCATCATTATTCCATGAAAAGATTGTTTCATACTTGCCTATTGTATTTGAAAAGTCTCTTAACTGTATCTTTACTGAAGCTTATGGTTCCACATTCGATGACTTGAAAAGAAATCCCATATCATTGGATTTCTTTTTAGACTGGGCGCTCCTTGGTAGACTCAGCTATTCACATGGAGTGTAATTGAACCTAAGAGGAGCTTATATGTGGGCATTTACAAAAGCAGATGGTGAGAGGATATTTTTTCATCGTTATGTATTCTTTACATCACATCTGGTAAAGAAACTAGCTTCTCTACAATTTCTATAATCTGAAAGTTGATTGATTTATTTAGTTTATAACTCAGACACTCAAAGTAACATTCTATGGGGTTTAATTACTAACCACCATTCTTTCATAAAAAGAACTCTGCTTTACAGACTTTGGGGAGTCATTGGATTGTGCCATAGTTTCTACCGTAGCTATTTTGGATAGCACTGACCAAAGTTTTCAACTGTCTTCTGGAAAATGCAGTTTCCTCTGTAGTAGATATGCAGAGTGTGTTATTATTATTATTATTATTCTTTATTTATAAAGCGCCAGCATATTCCGCAGCGCTGTACAATAAGCACAGTATAGACAGGGTTACAATACATTGAACAACATTTGACAAACAGTACAGGAGGCGATGAGGGCCCTATTCCCGTAGGAACTCACAATCTGGGAGGGTTGGGGTTGGAAACAGGAGGAGAGGACTGTAAGGTGAGAGTGATTGATGGTTGCGTCAGTGAGTTGGGTGGTAGGCTTCCCTAAATAGGAATGTTTTAAGGGAGCGTTTGAAGGAAGAGAAGTTAGGGGAAAGTCTGACAGTACGAGGGAGAGCGTTCCAGAGAGTGGGGGCTGCGCGTGAGAAATCCTGCAGTCTATCATGGGAAGAGGTGATGCGGGTAGAAGCTAGTCGCAGGTCACTGTTTGACCTTAGGGAGCGGGCTGGGGTGTATTTGGTGATTAGTGAGGACAGGTAGTGGGGAGCTGAGTTAGTGAGGGTTTTGTAGGTAAGGATAAGGATTTTGAACTTAATTCTGCAGTGGATGGGAGCCAGTGAAGGGACTCGCAGAGGGGAGCGGCAGAGACAGAGCGGCGGGTGAGGTGAATTAGCCTGGCGGAGGCGTTCAGGATGGATTGTAGGGGGGAGAGGCGGGACAGAGGGAGGCCAGATAAGAGATTATTGCAATAGTCGAGTCGGGGGATTACCAGGGCGTGTATGAGTTGTTTTGTGGTGACAGCGGTAAGAAATGGCCGAATTCTGGAAATATTACGCAGTTGGTATCGGCAGGAGGAGGAAAGAGACTTGATGTGGGGGATGAAGGAAAGATCAGAGTCAAGTGAAACTCCAAGACAGCGAACTTGGTTTGATGGGGAAATGGTGATACCCTCCACCGTGATAGAGAAGTCAGGAGGTGGGGAGGCATTGGAGGGAGGAATAAGTAGGAGTTCAGTCTTTGACATGTTGATCTTTAGGTGGTGGGAGGCCATCCAGGAGGAGATGCCAGATAAACAGTCACTGACTTTGGAAAGGACAGGGGGAGAGATATCAGGGGTAGAGAGGTAGATCTGAGCGTCATCAGCGTAGAGGTGTTAATTGAAGCCAAAGCTGTTGATGATTTTGCCCAGGGAGGAGGTGTAGATGGAAAAGAGCAGAGGACCAAGGACAGAGCCTTGAGGTACACCAACAGATAGAGGCAATGAGGAGGAGGAGTTTCCAGCAAAGGACACACAGAAGGACCTGTTGGATAAATAGGATTCGACCCAAGCGAGTGCAGTGTCACCGAGACCCAGAGAGTTGAGGGTCTGTAGAAGGAGGGGGTGGTCAACAGTGTCAAAAGCAGCCGAGAGGTCGAGCAGGATGAGAATAGAATAGTGGCCGTGTTTTTTAGCAGTTAGGAGGTCGTTGGTGACTTTGGTGAGGGCAGTTTCAGTTGAGTGTAGGGGACGGAAGCCAGATTGCAGGGGGTCAAGTAGGGAATTGGAGGACAGGAAGAGGGAGAGGCGGTTGAAGACTAGTTTTTCTAAGAGCTTTGATGTGAAGGGAAGCAGGGATACAGGGCGGTAGTTGGATGGAGAGTTGGGATCGAGGGATGGTTTCTTTAGTAAAGGGGTAACTAGCACGTGTTTGAAGGTGGATGGAAAGGAGCCAGTGGAGAGAGAAAGGTTGAAGATGTGTGTGAGAGCAGGGGTGAGGGAGGAGGAGAGGGGAGGAATTAGATGTGAGGGAATGGGGTCGAGCAGGCATGTGGTGAGATGTGAGGAGGACAATAAGGAATTGACTTCCTCCTCAGTGGCTGGGAGGAAGCGACAGAGGGTGGCAGAGGGGACCTCTGGGAGTGGAGGTGGCAGATAACTATCTTGTGTTGGGATGTTGCTTCTGATATTTAGAGTTTTACTGAGGAAGTAGTCTGCCAGGTCTTGAGCGCTGAAGGCAGCTGTGGGGGGAGGTGCAGGTGGGTAGAGGAGGGTGTTGAAGGTGGACCAGAGCCGTTTAGGGTTGGAGGACAGCGTAGATATAAGAGATGAGAAGAAGGATTGTTTGGCCAAGTGGAGGGCAGAGGTGTATGACCGGAGAATAAACTTGAAGTGAACAAAATCAGCTTCAGAGTGGGATTTCCTCCAGGCACGCTCTGCGGTGCGGGAGCATCTTTGCAGGTAGCGTGTCTGGAGGGTGTGCCAGGGCTGAAGCTGGCGGCGTGGGGCCTTACAGAGTCGAAGAGGAGCAAGAGTGTCTAGAGCAGAGATAAGAGTAGTGTTGTAGTGATTAGTGGCAGCATCAGGGCAGGTGAAGGATGAGGTATGAGGGAGGTGGTGAAGTAGGTTGGAGAATTGATGGGGGTCCACAGCATGTAGATTTCTGCGAGTGTGTGTGCGGGGTGGGGGAGCAGGGTGTTTAGGAAGTCCAGATAGGTTGAAAGAGAGAAGGTGGTGGTCAGAGATGGGGAAAGGGCGACAGTTGAACTCAGAAATGGAGCAGAGGTTGGAAAAGACAAGGTCAATAGCGTGACCATCGCGGTGGGTAGGGAGGAGGGAGGATTGTGTGAGTCCAAGGGAGGACGTGAGTGAAAGAAGTTTGGAGGCAGCAGGGGCGGAAGGATCATCAATGGGAATGTTGAAGTCCCCGAGAATTAGGCATGGAAGATTAGAAGACAGGAAGTGAGAAAGCCAGGTAGCAAAGTGGTCAAAGAACTGGGAGGTTGGTCCCGGTGGGCGGTAGATGACTGCCACCCTGAGAGCCAGAGGAGAGAACAGGCGGCTGCAGTGTGTCTCGAAGGAGGAGAAGGAGAGGGATGGGGTGGAGGGAGATGCTGGTAGGTACAGGTGGGAGAGAGCAGGATTCCGACCCCGCCACCATTTCTCTCACCCGGTCTGGGTTTTACCTTTGTTCTCACTGTAGAGTGTTTGGGAAGTCAATGGATATCGCCACCATATTATCACCTAAGTATACCCACCTTTGTTTCAGACAACACAGAAAGTATCAGGGTTATTCAGAGAGATCCGAAATGTCGCCGAAATGTAACCGGACACTGAAATTCAGCGTACGGTGCCATTCGGCTATTCAGAGAGCAGGCAGTTCGCCAAATTTTGACGTACGGTGCCTGTTTGAGGGCAGTGAAATCCCCCTTAGAGAAACAATGGTTAATCTATTCAAAGAACACCGAACAGCAGAGAAAAGTGCCGAAATTCCCTGCTGTTCGGTGTTTTCATTCGGCAGGTTTATTCAGGAGAATCCCATAGACTTCCATGTTAAAAATATTCCCGTTTTAACTCAATATTTAATAAACCATTGATTATAATATTCTGCAGTAAAAAGTTTCTTTATTTATAGTTTTTTTAGGATCTTTTAGGCATTTTTCGTGAATTTTATCGTCAACATTTCTTCTTTTTTTTTTAAATTGTATCTTCTTTTTTCTGTAACCGACCTTTTTGTTATCATTCATAGGATCTTATATGTAAATTCCAGATATTTTCGTTCAGTATTTTTTTTTGAAAACAGCATTTAAATTTTGAAACTTTCAAGCGTACTGTTTTTTGTTTTTTTTGTTACCATGTTCGTCTGCTTGTCGGGTTTTTCTGGCGGCTGCTCTGCACTGTGATCGGCAGCTCGTTGGGTTTTTCTGGCGTGTTCGGCTTGGTTTTTGCAGTGGTTTCTCCTGAGGATTTTCGGTGAGTGTTCGGTGAATGTTCGTCAAGTGTTCTGCGGGTTTGCGGCGGGTTTTACCTGCACTACGGGGGTCCTGCGAGGCTTGCTGAATACACCGCAGGGTCAGCAAACTAGAATCGCTGAATCGTGCCCGAAGTGCGTGGAACGAAAGGTTACCGAATGTGTGGCGACATTTCAAATCTCTCTGAATAACCCTGCTAGTTAAGGAGAGAATAGCCACAGCTTACTATCAGGTCTATTCAAAGAAAGGTGAGACTCAGGAGAGTGAAAATTATAGGTCAAAATAGCCAAACCAGAGAAATTCTCTCTTTTATCTAGCTTTCCAAATCGGCTATATAGTCTAGGTCAGGGGTCAGCAACCTTGGCTCCCTGATGTTTTGGGAACTACATCTCCCACGATGCTCAGTCACCCATTAGGCTGCATGAGCCACATGGGAAATGTAGTTCCAAAAACATCAGGGAGCCAAGGTTGCTGACACCTGACCTGGTCTATATTGTGCTCTTCTCCTGCCAATTCTCCTGAGTTTCACCCTTCTTTGAATAGACCGGTATGTTTATGCACGAACAACACTGGTAGCATCAGGCCCGGACTGGCCATCGGGCAAACCGGGCCTTTGCCCGGTAGGCCACTAGGCCTCTCAGGCCATTCGGCTGCTAGCCTCCCTTGCCGGTTGGCCGGCCGACATAGCCAGCCACCTGGCAAGACAGCCTAGGACAACGGAAGAATGAAGGTGACCGACCATCCGGCAAGCGGCGAGCCGAATGACCTAATCAGTCACTGGCCCCCGCTGATTAGGTCACATAGCGTGCCATGTGACATCACCAGCGGGGGTCGACGGCCGCCAGCTCCCTCTGATTTGATCACAGCAGGGTGCGCCGACACACACACTTGTGTATAGCCGGACATCTCTCCTGGCTCCCGCCGGAAGCACCAACAGGCCCCAGCCACGAGGTATGATGCTGGGGGAGAGACGAATTAATGAATTTATTGATTGGCATGCTGGGGGGGTGAATTAATTTATTATTATGCTGGGGTGAATTAATTTATTGGTATGGTGGGGGAGAGGAATTCATTTATTGGTATGCTGGGGAGAGGAATTCATTTATTGGTATGCTTGGGGGGAGAGTTATTAAATTATTGGTATGCTGGGGGGAGAATAATTAATTTATTGGTATGCTGGGGGAATGAAGTAATTTATTGGTATGCTGGGAGGGAGGAAATTGATTAATTTATTGGTATGCTGGGTGGGAAATTAAGTAATCTATAGGTATGCTGGGGAGAGAAATTAAGTAATTTATTGGTATGCTGAGGGGAGAGAAATTAAGTAATTTATTGGTATGCTGAGGGGAGAGAAATTAAGTAATTTATTGGTATTCTGGGGAGACATGAATGAATTTGATATGTGGGGGGAGACATGAATGAATTTGGTATGCTGGGGGGAGACATGACTGAATTTGATATGCTGGGGGAGACATGAATGAATTTGATATGCTGGGGTGGAGAAATTAATGCATTTGATATCTGTAAATTACATTGAGTTTTATTACTGTGGAGCTCTGTAACACGCCCATAATATGCAGTGGTCATGAGAGTGCCACGGAGCTCCACAGTAATGTGCGGTGTGTATGAGCATATCACAGAGCTCCACAGCAATAAAACTCACAGTAATGTGCGCTGTGTAGAAAAAAATATGTGGGCTGCTCAGTCCAAAATGCCCAGGCGTATATATTTTGTCCCAGTCCGGGCCTGGGTAGCATTGTTCCACATGCTTCGCCATTAATTTACAGGAAATTCACCCAGTGGTGTAGTGTTTTCACTTTCAAAATCGCTGTTGTTTATTGTAGTGGAAAACAGGGCTGCCATCACGGGGGTGACAGCCGATGATATGATCAGGATGGCCTGGTGCTTGAAAAACCCTTTGCAGCTTGTGTAAGTGCCACACTCTATGTCACCCAGGACCAGCCCGCCAAGATACTAACAAATTTCACAATGGACTGTAGCATTTGAGGTCAGTAGAAACACAGATTCATCACTAAGAGAGCAACTAGTATGATCTCCACCAGCTAGAGGCGCAGACCGAATGTTCTACCACCAGGGAACACTTTTTATCCCCTGGCTCTCCCGGGATTTAAGTCACGTCCTGTAACATAAAGTACAAGAGGAAGCAACATGTTTTAATTTTAACTAGTTTACTGAAATGGGCAGCTGAGGGAAGGGTGACCCCAACCAGTAGTTCAGTAAGGGGGCCCGATATTTCTGATGGCAGCCTTGATGGCAAACAAAGGTGAACAATGGCACTTGGTGAATAACCCCTTTGTCATTTCTGTTGCCATTCAATTTCATATTTCCCAATCTCCAGATTTACTTACCCCATATTAATTTTCATGAATTAATAATAAAATGAATAACTTGAAAATACAAAAAATAATTACAGGTGTATAAGTAGCCATCTTTTATTTAGTCGATGAATTCCTATTTTTATCTTCTGATCAATAATGGTACCACAACATCCCCTGCCTGTATGATTCTCTGCCTGGCCATGGGTCAGGGCTGTGAATGGGTTAAAGCATGGTGACACGTGTATTATGAGCAGATAATTAGTTCAGTGTAAGTACAGGTTTATGAATGGCTTAATGATTTTTTGTTTTATACATCCAGGAATAGGTTATAAATCTGCTAGAAATCTACATTTTATACATCTATTTTCATCTCCTTTTTTTAATTTGTTTTTATTTGATCTGTAAATGTTGAATCTTTTATAACTTGGACAAATATTTACTGAGATTAATGTTTAGTTTTTTCTTTTATATGTAAATAGGTGTAAATGCTTTATACGCAAACAAAACGTTAGACCTCCTTTGCAGACATCAATGTACTGTTTCTTTCAGTTCTGTCGACCCTTAGATTTAAGGTTACAATAAGCAACTTTGTCTATATTTATTCATGTAGAAAACTATCAGGGTTATTCAGAGAGAGGTGAAAAGCAGGAGAATGGCTGGAGAATTGAAAATTCTAGGTCAAAATAGCCGATTTGGAAAGTGAGATAAATGGGAGAATTTTTCTGGTTTGGTTATTTTGATCTCGAATTTTCCATTCTCCAGCCATTCTCCTGCTTTTCACCTCTCTCTGAATAACCCTGAAACTGTATTTTTATTTATGTTCCTTTATTAAAGTTTGTAAATGTTTAGTTTTGTATAGAGATGTGCATTTGTTTCGGAAAAATTCAGAGTTTGGAACGAAATTTGATAATTCGTAGTTCGGAAGAGCTTCCGAATAACGAATCGATACGATACGAATTCGAAACGGTATATAACAAATTTATTTTGTTTTACACTGTGTCATCATCATAAAAGAAAAATTTGAATAATTGATATCAACTATTGAATTTGAAATGAATTATCAAATTGATATCAACTATTGAATTTGAAATGAACTATCGAATTGATCTTAACTTAAAATACAAGTAATAGGGCTAAATTACAATCTTCGCGCAAAAACGCTTGCGCAAAGCATAAATTTTTGCGGCAAGCTTTAAACATTTGCACGCGCAAATCACTGCTGGAATTACAATCCGTTTTTTCATCCGTCGAGCAATAACGAGCGTAAACCGGACGCGCACAAATGCTCACGCAGTATCGTTGCGTGCAGAAATCAGTGTGCGCACTGTTTTTTGTTGCGATTCCGCCAATTAGAATTAAGAACCACAATTGTCTCACGGTAAGAAATTGCACCTGCCAAAGTCAATCTGAGCATATATGCTGCAGCAATAATAAATGCACACACAAATTCTCAATTTAATGGTTTGGTATGAGTAGAATGTGTAACTATACTTTGCTGCATTTTTTTTATGGGCTGGTGTATTTGGGTTCGGCCAGGTTGTTCAGATTTGCCATGAACACCAGCTTTTAGGAGTTGCTAAAATTATGCGCGCAAAGGCTATGTGTTATATCCTGCGCATAGATTGTAATACTATCCGCGTACCAGCGCACAATCGCGTTGCACTCACAATGTTAAGTATAGGACACGCGCAGTATAGTACGCTTGCAAAGGGTTCGCGCAGGTTCACCCGCGGTAGACGATTGCGCGCGGTTGTTGCGCTGTCTATGTAATATGGCATTCGTCGCAAAGGGTTTTGCCCCTTGCGTTAACGTTTTTTTGCGCCGGCACAAACGTTTGCGCGAAGATTGTAATTTAGCCCATAGTCAGCAAAGGACTTTATGAAACAAATTAATTTTGTTTCACTGTTTAATTTGACTCAAATACTAAATCTGTTACACAGCTTAAAATTTAACCCTAGCTTTTCTTTTAACAGCAAAATTTGATTAAATGGGTTTTATTTAGTGATCCAAAATTCGAATCGATATCAACTATCGAATTGATATATGAAATTCGAATCAATTCGAAATTTCAAATCGATCCAAAATGAAACGAAATACGAAACGAAATTAGTTACGAAATTCCGAAAACAAAATTATTTAAAAATGTAATGAAACGAAACTAAGCGAAACAAATTTTTCAGCCATGCACATCCCTAGTTTTGTGCAACATGTTTACGTTTATTTATCTTTCACGTTTGTGTAAGCTTCTAATACCAATAAATACCAAACAATTCTTGCTTTTATCATTTAATCCAAATAATATCTCTATTATACAAAGACAGTACATTTTATTAACTAGGCTACAGTGGAAAACCAAGCCATGCCACGGAGTGGAAAAGTAGCTGGGCTCCATCTGAACTGCTTCAGGAACAGAGAATCTGTGACTTTCATTCAAGCCACAGCCAGTATGTGATCGGAGGGACGCTGGACACTTGAGCCAATCCAGCCAATCCAATGGTGATCAAAGCATCCACATAGAGTGCCATTGGTTAGGGGGAAATTACAAAGTGTTCATTCCTGTCGTCTTCAAGGAGTAAGGAAAGCAAGTGCTATCAACAGAAATATGCAATTTGTTTTAGACCAGATCGATATTTGGCCAATATATAGCCAATTCAGATTGATCCAAAATCTAAATTGCAGTACCCGAACCGAATTGCACTATGATTAGAGAATCCTGAATCAATCTGTACTGACCCAATTATAATCGTCCAGATCCGAATATAACTGGATCTATACACATTTAATTTGAATAGTAAAAGTAATTAAAATAAATGGCAACCCTAAACCTTACCTTAATCATAAAACAAGCAGAGACAGTAATCCTAATCATAAACACACAGAAACTGTATCCCTAAATCAGAAAACTTGTAGAAATTGTAACCCTAATTAAAAACAAAGAATGAATTGTAACCATAACCCAAATTTTAAATGCATAGAGTTAGGTAGGGATACCATTTCTATCGTAAAAATCACAGAAGCTGTAACCCTAACCTTAGCCCTAAACCTAATCATTAAATTTGTAGAAACTGTAACCCTGATCCTAATCAATTACATTTAAGTTTTTCATGCATTTGTGCATAACATAAGTGCTGTCCTGCACTTTCCATGTTATTACATATGCCGAGTGTGATTTTGCTTTTATTTTGTGCACTTTACAGTTTTGTTTTTAAAATATATCCATACTTAACTGGTCCATATATATCGGAAATGGCCCAAAATATTGTACACTTCTGATATTTCTGTTTTGCCTGATATAAAAATATTGGAAGCTTATGGTATTCCAAGTAGGCTGACACCGATAATTTTGTAATCTGAAATTTTTGTATTCTGAAATAATCGCAACCTAAATTTTTACCCTTGCATGTGTCTACTGATCAGCGCACCCTGATTTGAACTTTTATGAGGTCAAAAGTAAGAATCCACATTAAGAGGGCCGAATCTGCTCTTCTGGTCCTTTCAAGGATCGGCGGAGAGGGGAGCGCCATCAGATCACATTGACCATTTCATTTGTAAATATATCAAACTCTTCCCTGATCTTCAGGCCTTCAAGAAATCCCTCAAAACCCATCTCTTCAGATTACCATACCACATCACTGATGCAACTCATCCCTCTGTTCACCCACTCACTCATGATTGAAGCTGCTTCTATGGCCCCACCATTCCCAAACCACTGGCACTAATGATCCTGCTGTCCAGTAAAGCTCACCTTGTCTTGCTCAACCCCAATCCCTCTAGACTGTAAACTCCTATGAGCAGGGCCCTCTATGCCTCTTGTTTCCATCCTATCAGAGGCGGATCCAGGGGGGACAACAGGGCAATTGCCCCCCACCCCTCCGAGAAAATATTACCGGCCGCCTACTGCTTTGCTCCCTACGAGTGCTTTGATCCACAAGCCTTTGATCCACAAGCCGCGATCTTGCGAGATCGCAGAGTTCACGTTAACTCCGGGATCTTGCGAGAACATGGCTGCACTGGTCAGGTGGTTGCCAGGCGAGCGGCCAAGCTGCATGCCGGCGGCCGCTCGTAGGAAGCAAAGCAGTCGGTGGCCGGCGGATACTCGGAGCGGAGGGACCTGGCAAAGGAGGTGAGAGAGCTGGGGGCAATATATCTATGTGAACTATCTGGGGACAATACTGGGAGCAATATATCCATGTGAACTGGGGCAATACTGGGGCAATATATCTATGTGAACTGTGGAAATACTGGGGGCAATATATCCATGTGAGCTGGGGCAATACTGGGGGCAATATATCCATGTGAACTGGGGGAAATACTGGGGGCAATATATCCATGTGAACTGGGGGCAATACTGGGGGCAATATATCCATGTGAACTGGGGCAATACTGGGGGCAATATATCCATGTGAACTGGGGCAATATATCCATGTGAGCTGGGGCAATACTGGGCAAATATATCCATGTGAGCTGGGGCCAATATATCTGTGTGAGCTGGGGCAATACTGGGGGCAATATATCCATGTGAACTGGGGGTATATTTCCATGTGAGCTGGGCAATCCTGGGAGCAATATATCCATGTGAGCTGGGGCAATGTTGGGGGCAATATATCCATGTGAGCTGGGGGCAATATATCCATGTGTGAGCTGGGGTCAATATATCCATATGAGCTGGGGGCAATATATTACATGTGATCTGGGGGGTACCCTGGGCCCATGGTACGGAAAGGATTTGCTGGGCTGCGCAGATGGGTTGCCATGTGTGTCCTGCCAGCATGGAAAGGGTGCACTGGGCAGCCCACACCTGGGTTACCCTACACTGCATAGCTTCAAGGGGTATGTTCTGGGAGCTAGGTACCCTGGGCCCCTCATATGGAAAGGGTTTGCAGGGCTCATGAGCCACATGAGGACAGACCCTGTGCAATGTTCTGGGGAGAGTGCACGAGAACAAGCACAGCTTGCGATTAGGCGCATCTCTGCCTGTCACTGCGAACCCAAAAACAGCTCTTGGCCAACACTGGTAGAATGCCCCCCCCGAAACCTGTGTCTGGATCCGCCCCTGCATCCTATGTCCGTTTATCTTTATCTCATTCCCTCTGGTTATTGTAAAATGCTGTGGAAACTGTTGGTGCTATATAAATGATGACAATAATAATAATATGCCTCAGATGTTCCTCAGATAAGGATACATACTGCTAAATATGTAGAATGTATATGCTGCTTAGTATGTGTCACTGTTAAAGAAAAACAAAGTTACATCTCTTTATGGAGCATGTTTGGTGTTCTTATTTGCATGTGCATTAAGATTAATATGGATCTCCACTTTCTTCAAAAATAGAAGAAGCACAAGAGTGTAGTTAAAGTCATAATTGTATAAAAAGATAATTTAACATGATATACATATGTGTTGTTAAAGACATCATTTCTGTCATTGTGTCAGATTCTCTGTATCAAGTTACAAATTGCTGTGCTTGTAAATTCCATTAAACAGTTCAATAAATCACATACTTGATGACATTAATAGAGTGTTTGTGACCTGTGAAACCCTTGGTGACTGACCTTGCACAAATCATCATCCTCCTGAGTGATGAGGTCTTCAAAGCGGCAAAGGGGATCACAATATTACAATCCTAATTATATTAACTTGCTTGCATGTCAGATGTTTGAATTAAATATATGTTGAGTCCCTTGAGCATTGAGAAGTGGTAAAACACATCAATTTAGATTGCTTTGAATAGTAATTGTTTTGTTAAGTGCTGTAAATGATTTCTTTTAATCCAATACAAATATTTGAGTTTACAGCAAACAGTGTTACGTGGGCTTAAAGTTTTTATAACTCTAATAAACATGATCTCTATGTTAAACTATAACACTAATCAGGTTGCAGATCCTCATATTCAGATAAATATGTTGCTAATTTCAACCAATTATATGGTGTATATATATGTACAGTTGTGTTCAAAATTATTCAACCCCCACTGAAATTGAGTGTTTTGGCCAGTTTGACATTGATTTTGATCATTCAGTCATCTTGCTTACAATTAAATCAAAGAGGCACGTGTAGGTCAGACAAACATAACATAACATTTATAATGAAATAACCACAAATGTCTTTTCTGTGCTCACATCATTATCAGTTTTATTCCACCCCCAAGTGACTTTCAATCTTAGTACTTAGTACAACATCCTTTTACAGTTATAACAGCTTTTAAACGTGAAGCATAGCTTGACACAAGTGTCTTGCAGCGATCTACGGGTATCTTCGCCCATTCGTCATGGGCAAAAGCCTCCAGTTCAGTCACATACTTAGGCTTGCGCACTGCAACTGCTTTCTTTAAGTCCCACCAGAGGTTCTCAATCGGATTTAAGTCAGGTGACTGCGATGGCCACTCCAAAATGTTCCAGCCTTTAATCTGCAACCATGCTCTAGTGGACTTGGAGGTATGCTTGGGATCATTGTCCTGTTGAAAGGTCCAACGTCTCCCAAGCCTAAGGTTTGTGACGGACTGCATCACATTGTCATCCAATATCTCCTGGTACTGAAGAGAATTCATGGTACCTTGCACATGCTGAAGCTTCCCTGTACCTGCAGAAGCAAAACAGCCCCAAAGCATGATTGACCCCCCGCCATGCTTCACAGTAGGCAAGGTGTTCTTTTCTTCATAGGCCTTGTTCTTCCTCCTCCAAACATAGCGTTGATCCATGGGCCCAAACAGTTCTAATTTTGTTTCATCAGTCCACAGAACACTATCCCAAAACTTCTGTGGTTTGTCCACATGACTTTTGGCATACTGCAGTCGACTCTTCTTATTCTTTGGAGACAGCAAGGGGGTGCGCCTGGGAGTTCTGGCATGGAGGCCTTCATTACGCAGTGTGCGCCGTATTGTCTGAGCTGAAACTTCAGTACCCACATCTGACAAATCTTTTCTCAGTTCCTCAGCAGTCACACGGGGACTTTTCTCCACTCTACGCTTCAGGTAGCGCACAGCAGTCGAAGTCAGCATCTTCTTTCTGCCACGACCAGGTAACGTTTCAACAGTGCCCTTTGCCTTGAATTTGCGATTGATGCTTCCTATGGTCTCTCTTGGTATGTTTAACATCTTTGCAATCTTCTTATAGCCATTGTCCTTCCTGTGAAGAGTAATCACCTCTTCTCTTGTCTTCCTGGACCATTCTCTTGACTTCACCATGTTTGTAACCACACCAGTAAATGTCTAGAAGGAGCTGAGTATCACAGTCATTTTAAAGCTGCCTAATTGGTGCTTATTATGCTTTATTGCTGCTCCGTGACATCCACAGGTGTTTTCAATACCTGATTGAAAACACTTGAATGAACCTCTGTTCTTCAGAGTTGTAGTCTTTAAGGGGTTGAATAATTGTGTCAATGAAGAATTCACAAAAGAAACATTTACTACTGTATTACAAAACCAATTGATGTCATTTTAGTTGCATATGGTTCTTTAAAAAGTCCTTGTAGGATTTCATTCTGAATACAATTACAAATGTACACTAAATTCCCTAAAACCCTTTACAGCATTGGGGGTTGAATAATTTTGAACACAACTGTATATATATATATATATATCAGTACGTAGTGATACCTTTTTATTGGACTAACATTACATTTAAGGCTAATGTCAGACGAACGCAGTCTGAGCACACTCTGTGTGCGTGCACAACGGACAGACGTACTTACGGAAGATACTGTAGACACCACACAGTCCGTTTTTGTTGACGGACGTAGGAAAAAAAAGGGAACTATGGGAAATAAAATTAATATGAAAAATTATAGAAATTTGAAAAGGATATGAAAAGCCATTGTGTGCATCAAGGTGCTGGATGCGCAAATGCGCTGCGTCTGACATCTCCTCATCACTCACACAGAACGCTACGTGGACGTGGCGCACTCTGCACGTCCGTCGTAGCGGTTTTACGTTCTTGCCTAACTTGCGTCCGTTTGCCACGTGCGTTGTGTGAGCGCAGTTCGGTGATTCCCCAACCCTGTGGTGAGTTCAGCATTCACCGCAGGGTCAATCAGCCAAACGCATCTGAAAAACCGCCGCAAAACCGTCGAACCAAAGGGAAAAACCACCTCAAAACCGCCGGAAAACACCGGATCCGATCCGTTATGCCAACATAAACGCCCCGAACGCATCCAAAAAAAGCTGACGATCCACCAAACAGAGCGCAGACCAGCCGCCAGTAAAAGCCGGCAAGCCGATGAACAGGGTAAAAAATAAATAAATAAAAACAACGCAAGTTTTAAAAGCTGCTTGCACGAAAAAAACTACTGAACAAAAATACCTGGAATTAATATATAAGATCCTATGAATAATAGTAATAAGGTCTGTTACAGAAAAAAAAAACGGGGAAAAAAATGCTGAAAACATCCCGAAAAATGTCTAAAAAATCTTAAAAAAATAAAGAGACTTTTTTGCTGCAAATTAAAAGAATAAATGGTTTGATAAATATTTAATAAAAACAGGAATATTTTTTACATTGAAACTATGGGATTCGCCTGATTAAACCTGCCAAATTAAACCAATGAAAATCAGGGCATTTCACTGACATTTCTCTGCTGTTCAGTGTTCTCTGAAAAGTTTGGCGTAATTTCTGAGCCAATTTGGCTCTCTGTGAACAACCCTTAACTGCAGCCAGCTCACACTACCCAAACCTCTCATGCTATCATTATGGTGGACATACACTCACCTTCCATAAGTAAGAGTCCTTGACAAACAGAACACATACAGGGTTATTCAGAGAGAGGTGAAAAACCAGGAGAATGACTGGAGAAGTGAAAATTCTAGGTCAAAATAGCCAAACCAGAAAAATTATCCCATTTATCTCACTTTCCAAATCAGCTATATGGTCTGAATTGTTCATTCTCCTGGCAATTCTCAAGGTTTTCACCTCTTTCTGAATAATCCGGTTACTCTTTATTTGTGGTGCTTCTCTAGTCAGTAACTCACTAGTGGTAACAGGAACCCTGAGTTTTTATTTGCAAATCATAGCTTGCACTGGAATAGTGGCTACTGTTGGAATAAATCTTCAGGCAAAGTGGCATGAAATGTTTTCAACACTGCAAACACGCATCCTGAGTGGTGAATTTGCATATCATATCTCCAATTGCAAACATGCCAGCTAGAAAATAGATATTTACTTGGTATTTGCTTCTGTACGGAGAGGAAATAAATGTGTCCAGTGGAACATTTTCTGTATAATAAACCTGACTAATGTATCTCTGTGCCACTTAGATAAATTGCTTACACTTAAGAAGATTCTGCAAAGCAGGTGATGAATAAACTAACAGCACCTAATGGATTACACATGCACTAAAATCACCCAAGAGAAACCATAAAGTGATTTAAAATTATCACTCAGCATAATGGTGCTCTAAGAAATAAAAATAATATGTTTAACCCTAAAAGTTGTTAATACATTCCAAATCCCTGTTATGTAATTTAGACAATCATTTTATAATTTTAAACAGACGATTGAACTTCATATTTAATCATATATTTAAGCTTTGCATTCTGCTCTCGGTTATGAACTCTCCATAGACATAATTACAATTTTCTGTTAAATAAGCAATATGATGGTTTATAGACAATGAATTATGATATATTAAGTTTCAACAATAAAATAATACAATATGTAGGTTAGTCAATAGAAATATGCAAGTGGCTATATTGCCATCAATCCAGTGAAGGAAGACGGGTGTCTCGCACCACTGAAATAGTGTCTTATGGACTGTTCTTGTAGTTTGACGCAAACAGTACGTGCATACATTTCTTCAAATATCCATCCAATCTTCGTTATCAAGGTACACCGAGTTCCCTCTCCTAGGCTGTAACATAAGAATGAGGGTCCACTTGAGGAGGGGCAATGAGAAGCACATACCGAGGCGATATCAGACCCTTGAGAGAGGAACCCTCTAGACCATAGTTTAAATCTTGTCAGTCGAGTGGTAGCTGCCTTCTGTATCGGTTGTAAGAGTACATAACTGCTACATTGGAGATAGCATAAAAAGTCATGGGGAGGGGTGTGTGACAGTGTGAGGGCCAGGGTTGTAGACCACAGATATATTAGGTGTATGGAGAATGCCATTTTCCCACTAATGGGTTAATTCTGACCCAGTGCCTAATTAAGACTGCCCTGCCCATATAGGTGTGTGTGGGAAAGGAAGGAAAAGGGAAGGAAAAGAAAGGGAAGGAAGGATACTGGCAAGCGGCCTACCTGCCCAGTATCTAGCGAGGAAACTGGGAAAGGGGAGTACAGTGGAGGCGCTAATATTGGTGGATATGTTTATGTTGTGCAGCCGACAGGGATTGAAACACAAAACCTCAACAGAAATGTGCAAATGTACAGTAGGAAGAAGAGAGAGGATCCTAGTGGGGCAGTCTCTTTTGAGAGTGGTCTATATAAAATATTGAATGGGTATGGTATTCCCACTATTTCAATCAGTGCACGGTCGAAAAGACCACTAAAGTGCTGCTATAAATAGAACTAAGTGCAGTAGTTTTACTGTGCGAAAAGGTGACAGTTGATATCCTGTTATGTTCAAATCGCATATAAAGTGCAAAGTGACAGTTGATATCCTGATATATTCAAAAAAATCACACATATAAAGTGCAAATGCAAAAAAGAAAGTGCATATATAAGTGCGTATAGTGCAATTGAAGGTCTTTTAAAAGGTTATCCTTATAAAGTCTCGTTTTCCAAATCACTTGTGAAGGCAAAAAAACAGTCCAACCGACCATATATTCTGTATTGAAGACAAGGTAGTCTGGTTGAGTCTCCACAGGGGCAGTCCAGAGGCTTATGTGAGGTCCTGGTACACTGTCTTCACCTAAGTCCTATATAGACTCCCAATTCCCAAAAAATGGGAGGAAAAGAGGAGAGGGGTAGAAGGGAAACAGAAAAAAAAGAAAAAATGGTGCAATATTGACTGATACAGGGTTAAGTGCCCGTAGACAAGAGAACACTTACACTTTATAGAGCCTTATGTACCGGCTCTGGTGTGGAACGCCTTGGGCTTAATTGAGGGTAGCCTCTGCCCTTCTTTAGAGTTTTCTTGGGGTGGCCTCTGCCTTTCCTTAATGTTTGCTCGATCGTCTCAGATATAAAAGAGAGAGATCTTCATAGCGTAATTTGTAAACAATGTTTAAAATAAGGTAAGTAGTGGTCAAAACAAACTCACCGATGTTGGTGCCTTAGGTTCCAGGCTCAACTTGTAGGCATGTGGTACTGCTTATTCGGTGGGTACCTTCACCTCTTTCATCTGCAGATGGTCTTCTTGTTTATATGTAGATGGTAGGAGAAAAGGAGAGACGGGGCATATGGGGCATATGCTGTTAAAAATGGCTCTTAGGCAGGATGCAGATAGTAAAAAAGGGATTTATTGAATTAAAAACAAAGTAAGAGGGTATCACAAATGTGGGATACGCGTTTCGGCTACAAACAAAGCCTTCCTCAGTCCATGTGCAGGATAGGGTAAAAATTAGGGGATCTGGGGCACTCCATGTGTCTCTGTTTATATAATAGACCATCTATAATATATCTATTATATAAACAGAGACACGTGGAGTGCCCCAGATCCCCTAATTTTTACCCTATCCTGCACATGGACTGAGGAAGGCTTTGTTTGTAGCCGAAACGCGTATCCCACATTTGTGATACCCTCTTACTTTGTTTTTAATTCAATAAATCCCTTTTTTACTATCTGCATCCTGCCTAAGAGCCATTTTTAACAGCATATGCCCCATATGCCCGTCTCTCCTTTTCTCCTACCATCTACATATATGACCACTACTTACCTTATTTTAAACATTGTTTACAAATTACGCTATGAAGATCTCTCTCTTTTATATCTGAGACGATCGAGCAAACATTAAGGAAAGGCAGAGGCCACCCCAAGAAAACTCTAAAGAAGGGCAGAGGCTACCCTCAATTAAGCCCAAGGCGTTCCACACCAGAGCCGGTACATAAGGCTCTATAAAGTGTAAGTGTTCCCTTGTCTACGGGCACTTAACCCTGTATCAGTCAATATTGCACCATTTTTTCTTTTTTTCTGTTTCCCTTCTACCCCTCTCCTCTTTTCCTCCCATTTTTGGGGAATTGGGAGTCTATATAGGACTTAGGTGAAGACAGTGTACCAGGACCTCACATAAGCCTCTGGACTGCCCCTGTGGAGACTCAACCAGACTACCTTGTCTTCAATACAGAATATATGGTCGTTTGGACTGTTTTTTTGCCTTCACAAGTGATTTGGAAAACGAGACTTTATAAGGATAACCTTTTAAAAGACCTTCAATTGCACTATACGCACTTATATATGCACTTTCATTTTTGCATTTGCACTTTATATGTGTGATTTTTTTGAATGTATCAGGATATCAACTGTCACTTTGCACTTTATATGCGATTTGAACATAACAGGATATCAACTGTCACCTTTTCACACAGTAAAACTACTGCACTTAGTTCTATTTATAGCAGCACTTTAGTGGTCTTTTCGACCGTGCACTGATTGAAATAGTGGGAATACCATACACATTCAATATTTTATATAGACCACTCTCAAAAGAGACTGCGTCACTAGGATCCTCTCTCTTCTTTCTAGAGAGGAAACTATTTGTTCAGTTAGACTACGCAGAAGAAGGCTTTTGTTTATTTGATTTGCTGCTGTACGCTGCTGCTTTTTGATGGAATAAAAGGGACAACTGAACCTTGTATCCAGTGCCTTTATCACAGGGGTTTAAATGAAATTGATTCACCAAGAAATTGAAGGGGGTAAGCTTGCCTCTTTCATATAGTTGACGTAACAGTGCTGTCCCTCAGGCATGCAAAGGCGTCAATCTCCAAGCCTGGGGTAAAGCTGGATTTCAGTGGGGTGAGAGGTGATAAATCCTTGGTGAGACCTGTTCGAATAACCAATTTGTCCCAAAGTATGTCATAAGAGCATTCTTACGACAATATTCCATTGAAAGTACTAGTGATGAGTCCATTTAATAATCAACATATCTCTGGGTGCCTGATGGTGCAAGGAGGGCAATGTCCTGTACCAGTTGGGCAGTTTGATTATAGACATGTAAATTGGGTAGGCCTAAGCCTCTGACATGGTATATTTTAAAAATTGTTGTCTGTTTTTTGGTTGCGTTATTTTATGGGTGCATTAAGTAATTTTGCTAATTCAAATTCACTTAACACCAGTATTTGGCAGCTGGTAATCGTTAAATTTTTTTGTGAAAACCATCCGCAGATTAAAATAAGGAGTGACCTGGAATCATTTGTTATTCTTTAGCTCCGTCAACATTTAGGCTTCCTACACCATTTTTTTTTTGTAAATATCTGTTATATTAATTTCAAGGTAAACACATAAATCAATGAACACGCAGGTTCTCAGAGATGGTAAACAAGCAGTTAGGGACACGCATTTCCTGTGTGAGGCAAAATGCTTACATATTACTAAAAAGGAAAAGGGGGTGAGGAAGGTAAAGGAGGGTAAGAGCATACATCAGGTGAGCATCATGTCATTCGCTTATATACGAAGCTCTCTAGGAACTTTCTTCTATTCGGGGAGGTTCAGCAATGCTCTGGATGAGGTGGCCGAGGATCTGAGAACCCAATTCGACCATATCTCGGAGTATAGGGGTAATTGGTCGGAGGCCTTGTATATCAGATGTTCAATGGAATGGAGTTCTTCCATGCAGGTAAACCAGAGTGTGAGGGGTGGGGGAGTGAGCTGTCTCCAGAACAGGGGTATTAAGGCCTTGGCGGTGTTCAAGACCCGGATGGCCAGTGTGCGTTTGTACGAAGCTATCGAGTAATTATTATGATGTAGGAGCAGTGCGGCAGGTGAAAACTCTGGAAGAGGGTCTATGAATTCTTTGAGTATGTCATATATTCTAGCCCAGAAAGGTCAGATTATTTGGCATTCCCACCAGATATGCAACATATCACCCAGTGCATCGTTACATTGCCAGCAGAGCGCAGGAACCTGTGGGTCATAACGATTAATTATGTCCGGTGTCCGGTACCAAAAGCTAAGGACTTTGTATGCTGTTTCTTGCAATTTGGAGGAGGTGGAGCAGTGATGTGTTAATTCGCATATCTTGGACCATTGGTTGTCCGAAAGTGTGATATTTAATACGGACTCCCATTTTCCCATGTATGGCGGTGGAATGGCAGAGGTTGCATCTCTGAGCAGCGTGTACAGCAGTGATAGACCATGTGAGAGGGTCCCGTGCTGTGACATAGTCTCTCAATGTCCATAGTGGGCGCCCCAGCTGATGTTTTTGGGGTATGCCATCAAGGTAGTGCCGTATCTGAGCGTAGTGAAATGAGTGAAGGAATGAAACATGTCTGTCTAGCATTATGTCTGTCAGTGATCGGCGGACCGAGGCGTTGAAAAAGTGCATTATGCGAGGTGTGGGGGCGGGTATCAGCCGTCTGACCGAGTGGGGGTCTAGGCCAGGAAGGTAATCTTCATTATGTATCACCGGAGTCATGGGAGAGGGAAAGGAGGTGAGGTTAGATTTAAGCGCTATCCGGCGCCATATTCCGCATGTTGCCCCCACATATGGCGAGGAATTGGCCAGTTTCCTACCTTTTTTCAATGGCAGCCACAGAAGAACTGTCATCGGCCTCCCAACCAATTCTTGCTCCACTGCTCTCCACAATTTAACCGATCCCTCTCTTGACCACTCAAACACCCGTTGTAAGTGACAGGCCTGATGGTAAAGGCTAAAATTGGGTAGGGCCAAGCCCCCTGCAGCTCTAGATCTAGTGAGTACCTGGTAGCTCGTCCTGGGGCGTTTACCTCTCCAAATATAATTGGCCACTAGAGACCTAAGGGAAGCAAGAAACGCCCGAGGAAGATCAATAGGTATCGTTTGTAGCAAGTATAGGAGTCGGGGTTGTACTTTCATCTTAATTATTGCAATACGTCCCAGCCAAGAGATGTGTGGGTAATTCCAATTGGCTAGGTCACGCTGCAAGAGTGTAAGTAATGGAGGGAAGTTATCTCGGAAGAGGTGGGAACCTTGAGATGAGAGCCAGATGCCTAGGTATTTAATTTTGTCGGCAGGCCATGCGAAAGCAAAGTGTGGCTTTAGAGCTTGGGCTCTGGGGTCAGGGACCGAGACGTTGAGGACATGGGATTTAAGAAAATTTATTTTAAGATTGGATAGTCTGCCATAGTCCTCAAAAGCCACCATGATTGCCGGTAGGGTCACCTCCGGCCTTGTGACGAAAAACAGGAGGTCATCTGTGTACGCAGCCACCTTGTGTTGTTGAGGACCCACCAGGACCCCTGTTATATTCGAATTTAACCGTATGGCCTCCAAGAATGGTTCTAGGGTCAATACGAATAGTAACGGCGAGAGTGGACATCCCTGTCGTGTGCCGTTGCGGATAGGAAATGGGACCGTAAAAACCCCGTTCACGCAGATGCGTGCAGTTGCGTCTCTGTATAGAGCTCCTATCCAGGCGCGGAGGTGAGGACCCAGGCCAATGCGTATCAGGGAAAGTGATATAAAGTCCCAATCTACCCTATCAAAGGCTTTCTCCGCGTCCGTGGACAGGAGCGCCAACGCCTGAGATGAGCGGCGAGCATGGTGCATGAGTTGCAGAGTTTGCATGGTGTTGTCCCGGGCCTCTCGGCCAGGCACAAACCCCACCTGGTCTGCATGAATAAGGGCGGGAAGCAAGGGTTTGAGTCTTTCAGCTAGAATTTTTGCAAACAGCTTCAGGTCACAGTTCAATAAAGAAATGGGTCTGTAGCTGGAGCAGAGGTCGGTGTCTTTACCCTCTTTCGGTAGGATCGTTATGTTGGCACATAGGGTCTGTGTAGGAAGAGGTTGCCCCTCTGCCAGGTCATTGTAAGCTGTCAGGAGATGTGGGGAGAGGATTGCAGTGTAGATTTTGTAGTTTCGGACCGGGAGACCATCGGGGCCGGGGCTTTTTCCGGTTTTAGAGGTCTTAAGTGCCAAAGCTCTTCTGCCGTCAAGGGCCGGTCTAAAAGTTCTGACGTTTGACTTGAGATTCGTTTAGTGGAGTATTTAGTGAGGTAAGCCATAATGTCCGCGCGTTTGTGGGCTACGTCCTGGGGGCAAATATTGCCTTGCAGGTCATAGAGCGCAGCATAATAGTCTCGTGTAATTTGAAGAAGTTTTGCTGGTAACCGCTGCGTTACGCCCTGTGAGTCGCGCAATTTCGCTATGTATGTAGCTGAGCGTTTTTTGGCTATCATTCGTGCTAATAACCTCCCACTTTTGTCCCCGTGTAGATGAAAAAGGGCCTTAGAGCGTAAGTACGATCGGTGATAAGTTGTGTTCATAAGTGTAGTTAAGGATCTGCGCAGTTCAGTCAGGTGAGCCATAGTTTCAGGGTTGCCCTCCCGCTTGTGGTCGGAGGAGATCTGGGTTATCTGGTGCTGTAGGTCTCGCATAGCTTCCGATCGACTTTTAGCCAGTTCAGCGCCTTTTCTGATGAAGTTGCCTCTGATCACGCATTTATGCGCCTCCCACACTAGTGGCGGGGCCACCTCACCAGTGGCGTTTTCTTCAAAAAAATCCGTGAGGACCTGCCGTCCTTCCTCAGCCACAAGCGGGTCAGACAAGAGGGAGTCATTAAGGCGCCAGTTAGGGGCAGTCGGCCTGAACATGGGAGAGCGCAAAGTGATAGAGACAGGAGCGTGGTCCGACCACGTGGCCATACCAATAGCTGCGCTGCGTAGAGCCGAGAGGTGGTATTGTGGTATGAACAGGTAATCAATCCTGGAGTAGGATTGGGAGGGATGTGCATAGAATGAGAAGTCTTTGCCCGTAGGGTGTAGTGTCCGCCAGCAATCATGAGCGTATTATGTGTAGTGGTATGGACGAGTTACCCACGGAAGTGTCCCAAGATGGTTCTAAGGGCACATTTAGATCCCCTCCCAGCACGACCAACCTCTCAGCAAAGTCCCGTAGTGTACGCAGTGTGGCGGAAAGGAACCTATGTTGTGCTCTGTTGGGGGCATAGCAGTTGGCAAAGGTGTATACCTGGTCTAAGATCCGGCCCTTGACAAAAACAAAGCGGCCTCCCGCATCAGTCACAGAATCAAGTAGCTGAAACGGGACGCATCTGTGGAACAAAATCACAGTCCCCTTAGTTTTAGCCTCAGTATTATTGCTATAGAAGCCTAGGGGGTAATAAGAGTTTGTCAGAGTGGGCGCCTTCCCTTCCTGGAAATGAGTCTCCTGTATTAGTACAACTGAGGCCTTCTGGGATCGGAAGTCTCTCATGGCGTGGGAACGTTTTTCAGGGACATTTAAACCATTTGCATTAATGGAAACAATGACCAGATCTGCAGGCGTAAGTGGCGTGCTGTGTGCAGTCGACATATCAAGATCCTCAGGGGGGGGTAGGGAAACAAAACAAAGGAAGACAAGGGAAAACTATATACAATCACAAAGAGGCGATGAGCGGCGGGTGCAGCAACGACGCTAGCGAAAACACCAGATGACGGCCGCACTCTGCAATGCCGCTAACCTCGGCGGGGTACGCGACTGAGCCCCAGGCGGGACCAACAGATAATTAAAGAGAAAAAAGTAATAAACATAGCGGTGTGGAGCCGCTCAACGACTCAAAAAGGCAGTAAAGTAAAACATATTCGGCAAACATTTATGAGGCCTAAGGCCAGCATCAACTGAATTATTAAAGACGAACCTGACCGGGTTTGGGGTCGGGACAAGACCCTCTCACGAATTCTGAAAAAAAGAGACCCATTACGTAGTCAGTCCCGCTGTGTGGGACAACAAAAAGGGCCACCCAGTCCAGTGGTGGTATCTTGCCATAGTTAAAATAGTGGGAAGGCTGGGTAACGAGGAGTTTTCTGTTCATTAATGAGCATCAACATGTGCCACCATCCTCGGTCAGTAATCCCCGGTAGCCTCATCTACAACGAGTAGCCCCTGGATGGGGCGGTAAGGAGGCCAGCAGGGCGTTCTGTGCAGTCTGGCAATTTATTTAAAAGAGAAAAAGGGGGGAAACAAGCAGCATATCTTCGTGGCAAATCACAGAAAGGATTGGAAGCTTCAGATCGCTGTCAGTAGATTGTCCAGGCACAAAGGGGCAACCCAACGTGGGCCCACATGATTCAGCTGTAGGGCTCGGATAGTAGCAATCCAGTCTGGTAGGTTCGTGGTGTGGGAGTGGGGTGTATCCAGATCACATCTGCGAGCCGGTGCGTCTCCCAGCTTGACCATGGTTTCACCCTGGACGTGGCGGGAGAGGAGTCTGGCGTGCGCCACGTGCCGCTTGATTGTAGAGAGCAAGGGGATCCGGCCAGGGAAATTGCAAAGGCGGTAATTGAAGGTCTGTCGATAGAGTCGCCACATCCTCTGGGGATTGTAAAATATGAGTGCCTTGATCCGAGAGAACCGCTAGGCCAGTTGGTGTGTGCCAGCGGTAGCGAAGCTGTTGGTCGCGTAAAAGCGATGTAAGCGGTTTCAGGGCACGTCTATAGGCCAGGGTCGCTGGTGATAGGTCTGGGTACAGTTGGAGCTCAGTCCCTTCATAGGAGAATTGCGTAGCCTCACGTGCTTTACATAGTATGTCTTCTTTGAGGCCAAAATCGTAGAGACAGCATATTACGTCCCATGGTGGGCTCCACGGGGGTCCTCTGGGCCTGAGGGCTCTATGTGCCCGAACAAAATCAATAGCTGAGGGTTCAGGTCTGTCTAGCAAAGTATTAAAAATTGAAGAGAGCATACCCGTCAGTTGATCCACAGATGTTTCCGTTTCAGGTAGGCCCCTTAATCGAAGGTTATTGCGGCGGCCCTGTTATCTAGGTCCGCTATGTGGAGGGCCATGTTACGAAGTTGAGTAGAGCGTAATTGTAGGACCGATGTGGACACTTCTTGAGCCAGCCGCAGTGAGTCAGATCCCTGTTCCAGTGCGTCCACCCTGTGTGTAAGGCCCTAAATGTCTTGGCGCACGTGTTGCAGTTCCGCCATGATGGAGGTGCGTAATTCCGCGTTGGCCTCCTTTAAATCCGACTTCGTGGGTAAGTTGCGGAGTAAGGGGAGCCAAACCGCTGGGTCTGCCGAGGTAACTTCCTCTGTGTGTGATGGGGGGATCATGGAGGGTTCAGGATCCGCCTGTGTCCTCACCTCATCCGCCATTTTGTCCGGCGGACCCGTTGAGAGATCCGAGGGCCCCACCAAAAACCGGCGGAGAGATGGAGTGTCTGACGCCCGGTCGGGTCCTTGAGGTTTCTGGGCACTGGGGGTCTTATTAGATTTCCCCATCGCCGGTCAGGGGGTGCAGGGGAGCCGTATAGTGCTGGAGTCTGAGCGGAGCTTCTCACTCACGCGGCCATTCGGATGGAGCCCAAGCCACGCCCCTCCTACACCAGTTTATTCACCCAAGCTAATAACACCCCACATGATAAAATAACCCTATACCTACAAAAATCTGTAAAGCTAACACTAGCCCTAAAGCTTATGCTAACACCTAGTCATACCCGTTTCTTGCACTCAACCATACTTCTACCCTAACTCTGTTACAAAGGGATTAACTCTAGGTCTGGTAGAAGTAGCATTTTATCATGTTAAACTATTTCATTTTCTAGCAGTTCTCCGTAGCTGAGTTATTGTAAATGTATAATTCTCTTTCTTTTGATTTTTCCTTCAATACTTTAAATGTAGGGTTTTTGATAGTGATTCTCCATTCTTCTGCATAAAAGAAAGGTTAACTCTGGATGTCTAACTGAGGCGCAGAATTAATATTACTTTTCACAAAGGACCCAAAGTAATAGACGTGTATGGCCAAGGGAATGATTCCTTCAGAACATTGTAAACGGAACTTTCAAGTGGGCATTGGGTTCCTTGAAGGCAGAACCTGCTTGTTCAGAATTATTGGCGTTTTTTTACACACTTCAGAATTATTGGCGTTTTTTGTGTATATATGGCAGATGTGTCTTTGTTTATGTATTAACATCCCTGAGGATGACTAGACAATATTAAGATTAGGATGCACTTTGGATTCATAGTTTCACAAATATGGTGGTCCCTATTTAACTAGTTGAGATATCAGCGGGTGGTGATATACAGGTCGCCTCCATGCAATATCCTAAGGCTGGAGTTGTTATTCTGACATTGTCGCAAGCCTTGCTTACAGTTTAGTCAAAGTGTCTCACTCTCAAAGGGATTTGAGTCAGTGACTGACCCATTCATTCCATTCTATGGTCAAAAAACCACACAGTGAGGAACAAGTGAAGTAAAGATACAGTGGGGGGGCAGTTTACAACAAAAGAGATCACAAAATGAATGCATACAGTGGCACATAAATGTCGCTGACATTTCTGTGCACTCTCATTCCACTTACTTCCCTGCACTTCGGGGAATCAAAGTTCCCCACCCTGCAATGAATTCAGCATTCACAGCAGGGTAACCGGAGTGCAGGGAAAACCCAACGCAAACTCGCCGAACACCTGTCGGAAAAACATGGCAAACACGCTGGAAAGAGCTGATCAGTCGCTGGAAAAAGCAGATAAGCCGACGAACGGTAAAAGAACAAAAAAATAAGCTTGAAAGTGTCAAAATTGAAAAAACTACTAAACGAAAATGCCTGGAATTTACTTATAAGGTCCTATGAATGATAATATAAAGGTCTGTTACAGAAAAAAGAAAAAACACTTTCACCCCTTAAGGACCCCTGACGTACCCTGTAAGTCCTGTCCACAGGTCTCCCTTAAACCCGTGGACGTACAGGGTACGTCAGCAGTGCCTAATCCCCCTCCCGCCCGATACTCACCTCCCTCGCTGGATCCCTCGGCGATCTGGCAGGGAGGAAGCCTGCCCATGTGACTTACATGGGCAGGCGAGGCTGATGACGTCGCAACACTGCGTGGTGACGTCATCAGCAGGCGTCCCCATGCAAAGCAATGGAGGGGAGGGGGGGCTCCTTTGGAGCCCTCTATCTCCCCAACCATAGGGAGATGCTTTTTACACCGCTGAAAAGGGGAGAGTCTCCCCTTTTCAACGGTGTATAGCATTAACTGTTTCGCCTCCAATTGGCGCCAAAACGCGATTTGAACCTGGAGGGGGGCTGACATATTGGATCTCAGCCAAGCCTCCAGGTCCCCCCCACCCACTGACAACCTCACCATATGTGTGAGGATGTCAGTGGGCCAGTTAACCATCTAGCTGCCATGTAGAGATAAGGGGATCCTAAGGATCCCCATATCTCCCGATCCATGGCAGCTAGATGGTCATATTTGACATCATTTGAAAGGCCTGATTATGGCCTTTCCAATGATACCAAACATGACCAGGTTTGGTTTTAAAAACAAATTAAAAAAAAAATAATAAAATTTTTTAATAAAATAATAAAAAAAAAATTAAAAAAGTTTTTTTTGTCTGGGGGGAGTTTAATTAAATAGGACCTAGGCTGTCATCTAACAATAATTAGCACAAAATGGTCAGAATGAGCGCAGCGCACATAGGTGAACTGTCTCAGCAGTGAAGGGGTTAGAAAGCAAACGCATGTAAAAATTGGGTATTTCTAGTCTCGGGACATAATTTTGAACCTATTTAGCTGGGGTCTTTTTGGGTGGTTGTAGATTTTCGGGATTAAATTATGAAAAAGTTTGTTTTTACCATTTTTTCATCATATTTCATATTTTTTTTATAGTAAATTATTTCGATATGATGGAAATAATGGTATTTCTAGAAAGTCCATTTAATGGCGGGAAAAAGGGTGTATAATATGTGTGGGTTGAATAAACGAGTAAGGCTGGGTTCAGACCAGCGCACTTTTAACGTGCGTTCTGGCGCACATAATTACGGCCGCACTAGCAGCAGATGACGGGCAATGACGGCCAATATACGATGTACGGCCGCACAAAAGACCGGCCGTGCAACGCAAGTGGAATTTGAACGCATTTTTCTGAGAACGCTGAACCGCTAGTACTGAAGTACTGAGTGCGCAGCTGCGGCATAGCGGCGTGTGTGCGTGATTAGGAGATGTCAGACACTGCTAATGTCCAGCCTACATAACGTCCAGACGCAAAAAGAGTTTTATTGACGATCCGTACAAAATCACTCCCGAAAATGCGCGTCGTCTGACCGTTTTTGCGCATTTCGTGAAAAAATACGTCAATGCGTTCGGACGCACTTTTTCACGTTCGCGGGGAAAAATGCTTTCGTCTGACCCTAGCCTAAGAGGAAAATTTGACCTAAACACTAACAGCGCAGAAACGTAAAAACAGCAGCGGTCACTAAGGCTAGGGTCAGAGTGGGGCAGTCGGAACGCGCGTGCAGGCGCACTAAATCACGGCGGCAGTAGCAGCACATAACGGCCAATGACGGCCAATATATGCAGTACGTGCGTACGAAAGTGCGCCGACACCACGCAACCGGCAAATGAACGCATTTTTATCAGAACGTGAAACCGCTGCTACTGACGTACAAAGTGCGCTGCGGCCGCATAGCAGCGTGTGTGCGTGATTAGGAGATGTCAGACGCTGCTAGTGTGCGGCCAACATAACGTTCAAACAGCCGGATTTCCCTAGACTTCTTTTCACCCCATCGTCATGAAATACGTCCAGAATTGCGCATCGTCTGACCACTTAAGCGTATTCCGTGAAAAAATGCGTGCGCACGCATCGACGTACATTTTGACGGTGGCTGCAGAAAATGCGCTCATCTGTCCCTAGCCTAAAAGACGGATTTGTGTAAAACCGCCCGGTCACTAAGGGGTTAATAACAAAAACAGAAAAACTATTTTGCCAAAAAAATCCCGAAAAATGCCTAAAAGATCCTAAAAAAAAATCAATAAATAAAGAGACTTTTTACTGCAGAATAAAAGAATATTTTTAACATTGAAGCCTATGGGGTTTGCCCTAATAAACCTGCCGAATGAAAGCACCGACCAGCAGGGCAGTTAGGCAACTTTTCTCTGCTGTTGTCATGCCCGTCGCCGCAGACACCGCAAAAGGCCTTGATATGGGTCTGAACTACCATCTTCCCTGTTCTGTCCCATTCCAGATTTCCCATCTAGCCCTTGCTTTGATCCAGTTCCCCATCCTCCAGCCCAGTATTTCCCATATGTTTGTCCCTGAGTTTAATTACCCCTCACCTGCCCAGGTCTCCATATAGGGAGACTACGCCCAATGCTCGGGACTTCAGCATTAACCTCTGACCACTGAGTCACACGCTGTGTGAACCTGCCTGTACCTGGATTCCAGACCCCCTTGTCTTCCCTACTGGACTTTTCGTTGCTATTTGGATTATCCCCTCATTTTGCCAAAAGGACTTCTGTTTATTTCAAGGACTTCCACCATTCATATGGACTCCTGCTGACCCCTGTACCAAGACCTCTTTGTTGCCACCTCCACCATAGACCCTCTGCTATTTGTGTATCTGTCCCTGTGTCCTGTAATCTGCCTCTGTTATTATTCTGCTTCTGTGTAAGTACCCCTTTGTATCTTGTGTCTAGTTCATGTCATGCCCCTCTGTATCCAGCCTGTGTCTAGTTCATGTCATGCCCCTCTGTATCCAGCCTGTGTCTAGTTCATGACATGCCTCTCTGTATCCAGCCTGTGTCTAGTTCATGACATGCCCCTCTGTATCCAGCCTGTGTCTAGTTCATGTCATGCCCCTCTGTATCCAGCCTGTGTCTAGTTCATGACATGCCCCTCTGTATCCAGCCTGTGTCTAGTTCATGTCGTGCCCCTCTGTATCCAGCCTGTGTCTAGTTCATGTCATGCCCCTCTGTATCCAGCCTGTGTCTAGTTCATGTCATGCCCCTCTGTATCCAGCCTGTGTCTAGTTCATGACATGCCCCTCTGTATCCAGCCTGTGTCTAGTTCATGACATGCCCCTCTGTATCCAGCCTGTGTCTAGTTCATGTCATGCCCCTCTGTATCCAGCCTGTGTCTAGTTCATGACATGCCCCTCTGTATCCAGCCTGTGTCTAGTTCATGTCATGCCCCTCTGTATCCAGCCTGTGTCTAGTTCATGACATGCCCCTCTGTATCCAGCCTGTGTCTAGTTCATGTCATGCCCCTCTGTATCCAGCCTGTGTCTAGTTCATGACATGCCCCTCTGTATCCAGCCTGTGTCTAGTTCATGTCATGCCCCTCTGTATCCAGCCTGTGTCTAGTTCATGACATGCCCCTCTGTATCCAGCCTGTGTCTAGTTCATGACATGCCCCTCTGTATCCAGCCTGTGTCTAGTTCATGTCATGCCCCTCTGTATCCAGCCTGTGTCTAGTTCATGTCATGCCCCTCTGTATCCAGCCTGTGTCTAGTTCATGTCATGCCCCTCTGTATCCAGCCTGTGTCTAGTTCATGACATGCCCCTCTGTATCCAGCCTGTGTCTAGTTCATGACATGCCCCTCTGTATCCAGCCTGTGTCTAGTTCATGACATGCCCCTCTGTATCCAGCCTGTGTCTAGTTTATTCATTTTTCTCTAGTCCTCTATGTCAGCTCCTTTCTTGTGTCTAGTCATCTTTTAGTTCTAGTCCTGTATATTCCTTTTGTCCTGCCGGTGCATAAAATAAACTAAACCGTGCCCTTCAACCTGTATGGTCTCCTGCATTTGCTGCAAACCGGACTCCCCTGCTCCTCACACACAGCGACGCATGACAGCTGTTCAATGTTCTCTGAATAGTTTGACCATTACTTATCTATGGGGATTTCACTGCCTTCTAACAGGAAACATACTTGCTAGCAGTTTGCCAAAATGTGGCGAACAGCCTGCTCTCTATATGGCGAAATGGCACCGTACAGGGAAATTCCCTGTTCAGTACCATATCGGGGCCAGATCGACTCTCTCTGAATAACCCCTCATATATATATATATATATATATACTTTTTGCTGCAAATTAAAAGAATAAACAGTTAATATATGATAAAAACAGGAATATTTTTTACATTGAAACCTATGAGATTCACCTGAAACCACCGACTACCAGGGCATTTCACTGACATTTCTCTGCTGTTCGGTGTTCTCTGAATAGATTAACCATTTCTTCTCTATGCGGGATCTCCCTGCCGACAAACATCACCATATTTCATTGGCAATTTGTCAATATTTGGTGAAATGCCAACTTTTGATTAGCCGAATGGCCACAAAATTGCACCGTACGGGGGAAATTCACAGTATGGTTCAATTTCAAAGCCAGTTCGGCTCTTTATGAATAACCCCTTTAATGTCACGTCAACATTGAGTACAAACTGATCTTATTTGGTTAGTTTTTTTATATAGTGTATTTTGGAGCTCTTGTGATCTTCCAGTTGCAGCCGTTTTGCCCAAGAACCAAATGTGTTCTATTTATATTTCACCCAGTTTGCATTGTTTTTTTTTTTTTTATTTTGGTACAACTACTTATTTTCTGCCCAGATGGAGTTGAAGAATACTTAGGCTAGGGTCAGACGAACGCATTTTTCGCATCGTCCGTAAAAAAGTTCGTCCGAATGCATTGACGTATTTTTTCACAGAAGACGCGAAAGCGGTCATACGATGTGCATTTTCGTGCGTGATTTTTGAGAGTGCTATTAAAAACAAATGGACGTGATGTTGGCCGGACATGTGCAGCATCTGACGTCTCCTAATCACGCACACAAGCCGCTATGCCGACGCAGCACACTCTGTACGTCAGTACTAGCGGTTCTACGTTCTTGAAAAAATGCATTAGTTTGCCTCTTGCGTTGCGTGGCCAAACTTTCGTGCGGCCGTACGTCGTATATTGGCTGTCATTGGACGTCATTTGCTGCTACTACGGCCGTAATAAAGTGCGGCTGCACGCGCGTTCGCACTGCGTTCGTCTGACCCCAGCCTTATTTTCCAGCAACAGGAGGGTAGACAAAGACATTAATCATATCATACAAAAGCATCTTCTCACTTTATTTAGCCAGAAAAGCTAGAAAATAAATTGGCAAGACTTTTCAAGGATATAAACATCATCATAATGGAGATTGGTAACAATTAAAATATTTTATGGTGCACTTCAATAATATAATTTTAGACATTATTTCATTTAGAACAACAATGTATTGAGGCTACGCTTTAATCCTGTTTTAAGAAACAAACATTTAAATTTATTATATAGATTATTTTTACATAGCCCTGATGTAATTCAGATATTACCAGGGAATTAATAGTTAACCGGGATTGCTGTGGAAGCATTTTATTTATTAAACAACTAGCAGCTATATAAATGCTTATGCAGGAGTACCATATGTTTCAGTTCTCTGTTTATAAATGGCAGCTGAAGTTTCATTATATTGTGACTAGTACGAATCAGCAGCACAATATAATGCAATCCATTGTCTAGTGATCAGAGTTGAGCCTATTGATGTTGTCATACTGTAGCCATAGATTGTTTTTCATTCCATTTCTGCAAAATAGAAAAGAAACTCCTCTTCATTTCTGTATCAGATTATATTACAGAGAATATTAAAATTAGCTTGTTTATAGTTCGCCTGAAATCAACTGAAAATCTATGGAGAGATTATGCAAATAAGCGCAGTGGTCACAATTCTTTATTGTATTTTTCAGTTGCTTTGATTTTGTTGTTTGGGGAGGACTAGGGTTAGTCATATTTCCAAGGGAAGGCCTCACTGACGTCCATTTTTGCCCCTATGCTTCGCCCCTGCCACATCCCTCTCTGACTCCAGCCCCATCATATCCACTGTCCCTGCTCCACTATTATGACCCTGCCTGTCACTGTCTTTCTGCTCTTCTTCCACATTATTTTTATTATCTTACAGATGATCCTACATTTTTTCTGTACATTTTTTTAAGATGCAAGATTGTAATGTAAACATTATTCTTAAAGGGCCACTCTATTAAAAATTGTCCACCACCCCTTTTCCTCTTAAATAATTGGACTGATGCAGCTGACAGCATCTGCCCAATACTTTTTTTTTCTATTATTAGATGAAAATACTCACCTTTTTCTCGCTTTGCATGTGCTGCTCCTCCTTTTTAGCTCAATGCTTCTGAAATGGGTAAGGCCCTGCAGCTTCTGACGCAATTTGCATAGTGTGCGTAACTTGTGTAGTTTGTGCTATGCAAACAAATTGTGTATCACTTGGAGCTTGCAAACTTTCATACGCAAGTTCCGCACAAGTCGACAGAGTGTTGGTGGCTGCTTTGGCTGTTATGCAAGGGAATCATTTTACATCAGCCTCCTTGTATTTTAACCCCTTCACGACAGGCAGGTGTCATCCATTAGGGGTGACTTAAGGCCTAACCACCGAGCCTCCGTACTGCAGTGAAGTATCCCCCAGCTCTCTCTCAGTTCTTTCCTCTCCCAGGCAATTACACTGTTACAACACGGTTTGGGCACTATCACCTGGTGTGAGCTAAAACGCCAACGCTACATGACAAATCTAGCGCGAGCCGCTAAAATGTAGTGCCTGACGACCAGTGCAGAGTGCTTGGCCATACCTATCCTCTGCCCTCACAAGCTTGTATAAGTATGATTACATCCAGCAAAGAGCCCTCACACCCCTGCATTATTAAAATCCTCCAAGGTGGCCATATTATCCATGTTTATATGCACACATATATTAAGGCTGATGGGCACTGCATGATAAATGCCACCCAACAGGATGTAGAATCATTACAATGCATTTAATAGATCCAAAAGGAAGGCCAGGTGAGTCACAATAACTTCTCTGCTGCAGCATATAAATAATACATGTTTCAGGACAAGACTTATCCACGTGTCCCTTTAAACATGGACCTAACCCTAATACTCAACCGCTTACACACTATGAATAACCTTCAGCATAATTTTTTTAGAATTAGCCAATATATTAGATTTAGGATACATGTCAATAAAGGATACATATATAATATAATAGAGCCTACTGCAACAGCAGCGACATTGCTGACCAGATCCATTACTATGGTGTATGGGGTCAAGAGAAAACCTGTGCTTAATTCCTTTCCATTGTCTGTTAATTGCCTGTTAATTTGGTGCAAGGGACCCCCCCTTTTTTTGCTCCTTTCCGTCAGTTAACACCAGGATGGGGCAGTAGGTAAATTTTTTACAAGTAGCATACGTGTAGAAAATAGCGCCGGGAACAAACGATCTGTTGGTTATAATGGCACAAACGATCTCTAGTGCTCCCCATGTTATGTGTAGGACGTGGTAAGTACCGTAAGCTCGCACTATGTGTCGCAAATTACCGCGTGCTAAGTGGTTTTCTCCATTTGTAGCGAGAGGCAAGAGATCTGTTGGTCAGGCACTAGACTGAATTTACCTGGTGCTAACGCAAATACATGCTGACGCTAGGGTTAGATCACACCAGCTGATAGTGCCCTTTGTATATAGTTGTTTTCTCTTTTCTTTGGAATAAGGGTGGGGGCTCTACCGCTGAGACCTGCTAATCCTAAAGGTGTGTGCGTTGAGTTTCAGGAGCTAGATTTCCCGTTTTAACGTTTTCCAATGCATAAATGTGCATACACATTTTTGGTATTGAAGTGGTTAGTGGATCAATAATGAAAACCATGAAAATGAGTAATGGTCTGAAAACATGCTGCAATAAAATAACCAAGCAAATTCCAAAGCCTATTAAGGAAATCAAACAATCTTTCTTGGCAGCCATTGGCAGAGCAAAGGTGCAATTTCTGTCCCTGTCCCCAGTTCTAGGATTTGTGTTTTAACATTTTTAATTTATTGTTTTTTTATTTTGCAGTCACATAAATTGCGTGCTTGCCAATGTAATCTTTTTTTCTTATAATAACCTTCAGCTGAATCTGTCGTTTCATCGTGGCTTTCTAAATAGGGTAGAAGACATGTCAGCTTGTGGTGTGCACTGTGGTATTGCAGAAATGTTTAAGATATATAAAATAAAATAAATAAATAAAATAAACAAGCCTCAATATATCTAATGCAACATTTGAATACAATTCCCATTTTGTAAAATTATTCTGAAAATGTAAGAAAGCCCCTAGTGGTTAATTTGCATATTGTCCTTGGGCAAGACACCTAACGGTACATACTCGCCACCCAGGACATAAGTGAAAACGAGAGAAATCTCAATGTATCCTTCCTGGTAAAATCCTTTCTCACAAAAATATAAATTAACTATAGGAGACTTCACTACTATCGTGTAAATAATTCAAAGTCATTTTGAGAACGTAAGTAGAAGGCATTTTCTATACACAAGAGTAAAGAACCCAATTTAACAGCAGCATGTCCTTTTCATGCATCTCAGTGGAGTAGATTCTTGTACTTTAAAGTGTAGAAAGAATGCAATTCAGACACACTGAGAGCTTTGTATTATCAATATTTTAAAATGCATTACTGTATATTCTCCTTAGATAATTATTTTTTTATTATTTTAGGAGGAAATGGCAGGTTTATTGAGAATTCTGAAATTTTTGCAGTGATGTTAAAAAATAAAAAGTGTGTAATTTATCACACAAATAGTTTATCCTGCAGTAAATTAAATGTGTGTTAAATGTGTTGACATATCCTCCTTCGCCCTCTTAAGAGAAAATCTACAGTGCTTTTTTGACATTTACTTTTTTGCTTAGGTTTCTTTTAGAAGTCACGCAGCAATATACAGAGGTAAGAGGCTGTCTAATAATATCTGAGGATGCAAACGTGAGCTGTAGTTTTATCTAAATGTCAGTATGCCCCCAATAATTTTTCCTTCTGTTCACCTTTACATATACAGGGTTATTCAAAGAGCCAAATTGGCTCCAAAATTGCACCAAACAGTGAATTTCCCTGTACGGTGCAATTTTGTGGCCATTCGGCTAAAGAAAAGATGTCAGTTTGCCAAATATTGTAGTGCCTGTTTGAAGACAGTGAAATCCCCTTAGAGAAGACATGGTTGAACTATTTAGAGAACACCTAACAGTAGTGAACAGTTAGTGAAATGCCCTAATTTTCGGTGGTTTCATTGATATCAATTCAAATTTGGATCACTAAATAAAACCCCAAATAATCATATTTTGCTGTTAAAAATACAATTTAGGGTTAAATATTAAGCGGTCTCACAGATTTAGTATTTGAGTCAATTTAACAGGGACAGGTGCTTGTGAAACTAAATTAATTTGTTTCATAAAGTTGTTTGCTGACCTATTAGTTGTATGTATTTTAATTTAAGATCAATTTGATATTTGATATATCAATTCGATATCGATTTGATAGTTAATATCAATTTGAATTCCGGAACACAAAAAAAATTCTAATTTTTATTTTATTTTGATGACACAGTGTATAACGAATTAAATTCGTTAGATACCGTTTCGTTTCATTTTGTTTCGAATTCGGATACTATTGATTCGTTATTTCAGAGTACTTCCGAAATACGAATTAATGAATTTCGTTCAGAATTCCGAATTTTTCCGAAACAAATGCACATCTCTAGAGCCTAGATCAATAACATGTGTCCTAGTGAAAACAAAGTCAATATTATGGTTTTGTGACCTATCCAACTGTATACGGCTTGATATTTATTTATTTGTAAAGTATTTACCAGGAAGGATATATTGAGATTTCTCTCGTTTTTAAGTATGTCCTGATATAAAATAATAATAATAAAAATCTTTATTTCCCTTGATATTATATTATAGTCTGACACATAGGGCTGAATTCCAAGCCTGGTGTAAACATAACCAGAGGTTTGACCACATGAAAAATAATGTCTATTTCCTTATAAAGTTTCAGGTTTAAATAATTCATTCCACCTCCGCTAACCTCGCTTTAGACAGTGATAGAACAAACAGAATGATTAAAATTGAACAAATGTCATGTGCGCTTCAGATTCCATATCCCAAATGTCATCCAAAAGCAGAGAGGTTTTCATTTTACTTTCAACCGCCATTAAAAGTGTAAGCTCAACTGCCAACTTCAAGGCAATCTCTTTAGTGAGTTATAAGACTAAACCAACATACCCCTGCTGCTCTCAGCTCAAAGACAAAGCCTTATGTAAGCCCAACAAAAGGATGATTGGATTTATTTATAATCAACCCCAAATAAGCCTCAGCTTAACCCCTTCACTACCATGGCCGTTTATACACGACAAGCGGTATGAGACACAGCAGCCCGAAATCGTGTTAGCACGATCTGGGGCTGTGCTATATGATTGCAAATGAAATTAGTTTATTTAAAGCAAATTTTGTTTGCTATTACCAGTTGAGCCACAACAGGAATGTTCAGTTTTTGCTTTACTTTTTCCTATGTTGCAACCCAGAATTAAACTACGTATTGTAAATTAAGATTTGGTCTTGCAAGGCCCACAAAAGAGTTTGAATATGGAATAATGAGGACAATAAAACCATTTATTAATAGTATGAATTATGCCTCCTTTTTTTAAAAATAAAAATAAACATCTGGGTGAAATTCCAGCCGGAAGTTGTTTTTTTGTGTAAACCTCTCCAGCATTTAAAATGTCCCACCAGGATTGCCTTTTGGCTGGGGCAAGCAGGGTGCAAACCTCCGGCCTCACTCTTCAGGGGGCCCCATGCCAATGTTGACACCCATCATGTGATAAAAAGTGTCAGCGACCACCAAGCACTGGCAGCTATTAAGTATCGGAGAAATAGAGTGAAGGGCTCTAGAGGTGGGACTCCAGGCCTGCTATTTGCAATGCAGCAAAGAGTTTGCCCCAGAGAACTCCGATTTTTAAACCACAGTGTTTGAATGGTGCCATTGTGTTCTCACTCATGAAATACAAATACAGAGCTAGAATTGTAGATTCTGAGTGATGATCTAAAGGGAGAGCACCACACTGACAGACACCTCTGCTGATGGGTGGCCATGGGGCTGTCACACAAGGGCCCCTGGCTGGAGCCAATGTGGGCCCTTTGTCCAAGATATTTAGCAATTAAGGCAGGGTAGCTGCTGGCTGCATGGACAGACCACAGCACAATGATACTAGACAGGATACAGCAAGACAAGATATATATATACACACAACAGGAATACAGGACAAGTTATATAACAAGGCAGAAACAGACAGGAGAACACAAGAGAACTCTAATGGGATCCCTAACACTGGGGTAAGGTCCTTGTTTGGCCTTCTGACTTGAACGAAACCTAACAGGAAATAACATGAACAGGAAGGGCGAGGGTTAATCAAGAAACAGCAAGACAGGGAACCCTGAGCGAGAATGAGGTCCCTGCACTGGCCTCACTGATGCAGATCTAATAGCTACTGGGAATACACAGAACAAGAATACATAACACAAGGACCATAAAGTGTAATAGTCTAAACCAGAACCAAAGAATAAAGAACCAGGGTAGTATGACAGACAGGCAGAGATCGATACACAATATCAAATAAACAGAGTACAGGGAACAGACAAGAGAATAGTCAAAATACAAGCTGAGATCATAAACCAGAAAATCCAAGATGCTCTACAGGAATGCAGCAACTCAGGAACCAGGAACAGGAACAAGATACTCAGGAACCAGAACGCATGTAAGAGCAATCAGCCTTTCTGCTGCTTGTATCTTTATAGTGAACAGGACTGGGCAATGGGAACATGTGAGTCCAGACCTAACAGCTACAGAAAAACCCAGGAGCGTCACAGGGCGGAATGGCTATCCCGGAACAGGGAAGAGCTGGCCTTGATCACTCTCACCACCAGGGGACCTGGCTGGAATGTGGAAATGTGATTGGGGGGGGGGGCGGTGTTTGTGTCACTGTGTGATTTAAAATCCAGCTTTAGAGGGCCTCCTTTCTACTAACAGCCCTGCCCCATATCTGCAAAGCTCATCCCATTCTTGCAGACAGAGCAATGCCTAACATTTGTAAGGTAAAACGCAGTGCCAAGGCCCAACATGGATCTCCACCTGCCTCCAGGACTAGCAGACTGAGAGCCCCCCACTACTGAGTAAGCAATAACATGGAGGTGTTAATGTGTCTATCTGTGGGTAGAGGATGGCTTCCAGGGGGAAAGAAATTGACTCTCTGGAGGCAAGAGGGGTCAGGTCTGTTAATCTGTGGGGGAAGGGAGGATCAGTGTGGGGAAAGTCATTGTATGTATTTGTGTGTGAAAAAAGGTGGAGTATAAGGAAGTATGGCATTGAAAGCAAGGCCAGGGACCCAATAAAATGTTCTCACCCAGGACCCTGCAAATGCTAGTGGTGGCACTATTTACCACTACTAAAAATGTGTCACTATACAAATCCGTTTCACATTTTAAGCCATTAACCCCTTCACTACCTAGCCCAAGTATACTCAATCACCAAAAGCATAGGCTGGTGCCCCGATATAGAGGATGCGCATACTGCCTATACATCTGCCTGTCAAATACCGCATACAATTTTCAGGAAAATGTTCATTTTAAAGCTACTGCTAAAAACAATTTCATAAATCCACTGGGTGCTGGCATGGATTTTATGGAGAACAACTTAGTAGTGAATGGGATAAAATTAAATTTTATTTATTTGCTACAAAAAATAGCCACGCAGCATGAAACATGCTATGAGAAATAGGCAGCATTTCCAATTAATTTGCTGGTAAACCGGGGAATTGCTTCAGTTCTCATAGCAACTCTATATATTTTTCAATACACTTGAATTGCCCCTAATTAAATATGAAAATTTAGGGACAATGGTTAAACTATTGGTGCATAAATGATGACATTAAAACAAGAAAAGAAGTATTCTATATATACCAAATAGATAGAGTAAAGCAACATGACATACACTATATTGCCAAAGTATCCGCTCACCCATCCAAATAATCAGAATCCGGTGTTCCAATCACTTCCATGGCCACAGGCAGTGGCGTCACTAGGGTTGGTGTCACCCGGTGCGGTAACTTATGGTGTCACCCCCCGAGTTTTACAGGTTTTTTTTTAACTACTTTTACTCCCATATAACACTGAATGCTCATAATAGACGGTGCACATTACTGTGAGGTTTATTGCTGTGGAGTTCTCTCATGTGCTCACACACAAATTTTGGCAAACTGCCAGCAAGTACAGGGCCTGTTCGAAGGCAGTGAAAGTCCCCATAGAGAAGTAATGGTTAATCTGTTCAGAGACACTGAACAGCAAAGAAATGTCCTGATGTCCGGTGTTTTCATTTGGCAGGTTTATTCAGGGCGAACGAACACCATAGGTTTCAATGTTAAAAATATTCCTGTTTTTATCCAATATCTAATAAACTGTTTATTCCTTTAATCCACAGTAAAAAATCTCTTTATTTATTGATTTTATTTTTTTGTATCTTTTAGGCATTTTTCAAAAAAAACTAAATTTTTTTTTCTTCTAATAGCAATTTTTCTTTTTTTCTATAACAGACCTTTTTATTATCATTCATCAGAACTTACAGGTGAAACTCGAAAAATTAGAATATAGTGCAAAAGATGATTTATTTCAGTAATGCAACTTAAAAGGTGAAACTAATATGAGACTCATTACATGCAAAGCAAGATAGTTCAAGCCGTGATTTGTCATAATTGTGATGGTTATGGTTACAGGCACAGCTCATGAAAACCCCAAATCCACAATCTCAGAAAATGAGAATATTCCATGCAATCAATAAAACAAGGATTGTACATAGAACAATATGGGACCTCTGAAAAGTATAAGCTGCAGATATACTCAGTACTTGGTTTGGGCCCCTTTTGCAGCAATTACTGCCTCAATGCGGCAATGTGGCATGGAAGCTATCAGCCTGTGGCACTGCTGAGGTGTTATGGAAGACCAGGATGCTTCAATAGCGGCCTTCAGCTCTTCTGCATTGTTCGGTCTCGTGTCTCTCATCTTTCTCCTGGCAGTGCCCCATAGATTTTCAATGAGGTTCAGGTCAGGTGAGTTTGCTGGCCAATCGAGCACAGTAATCCCACGGTCATTGAACCAGGATTTGGTGCTTTTGGCAGTGTGGGCAGGTGACAAGTCCTGCTGGAAAATGAAGTTGGTATCCCCATATAGCTGGTCTGCGGAAGGAAGCATGAAGTGCACAGTGGACCAACACCAGCAGATGACATAGCTCCCCAAATCAACACAGACTGTGGAAACTTCACATTGGTCTTCAAGCATCTTGCAGTGTGTGCCTCTCCATTCTTCCTTCATACTCTGGGTCCTTGGTTTCCAAATGAGATGCAAAATTTGCTCTCATCAGAAAAGAGGACTTTGGACCACTGAGCAACAGACCAGGTGTGTTTTTCTTTAGCCCAGGTAAGACACTTCTGACGTTGTTTGTTGTTCAGGAGCGGCTTGACAAGAGGAATATGACATTTGAAGCCCATGTCCAGGATCCGTCTGTGTGTGGTGGCTCTTGATGCACTGACTCCAGCCTCAGTCCTTGTGAAAGTCCCCAACACTTTTGAATGGCCTTTTCCTGACAATCCTCTCCAGGTTGCGGTCATCCCTGCTGCTTGTGCACCTTTTTCTTCCACATAATTTCTATTAATGTGCTTTGTTACAGCACTTTGGGAACATCCAGCTTCTTTTGCAATTATCTTTTGAGGCTTTCCCTCCTTATGGAGGGGTCAATGATGGTTTTCTGCACAACTGTCAGGTCAGCAGTCTTTCCCATGATTGTGATTCCTACTGAACCAGACTGAGAGACCATTTAAAGGCTCAGGAACCCTTTGCAGGTGTTATGGCTTAATTAGCTGATTAGAGTGGGACACTTTGAGCCTAGAATATATTGCACCTTTTCACAATATTCAAATTTTCTACGATTGTGGATTTGGGTTTTCATGAGCTGTAAGCCATAATCGTCATAATTATGACAAATCACGGCTTGAACTATCTTGCTTTGCATGTAATGAGTCTACCACATATATTCATTTCACCTTTTAAGTTGCATTACTGAAATAAATGAACTTTTGCACGATCTTCAAATTTTTCGAGTTTCACCTGTTAATTCCAGATATTTTCATTCAGTACTTCTTTTTAAAACAGCAGGCGACAGGTTTGCAGCAGCATTCGGTGGCTGATTCCCTGCACTTCAGGGACCCTGCAGTGAATTCACTGGAGAAATTTGATTCCCCAAAGTGAGGGGGAACAACCGTACACTGAAATGTCTGTGTCATTTCGGTGCTCTGTGAATATCTCTTTTTGTGGTGTTTTTTTTGCCACCCCCTGGAAAGTTCCAGCCTAGGCCTTGCCTACCAAGGACATATTTGAAAATGAGAGAATTATCAATGTATCCTTCCTGGTAAAATATTTTTGTGTGCGGGCCGCACCCCCCACACCCCCCTAGCGACACCACTGGCCACAGGTGTATAAAATCAAGCACCTAGGCATGCCTAGGCAACACCTAGACTGTTTTTACAAACATTTGTGAAAGAATGGGTTGCTCTCAGGAGCTCAGTGAATTCCAGCGTGGAACTGTGATAGGATGCCACCCAGGGCTGGACTGGGACAAAAAAACAGCCCTGGACTTCAGCCAGACCGGCCCACTCCGATATGCAAACACGCAGGGCCAGATTCATATTCTGAATTGGACTGGAGCAGAGCCAGCACAAGACATTGTGCTGCCTGGATCCAAGGATGAAATACTGCCCCCCCCCATGCCCACCAAAACATGTTGATGCGTATCACAGAGTGGCACAGCCATAAAACTCACAGTAATGCACGGTGTGTATGAGCGTATCACAGAGCTCCACAGCCATGAAACTCACAATAATGTGCAGTCTGTATGAGCATATCACAGAATCCGCAGCAATAGAATTAAAAAATAATTATGGATTATTAAAATAAATTGTATTTTAATGTGAATTATATATTCATGTAAATGTAATTTGAACAATTAAAATAAAAATGCATTAAAATATACTTACTTTAATCAATATTCTAATTTAAATTATTTTATAAAAAATAAATATTAAAATATACTTTACTAAAATGTAATTAGGGGGCACTTCTAAAAAGGGGCTCAGAACTGTGACATATAGGGTTATTCAGAGAGAGGTGAAAACCTTGAGAATTGCCAGGAGAATGAACAATCTAGACCAAATAGCCAATTTGGAAAGTGAGATAAATGGGAGAATTTTTCTGGTTTGACTATTTTGACCTAGAATTTTCTCTTCTCCAGTCATTCTCAAGGTTTTCACCTAAATAACCCTGATAGTGTTGGATTAAGGGGTTCACAGAGCTCTGAAAAGTAATCCCTGTTCAACTCCAGCCATGTAACAGGCAGACAAGTCCAGAGAGAGATTGTCCAGCTCAGGAGCTGCTGGATTTACATTATTTGAATATAAAAAGGGTAAATGTTTTCTAAATTAGAAGCCAAGCTAGACTCTGTCCCTGGACATGTCTCCCTGCTACATGGCTATGGCTGATTAGCAAATACTTTCCTGAGCTCTGTGCAGACTCCTGTGATAATTAACCCCTTGAGTGCTCCTATAGAGAAAAGAATAGCACTGCCACACTGAGCTCTGGCTTAATAGGCTCTAGAAAGGGAGGGGGGACTGTTAGATCAGAGAATCTGTCAGATTTATGGCTCCCTTCATACCTGGCTGTGAGTCTGGCCGCCACACTGCTCTCAAGAGTCGCATCAGTGCCCAGGTATAAGACATAATGGTGGGATTCACCCTCACTTGACATGTTTAGTCAATACCTTATGTATTGGATGGCCTCCTGGTCACAGCAGACTGCACACGAGAGGTGTGTAGGGCTGCTGCTGGCTTCAAACTCTGAAGCCCCAGTCACTGGAAGAAGAAGCTGTAAGTTAAATGTGGAGCGGAATCCTCACAGTCTCTGTGGATTCCACTCCTTTACACACAATAAAGCCTCAGCCAGCTCCTGAATCCATGTGTGGGTGTCCAAGGAAGCCCCCCTAACCCACCCCTGCAATGCAGAAATCTTTCAGACCTTTGAAACAAGTGCTGACATTCCACACTTGTGTTATCCAGTCCTGGTTATACTAAGTTTTTTTTAAAAAAAAAAAAAAGCATCCCCAGGCTCAGCCGGCCCACTGAGACATCGGCCCCTCTGGAATCTCCCGGTGCTCCCGATGGCCAGTACATGCCTGATGCCACCTGTGCAACAAATCCAGTCGTGACATTTCCTCGCTCCTAAGTATTCCACAGTCAACTGTCAGCTATATTATAAGAACGTGGAAGTGTTTGGGAATGACAGCAACTCAGCCATGAAGTGGTAAGCCACGTAAACTGACAGAGCGGGGTCAGCGGATGCTGGGGCGCATAATGAGAAGAGGTCGCCAACTTTCTGCAGAGTCAATCGCTACAGACCTCCAAACTTCATGTGGCCTTCAGTTTAGCTCAAGAACAGTGCGCAGAGAGCTTCATGGAATGGGTTTCCATGGCCGAGCAGCTGCATCCAAGCCAGACATCACCAAGTGCAATGCAAAGCGTCAGATGCAGTGGTGTAAAGCATGCCACCACTGGACTCTAGAGCAGTGGAGATGCGTTCTCTGGAGTGACGAATCACACTTCTCCATCTAGCAATCTGATGGACGAGTCTGGGTTTGGCGGTTGCCAGGAGAACGGTACTTGCCTGACTGCATTGTGCCAAGTGTAAAGTTTGGTGGAGGGGGGATTATGGTGTGGGGTTGTTTTTCAGGAGCTGGGCTTGGCCCCTTAGTTCCAGTTAAGGCTAGGGTCAGACCAGCGTGATTTCTACGGACTGTACGTCCGTGCAGTACGGACATCGTCAGTACGGATGACGCAGTAGTGGTCACACAGTCCGTTTTTTCACTGAAGTTATTTTTTGACGGATGTAGGAGGGGAAAATAAATTACAATGAAAAAACATTCTGTCCGTCAAAAATGCTGGACGTATAAATGCAGTCCGTCTGACCACGCTCCATCACTCACACACAAAGCTATGCAGACGTTGTGGACGTGGCGCACTCCGCACGTCCATTCTAGCAGTATTACGTTCTTGCCTAACCTGCGTCCGTTTGCCGCGGCCGTTGTGCGTCCGCAGTTCAGTGCGGACGTACTTCATGTGTCAGGCTCCAATGGACTTACTTTCATGCTATCACGGACGTACTTTTAGGCGCAATCACGGACGTGAACACTACGCTCGTCTGACCCCAGCCTAAAGGAACTCTGAATGCTTCAGCATACCAAGACATTTTGGACAATTCCATGCTCCCAACTTTGTGGGAACAGTTTGGAGCTGGCCCCTTCCTCTTCCAACATGACTGTGCACCAGTGCACAAAGCAAGGTCCATAAAGACATGGATGAAAGAGTCTGGTGTGGATGAACTTGACTGGCCTGCACAGAGTCCTGACCTCAACCCGATAGAACACCTTTGGGATGAATTAGAGCGGAGACTGAGAGCCAGGCCTTCTCGTCCAACATCAGTGTGTGACCTCACAAATGCGCTTCTGGAAGAATGGTCAAAAATTCCCATAAACACACTCCTAAACCTTGTGGACAGCCTTCCCAGAAGAGTTGAAGCTGTTCTAGCTGCAAAGGGTGGACCGACGTCATATTGAACCCTTTGGATTAGGAATGGGATGTCACTTATATTCATATGCGAGTCAAGGAAGGTGAGCGAATACTTTTGGCAATATAGTGTAGCTAGTGTTGGTAGTCAAACCTGTATGTGTTTGGACATTTAAATTTGTAAGGTTAGTAACCTGGTGCATTGTGAATGAGGCAGGAGGCTAAGCATAAATATCAGGCACATTGCTACCTACTACTGTACAGGAAAAAGATTCAAGAGGTAATAATAGCTGAAAATCCCTGTACAATACAGATACAAGGTGTTACTGTAATTTCCATATATAGGAAGTGTGCTAGACCAGTGGTCCCCAACCCTGGTCCTCAGGGCCCACTAACAGGCCAGATTTTGCAGATCACCTTGGGGAAATGCAGACTGAATCCTGCAATCACTGAGCAACAAATCATAACACCTGTGCTGTGCTTCAGATATCTGGAAAACCTGGCCTGTTAGTGGGCCCTGAGGGCCTGGGTTGGGGACCACTGTGCTAGACTACACAGATTATTTTTACATTCTATTGGCAACCCCCGTAAGCAGGATATCAGACCATTTTTATTATCTGGATAAGGTGTGAGCAACTTTAGATACAAACAAATATATGAAAAAACATAGGGGGTTATTCAAAGAGATCCAATTGCGGCCAAAAGGTAACCAAACAGTGAAATTCAGCATACGGTTACCTTTCCTGGCCATTCAGCTATTCAGAGAGCAGGCAGTTCGCCAAATGTTGCCAAATTGCCTGCACATACGGTGCCTATTCGAGGGCAGTGAAATCCCCATAGAGAAGCAATGCGTCGTCTATTCAGAGAACACCGACCAGCAGGGAAAAGTTGTCGAAATGCCCTGCTGTTGGGTGGTTTCATTCGACAGATTTATTCAGGCGATTCCCATAGGCTTCAATGTTAAAAATATTCCTGTTTTAAACCAATATCTAATAAACCGTTTAATATTATATTCTGCGGTAAAAAGTCTCTTTATTTAGCCATTTTTTCGGATTTTTATTGGCAAAACATTTTTCCCGTTTTTTTTCTTAATCGTCTTTTCTTTTTACTGTAACTGCCCTTTTTATTATCATTCATTGGATCTTATATGTAAATTCCAGGCATTTTCGTTCAGTAGTTTTTTTGCAAACAGCGTTTCAATTTTCAAACTTTCAAGCGTACTGTTTTTTTTTTTTTCACCTCATTCGTTTGCGTATCGGGTTTTTTTCCGGCGGCTGCTCTGCGCTTTGATCGGCGGCTAGTCGGGCTTCTCCGGAGTTTTTGGCGAGGTTAATTCAGCTGTTTTCTGCGGGTTTCGGTGGGTGGTCAGCGGGTTTGCGGCGAGTGTTTGTCGGGTTTGCGGTGGGTTTTCCCTGCACTACGAGGACCCTACGGTTCTTGCTGAATACACCGCAGGGTCGGCGAAATAGGTTTGCCGAATCGCTCCCAAGTGCAGGGAACGAATAGTCACTGAATGTGAGGGGACTTTTCGATTCTCTTTGAATAACCCTGATAGCGTGTAGGTATTAGGTGTGAGCAAATTTTAGATACAAACAAATACATAAAAATACATAACAGAATCCAGTATAGAAATACTTTCAATTCAGCCCCTCACGGGTTAAACTCACAGAATGAAAGTGATATTCAGGCACATCAATACTGCTTGTCAGGGCCGCCATCAGGGCATTACGCCCAATACTGCCGTAAGGGGCCCGGGCCCGGTGGGGGCCCGGGCCGCCGGGGCCTGGGGGGAGGATCCCGGGCCCCCGACGGCAGCGGCGTCGCCCTTTAACAGCTCCGGTATCGGACTCGATGAGTCCGAATCCGGAGCTGTGTCCCTGCTGCTGCTGCAGGAGCCGGAGGAGACTGAGACACTGTGTCTCCTCCGGCTCCTGGCAGCTTCACTTCCTGGCTGGGCGGGGCCAAGCAGCGTGTGAGGGGCCTCCCAAGCACGTTGCTTTGGCTCCGCCCCTCCACTCAGTGGAGCCGCGCGCTGGAGCTGGAGGACCGGGAAGAAGACCAGAAGAAAAGAAGAGAAGAAGATTGAAGAAAAGGTGAAGAAAAGAAGAGCTGCAGACAGAAGAAAAGAAGATAGAAGACAGCGAGTGGTGAGCCAGGGCCCAGACCCTAAGACCCAGGGCCCAGACCCCTAGGCCCAAACCCAGGACCCAGACCCCTAGGCTCAGACCCAGGGCCCAGACCCCTAGGCCCAAACCCAGGACCCAAGGCCCAGACCCTGGGCCCAGACCCCCTAGGCCCAAACCCTAAGGCCCAGACCCAGGGCCCAGACCCCCTAGGCCCAAACCCAGGGCCCAGACCCTAGGGCCCAGACCCTAAGACCCAGGGCCCAGACCCCTAGGCCCAAACCCAGGGCCCAGACCCAGGGCCCAGACCCCTAGGCCCAAACCCAGACCCAGGGCCCAGACCCCTAGGCCCAAACCCAGACCCCAAACCCAGGGCCCAGACCCCTAGGCCCAAACCCAGGACCCAAGGCCCAGACCCAGACCCCCTAGGCCCAAACCCAGGGCCCAGACCCAGGGCCCAGACCCCTAAGCCCAAACCCAGGGCCCAGACCCCAAGGCCCAGACCCAGGGCCCAGACACTAGGGCCCAGGGCCCAGACCCTGGGCCCAGACCCCCTGGGCCCAGACCCAGGGCCCAGACCCCTAGGCCCAAACCCAGGACCCAAAGCCCAGACCCTGGGCCCAGACCCCCTAGGCCCAAACCCTAGGGCCCAGACCCCAAGGCCCAGACCCAGGGCCCAGACCCAGGGCCCAGACCCCCTAGGCCCAAACCCAGGGCCCAGACCCCTAGGCCCAAACCCAGGACCCAAGGCCCAGACCCAGGGCCCAGACCCCTAGGCCCAAACCCAGGACCAAGGCCCAGACCCAGGCCCAGACCCCCTGGGCCCAGACCCCAGGGCCCAGACCCAGGGTCCAGACCCCCTAGGCCCAAACCCAGGACCCAAGGCCCAGACCCTGGGCCCAGACCCCCTAGGCCCAGACCCTGGGCCCAGACCTGGGCCCAGACCCCCTAGGCCCAAACCCTAAGGCCCAGACCCAGGGCCCAGACCCTAGGGCCCAGACCCAGGGCCCAAACCCTAAGGCCCAGACCCAAGGCCCAGACCCAGGGCCCAAACCCAGGGCCCAGACCCAGGGCCCAGACCCAGACCCTTAGGCCCAGACCCAGGGCCAGACCCCTAGGCCCAAACCCAGGGCCCAAACCCAGGGCCCAGACCCCTAGGCCCAGACCCAGGGCCCAGACCCCAAAGCCCAAATACAGACCCAGGGCCCAGACCCTAGGTTCCAGACCCCATACCCAGGGCCCAGACCCCAAGACCCAGACCCTAGGGCCCAGACCCCAAGGCCTAGACCCAGGGCCCAGACCCTAGGACCCAGACCCCAAGGCCCAGGGACCAGACCAGAGACCAGGGCCCAGGCTAGACCCCAGGGCCCAGACCTCAGGGACCAGACCCCAAGGCCCAGTCCCAGGGCCCAGGCCCAGACCCAGACCCAAAGGCCATCATACACAGCCCGTTTCTGTGAGATTTATTGCTGTGGATTCTGTGATATGTTCAGACACTGCTCATTACTGTGAGTTTTATTGCTGTGGATACTGTGATAAGCTAATACACACTGCACATTACAGGGAGTTTTATTGCTGTGGTGCTATGTTATGTCCTTTTTTTTGAAGGGGGAGAAAAGCTGTTAGAGGTTGAGGGGGGGGCCCTGGGGGGGGGCCCCATCGTGAGGTTTAGTAAGGGGCCCCATCATTTCTGATGGCTGCCCTGCTGCTTGTACCCCGCAGGTGGGTCTCAGAATGTGCCTGAATAGCACTTTCATTATGTGAGTTTAACCCGTGAGGGGCTGAATTGAAAGTATTTCTATACTGGATTCCGCTATTTTTTTATATATATTTGTTTGTATCTAAAGTTGCTCACACCTTAACCATATTGTCTATTTCCAAACGCCAAGAGGAGGAGACGTTTTTTGAGCAACAAGATACGTATTGTTTTATATATAAGATAGGGGTTATTCACATATATGATTTGTTCATTTTTATTATCGATCTCTTTCACATTTGACACAATGACCATTATGTCTGTATGCTTGTAACACAGACCTTATATGAATTTGTGCATAAGGGACACAATCTTGAGTTTAGACCCTTTCATCCCAGCAATATTTCTGTAAAGAATATAACAACACGTGAAACATTTAAAATGAGCAAATTTACATTTACATCTCAAAACAGTAAACTTTATGCCAAATTGCTATGCTATCCTACATTGATGTGTTAAACACACAAGTTTCAAATAGAAGTTCTAATTTTTCAACAACATGCCTTTGGTAGTGAAAGGGTTAACAGGTTCAAAAATTGTACATCAGCAGTACAAATATTCATTCTGTACCATATAGCAGCAGAAATGATCTTTCACCGCTATCCAAAGAATTGGAGCATTAACTATGGATATTTGGGGTTTTATGTTCTAGTTTTAATCTTCAAGAGACAGTAACATTTTGAGGTAAAAGCTAAATTGTTTGAAGAATTATATTTTTATATATTCTTGTAAATATAAGATATATACTTGTATTGAATATAGATTTTTCTGATGCGTCTTTCTGAGTACTTTCCTGGCAGCTATAGTTTTGTTTCTTAACAACAAACAACAGTGTATTGATTTGTTGCCTTAATACACTGTTCAAAGTGAAGTCTATACATCAAAGTCTTTTTCTATAATAAAGAAAGACTGCTCATTGTCAACTGCAGACCACATGTATTGAAGATCCTAGGTGCTAAAAATTGTTAGTGTGATGGAGTTCACAACGAAAGAGTCCGTGTTAACAAAACATCTAAATCATGCTCTATCAAAAAGTGTTTTATTATTTACAGTGAATAACTTGAATCTCATTCCTTTATCTTAGCAACATTAAAATCGTGCATTAAAGAATATTTTACACAAATGATTTATCTTCAGTTATTTAGAGATTATTCTCTAACAACCTGTAGTCAGTTTCTCATGCGGTTTGTTCTTTAAGTTGTATCAATACATGAGTGAGGTAATTAAAATATAAAGAAAAAGTTACATGCTGGTTAATGATTTTATTGTGTTGAAAGTGAATTAGCATTATTTGTAATTATTACAAAAATGCCTTTTTTGCTTATTTTTGAAGTTAATTATCAGGAAACCTGTACAAACAATATTAAAAAGTGTACAAGTTATAGACAATTCATTTTTTCTATGAAACTTAAACCTTTGATAACATATCAACATTTTCATTCCTATTTGAAATCTGGAGCGAAGTTTAAATACATACGTAAATATAAAGGGTTATCCAAAGAGCTCCAAATTGCTTGAGAAAGGTAACCGAACGCTGAAAATCAGCATTCGGTTACCTTTCCTGGCCATTCGTCTATCCAGAGAGCAGGCAATTCGCCAAATCCTGGCGAATTGCCTGCTCATACGGTGCCTGTTCGGTGCCTGTTCGAGGGCAGTGAAATCCCCAAGAAAATGCACTGCTTCGGCTATTCAGAGAACCTCATATGTAAATTTCAGACATTTTCGCTCAGTAGTTTCTTTGCAAACAGCTTTTCACTTTCACATTCATACAAACCGTTTTGCTAATTTATTCACCTCCCTCTGTCTGCGGTGTCGGCTTTTTCTCGGCTTTTTCCGGTGGCTTCGCTGCGTGTGATCGACTCCTGCTCGGGTTTTTCCAGCGTCATCGACGGGTTATTCCAGATGTTTTTGGGGGTTTTCGGCGTGCATTCGGCAGGTTTTGCGGTTAGTTTTCGTCAGGTTTGTGGCAGCTTTTCCCTGCAATTCGGGGGCCCTGTGGTGTTTGCTGAATACACCGCAGGGTCACCGAAATGGGATCAGCAACACGAACCGAATTGAAGAGAACGAAAAGTCACCAAATGTCCGGTGACTTTTCGAATCTCTTTGGATAACCCTGATAGTGTGCTGGAGCACTATTTACATACATCTGCCATCAATGGATTTATTTATTTATTTATAAAGTATTTTTCCAGGAAGGATACATTGAGATTTACATACAGGGTTATTCAAAGAGATCCGATTTGCTGCCGAAAGGGAACTGAACGCTGAAAATCAGCATTTGGTTACCTTTCTTGGCCATTCGGCTATCCTGAGAGCAGGCAATTTGCCAAATCCTGGCGAATTGCCTGCACATACGGTGCCTGTTCGGTGCCTGTTCGAGGGCAGTGAATCCCCATAGAGAAGCAATGCTTCGGCTATTCAGAGAGCAAAACCCAGCAGTGAAAAGTTGCCGAATTTCCCTGTCATTTGGTGGTTTCATGCAGCAGATTTATTCAGGCGAATCCCATAGGCTTCAATGTTAAAAATATTCCCGTTTTACTTTAATATCTAATAAGCCATTCATTATAATATTCTGCAGTAAAGAGTCTCTTTATTTATAGATTTTTTAGGATATTTTAAGCATTTTTTGGGATTTTTTTGCCAAATTTTATTTTCCATTTTTTTTAAACGTTTTTTCTTTTTTCTGTAACAGACCTTTTTTATTATCATTCATTGGACCTCATATGTAAATTTCAGACATTTTCGCTCAGTAGTGTCTTTGCAAACAGCGTTTCACTTTTCAAACATTCAAGCGAGCTGGGTTTTTTTTTCACTCCATTCGTCTGTGGTGTCGGGGTTTTCCGGCGGCTGCGCTGTGTGTGATTGGCTCCTGCTCGGGTTTTTCTGGCGTTTTCGGCGGGGTTAATCCAGATGTTTTTTCGGGTTTTCGGTGTGCCTTCGCCGGGTTTTGCGGTTAGTTGTCGGCGGGTTTGCGGTGACTTTTCCCTACAATTCGGGGACCCTGTGGTGCTTGCTGAATACACCGCAGGGTCGCCGAAATGGGATCGCCAAATCGAACCGAATTGAAGAGAACGATAAGTCAGCGAACGTGCGGTGACATTTCAATTCTCTTTGAATAACCCTGATAGACATACAAAACAATATTATTGGTTAATGTAGTGTTTATAGACTAACTGGTAAATAAAGTTTCCACAAATCCAGAATGCAAATGAAGATATTTGTGTGGTTTTAAAAACTCATACAGGGTTATTCAAATTCCGGTAGAATTTCGGTGCTCTTTCATTCCCTGCACTTTGAGGAGTCAAATTCCTCAACCCTGCGCTGAAATCAGCATTCACCGCAAGGTCTCCGAAGTGCAGGGAAAATCCACAGAAAGCATCCGAAAAACTGCTGCAAAACCGATGAATCAAACAGAAAAACTGCAGCGAAACCGCCTAAAAAAACCATCGGATCCGATCTGATAAGCAGCTGAAAAGGCATTGGATCGATCCGATGAGCAGCCGCAAAACCATCGAACGCACCTGAAAAAAGCCGATGAACCGAACAGCACGCCGACCAGCCACTGGAAAAAGCAGAGATGTCGATGAAAGGGGTAAAAAAAAAAAAAAAACACTGCAACTTTTAAAAAAAATTAAAAGCTGTTTGCAATTAATATATGAGGTCGCATGAATAATAGTAAAGAGGTCTGTTACAGAAAAAAAACGCTATTTAAAAACAAAAAAAATCGGGAAAAAATCCCCAAAAATGTCCAAAATGAGACTTTTTGCTGCAACTTAAAACAATAAACATATATGCAGAAAAAAAAGGGTTTTGTGCCTATTCCCTGCCAGGGTGGCTGCGTAAGCCATAAGTATCCAGCCCATCCCGAAAAATAAAGAGACTTTTTGCTGCAAATTAAAAGAATAAACAGTTTAATAAATATTTTATAAAAAGGGGCATATTTTTTACATTGAAATCTAAGGAATTCATTCGCCTGTTTAAACCTGCCGAATGATACCACAGAAAATGTGGGCATTTCATTGACAATTCGGTGTTGTCCGGTGTCTCTGAATAGAATAACCATTGCTTCTCTATGGCTTTGAACAGCACCGTATATTGCTGGAAATTCCCCAATATTTGTCAAACTGACAGCTTTTTGACTATTCGAATGGCTCAGAAATTGCACAGTATGGGGAAATTCACTGTTCGGTTCAATTTCGAAGCCAATTCGGCCCTCTGATTAACCCTGTTTGGAACAATTTCCTGGCTAAGCCAGATATCTGTATAGGTTGATCACTCCTTATCTTGAATGCTCAGGGACCCGATCATATCGGTTTCTGGAATAATCTAAGACACTGCAGCACAACAAAAGACGCTCTGGGAGATGCAGTGCATCATTTGCGTAGGATTTAATGTCGAGAGCCATCATGTCTCTCATTGACTCTTTGCAGCATGTTACACTCTGGAACTGCATAGAGTTTCTCAGCGTGTTCCCCATGGTGCTGTAGCCCTTGGAGGAGCACTGGACTGCAAGAGGTCAATTCCAGAGCATGACAGGGGTAAGCAAATATTTGGCCTGGAAGACTCTGAAAATTTTGGTTTTCGGACTCTGCAGTACTTTAGAGTTCCAGATCAGGGTGCCCAAACTGTACCATGCACATTATTGCAGGCTTGTTATTGTTGCTCTTGTTTCCTTCAAAAAACTCTGTCAGGGTTATTCAAAGAGGTCCGAATGGCTGCCGAAAGGGAACCGAACACTGAAAATCAGCATTCAGTTTCCTTTCTTGGACATTCAGCTATACAGTGAGCAGGCAATTCGCCAAATCTTGACGAATTGCCTGCACATATGGTGCCTGTTCGAGGGCAGTGAAATCCCCATAGAGAAGCAATGCTTCGGCTATTCAGAGAACACAGCAGTGAAAGGTTCCTGAAATGCCCTGTCATTCGGTGGTTTAATTCGGCAGCTTTATTCAGGTGAATCCCATAGGCTTCAATATTAAAAATATTCCTGTTTTAATCCAATATCTAATAAACCATTGATTATAATATTCTGCAGTAAAGAGTCTCTTTATTTATAGATTTTTTGGATATTTTAAGCATTTTTCATGATTTTTTTAAAAAAAGAATTCAGATTTGTTTTTCATTTTTTTTAACTTTACTTCTTTTTTCTGTAACAGCCCTTTTTATTATCATTCATTGGACCTCATATGTAAATTTCAGACATTTTCGCTCAGTAGTTTCTTTGCAAACAGCGTTTCACTTTTCAAACATTCAAGCAAACTGTTTTTATAATTTATTCACTCCATTCGTCTGCAGTGTCGGCTTTTTCTGGCGAATGCGCTGCGTGTGATCGGCTCCTGCTCTTGTTTTTCCGGCGTTTTCGGCGGGTTAATCCAGATGTTTTTGTGGGTTTCGGTGTGCGTTCGCCCTCGTTTTGCGGTGAATTTTCATCGGGTTTGCGGCGACTTTTCCCTGCATTACGATGGCCCTGTGGTGCTTGCTGAATACACCGCAGGGTTGCCGAAACGTGCGGTGGCTTTTCGATTCTCTTTGAATAACCCTGTGTGTGTGCAGTGTGATTTGAGTTTCTTCCACCTTCATTCCCTTTCCTTGCCTGGTAGAATGCGACCGTCGTAACATAAATCCAAGGAGAATTTATTCAAGGGAGAGAAAAATGGGCATCATTTAGACTCCCCTTACATTATTCTCCTGCTCCACTTTACCATGTTTACATTTCATTAGCCCCCACATTGACCTTTTGCAATGAGGCGTGCATGATTGTGCCAGATTCCCCTCATAGTCGAGCAAAATGAATACATCACATGTGAAAATGAATTTATGCTCATAGAACAATGGCAGCCTTGGGAGCCAATATACTGCAAATATTATAATATGTAAATTATTGTGGGCACAAACTCTGTATGACAAAGCATGGTTCATACATTTTCATTGCTTTTAACAATGATTGGACATGAATTCTCTGGGATTTCCTTCACAAATTTGACTTAAAACAATATTTCACATGTCTCTGTAATATCTGTGTTTTCATTGCACTTCAAATGTCTTTTCCTATTATTGTTGGGAAAATGTAACTAAAAAGGGTCTTTCCGGTAACCTGACAAGGAAATATATTTACTTGTTTCTGTTTGTTTCTCTTTGTTGTTTATTTTTGTTTTGCGAAAACACTTGTTAGTAAAGGTTTTAAGCTAGCCACTAAATCCCCTTTACATCGCACATGTCATATTTTCAGTTATTGAACTGCCGTTGGTCTAAGTATCCATAGCATGTCATTTACCATGCTCTTCTTGATAATGATTTAAAAATATAAAATAAATGCTAGCGAATGTCCAGTCATCCTCTTCATTCAGATGTGCAGATGTGGAACACAAATGTGCAGATTGTGTACACAAAACACAACAAAACAGGTTTTGATTATGATTTTCAAAATAATGCAAAGGAACTGCAAAACAAGTGTAGCGCTCACTCCCGGAGGAGCCGCTGAAAATGAACCACGGGTCAGTCTCCCCGCACTAGGGAATAAATATACTCCAACACCGCTGTGAGTTTTTATCATTTAAATAGTTTACTAAAATAATAAGCAGATGTTGAGACACGGTATTCACAGATATTATTACAGTATTTTCGTATTGCGGTAAAACGCATAGCGGAAAAGAAACGAAACACGAGGCTTCGTATTTCGGAAGAATAAAATATTCGCAACCGAACAGAAAAATATATGCAATTGCCCAATAGTTCGGAAAAACAGAGACACGTAGCGAACCCCAAAATACAATCTCTTCGTATTACGATAAACGCGCAGCGGAAAAAGAGAAAAATATGTATTCAGAACGTAACTTTAACTCCCGTTCCGATTCGTAACAAAATGAGTCCTGCACAGGTTTAAGTCCCGGAATGTAAAAGGTGTGTATGTGTGTGTGGTACCCGGGTACTGTTCAACTGGCCAGTGAATTTACTTAAGGAATGTCTTCGACTAGTCAAGTTGGGGCCCTGTGGACTTTAAAGAGAAAACAGCAGTGTGTTCCTTAATTACATACGGCCTTGGAGGCCTCTCACCCATCCACCGGTTGCTGTAGGCTCCGCTGACCCAGGACGTCTCTCCGCTCGATTTTGACTGGGGATACTAGCGGCCGGATCCGTTGTCTGACTCTCTGTTGCTTGTCCACGACTTGTCCCGCTCACCGCCTGCTCCCCGTATCCGATCAGCTCGCGGCAACTCCTCACACCAGGTCTTTGGCTTCTTTAATCTGCAGCAATCTCAGGAACTCGGAGGTCTCCTTCTCTTTAGGCCGAATGACCCGATAAGGAACTGACAGGTCTCTCTCTTGCTCTGGCCTAGGCCCTCCTGCGATGTCTTGCACTGCGTCTGCTCTCTCCCGTTCCCTCGCGCGCTCTGGCGCGTTCTCCACGAGGTTCGGGAAGTAAGCCTCCTGTGTCCCACCCACTTCCTGTCCTTTTGCAAAGCACGCCGGGAAATGTAGTCCCAATGTCTCGTGTCTCTAATCGCGATTGTCTCCATCTTGTGGCCAAAAATAGGTACTACCGGCAGCAAGATTTAACACAGCGCTACACAAGCTTGTTGTTTTTTATGGCAGATGAGTGGTAGGTACTTGACAGGGGGCATGTAATGGAAAATATAGATAATGAATAAATATAGCAATGGAAACGGAGATAATGATTTTTAAAATACTAAACGGACATAGTGCGTCTCCTCCCTCGACTTCAACCATTTACACACTTCTACAACATTCACTCCCTACCTCGAAATCCTGGGCGGCCATCTCCTGATCGGCTACTACTTTTCCAGACCTTACCCCCCAAGACCTGGTGTCTGCTACCTTGGCATCTAGACGCACTCTCCCATTCGCCAACTATTGGAACATGTTCTCTAGGATACTCCACCGAGCCTACATGGCGCCGGACAGAATGGCCCGTTCGGGACTTTTACCTAATGCCAAATGTTTAAAATGCAAATTCTCCCCAGCTGACCTTCATCATTGTCTATGGTCTTGTCCCTTTATTCAATTGTTTTGGGACACCGTACGTCGATTTAGTTCTCTAGTTCTCCGAATCGAGATTCCTTTCACTTCTAACTGGTCTATTTTTAACTTGTCAACTCCTCAACCCCTCTCTAAGTGCCACCGGTTCTGGTTAGGTCTCCTAGCAGCGACGGGCAAAAAGGCCATATCTCAATGGATATCTAGTACCCCTCCCTCATTCCGTATGATGTACGACAGAATTTATTCCATATTCTTAGCTGACTGGTCTGATGCCTCACTACACCAGACTGAGAAAACTCAAAAGTTCTTTACTCAATGGTCCCCTCTTATTCGCGCCTTACCACCTGAGGTTAACACTTCCTTGCGGAACACATTCTGCGATGCTCCGTGGTATTCCCTACAAATGTTGCGGGACTCTCCGCCGATCCCCCCAGATTCCTCAGACCACTTGTTAGTTAATTTTCTTCCCTCCACTTCCCGTGATACCCTAGCCCAGTCGTCCACCTCTGCGCTTTGAATGTGGTGGGATGGTCACTTCGTGACTGATTTACTTACCTTCATGACTCGATCCCTTACTGCATTCAATTTTTTTGCTTTTTCACTGAATTGTTGGGTCTCATATCTTTGTTTCTTTTCACCGTTATATCCTATACTTGACATTGTACCAACCCTCTGCTATTCTATGTGAATGATATATCACCATGATCTGTCAGTTCCGGTTTGGGATGCAATACTTTCGTTAACGTTCGAATGCTGTGATTTTACATTGTTGCAGATTTGTAAAGGACATAAAAACTGTTCTTCTTTTTCCTGTAATTTTATACTGATCTGAGACGAATAAAAATATGTTTAAAAAAAAATACTAAACGGAGTTATTCAGAGAGCACCAAAATGTCAGTGAAACATTTTGGTACTCTCTCGTTCCTCACAGTTCGGGGAATTAAATTCGCCCGACCCTGCAGTGAATTCTGCATTCACCGCAAGGTCCCCAAAGTGCAGGGAAAATCCGCCGACTGCATCTGAAAATCCACCGCAAAATAGCGGCGTCTAACGGAAAAAATGCTGCAGAACCGTGGAAAAAACACTGCATGCATCTGAAAAAAGCCAACCATCTGCTGCAAAACCCGCGAAAAAGCCCAAAAGTGAACAAAAAAAATCGGACGATCCACAGAACACAGCGCTGACCAGCCGCCAGAAAAAGCCGACAAGCCAACAAACGGGGTAAAAAAAAAAAAAAAGCGATTGAAAGTTCCAAATTTGAAACGCTGTTTTCAAAAAAGCTACTGGCCAAAAATGTCTGGAATTAACATATAAGGTCCTATGAATAATAATAAAAAGGTCTGTTACAGAATTTTTTTTTTAAAGAAAAGGTTTGCCAAAACAATCCCAATAAATGTCTACAAAATCCTAAAACAATATAAACAAAGAGACTTACTGATGCAAATTAAAAAAATAAATGGTTTATTAGATATTGCATAAAACAGGAATATTTTTAACATTGAAACCTATGGGATTCGTCTGATTAAACCTGCCGAATGAAACCACCAAACCTCAGGGCATTTCACTGACATTTCTCTGCTGTTCGGCGTCTCTGAATAGATTAACCATTGCTCCTCTATGGGGATTTCACTGCCGCCAAACAGCACTGTATTTTGCTGGCAATTCACCAAAATTTGGCGAACTGCTTTCGGAATAGCCGAACAGCCCCGAAATTGCACCGTACTGGGCAATTCACTGTTCTGTGCAATTTCGGGGGCCAGTTCGGCTGTCTCTGAATAACCCCTAAAGTCTTGCTGCTTTACGTTAAAAAAAAAACATGTATGGATAAAATGGAACTGTGCCATGCTATCGTAGTCAGTAGGTGTACTGATGTATGCTATTTTGTCATCAAATGATGTTTTGTTATGAGATGCCAATAACTGCTTCTCTTTTTCAATATTTTGTCCTGATTGCATTGACATGGTTCAATTTATTTTTTAAAAAGGTCAAATGCTTTGGTTGTCTTTTTGTCTGCAAACATATATTCAGTGTGGTCCTAGCAATAGTTACAGTTACAGGTACTTATACAGCGCCAACAGATTCCGTAGCGCTTTACAATAGGGAAGCACAAACAAGTGACATACATGGCACAAGAGGAGAGACAACCCTGCCCGTAGGACAACTGTCCAGGTAATACAGCACTTTAACCAAATGCTCAGGCAGACATGCTATGAGTTTACAATCTAAGGGACTGGGGTAACTGAAACAAAAGGGAGCAGAGGGAAGGTGAAGCTAGTGGCTAGTTAGGGACTGTATGGGAAGGAGCAGAAGTATGGGCTTAGTAAGAGTAATTAGAGAGAGAAGTGGAGACAGCTGAAGAGGAGAGCTGAAATTGGGGACTAGCCTTAGGTGGGGCAGCAGAGGGAGAGAGCTGGAGGTCAGTCTGTGAGAATATGCTTGATGCTTGTTACAGGGCAGCAGAGGGAGAGAGCTGGAGGTCAGTCTGTGAGAATATGCTTGATGCTTGTTACAGGGCAGCAGAGGGAGAGAGCTGGAGGTCAGTCTGTGAGAATATGCTTGATGCTTGTTACAGGGCAGCAGAGGGAGAGAGCTGGAGGTCAGTCTGTGAGAGTATGCTTGATGCTTGTTGCAGGGCAGCAGAGGGAGGGAGCTGGAGGTCAGTCTGTGAGTGTATGCTTGATGCTTGTTGCAGGGCAGCAGAGGTAGGGAGCTGGATGTCAGTCTGTGAGAGCATGCTGTGAGAATGGAATGGAATAAAATGGCAAACAGTCAATTTTACTTTTTTTTCATATAGCTTGTAACTATATTTTTTATTTTTGCAGTTAAACTATTGTGAACTTTATTAATTCTGCAGTAGTGTACATCATGTTTCTAAGATAATGTCCAGGCCATTTGTTTTCCAATCAAACGATGTAAGGTGGTTTAATTACAACAGGTAATCAACCATTGGAGCACGACACCCCTTACTGTCTGATTGAACAAGAATGTGCAGTCTTATTAATTGCCAAAGAAGAATCCATAAAGCACGAAGACCAGTGTATGTTCTGCATGGAGCTTGTTTCTCACAGTCGTCTTTATTACCCTGCATGAAACAGATTCAAACATGGAAATTGCTTCTTGGCTTGTTCACAAAGTTCCTATCCAAAGAGTCGAGGTCCACGGGCACCCTGTTTACCAGGAGCAAGCAACTTGAAATGATTGGCCCTCAATGTGAATTGAGTTTTGTCACAGCCAATCAGAGAGCATGAATGTCCTAACTTTCAGTACATGCACACACTATGACCAGGTATCAAATCCATCACTTAGATTAGGGTTAATGTTATATGCACTTTAAAATGATGTTTTAGAGGAAAGGTTGTGGTCTGCCACCTGGTTTTTGCACAGTAGCCCTCTCACCTGACCCTCTGTCACATGTATCCCCAAAATGTATGTTTAATTATTGTTGGTTATTTTGTGTTAATCTTCACCAAAGATTTCAATTGCAAAATAATATTAAATGAAGAAACTGTACTACTATCTCTCTGACACCATAATCCTTTAGAAAGGTGACGGATACAATGCCATGTCATCTTTGTGAAGCTACCAAGCATGAAAAACGGATATTTAATTAAACTGGAGAATTATTGCCCGGTTTACCTAGTCCACAAAAAGCATGCCAAACTACAGGATTAGTGAGAAGTGGTATTGTGTTTTTCCATTACACAGATTTACATAGGAAACTTCATTCAACCGCGATTAAATGATCGCAGCCAGAACATTGGTGCTGGAAAATTTAAAGAAATGGTCCAAATGCAGACTTACAGGTCTATTCAAAGAAAAGTGAAAACTGGGAGAACTGGCAGGAGAAGAGAACAATCTAGACCAAACAGCTGATTTGGAAAGTGAGATAAATGGGAGAATTTTTCTGGTTTGGCTATTTTGACCTAGAATTTTCACTTCTCCAGTCATTCTCCTGAGTTTCACCTTTCTTTGAATAGACCTGTTATTCATTTCGGTCGGTGATTACATCAAAATGGTATTTCATCAATACATTTCTTATTTGTTTTACATTGCTTGTGGTTAGGTTTTGTTGAAATTTGTTAAACAGAATAATATGTCTGAATGGGGCATGCATTTTATTGTATAACATTGTTATTCTGAAGGCTATGGTGACAAACCACACAAAGACTTGAAAACTGAGCCAGTAGATCACATGATAAAGTAGCACTGTCACGGAACCCCTTGCTCAGAGACTGTGGACTGTACTGAAACCTCGCTCCTCTGCTATTCCCCTCATGTAAGCTATTTGTCTGTTTATGTTTTAAGGTTAAAAGTGATGTTTTTGTGACTTTCCCCCAGCCGAACATAATCCAAAATGCCTTTAAGCCTGTCCCTTATGCTCATTGTGTTATCTGACACCAGGGGAAGCCTGGGTTTGAAACCCCAACCAATGACAATCCAAGGAGCTAGGCGGGCCAACCAATCCCGTTCCAGGACTGTACAGCATTCATTTTAATGGAAACATCGGCAGAAACTTTAAACCTCGGAGCCCTGAAAGCCATTTTAACCAGCAGGCTGCTCTTTTGGGGTTAGGGTCCTCTTCAGGGGAGCTACCATTGTGGTGATTTTCAGGAGGTTAGATCTATTGGGAACCCACGTTGCCGAGCCTTTATTTGCCCCAGGAGCTCAGGCAGCAGAGGCCATGTGGCATCAGCTGAGGGTAACTGCTACACACTGCCATCCTTACCCCTGCCTGCAGATCTGGGCACTTTTTGGACTGTGACACCCTAGGGGCCTGAGCTATCAAACGGTACCCCTGGATTGCCGCTGCTCCTCTGGAATCCCCCCAAACAGGGACCCGTGCTTTGTATGACTACAGTTACAGTTATTTATAAGGCGCTACAAAGTACCGTAGCGCTGTACAAGGGGAGAGACAGGATAAGCAATATACATGCAAGTTAAACACATAGAACAGTATCGGAGAAGACCCTGCTCAAGAGCTTGCACTCTGAGAGGACCTGATGGAGAGCAGGCTGAATGGTGGTGCCATACTGTCTGGTGGGCGGAAATGTTAACTGTTGTTATCTGATTCTGAACCAAATAAAAGCAGGCCATGTGAAATGGCCAGAGAGTCTGCTTAACCCAACATGAAGAGTGTCATCTGCTTTACTGGGAGAAATTAAGATCTGACATTGATCCAGCGCTGCGGGCTGAGGGGAGAATCTGGGAACTGGCGAAGGCGAAGACTCGAGACGGTCGAGGGAAAATATTGGACCTCGGGCTCTCGTTGCAAGCACCTACCAAGTATACATATACTGCTGTTAGTATACCTATAGCTCTTTGTTCTTTTTATTATTTGGAAATTTTTAGGGCTATTTTTTTTTTTTTTTTTACATGTTTTAGCTTCTTTCTGCAGAAAACTGTCCTAGTGGACTATTTTTTAGCTTTATTTAATGGAGTAATGCTAAGACCTCTTCTCTGGCTTCATACTGTTTTTGCCTATGGTTAAGGCATCCTGTAGTAGTGTAAATGCAAAGCTTTTAACCTTGTCATGAACTTGACGTTTGTATGTTATTCTGATGCTTCTTATTGTTTACAGTTGATGGAGGAAAGGTAACCTGGCTTAACTGTCACTGAAACATATCCAGTGATAATTAGAAAGACAAGCTGCTACCTCAAGGGGCTTAAAGACAGCGTTAGTCCCAAACAGAATTCATAAAAATAAAATCCACTAACAAACCAAAAAGTATAAATATGATAAGCTTATTAAGACTACAGCAAGTCAATGTAACAAAAAATAAATAAAATGCAAGTATTGAATTTACTAAGCAGATGGGTTTCTGCAATGGAATTCAACATTTCAATATGCTTATCACTGGCGTGCGCAGCCCCTTTCATTCGGGTGCGCACCCAATGAAAATATATTAATTGAAGACTTATGTTTAGAAGATTTTGCACAAAATGCACATGTTTCATTAGAAATAACAAGCCTGTAATCAGAGATACAGTCCGTTTCTATGCTATTCATCATGAAACCAGATAAAGGACTAAAATGTCGGTGTAGGAGGTGAAAGAAGATCTCTTCCCCCAACATTAGGGTGTGGTTGGGCACACCTGGCACACCCACTGCGCACACCTATGATTCTAATCAAAGAGAAGAGCCAGTTTCCATCTCACAAAGTCAAACTGTAATATTCTTCAACTTTCTCCGCCTTCAGGTTCAAGGGCACTAAATATGAATTTTCCACTTAGTAATGTAAACTGTTCATACTCTCAAATCACTACATTAATCCATTCATTATGTTCTTTTTTATTAGCCGAATGATTGTATGTATAACTAGGTATTTTTTCATAAATCTATGTTCCAAGAAAATAATCTTATTTCAAAATGCATTTTAGTTTAGCATTGTATAAATATTTATGAACGGAATCTAGGACTGAAGTTAGTGCACTGTTTTTTTTAGTTGTTTTTTTTTATCATTCTCGTTTTTTAACAGATTCAGTGTTCCTTGGAATGGTTTATAGCAGTAGCTAAAAACTATCTTCCATAATATTTGAAATGAGAGGTTTTAATAGTTCAAGATGTGTTTTGGATTGTGAATGACATTGATATAACAAATAACCAACAGAACAAAATAATAAAACGTAATACTTGCAAAATAATAGAATAGATTTGCAATAAAAAATATACAGAGTTATTCAGAGCGAGGTGAAAACCAGGAGAATTGCCAGGAGAATGAACAATCTAGACCAAATAGCCAATTTGGAAAGTTAGATAATTGGGAGAATTTTTCTGGTTGGCTATTTTGACCTAAAATTTTCACCTTTCCAGTCATTATCCTGGTTTTCACCTCTCTCTGAATAACCCTGATATAGTAAATAAATCAGCCTGTTTGAAATATCTCTATGCTAAACTCCGTTATAAAAGGATCATAAATACACTATATTGCCAAAAGTATTCGCTCACCCATCCATATGCGAGTCAAAGCAGGTGAGCGAATACTTTTGGCAATATAGTGTAACTACCGTAGATACTCGAGTATAGCGCGACCCGAATATAACGCGATGGATAAGAGATTTATTATGGAAAGGAGAGAATACTTAAGACTCGAATATAATGCGAGGTGCAAAATTATAAAAGTATACTGTACCAGTAAACAATTAAAATCCTTCAAGCTTCTCTTAACACAGTCAGGCCACCCCTCAGACCAGGCTGCTCTGCTCTAGAATGATTGTAGTTGTTTCTAAGTATGAAGCCGTTGGCCACCCGTCTTCATTACTTGTGGTGATATGGCCAGCGGAGCGAGGTGTCCAATGCAGTGAATCATTCACCGATAGCCAGCACGCCAGGAGGTGTAATTTTTTCACCTCCGGCTCCAGCAGCAGGCTCACTTCAGGGAGGCTCACTTCGGGAAGACTCCCAGAACGTCTGGGAGATTTGGGATCCCTGAGCAATCCTGAGCAAACCCACACACGATGCAGATGTCTCGAATATAACACGACCCCTCCAATTTTGAGGTAAATTTTTGTCACCAAAATCTAGCGGTATACTCGAGTATCTACAGTAATAATTAATTAATCTACTAGTAGTAATTAATTTTCCTGATAATTAGCACCCGGCGATTGTTTTAATTGAGTCTGATCTGTCTATCTTCAAGATAAATAGATACAATCCATAGACAGGATGATAAACAGATGGATGGATAGACAGTTTGGATAGGCAAATTACATTAGATGAAAGCTGGTTTATTTTGACTTCCGATAATCTGTTCCTTGTAATTAAAGTTATTTAATTTTTTATATAAAATTATTACTGTGATACTATTGTTACTGCCCTGTTTCCAGATTAAATTGGTAGTTTGATCACAAATTACATCACAAGTTATTGGCAATGTATTTCAACTGAAATTTTGTTTTGTTTTATAGATCAATACCATCATAATCCTCATTATTAGGTAGTTCTGTCCACCACAACAAAAGTACAACCAATAAAATATTTATGTGTTTGATATGGTTTTATTACTCTTTATATTTCTCGCTGAGTGGAGCTGTCACATTGGAGTATTAAGAAGCCATTTCAACAGAAAACATAAAATACTTCATAGTGTGCAATAAATAACAACATAAACTGTTACCTGTCCTGTATGGTACACTTACAACTCAGAGGTAGATATAGTATTACTCACACAAAATTTAGCTTTTAGATGATCAGTTCCATCATAAACATAGTAGATCTCTTTGTAACGTTTGGGTTTCCATATAATCTAGGAAGAAATCCAAGAGGAAAGTTTATGAGAAGTATGAGCAAATGTGCAGTAGGCAGCCGTAGCAAAAGATAGAGCCAAAACCTGAGTTGGCAACACTGTTGAAATAAGGCAGGAGCCCATTAGCTTTGGCAAATGGGGGTCATTATACATCTCACTCTTTAGTGCTTATGACACTGGATGGAATAGGATCCCTTCTGCATAGGATAGCCTTTAACACAGAGGTTCAGAAATTCATATACACTTAATGCGTGTTGGTATTAGGTCCAGATTTAAAGATTTTTATGCATAAATTTTCAAAACACTTTTTCAATACTATACCATATTCCAACTCTTCTATGAAAAGGTGTGGACATCTCACAATGCATTTCTAAAAGGTTTTAAATTTAGAAATTCGAACTGCGCTAAAGGGATACTCTGGGGTTAAAATAAAAGGGTTATACTTTAAGGAAGGGTTATACTGAGGACACCGTCCTTGTATCGGCGAAACGCGTTTCAGACCACCCCTTATCCACATGTTTTTAAATGTTTGTTTATATGCCATTTTAAAAATAAATTTTCTTTTTTTATTTCTTAAATGGCGAATACTGCTATTTATTCCTGGATTCCTGCATGTCATCACACCAAAAATGCCATCCGGGGGTTGCTGCATCTCTAGTGCAGGGTGACGTCCTTGGCAGTCAGTACTGGCCACCCCTTTTTGGGTGAGAGCAGCCTGATTTGCATATGGAGCATTCGTCCCTGTAATGGCACAATCAAGCTAAAACCCTGTGAGACCTGAGCGGGCCCCACCGTAGAGCAGCCATTAGTGCAGCTGCTCATCCTCAGGACCCTCACAAACCTCTTTTTTCTCATCTCATAGTCATCACACCAACCTGCCACAGATCCTTGGGAGGCTAGACACTGCTGTAAAGTATCACAGGCACTACAGCTTAGAGCCGGATATAGGGCTTTGGTCCAGGTAAACAGGACATGCATTATGATACACAATAATACTTTACATCCTGTCCTATGATTCCGCATTCCTTCTTCTTTTTCATATATACAGAGGATTGAACAAGAAGGACGGTGCCATTCCAAAAGTTGGCACACTGCCCACTATACAGAGCCAATACAATATATAGGCTCTGAAAAAAGTGAGTTGGCATGCTTGGTTAATTTGCAAAGTTGCACTATATTTTTTTTCTCTCCCACATGAAACCATATGCGATATCCTGATGGCACAAGCTTCATCTAATCCTATATTAAGTATAGACATGTTATACACCTGCACTGTACCAATGTGATTTTCCATCACCCAAATTGATGAAGGTTTAAATCCGCGTATTCTTGATACATGTAATAGCACCAATATACTGTTTGCTATACTTTGTGCGCTTGTAGGAGTTTTTTGTCTTTAATTCCCTATTTCTGTGACCTTTGGGGTAGATGGGTCGCTACTTACCAGCTTCTTCTGTAGTGCAGCACACCAATACAAAATCTTCCATATAAAACGAAATAGTTACTATTTATTTACACTCATCAGCCTCTTTTTTCTACTTCGCTTATACGTTAACCCCTCCTAACCCCTTTTCATCCTCCCTCCTGGTTTGTTTTAACTCTTTTTAGCTTTGATTTCAACTTACCTCTTTTCCAGTTCTCGGCTCCCTCTGCTCTGCTTAGATGTGAAAAGCTGCCACTTCCCGTAAGCTGCAACATGTCACAGAACGTGGAGAGGCAGCCAGTCCATTGACTCTTCCCTCTAAATTCCATGTGCATTGAGAGCCACTGGATTGAACTGGTTCCTAAAGGTCCTGTCAGCCATGAAAGTGAGCTCAACGCTCAGGTTTTGGGTGGAAATCAGCCCTGAAGAGCCCCTGAGAAGAAAGAGCGATACAGCATGCAGGGCACTGTGACCACTCATTTAATTGAGTGCCTAAAGTATCCCTTTTAAGCAAAACAAAATCTTAATGTTAAGTGGCCTACATCCGTTTTGCTTGTATGCATTGGAATGAAGTTGAACTTCCTGAAGCTACTTTATTAACTTGCATAGGACTGTGTAACGTCATTACCAAACTTTGATCTGCAAAACCATCACATTACAAATTAAATTATGTAATTTGAGGGTATGCATATAAATACATACATACTGTATCTATGTTGCTAACATCAAGTGTTGATTTCAAAGACAATCCTTTGTTACCAGGGCCGGATTTGCATCTCAGGAGTCTATAGGCACAGAAATGTGGCATGTCCCTACCCCCCAACTAGAAATAAAAAGAGCAGCCAAAATAACTTTTTAAATTTTCATTTTGGGACAAAGTAAAAAAATTTTATATTTTTTGGTTTTAAAAACTGAAAAACAGTTTCTCTCTTCGCTCAAATAAAAATAATGGGCAGAATCTGTTGCCATAGTCGAGTTAGTGCAGTGGCATTGTTCATTTTATATGTAAAAGCATATATTGCCTCTGCCGTAAAACAGAGAAAAAAATAATTTTGTATTTACTTGTTCTCAGTTTTTTATTTATGCACATTACATGGTCATGTTTGGTATCGTTGTAAAGACCAGACCTTTCCAATGACACCTCACTTAACCTTGTGCGGTGTCGAATTCAGAGATGCAGGTTCCCCCTGTCTCTCCTCACTGCTCTGCTACAGTCTAGGCTGCATCATCAGCTCCACATTTGCCGGCAGTGTGGGAAATTAGAAGGTGAGTTAGCGCAGCATCACTGTTCACGTTATTATAACTGTGAACTGAATAATAGTGCTGCATTAGAAAAAAGAGAAAAATATTATTTTATTTGTTATTTTATTTTTTACATAAATCTAACCTGGTTATATTTGGTATCACTGGAAAGGCCATAATCTTTCCAAAGATGTCTCATATGTCCCTTTAAGGGCTCCAGAGATGCAGTGGTCTAAATGGTTGTGTAAAAAAAAACACTTTTTTTTTTTTACAGAGCAAGGCGCCCCCTTGTGGCAACCGCCTGTAGGCACATGCCTACTCTGCCTAGTTTTAAATCCGGCCCTGGAAAACATTCTAGTTTTGTTCTTATAAAACACTGTTATGCGGCAGATGAATAATGAGGGAGACGATTAAATTTGTCTTCTCTCCTATATCTAATGCTTGACTTGATATAACAGAAGATTGAATACTGCTATAAATGCTTTTATTATTATTATTATTTATTTATATAGCGCAAGCATATTCCGCACAGGTCACTAAATATTCTACTACTGATATTAATTCTCTCAATTAGGATGTAAAATATACATTTAATATCAATTTCTTTCAACCCATGCATTTCTTCTTTCAATCCAGTAAAATACCATAACATGGTGTCAAAATTCAAATACTTTTTTAAAGATATATAATGTGCTATGGCTTAAACAGGCTTGCTTTTATTGCCACTTTAAGGCATATGTCCATGGCTATAAGCAGGCATTGATAAATGCTTTTTAAAGAAAGGACATAAAAGAACCAATTTCAAACCATTTGGTTTTTATTTTCCTTCAATAAATCCCAGTTTTTTAGTTTAGAAAGAGCAGGATATAATATGTAATTTATTCCACAGCAAGGTGTAAAGCTATTATAGTTCCATAAAATTGTTAGATAACCCCTGGAATCTGAACAGTTGCTTCATGTTCTTTTCTAATTACATATTTACTGGCATTCTCTGTGCAAAATTCAACAGACACCTTAGCCAATTTCCAGTCAGCATGAAGTAAGCTTGGCAAGTGTGTTTGTGTTTGAGTAATTGCGAAATGTCAGACATTGGAAAGTCATGCCTGGATGCTGTTGCAGGTGGATGACTCCAAACAGGATGAATTATGTTCCTATGCATAGAGAGCTGTCAAGGCTAATTTCTTTTCCAATTTCTGTTTCAAAAACTGTTAGTTGTAGGTACTAGCTGAGTACTAGAATTTTTTTTTCTTCTAGGAAACAGACAAATAATTGTTATGCAGTCAGCTGTCAACTTTCCTGGCAAATTACAGCTGCATTAAAAAATAAGCTAGATGAGTCAGCAATGTAAAAATATGACTTATTTGTAAATTTATAATGCCACTTTAGTAAGAAACTCAAAACTACATGTTGGTGCACTCAATGTGGACTCATGTTGGTTTATTGATGTTAATTCTGTAATTTCCTAAATATTCCAGGTAGGAATAGAACTAAAGCAAAAAGTTGAACAGTTAATCAAATTTTGTTCAAGGTCTCGTTTGCGCATATTTAAAAATAAGAAAGCATTACTAAGGAGAACGAGCCACTCCAATTCCAATGTGGCTTTGTTGGGAGTTGACAGCAGAGACAATGTTTCGACTGTCAAGCAATCTTTGTCAAGTCCTGCCAACCCAGGGTTACAAGTGACAGCAAATCCCAGTGTTAGATGTAATCCATATACAGTGGGTGCCAACACATCACGAGAGGCAAGGATCAGCATACACTCATCCAAGAAGAGATACTGGCACTGCAAACTTTCAAATTTATCTAATCCGCATCAATGAGTAGACAATATTTTGACTCCAAGCGAGTGTCATGTCCCATGTCTGGCACTATGCTCTGAACCCTGGCAGCATCGTTCCGGTACTGCTCATCTACTGTATATGTTTATAGTTCTCTAGCCCTGGCTTTCCCTGTACACACTCAGTTAAACACAGATCACATGAATAAAGGGCTACACCCCATTCCAACCAATGCTTCAGCATTGTGGCCTTGTAGCTGACTTAGGAAAGACCTGTTTTCTGCTGCTCTAAGAAACCGCAACCTACCTGTCAGCTCAAGAAGTTTGTTCCCCACTATTATAATTCCCCCAGGATACTCTCCTGCTTCTCCAAGCAACCTTCTGTTGTTCCAAGATCTGTGTACCCCCTCTCAAGTTCATCATACCCCTCTCAAATTCAATGTACCCCTTCTCAAGTTCAACGTACCCCCTCTCACATACATCGTACCCTATCCAAGTGCTCATGTCTCCTCTCTCCTCCTGTGATAGTGAGTTCCTGTGCCTATGTTTCCCACCACCCTTAGTATCTAGTCTAGCCAGCCCTATACATGATCTCCCCTCAGTCTCTGCTCGTTGTTTCTCCTGCTTCCTGCTGACCACCATCCTTAACCCACCTTTGTGTTACTGCATCACTGCATACTGGGCCCATTATCCTACTATCCCGGTCCCAAACGTGACAGCGAGTTCTTGTTATATCTCCACTTCAGATTGCATAAAGGTTGCTTGACAGCCAAAACATTGCATGCTTGAACTGCCAATAAAGCCACACTTGGAATGAATTGCTTGGTTTTCAAATCGCACTTTATATAGCTGTGAGCTGACCAGTCTGGAGTTCATGAGCACCCTCTAACTTCTGCGTTTATGCTTGCCATTGGGTCCTGGTTAGGCCGGGTGCATGCGAGCGGACCTAGTGCGCCCGTGCGTGCGCACTTACCGGCACCCGGCGCAGCCATTGTGCGTGTACACTTCGTGCGCGCGTAGCAAGCATCCACCTAGAAAGCCTCCCCGTCGATGCACTAGGATGCGCGTCGATGGGGCTGCAAAGCAGGATCCTCCATAGGAGGATCGCGCTTCGCATCACTGAGGGAGGGGCAGGCAGGCGTCGAGTGGAAGGAACGTCCACTCTCACGGACGTTCCTTCCACTCTGAGTGCGCTCATGTGCACCCGGCCTTAAGCCTCTTAGAAGTAGTCAAACAATAACATAATCAATATTGGACATTATTAAATACATTAATATACACAATAGAATAGGCATTGTACAGGACATTTGGGAAACCTAGACATAGAACAAGAGTTTGTTACCCCAAGTAGCCCTAAACTGCTCAGTCGCCCGACAGCTACAGGGCGCTTGGGTGCCCTAGAGACACCAGGGCTCTGTAGCTTCTGAAGTATCCCTGGTGGTCCTGTGGAAGAGCAATGCGGTCTGCAACTCGTTAGGCACACACGTATAACATTCCCCAAGCCAGGTCACGCTCAGTGAGAGTCAGAGCATACATAGCACACTGGGTTGAGGAGCACTACATATACTCTGGCTATACTAAGCAATGCACCAACTAGCATGAGGAAGCGTTAGGTGATTTGTGCTCAACAGACGTGCATATCACAATACTCCATTGCTAGACCACAGGACTTCCAGGAATACAACACAGTTGGCTGCCTGTGGGAAAACAGGCAATAGAATCAGGGTGGAAATTTTTTACTCCTTTGAAGAAAAAAAATAATAATACATTGGTATATATATATATATATATATGTAACTTTCTTCACGACATATCCTGAAGGTCATGGTCTGAAGAAAGCTACAATAGTAACTGAAACGTAAACGTTTACGACTCTTAAACAATAAACTTTGGAAATTGTAAGAAGTCCTAAGATTGCTGGTCTATTTGCAACATTATATATATATATATAGTTTGTTGTGTTGCTGAGACCAGAACCAGGCGAGAAGTGCTTTGCAATATGTCACTGATCAATGAGATATAGCATAGATCTATTTGATAAATGTCACGTCCATGGCTTACTCAGCTATTGGCGAGGAATTACTACACATCTATAAAGGGTACATGGGAGTCGCCTTTGGTGCAAAGAGAAAGTCAAAAGGCACAAAGCATCACATAGCAGTAACATAGTGTGAATTGCTAATGGGCGAGCTGTTAGAGAGCCGGTCATGTTGATGTCTCTAAACACTGCCCTACTTGTTTGTTTGAGTTGCACTTCAATAATTTCATGTTTGGGTTTTGACCATATTCATTTTGTGAGATGCTTACATCAACTGGCGCCCACCAGCAAGTGTGGGTTCCTATACTTATAATGGCAAGAAAAGAGCATCTCTGCTGTGTTTTTTTGAGCACCTATTTGTATGTGGGAAATTTCTGCCAATTCATCATTACAGTTTCATTGCTTAGTGATTATAGGCTGAGCTATCTTCATCCCCATGCATCATACATGGTCAATCGAGGTATCATTGGAAATGGCAGAGATTGACCTTTCCAATAAGACCAAACATGACCATATGCAGTGTAAAAACAATACATAAATAATAAAATAATAAAACTTTTTTCGCACTGTTGAAATGGCTCAGCAGTGAAAGGGTTAACGGTCAGACTATATCACATTGTGCATTACTTTCATTTTCCCCTTATTTTAGTTGTATATTAAGGGTTAATGGGCAGGCTTACTCTGTCACGGTATACATTTTATTTTTTCTTGATTCATAGCAATTTAGGGGTTAATGGGTAGGCTACATGTCTCCCAGTGTATTCGTTTAAAGATTTTCCTTGATTAATCGCATTTTATGGGTTAATGGGTAGGCTACATGCATCACAGTGTATTCATTTAATGGTTTCCCATGACTAATTGCATTTTAGGGGTTAATGGGTAGGCTACATTCTTCCCAGTGTATTTGTTTAATTATTTTCCTTGATTAATGACATTTTATGGGTTAATAGGTAGGCTATATGAATCACAGTGTATTCATTTAATGTTTTCCCTTGATTAATGGCATTTTAGGGGTTAATGGGTTGCCTACATGCCTCCCAGTGCATCCATTTAATGGTTTCCCGCGACTAATGGCATTTTAGGGGTTAATGGGTAGGCTTCAAATGTTCACATTTAACTTAACCAAATATATTTACACAGAAATACATTCTTATATAAAACCCATACAAAATCTCTTTCAAGAAGAATCAAAGATCTCTGACAACACTTATCTGATCTGCCAATCATTTCTTCTTTTCTTTCAGAAAACAATAGAAAGAGAACAATAATAATACCCTTTTTGATGTAAGTTTTAAGTAAAGGAGTAGCCTGCTAACATATTTGACAAGGTTTGAAAATGTCATAATTTGTATTAAACTATCAGTTGAAAACTAGGTGATTGACACTTTTCACAAGAAAATCAAACAAAAATGAATATTCTTTTTAAATGTGTTCATCAAACACAATGCATTCACCCATTAATATGTCACGTCGCTTTTTTCATATCACAATGTAATATTAGATTATCTGTAGCGTGCGGAGAGGATTGTCATCCTGAATGATAAAAATAGGATATATTGAGGGTTACAGAGTTTCTTTGGGATTTATTCTCAGCACTTAAGCATATTATTTCAGCATTATCTCAAAAGATTAAATCATCGACTTGACTTACATCTTTAAGCATAAATTCAATATATATCCACCCAATATTCTTTTTTTTTCTTACAAATGAGATGTTAAAACACATTTTTATTGATTTATTTGAATTATCAGAACATGTGCATACAATATAGATACAGAGCTAAGCCCTCAGCATGGTTGCTACTTTTAACCCATTCACTACCAACCACTTTTTGTTGAAAAAAATATAAAATTTATTTGAAACATGTGGGGCCCTATTACAATCTTCGCGCATACGTTTGCGCCGGCGCAAAAACGCATTAACGCGAGGGGCAAAACCCTTTGTGCTGAACGTCATATTGCAATGTCAGCGCAACAAACGCGCATATACGTCTACCGCAGGTGAACCTGCGCAAACGCTGCGCGAGCTTACTGTACGTTGCGCGTCCTATACTTAACATTGTGAGCGCAAATGCGTTTGTGTGCTGGTACGCGGATGGTATTACAATCTATGTGCAGGAAATAACGCATAGACATTGCACGCATAATTTTAGCAACTCCTAAAAGCTGGTGTCAACCTGGCCGAAACCAAATACACCAGCCCAAAAAAAAAACGCAGCAAAGTATAGTTACACATTCTACACATACCAAACCAATAAAATGGAGAAGTTGTGTGTGCTTTTTTTATTGATGCAGCATACAGTATATGCGCAGATTGACTTTGACAGGCGAAAAAACTTAACATGGGACAATTCTGATTGGCTGAATCGCATGAAAAAATAGTTCGCACACTGATTTCTGCGCAATGTTGCTGCGTGCGCGTTTGTGCGTGTCCGTTTTACGCACGTTATTGCTCGACAGATGAAAAAATGCGTGAGGATTGTAATTCCAGTGTTGATTTATGCGCGTTAACGTTTAACGCTTGGCGCGCAAATTCATGTGTTGCGCGAGCGTTTTAACGCGAACATTGTAATAGGGCCCTTGATGCCTAGGTAATGCTTCAATGCAGGGAATGATAGAAATCATACAAAATGATCACTAGTATAAGACTAGTATAATTTTTCTTTCATTAATTTTTTTTTTTTTTTTTTAAATTCTTTATTTGAGGAATAAAAATACAAAGGAAGATCATGAAATCAAACGAATATATGGCCACATATGGCCAGCAAAACCGAAGATGAAAAGTCCGGTAGCATAGTCCTGCGAAAATTGGGAAAACTCGGGTGATAAACAATGCGGTGGAGGTTAACCTCGTTATAAAGGATAGTCCATACAAGGAGCAAGTAAACCGTGTCAAAACCATATATCAAAATATCAAAAACAACAAAAACAATCCGGGGAATACGTCGGAAAAGCAATTAAAACAGAAGGCTTATGTAGGGGCAGGATAATTCTCAGCCCGGTTGTATCTCCGGTGAGTCCAGGGAAATACCGACCGTAGCAAGGTCAGACCAAGCTAAGTCGGGGTCTGTAATCGTATACGGCACGTTACCGTGTGTTACCACCAGTGTACCTGCCGGACCCCACCGGTAGCGAATTCCTTTCCTGCGTAAGGTAGATGTCACATCTTTAAAACGGCGGCGGGCCATCAAGGTCTGGAACGGGAGGTCGTGGTAGAGGGCCAAGGTGGAGCCCTCAAATTGCACTGGATCTCGAGCACCCGGGGAAGTCATAATTTTCACCTTGAGAGCCACATCACGAAAAGCCACCACAACATCCCTCGGTGCCCCGTAAGGGACGACGCAGGTCTCCGGACCCGGAACACTGAGCCAACGATATCCGGCGTATCTAATGGGAGCCCAACGACCGGGAGGGCCAAGCGAGTAACGTAGGGCAAGAGCTGCTCAGCCGAAACCGAATCAGGGATGCCTCTGACTCGTATATTACGGCGTCTGTGTCGAGATTCTAACGTTTCCACTGAGCGGGTCAGGACCTCCACTTGTGTTTGAAGTGCAACAACCTGGGCAGAGAGACGTGCTTGGTCCAGTTTCACCTCGGATGTCGCCGTCTGTACCTCCTCCACCTGCGCCCGCACTGTAGCGACCTCTTCTCGAACCGCAGCCACTTCTGGTTTCCAGATTTCTCGTATCTCCCGCAGTTCGTTCAGAATTCTGCAAAAGTCGCCTTTTGTAGCGGGAAGATGGTCATCTTCTCCTTTTGTTGCTGAGGCAGCAGAGTTCGTCCCTGGCGTGGTCACCTTCGCCACAGCCATCTTCGCCGGTAGCACCAGTCCCGGATTCGGGTGTCTTTTAGGGGCCCCACTGCTGGAAGCGGAAAACTGGGAGTCGTCAGCTGAATCCTCACCAGTCAGGGCCTGAGAGGTTTCCAGGACCAGCGAGGACGCCGCCAGCGCGGTTTTGCATTTTTTCTGCGCCCACTTCTTCGCCGCCGCGTAGAGTGGGCGCGAGTCAAGTGGCAGGATCTGAGGGGAGAGCCATGCTATTCCCGCTCCATCCCCGCTCGGCCAGGACCCGTCATCCTCCCCGGATGATCCATAATCTGGAGGAAGAGATGAAGAGACCATCCTCCTTCCAGTGGCAGACCCACCTGTCAGCGTTTCCCTGATATCCCGCTGACGGGAGACCCCTTTCGCTGTCCAGCTGCTTGGCATGTCTCCTCAGTCCCCGCAGATGTAGAGGTGCAGGTCTGTTACCAGCTCGAGGCTTCAAAGATGGCCGCCGTCACTAGGCCCAAGCCCAGGAAGACGCTGCGGGGCTCCTCGGTTCTCTCGGTCCAGAAGCTGATAAGAAGCGCGGCAATCCCCGGACCACCCCAGAGCAATCGGGCACTGCGAATGGCCGAGTAAAAGGAGGAAAAAGGCAGAAAATCGCTGTGTCGATGCAGAGCTCCTCCAAAACACGGCCGCTCACTGCTGCTGCTAGCTCCGCCCCCCGTATGGTATTATTCTGAACACGACCTCCATCAATTGGGGATGCAGTTCATCAAGAAGCCTTTTTTCATTGTTACTATATATTCTGGAACTCCAGGGTCATATGCAAGAAGTGAATGTCACATGCAGGATATGATTGAAGTCAGATAGTTTAATTTGTCTCCTTTTGAAAGCACACAAAGTTCTTTATATTTTCTTCACTTTATTGGGAAAGTAACAGCAAATAAAAGGTGACTTGTGGGAAGAGAGGGCTTCTCTTGGTATGCTTTGTTATGGAGCGAAGGTTAATACAGGATGCAATCACCCAGCACAGAACAGGATCTTTACTCACATGAACTGAGGGATTGGCAGCTTGCTCTTCTTTCATTAATTTATCCTTTACATAAATATTGCGGGAATGAAAAGTTACAGACTCTAAATATTGTCCTTTTATTTTGCACAATTGCAAAAAAGGGTCTGCATTATTAGCATACAGGCAGAAATGGCCTCTGTGTCAAATATAGAAAATGTGATATAGATAATAACCAGGACATCTGACCATTTTTATGTGTATTTGTAGTGATGATAATGAGATTATTAGCAATGTAGCTTCTACAAAATACCATTAGAATATAAAAATAATATCTTTATGTGAATGCCTGCATACGGAAATTACAGGAACAGCTTTACAGGTTCTTTACAGTAATACAGGGTAACCAGTGAGAAAAATCACAGATAATTTCATTTTTCCATAGGGAAAACACTAATCTTGCATTACAAATGTATGCAGATGGCGTTTTACATGCTAATTCTTTTTTTTTCGTTGTATACATAGAAGTATACATAGAAGTCCAGATGATGATACACGACAAGAGAGTAACTATTTTCCATTTTTATACACTGACGACAATGGTAATTGAATAATAATTATATAAATATATATTTAAAGAAAATTGTAAATGTTCTTTTTTTGTAACGTTTTAAAATATAAATGATGTCATGATAAACATACATAATAATTCCAAAAGCACAAATATAAGGTGAAAGAAAAAATACTTAACTTCTATACAAGGACTAGGATGTACTCCCCGGTGGTGGTTCTTGTCCTCCTTTACAAAACAATTGGCATAACAAGGAAGTATAAAATCCTACGAAAATGAGAATACAAATAGAGTGCAATATAGCCATAGCCTATAAAAGGATAAAACTGGTGATGTCTCTTTTGTCCCCATGCAACAACGACTAAGTGAGAGCATCCATCTGATGAATGGGATTCAATCAAAGTGTGGATTCATAAGAGGGATCTTGTGTATTTTATCCATGCTATATTGCGCTATATTTGGTTTCTCATTTCCATAGGATTTTATACTTCCTTGTTATACCAATTAAACATACATACTGATCTATTCACTAGAAGGTGAGACTCAGAAGAATTGTCAGGAGAAGAGAACAATCTAGACCAGTGTTTCCCAATGGGGGCAGTACCACCCCCCCCAGTGGGCGCTGAAGCCTTCCATGGGGGGCGGTAGCGGGTCCAGAGGCAAATGGGGGGTGTTAAGGCGGTCAAGGGGGCAGCGGCGTATTGAAGAATTTAATAATATTTATTATTAATTTCTATGCTTGAAATTTTTCATCTTATTGTTATCGCATAAAGAAGCATTTAAAAATTAAATTTGGCATTATAATTCGTTTTAGTCTTATCTGTGACAAGTCTTTGCAAGTTGGTAAGTAAAGACAAATATTATGTGATTCACGCAATCAAGCATGTTTCGACAAGGATATGGGAGCTTGTAATGTCTTGTTTACAGAGTGAGTGCACCGGCGGCATCGCAAACAAGCAAAGGCATACAAGTCGATGCGTGCACGATTTCAAATCTATAAAAAGCAGGGATCTAGGAATAAGTCTCATTATTTTTTGTGTGCTTTTCCAATAATCCTTATTTGTGGGTGGTAAGTGATAGACGTAGGGCTGCAGCTAACGATTGTGAAAATAATCGATTAGTTAGCCGATTTATTTTTTCGATTATTCGGACAAAAATTTTAAGGAAATCAAATACTGGTTTATTCGGATAGTTAAGATAAGAACCACAAACTGAGTGTTACAAATATACACTTCAGTCTAAAATTTTACACTAACACAACAGTTTGTGGGTTTGAATTCTAAAAAAAATTGGACAAACTGTTGGAAAAGAGGTAGAGACTATCACTGTTCATAATATTCTGTTATTCACTCTTTAAGAAATATTGTAGCGACAGTGGCAAATTTTTTAAGTAACCAGTCATCAGGGAGTTAATAGAAAAAATGAACCCCTTAGGGTATAAAACTAATTTTGCAGCTCAGCTGTAGATAATTTCTAAAAGGGGTTACTTTTTATAGTTATAAAAGGGAAAATATATATTTTTATTCACTTTTTCTGACACTTGTAATTCTCTCTCTGCCAGTTAGCTCTGAGGATAGAAAGGGAATTGGCAAGCCAATGTATTTTAATATTGGCTTGCCATTCATATCACTGAAATCCCAGCATATACAGTACTTTTACTGATATGAGTTTTTGATTGTTGTCAGCAGCAATCAAACTCCTATCACTTTCAGGCAGCCTGCACATGCTGGGATCACTGAGAATGTGACTGACAATGCTTGACATTTATTGCGATCGCAGCATGTACAGTGCTGTCAGTGGCGTCGCTACGTGGGTACACCGGGAGGGTGCCTGTCTGCTCCCCTGAGAAGATCCTGCCAGCGGCCGCGTGCTTTTTTCTCTTATGAGCGGCCGCCAGCATGAATATCTGCTGCTCGTCTGTTGTTCTATACACCAGCCAACCGTGAGATCGCGGCTGGCTGGTGTATAGAACACCAGACGAGCGGCAGATATTCATGCTGGCAGCCGTGCATAAGAGAAAAAAGCACGCGGCCGCTGGCAGGATCTTCTCAGGGGAGCAGACAGGCACCCTCCCGGTGTACCAGACAGGAGGTGAGAGCTGGGGGGCAAATATACCCATAGGAGTTGGGGGGCAAATATACCCATATGAGCTGGGGGGCAAATATACCCATATGAGCTGGGTGGGCAAATATATCCATATGAGCTGGATGGACAAATATAACCAACTGTGAGCTGGTCTGGGGCAATATATTCCACGTGTGAGCTGGTCTGGGGCAATATATTCCACGTGTGAGCTGGTCTGGGGCAATATATTCCACGTGTTGAAATGGACAATAAAGTCCTTCCTCGGATGCCAGTCTCTGGTCTAATCGGTGGAGAAACCAGGTAAGTTAAGGTGCACGCTTAAAGAAAGAAATCACACAGACAACGAAGGGGTCTATGCGGCCTCTCTGGTCAAAGCCAATGATCTCTCTGCTCCTTTATTAGATTTTGATATGTTTTATAGCAGTTCTATACGTAAGCAGGTGGGAGTCAACTTAACATTTTGTTTGACTTTAGCATAAAATTGTGGACATACAGTTTATTTATTAAATAAATAAGAATCAAACATCAGCTACAGTGGCAAGAAAAAGTATGTGAACCCTTTGGGATTACGTGAAGTTTTGCATGAATTGGTCATAAAATATGCTCTGATCTTCATCTAAGTCACAACAATTTGAAAAACACAGTCTGCTTAAAATAATACAACACAAACATAATAGGTTTTCATGTGTTTATTGAACATAACATGTAAACATTCACAGTGCAGGGTGGAAAAAGTATGTGAACCCCTAGCCTAATGACTTCTCCAAGAACTATTTGGAGCCAGGAGGGAGCCAACCTTGAGTCCAATCAGTGTGATATTATTGGATTTGTCGCTGAAAGCTGTCCTGCCCTTAAAAAACACACACCAGTTTTGGGTTTACTGGTTTCAAGAAGCACTGCCTGATGTGAACCATGCCTCGCAGAAAAGTGCTCTCAGAAGACCTACGATCAAGAATTGTTGACTTGCATGAAGCTGGAAAGGGTTACAAAAGTATCTCCAAAAGCCTTGATGTTCATGTGTCCACGGTAAGACAGACTGTCTACAAATGGAGAAAGTTCAGCACTTTTGCTACTCTCTCTAGGCATGGTCATCCTGTAAAGATGACTGCAAGAGCACAGCACAGAATGCTTAATGAGGTAAAGAAGAATCCTAGAGTGTCAGCTAAAGACTTACAGAAATCTCTGGCACATGCTAACATTTTTGTTGACACATTTACAATAAGGAAAACCTTAAACAAGAATGGAGTACACGGGAGGACACCACGGAGGAAGCCATTGCTGTCCAAAAAGAATATTGCATCACGTTTGAAGTTTGCAAAAGAGCACCTGGATGTTCCACAGCACTACTTGCAAAATATTCTGTGGACAGATGAAACCAAAATTGAGTTGTTTGGAAAAAACACACAACACTATGTGTGGAGAAAAAAAGGCACAGCACACCAACATCAAAACCTCATCCCCACTGAAAAAGATGGCGGAGGGAGCATCATGGTTTGGGGCTGCTTTGCTGCCTCAGGTCCTGGACGGATTGTTGTCATTGATGGAACAATGAATTCCAGAGTTTATCAAGACATTTTGCAGGAAAACGTAAGACCATCTGTCCGCCAACTGAAGCTCCGCAGAGGATGGATGATGCAACAGGACAATGACCCAAAGCATACAAGTAATTCAACAAAAGAATGGCTTCAACAAAACAAAATACGCCTTCTGGAGTGGCCCAGTCAGAGTCCTGACCTCAACCCGATTGAACTGCTGTGGCATGGCCTTAAGAGAGCGATTCACACCAGACATTCCAAGAATATTGCTACACTGAAACAGTTTTGTGAAGAGGAGTGGTCCAAAATTACTCCAGATCATTGTGCGGGTCTGATCTGCAACTACAGGAAACTTCTGGTTGAGGTTATTGCTGCCAAAGGACCCAACCAGTTATTAAGTCCAAAGGTTCACATACTTTTTCCACCCTGCACTGTGAATGTTTACATGTTCTGTTCAATAAAAACATGAAAACATATAATGTTTGTATTGTATTATTTTAAGCAGACTGGGTTTTTCAGATTGTTGTGACTTAGATGATCAGAGCACATTTTATGACCAAATCATGCAAAACTCCACGTAATCCCAAAGGGTTCACATACTTTTTCTTGCCACTGTATTTCCAAAGGTCAAGGTATCATGTGTCATTGGCGTAGTCAGCAGTTTTTCTACATCCTGGGTGATGTCCTGTGATGTCCTGTAATGTCCTGTAACAGGATGCAAAATGGGTCCTCCACCCAGCTTGTGGTCAACTATTCTGCAGAAACAGCGAACTTACGCAAGATACATTTTGGTTTTATCTGAAAAGACAGTTATATTAATTTCCTCTTAAAGACATAGCAAGCTAAACTTAAATGAGCATTTTTCTAGGCCTTTGAATATTATTAAAGCAGATACATATTCTTGTCCACAACAGTGTGAGCTGGTTTGGGGCAATATATTCCATGTGTGAGTTGGTCTGGGGCAATATATTCCACGCGTGAGCTGGACTGGGGCAATATATTCCACGCGTGAGCTGGACTGGGGCAAAATGTTCCACGCGTGAGCTGGTCTGGGGCAATATGTTCCATGTGTGAGTTGGTCTGGGGCAATATATTCCACGTGTGAGCTGGACTGGGGCAATATATTCCATGTGTGAGTTGGTCTGGGGCAATATATTCCACGTGTGAGCTGGACTGGGTCAATATATTCCACGTGTGAGCTGGACTGGGGCAATATATTCCATGTGTGAGCCGGTCTGGGGGAATATATTCCATGTGTGAGCTGGGGGCAATATATCCATGTGTGAGCTGGGGCACTATATATCCATGTGTGAGCTGGAGCACTATATATCCATATGTGAGCTGGGGCAATATATCCATGTGTGAGCTGGGGCAATATATCCATGTGTGAGCTGGTCTGGGGCAATATATCCATGTGTGAGCTGTTCTGGGGCAATATATCCATGTGTGAGCTGGTCCGGGGCAATATATTCCATGTGTGAGTTGGTCTGGGGCAATATATTCCATGTGTGAGCTGGTCTGGGGCAATATATTCCATGTGTGAGCTGGACTGGGGCAATATATTCCACGTGTGAGTTGGTCTGGGGCAATATATTCCACGTGTGAGCTGGACTGGGTCAATATATTCCACGTGTGAGCTGGACTGGGGCAATATATTCCATGTGTGAGCCGGTCTGGGGGAATATATTCCATGTGTGAGCTGGGGGCAATATATCCATGTGTGAGCTGGGGCACTATATATCCATGTGTGAGCTGGGGCACTATATATCCATATGTGAGCTGGGGCACTATATATCCATATGTGATCTGGGGCAATATATCCATGTGTGAGCTGAGGCAATATATCCATGTGTGAGCTGGTCTGGGGGCAATATATCCATGTGTGAGCTGGTCTGGGGGCAATATATTCTATGTGTGAGTTGGTCTGGGGCAATATATTCCATGTGTGAGCTGGTCTGGGGCAATATATTCCATGTGTGAGCTGGTCGGGGCAATATATTCCATGTGTGAGCTGGGGGCAATATATCCATGTGTGAGCTGGGGCACTATATATCCATATGTGAGCTGGGGAAATATATCCATATGTGAGCTGGGGTAATATATCCATGTGTGAGCTGGGGCAATATATCCATGTGTGAGCTGGTCTGGGGGCAATATATCATGTGTGAGCTGGTCTGGGGGCAATATATCCATGTGTGAGCTGGTCTGGGGGCAATATATTCCATGTGTGAGCTGGTCTGGGGGCAATATATCCATGTGTGAGCTGGTCTGGGGCAATATATCCATGTGTGAGCTGGTCTGGGGCAATATATCCATGTGTGAGCTGGTCTGGGGGCAATATATCACGTGTGAGATGGTCTGGGGCAATATATCCATGTGTGAGCTGGTCTGGGGGCAATATATTCCATGTGTGAGCTGGTCTGGGGGCAATATATTCCATGTGTGAGCTGGTCTGGGGGCAATATATCCATGTGTGAGCTGGTCTGGGGCAATATATCCATGTGTGAGCTGGTCTGGGGCAATATATCCATGTGTGAGCTGGTCTGGGGGCAATATATTCCATGTGTGAGCTGGTCTGGGGGCAATATATTCCATGTGTGAGTTGGTCTGGGGCAATATATTCCATGTGTGAGCTGGTCTGGGGCAATATATTCCATGTGTGAACTGGTCGTGAAAATATATTCCATGTGTGAGCTGGTCGGGGCAATATATTCCATGTGTGAGCTGGTCTGGTGCAATATATCCATATGTGAGCTGGGGCAATATATCCATATGTGAGCTGGGGCAATATATCCATGTGTGAGCTGGTCTGGGGGCAATATATTCCATGTGTGAGCTGGTCTGGGGGCAATATATTCCATGTGTGAGCTGGTCTGGGGGCAATATATCCATGTGTGAGCTGGTCTGGGGCAATATATCCATGTGTGAGCTGGTCTGGGGCAATATATCCATGTGTGAGCTGGTCTGGGGGCAATATATTCCATGTGTGAGCTGGTCTGGGGGCAATATATTCCATGTGTGAGTTGGTCTGGGGCAATATATTCCATGTGTGAGCTGGTCTGGGGCAATATATTCCATGTGTGAACTGGTCGTGAAAATATATTCCATGTGTGAGCTGGTCGGGGCAATATATTCCATGTGTGAGCTGGTCTGGTGCAATATATCCATATGTGAGCTGGGGCAATATATCCATATGTGAGCTGGGGCAATATATCCATATGTGAGCTGGGGCAATATATCCATATATGAGCTGGGGCAATATATATCCATGGGTGAGCTGCTGGGGGCAATATATAATTGTGAGCTGGGGCAATATATCCAGAGCTGCTGGGGCAATATATATCCATGTGTGCCTTCACTTTCACTGCCTTCGAACAGGCACCGTACTTGCTGGCAGTTGGCCAAAATTTGAGTGTGAGCATATGAGAGAGCTCCACAGCAATAAGCCTCACATTAATGTGCGCTGTGTGTATGAGCATTCAGTGTTATTTTGGAGTACTGATTTATGAGTAAGAGTAGCTAAAAAAAGAAACCGAAAAACTCGGGGGGGGGGGGTGACACCATGAGTTACCGCACCGAGTGACACAAACCCTAGTGACGCCACTGAGTGCTGTTACTAATAGGAGTGATTGCTGTTAACAATCACACTCCTATCACTCTCCAGTACCCAGTCAATAATGGTATCACTGAGACACACACTGACTGAAAAATAGTGCTTGGCATTCATTGGGACTGGCTGGAAAAGTGAGAGACATAGTTTGGGAGGTAGGATGCAAGGAGGAGATATGGGCACAATCTAGGGGGATGTGCAGGGCTGGGGGGAATACAGGGAAGAAAGATGGGCACATGCTGGGGAAACACAGGGTAGAGAGTGTAATGGATGAAATCCGTCCCTCAGATGCCAGTCTCTGTTCTAATTGTTGGAGAAATCAGGTAAGTCAAGTGCGCACTTAAAGAAATTGACACAGACAACAATTTGGTCTATGCATCCTCTCTGGTCAAAGCCAAGTGACTTCTCCTTCTATTATAGGTTTTGATACATGTTTTATAGCAGTTTAGTGCATAGGCAGGTGGGAGTCAACTATCATTTTTTTTAACATCAGCAGTAAAAATGCAAACACATTATGGATTAGATCATAGAATCGAAAGTCAAATATCAGCTGTTTCCAAATGTCAAAGTATTTTGCGTCGTTGACAAACGTCAGCCGTACTTCGCCATCATGGGTGTTGGCGAAGTCCTGTTTCAGATACATTGTGTTACAGGATGCAGGATGTCCCTCGCCCTTCTCCTTGTACCGAAATAGGGATCCTCATGACTTGCGGTTAGCTATTCTGTTGAAACAGCGGAGTTACGCAAGATATGGTTTGATTCTCTCTGAAAGGACAGTTTTATTAATTCAGCTCTTAAAGACATATTAACTACTTAAATGAGCATTTTTCTAAGCCTTTGAATATCATTAAAGCAGATACATATTCTTGTCCATAACAAGAGATGGCACAGGCTGGGGGAATACATGGAAGAGAGATGGGCACAGGCTGGGCAGAATACAGGGAAGAGAGATGGGCACAGGCTGGAGGGGAATACAGGGAAGAGATGTGGGCACAGGCTGGGGGGAATACAGGGAAGAGAGATGGACACAGGCTGGGGGAATAGAGGGAAGAGAGATGGGCACAGGCTGGGGGGAATACAGGGAAGAGAGATGGGCACAGGCTGGTGGGAATACAGGGAAGAAAAGTGTGCACAGGCTGGTGGGAATATTGGGAGGAGATGGGCACAGACTGGGGGGATAATGGGAAGAGAGATGGCCACAGGCTGGGAGGATAGAGGTTTTGTTTATTATTTCAAACAAGCAAGTATAATTTCGAACAAGCAAGTATTTAAACAGTTATCTGTTCAGTAAATTTATTAAAGAGGGGACTTAACTTTTTTTCCACAAGTAAAAAAAAAATGAAAATCTTAAATGGATATGACAGTTATAGCCCCTATTCTATTAACCCCCTGTGCAGGGGCATGGAGAGGATAAGATGGCCCCTGATGTAGGTTTGAGTAAAGTAGGATTGCAGAAATACCTGTATGTAAATTTAAAAATAAATGAAGTACCTGCCTACTGTTATGTATGTCTTTGAGCCTTTGGTAGGAGTTGATGGGGGGGGGGTGAATAAAGCCACTTTCCAACATTATCAGCAGTGCACTGGCAAATTTACGTTCTAAAAAAAAGGAACAGACTACACATCACGGAGCGTGGCGATTTACAACTGTTGTTGACAAAATTGGAACCCAACATTAACAAATTGTTAAAACTCCAGCCACAGCCATCTCATTAATTTTTTTATTACCTATTGATTTTTTATATTCATTTTCAAATTCATAATAAACTATTTAACCCTTTCGCTGCTGAGGCTTTTCACACCTCTGTGCTGAGGTCATTTTTACCGGTTTTGCTCATCATGTTTAAACGTGTTTTGAAGGCTTATTTTAGTATATGACCCAGACATATTATATATCGTTCTTTCCGTCAGACTCGGTAGATTCATAATATGTCATTATTATATGTATACGTCATGACCTGTCTGTATATTATAACAAAAAAAAAAGCAATAAAATATGTATTTTCAATAATTTACAATGTGTAAAGTGTTTTTTTTTCACATTTTAACATGCGAGCAATTGCGGTTATATTTTGTATGGGGTGCGCTTGTTAAAAAAATTAGAGATGGGGTCTCGTTACATTTTTTTGGGGAAAATTACACGATTTTTAACAAACGCACCGCATACAAAAATCGTTAGTGCAGCATCATTGTTCACATTATAATTGAAATGGGAACAATATTGCTGCATTAACGAACCAAAAAAAAGAAAAAAAAATGTTTATTTTTTTTTTATAATTTTTTTTTTAAATATATTTTTATTTTTATTTTTAATTTTTTTTTTTTTTTAAAAACTTTTTCACTTTCGTGTTTGGTATCGTTGGAACGGCCATGCTCTGGCCGATCCAACCATACCAAACTTTAACCCCTAGCTGCCACGGATCGGGAGATAGGGAGTTCATTGGAACTCCCTATCTCCACCGTTGGTGGCAGTTAGGGGTTAACTCTAGGACTGGCGTCATCGTGCTATGCACGATGACGCCAGTTCTCAGGGGAGTTCCCGGAGGCTTGGCCGACATCCAAGATGTCGGCCAGCTCCGGGAAAGGATCACGAACCGGCGCTTTTCAGCGCCGATTCGCGATCCAGCTCCCCAGGGGTTAATGCCAGGCACCATTTGGAAGGGCAGGCTGTGCCCTTCCAAATGGTGCCTGGGTTAACCCCCGCAACGCCGCCGATCGGGAGGGAGAGAGGTCCAAAGGACCTCCCCCCTCCCTTTCAGGCGCCTCCTCCGCACATGCGGGGGGGCGCCTGAATTAGGTGTCATCGCGCCGCCGCGATGACACCTAATTTCATCGGCGGCTGTTCCGGATGCTGGGCTGACATCGAGGATGTCAGCCCGCACCGGGGGGGCCAGCGATCGGCCGGAACCCGGCCGAACACTGGCCCCAAAGGGAGGACGCGCTCAGCGCGTCCTCCGCACAGCAGGAGCCATGCGGAGGACGCGCTCAGCGCGTCCTCCGCATGGAAGTGGTTAATACATTTGATAGTGTTTTCATTTTTACTTTGAGATTATTACTAATGTGAAAAAATATTAGGTATAACTATTATGTTGGAGGGGGGAGTTGGAATTTTTTTCTTTTTGCAAAGGGGGCGGTGGTCAAGAAAAGGTTGGGAACCACTGATCTAGACCAAATAGCCGATTTGGAAAGTGAGAGAAATAGGAACATTTTTCTGGTTTGGCTAATTTTTGACTTAGAATTTTCACTTCTCCTGCCAGCGAAATTATCTGAGTTTCATTTTTAGTGAATAGCCCTGATAGTGTCTGTTGTTCTTGCCTCTATTTTTTCTTTGTATATGAGATTGTAAGAAATGGTTCTTCAAACAAAAATAAGGCTTATTAACCAGGAAATCAAATGGTGGTCTATGGTTTATGTGTGGATTTGTGTCTGTTAAATTGTTAGTTTCTTGTATACATTCACGTAAATACATAAATGTTGTTGCTTGACTCTTTATTATAAATAACTACTATAGATTTTAGTAATATACATGCATGGGTTGTCTAGAATAGTGTTTTAAAGTCCATGGACAGATCTCTCACTTATTTTGTAATTATACAATGCTTTGTAGCCCAGCGCATAATCATTGGCTCAATTTGTGAAGTGCTCTAGATTAGAGTAGCATGTAAAAGCTGATTTATTGTATATACACTTGTCAACATTACATGTAGATATGCATCTCAATGCTACCCTTATAGATGAGTGACTTATGTTAATGAGGAAGCTGAAACGTCTGTGCTAACATTTTCAAAAGACCAGTGTCTTTTTGTATTTCAAAACCTATTAAGTGGTAGGCTGTCGTCCTGATATAATTTGTTCATTTGCTTCAGTTCCCAAAATTAAGTTACTAAAAGCCTCATGCAATGAATTGCTGTCCCAGCATGCTTCCATAATCACATTTGCTGAATGTGCTGAAATATGTTGAATGCATAAAAATGGAAATGCACTCTGAAGGCTTGAATACAAAAGAAAAACTCTAAGAGACAAGATATTCTGCGCTTATTTAGGCTAGGGTCAGACGAGCGTGATTTCTACGGACTGTACGTCCGTGCAGTACGGACATCGTCAGTACGGATGACGCAGTAGTGGTCACACAGTCCGTTTTTTCACTGAAGTTATTTTTGACGGATGTAGGAGGGAAAAATAAATTACAATGAAAAAACATTCTGTCCGTCAAAAATGCTGGACATATAAATGCAGTCCGTCTGACCATGCTCCATCACTCACACACAAAGCTATGCAGACGTTATGGACGTGGCGCACTCCGCACGTCCGTTCTAGCAGTATTACGTTCTTGCCTAACCTGCGTCCGTTTGCAGCATCCGTCATGCGTCCGCAGTTCAGTGCGGACGTACTTCATGTGTCAGGCTCCAATGGACTTTCTTTCATGCTATCACGGACGTACTTTTAGGCGCAATCACGGACGTGAACACTACGCTCGTCTGACCCCAGCCTAAGAATCAGTGGTTAAAGTATGAGTTGGACTATGACTAAAAAAATGGGGTAAAAAACATTAAATTGGCAACAAAATTTTATGTTAATAATTTCTTTGGTAACTTGGTTGATCATACTGAATATGTTTATTTGGTTCAGGGACACTTGGTTCCTTCTACATTTTTAGGAAATGAATTGGTCTCACTATCACACATTGGAGATTCGCTATGAATCAATTTGGGCATAATGGGAGTCACCCCTATGTGAGGTGAAAATTAAAAATCACAACACATCACAGATCCCAACCATGTGCGCTAATCACCAATAGGGGGTAACTGCCAAGAAAATGGCAGTCACTGGTGGGCTTTACATGATTGTTCACTTGCGATGGACCAGCCTTGCAGTCGATGCTCACAATTTGGAGTTGTTGATATGGGTTATTTTTTGTCCTTGCACGTTTCTCCACACTTTTGAATTTGTGTGTGTTTGGAAACAGATGCTCAGTAAATACTGGATAATCTTTAATATTTGGATATTTACAAAATTAAGGCTCAAGTAGAGGCACTAACACAAATTCTTAGCAAACTCTGCTTAATCCAAGATGGTATCCTCCTGGTAATGAGTGATCTGAGTCTGGCCCTAGATACGCAAGTTGATGACTCCCATGGCTGATGCCCCACTAGGCACCTCGAGCAAGGGGTCCATGTCTGGATTACCCTGTATACTTATAGTGAGAAAAGGGGTTTGTGAGGGTCGTGAGAAAGAGCAATGGCACTAGTGGCCTGCTCTATGGTGGGCCCCGCTCAGGTCTCACAAGGCTTTAGCTCGATTGTGCCATTACAGGGTAATCCATTCCAGACATGGACCCCTTGCTCGAAGTGCCTAGAGGGGTGTCAGCTATACCCTCCTGACAAGGCCTAACAAGGCCAAATGATCGTCGGGTGTTGCTGCATCTCTCGTGCAGAGATGATGTCCTTGGCATTCAGTACTGGCCACCCTTTCTGGGTGAATGCAGTCTGATTTGCATATGGAGCAGTTGTCCCTGTCGAGCTAAAGCCTTGTGAGATCTAAGCGGGCCCTACCGTAGAGCAGGCCACTAGTGCCGTTGCTCATTCTCAGGACCCTCACAAATACCCTCTCAGTATTATGGACATCCTCTTTTGTTCTCTCTTCAAGTTCTTTTGTGTTCTTTCAAAGCAGCAATGGAGACAGTGTGTGTATTTTGCTCTGATCTCTACTATAAAACAGTAAGGGCCGGCGTGTCCGTTGCCAAAAAACCCTTCTGCGCATGCGTGCACAACCAACGGCGGTTGGTTGCGTGTGCATGCAACTGCTGTGGCACGCGCCAGATGTGCGCGTGCCACGGCGGTTGGCTCAGTGGGATGGGGCAGCTCTATGGAATAGATGCACCCACAGAAGCGTCCACCAATGCGCGACGGAGACCGCCAGCAGCACCGCAGGGTGAAGCAGAGGAACGCTTCTTCTCCTCACGTCGCTAACCCTGTGTCCAACGGGAGGGGTAAGCTCGCTCCCCCCACCTCACCAGACACACAGGGAGGGAGAGAGTGAGTGCCGCCCTTTCTCTGTTTTCTCCTCCGATCTGCCAGCCACATTACCAGTCTGCCATGCACAATACCAGCCTGCCAGTCATATTACCAGTATGCCATGCACAATACCAGTCTGCCAGCCATGTTACCTGTCTGCCATGCAAAATACCAGTCTGCAAGCCATGTTACCAGTCTGACATGCACATTAGCAGTCTGCAATGCACAATACCAGTTTGCCAGCCATATTACCAGTCTGCAATGCACAATACCAGTCTGCCAGCCATAATACCAGTCTGCCAGCCATAATACCAGTCTACCATGCACAATACCAGTCTGCCAGCCATAATACCAGTCTGCCATGCATAATACCAGTTGTCATAATACCAGTGTGCCTAAATACCAGCCTGACATGCCATGCATACCACGTGCCAATATATATACGGATAAAGTAAATATACGCATAATGTATACGCTACAAAAAAATGGCCGCCCAAGCCCAACACTAGAATGTTCGGGTTTGGCTTGAAGAAAAGGTGGCAACCCTACTGTCTATTCGGCCCCTCACCGGCTCCCTTCATCGCCATCGCAACGCTGCCATCTGCGCATGTGCGCGCAAACCGCGTACTGCGGGCTACCTGCGCACATCCAACGGCTGCGACCAGTGCACAGCCGGCGTGCGCAAGGGACAAAAAATATCCGATCCATTGGAGAGGCACACAGCGCCTCTCCAATGGATCAGATTTTTTTGTCCCTCACGGATCCCCCTGCCCTGAGTCTCCCCCTGAGGCTGTCTATTCGGCCCCTCACCGGCTCCCTCTAGGCTTGTGCACCGATTATTTTTTTTTTCGGTTCGATTCGATTTTTCGGATTTTTAAACTTTTCGATTCGGCTCGTTTCGACCGATTTCTGTTTCGATTCGGTTTGGCTCGACTCGTTTTTTGTGTACAATTTTTTCGGAATTTCGACCATTTTTCGTATTTTCGTGTCACTTAGCTCGTTTTTTGTATCGACTTTTCGTATTTTCGGAAATTTTCGTTTTTCAGAATTGTAAATGGTTTCGGAATATCGACCATTTTTCGTATTTTCGTGTCAGCTCGTTTTTTGTATCGACTTTTCATATTTTCGAAAATTTTCGTTTTTCCGGAACGTCTGTTCTCCTCGTTTCAAAGCAATAAATTTCGATTTGACACATTTCAAGTACATTCGAAAATTCCAAAAATATTTCGTTTCGGCTCGGAAAACTTTTCGGATCTGCCATTTTCGGATCTAAAAATTTTCGGAAAATCGTCCGCATCCGAAAACACGAATCGGGAAATTTCGTGAAAATTCCGAAATTCCGAAACCCGAAACGCACATCCCTAGCTCCCTCCATCAGCTTCTGTTTCCAGTTCCTGCTCATCTTCCTCCTGGAGCCCAGAGGGTCCTGTTCCCGTGAGTTTACAATCTGAGGGTCTGGTTCCCGTGAGCTTACAATCTAAGAGGGAAGAGGAACCTGCTCTAATATATAAATGCCTTTGTTATCACTGTCAGCTGTGCGCGCACCCATCAGAGCTGCTCAGTTGGCCCTCCTGTTGCAGATGGGACGGCGACAGACGCATTACAAATGCATTTATATAGAGAGATACTCTTGGATTTGACATTGAAAAACAAATATGTGTACATGAATTCTGAGCTGCCGACTCAACAGGCTGGGCAGGCTTTCCACCTACTTTCACATAAAAGTTCTAACACGAATTCTGCAAATAATGTTGAGGCAAATTAAATCTAATCCCTAGTTTATAGTTTTACATTTGCCTGGCTTAATCAATTAATAAGACATTAGTTTAGGATCAGTTTGATCCTCCAGCACAAAGTGAAACCCATTCCAATATTATTAGCACAAAAAAAAAGAATTTACTGGCATTCTACTTGGCAGAATCACTAGATCAATAAATTATGTGATTTTATTGCAGCTCAATTTATTTTTAATAAAGTCATCTGGAGCTGGTCATTTTAGAGATAGCTTTATATTAACCAATTGATTTGCTAACACTTTAGCCAATATTTACCATCAATATTAATTAGTCAAATAGATTTTTTGGTTGGTTAGATAGAAGTAGAATAATGGTAATTAGAACGATGCATATCGATTGAGGCGAAAGGAGTTGTTTTTCCTGTTCATAAATCATGAATTTAGGGCTATATGCAAGAGAACAATCTATATTTTGTAATGGAAAATAGCTGGCTGTCTTTATGAGCTCCATTTCTCCAAAGTTCATTTCAGCAAAATCTAAAATATTGCTGCAAAAATCTTTTTTTAATTTGTCTTTTAAGTCTATGTTACGCATTTTATGATTTGAATTAAAAAAAATTTACTTACAGAAGAAATCATGCCTCTGTTTCTTGCACTAAAACTGATAATTAAACTATTTGCATGTTTACTAACATGCAACAAATGTATGAAAGGTATGATTTAAAGTGCCGAGACACAGGGTATATGAATATGTGAAAAGCTCCTGTAAAGATCATTTTAATTTTGTTTTTGGTTGAAAGAAGTTTTCACACCCTGATAAATTATATAATTCTGTGAGAGTGATTTGCTTAAAATAATTTATTGTAATTTTAATTTATATTAAAAGGAAATTACAATTTAAACATAATTAGCAATCTAAAACCATCAAACACATTTTATTGAAACATTTATTGTAAATTTTAGGTTAATATGTATAAATTAAAGAAATAACAAAAGCTGATGGAAATTATTTGTATTGTATCTAAAAAAAGAATATACAGTCATTTGCAATTGCATATTAAGATATAAGATCTGCAGATTGACTACAGATGATATCTTTATGGTTGGACAAGCTGTTGCGCTCTTGCCATAAGATTTAACTCTACATTTAACTATCTTTAAGGTACTGTGTTTTTGATATTATATGTATTGTATGACCAGACACTGAACGTTTTTAAGGTCACATACTTCACGACAAACATCACCACAGAATCTCTTAGTGTAATTCTTTAATAGATACAATCACACAAGATATCAGCGATTGTAAAACCAACGTACATTAATCAATATATATATATATTTTTTTTTCCTCTTGGCACTGTTTTCACTTTAACCCCTTAGTGACCAGGCGGTTTTACAAAAGTCCGTCCGACAGTGCCGCTGCTCTTTTTACATTTCTGCGCTGTTTGTGTTTAGGTCAAATTTTCCTCTTACTCGTTAATGCAACCCACACATATTATATTCCGTTTTTCCCACCATTAAATGGACTTTCTAAAGATACCATTATTTCCATCATATCGTATATTGTACTATAAAAATAAAATATGAAATATGGTGAAAAAACACCCACTTTTTAGAAATTTAATCCCACAACTGTAAAAAAAGGACCTAAATAGTTTCAAAATTTTGTCCTGAGAATAGAAATACCCAATTTTTACATGTTTTTGCTTTTTAACCCCTTCACTGCTGAGCCATTTCACCTCTGTGCGCTGAGCTTATTTTGACCATTTTATGCTCATAATTTTTAGATGCCAACTTAAATCCTATTTAATTAAACCCCTCCAGACAAAAAATTATTTAAAAAACCCTCATTTTTAAAAATTGGTTTTTATTAATATTATTATTTTTTAAAATGTATTATTACGAAAAGCCTGGTCATGTTTGTTATCATTGGAAAGGCCATGATCAGGCCTCTCCAATGATCTAAAACATGTCCCTCTAGCTGCCACAGATCGGGAGATACAGGGATCCAAAGGATCCCCCTATCTCCACTTGGCAGGCAGGGGGTTAACTTTCCCACTGACGTCCTCACACATATGGCGAGGATGTCAGTGGGCAGGGCGTGACCTGGATGCTTGGCTAACATCCAAGATGTCAGTCACCTCGGGGTTTGAATCGAGATCCGGCAACGAATCGGTTAATGAGACACACCCACTGGCTGTGGGTTTCCTGTAATAGACGTCATTGAGCTGGCGTGATGACGTCTATCGTGCCCGCCAGGGTCCTGGAGGCTGGGCTGACATCCAAGATGTCAGCCCGTACCGGGGGGCCACAGCGATTGGCCAGAATCCCGGCCGATCGCGGCTGCAAAGGGAGGACGCGCTCAGTGCATCCTCGGCAGCCAAGTGTCGATGCGGCAGGACGTGCTGAGCACCTCCTATGCATTAAAGTGGTTAAAGTAAATTGGAAATTCAAAAATTTCACCTAAATTTTTTTTTAAAATGTCTAAAAAAAAATCCTAAAAATTAAATAAAGAATTTTTTTGCTGCATGTGAAAAGAACAAACGGTTGAATAAATATTTAATAGAAACGGGGAATATTTTTTCAATTGAAACCTATGGGTTTCGCCTGTTTAAATTTGTCGAATGAACCACTGAAAATCAGGGCATTTCAGTGGCATTTCGTTGCTGTTCGGTGTTCTCTGAATAGATTAACCATTACTTTTCTATAGGGAATTTCACTGCCACCGAATGGTGCTGTCCATAGCCTGTGGTGCTGAATACATCAGATTTAGCACCATGGCCAATGGACAGGGACGCGAGTCTAAGTGAAACGGTATAACAAATTCATCCGTAAAATCAAAATCAATTAGTTTTTGTAACGTTGGGGGCTTCCAGCCTCTCCGGTGTGCTTGAGGGCAGCATGTCTGATGCTGCTCGCTGACCAACGCCCGGTTTAAATAGAGACAGGCAGGGAGGTGGCTGCATGAGGCGCGGCTTGAGAGGGGGGCGCGGTCTGGTGAAGGTCTTTAAAAACCCTCAGTTCCTTCTCAACAGTGCCAGATCGTGGTTATCCATACCTGAGCGCCTTGTACCTGAATTCTCTCGTGATTTAACCTGTTATTGACCTCTGCTTGTTTTCTGACTATTCTGCCTTCCGTTGCCCTAGACTATTTTCTTGTACTACGCTTCTGCACTGATATCGACCCGGCTATTCCATTTGACTATTCTATACTCTGTATTCCTAATTCTGGCTCGTCTGACTACCCCGTGTTGCTAACCTGGTTTTGTATTTCGACATTGTCTTTGATTAACCCTTTCTGTCTAGCTAGTATACCTGGCCAATTCTAAGGACCAGACAGTTAGGGATTCTTCTACGGCTACTCTGTTGGTAGCTTTTGGGCTCTGTGGAGTGTTGGGCGTTAAGGAGTGCGTGGTGGGATCCGGGAACCGTGACAGTTTTATACCATTTCGTTTTCATTCCATTTCAGTCCGAATCGGTTTGTTTTCATTCCATTTCGGTCCGAATCAGTTTATTTTTGTTCAGTTTTCGTTCCGTTTCGGACGGAACCGATTTTTATTTTGGAAGCACTTCCAAAATACTAATCGGTAAAATTTGTTCTCTGCTGGGTACTCTACTACCCAGCTATTGAGTTTCTCTTCATCATTGTTTCAGGATTTTTGAATCATTTTGTAAGGTCACATTTCTGAGTTTTCTCCTGTTTCATTTTATAAAAGAATGAGAGTTGTATTGTGGGTTTGATATGACCTGTTTTTTTACATCTCACCCCTTTTATGTCTAGCAGCCTAGCTCACTGAATAGGTACTACTATGGACAATAGAGTATGCGTAATCTGTAATATCACATGTAATTTTTCATTCTTTTTTATGTGTTGTTCATGCTAGCATTACAGTTTTCAATACATAAGAGACTCGAATAGCACACAGAATATTATCTGAGAACAAGCTGGATCAGAGACTAGTGTTCAATCTTTGATGGGCTACCACATCAATCCCTGTCTTCGTACGACAAGCTGACTTTGAGAATTGAAACATTGCCCAATCATATCTCAAAGGCCTCTTCTCAAACCGCCAGCACATTACTGATAATGCAAGAATAAACATTTTTGCTCTATAACTTTATGGGGCCTGAAAAACAAGTGGGGCATAGTACCATGCTCTACAATTTACACGTTGCAGTGTCTTTCTACTCTGTTCTTGGATTCTGAATATTTAACAATGCTTAGTTTTTTTAAGAGCTGAAATTTTTTATACACTTTTAACTTTGGACTTGTTTTTGTTTCTTATTGAGGAAGGTCTCTCTGCAGGGTTTTATTTCTAATTCTTTCGTTTGAAAAGCTCATATAAATGCTTGCTCATATCATCCTGATTTCCCGAAGGCATGATAGGCACTGTTTCTAGGAAACCAAGATTGCATAACTACCGTTTGAGTTAAGTTATAGTTATTCAATTTTACTCAGTATATATTAAAATTGAACATTGGAGAACATCTTGAGTTAATTTAATACTTCGACCTTTGGATTTTACTTAACCTTATATATTTAAAGGTGGCACAAGTAAGTTCTATTTGTTTTTAATAAATATGGTCAAAGTGCATATCTAGACATATCTATGTCCTTCTTAACAATTCATTTTTACAGTGTGAAATACAGGCATATACTTTATTGTATAGTATATTATAGTATATTATACTTAATTTAAAATACTAGTCGGAAAATACAGGTTTAAAGTATGTACGAAATGGTGCTAACACTAAAAAGAAGAATTTAGTTTCATAGAAGAGGTCAATGTACTATTGCTAGAGGTCTACATTATACTAATAAATTGTATTATGAGTAAAATTAAAAAAAAGACAATCAATGGTAACTAGTAGAGAGAACACAGGAAAACAACTTAAGGCACTATTCCCTAGTGAATGCTAACATTTGCGTTCGGATGCCAGGATAAAAAGTGACTTTACAGTAACACACGCCCCCATATTACCTTCCTGATGCTAAACCCACAAGAAATCAGTTTTTTGCGTTAGGTTCCGCAAGCTTACTGTACTTTGCGCATCCTATATTTAACATCCTTTAATTAGCGTTAGGATAAGTAAGGTATTTCAACGAGCTAGCTCTAATTACCATCAGGATGCGCTAGCCAAAATTTTAGCTACTCCTAAAAGCTGGCGCTAAATGATTCTGCATTAGCAAATCATATAGCACCTCCTAACCCCCCCAATAAATCTGATACTCAACCATCATCCCAAGGCAAGAATGGTGTCGCCGGGAGCAGAGTGTTGCTGGGAGCGAGTCGCTGGGTGCAGAGTGAGATTTGGAACAAATAGTTCCCAGTTTCCCTCCGCGATCGCTCCGTGGCACTGTGCAATCTCCCTTCCTGGAAGCATAATCCTCCACGAAATCCAGAAGCGCTACCGTAAGTAGCGCTGTATTCCCAGGGCAAGGTGCTCAGCTAGCACCTGCCCCAGAATATTGCTGTAAAATGGGGATGCTGCAGGGATACCTGAAGGTGCAGATTTTCTCTGTTAGCATCCCTATTTTGGCGTGAAGAAGGGAAGATGGCGAGCTAGTTTTCTCCACCTAGTGTTGTTGACTTTATCTTACTTTTCAAGTAGATTTATAATAGAATTGACCTCCTCTAAACGACATGCTTTTAATTGTTTTAGAATTTTTCAAAAGTAGAGTTTAATTCAGGATGGGATTAACAGTTTGGCATGAAATAGTGTGTAACATAGAATTTTATAGCAGTTACAGTTACAAGTATTTATAATGCGCTAACAAGTTCCGTAGCGCTATCAAATGGATGTACAAAACCACCAAATACTGTATGAAGGTAAGATGACAAATGGATGATGATTGAATATACTAGCTAGTTCCAGATTCATAAGTGTTTAAGCTTCAGTGTGGTGGGACGTTTTACTTCTTACCTATTGTATAGTATGCAAAAAATGAGTACAAAGCATTATCAGAAAGAAAGTCTTCTGACCACGTAAAATGAAGCCGTGATAAACAATTGGTGAATATAGGTACTCATACTGACAGTCTTCTACATTATTGTCTTTCTCCTTGTGATAAATACACGAATAATACAAAGTGTACACTGCATTCCAACAACAACAGTCAGTGAAGAATATTTGACGCTTTTAAATCGCTGATGGCCACAAAATTGCACCATACGAGGAAATTCATGGTTGGGTGAAATTCTGTTGCCAATTCGGTGCTCTCTAAAATAATCCCATTTGGGTCAAAGCTGACACTATCGAAAACTCAAGAATGAACATTTCACATGTCACTTCTCTAGAACGTTCATATTAGCTGAATCAATAATTGATGTTCATTAAAATCTAGCAAGGCGTATTTTCTAATGAAACTATTTGGAATATTTTGAAATAAACACATGCCTACAGTACAACCTAACTCCAATATAAAGATAAAACATTTTCTAATACTTAGGTGCTTTTTTTAATGTTTTGGCAAAAAGTACTACTTAAATAGACATGAACGACGTATGAATGAATCAAAGGTGCATAAACTGTGCTTGGCAAATCTGGGCAACAGAATACGTTTTGATCTGATTTTAAAAAAAAGTATTTGAGATGACAGCAATTTTCAGCCTCAGGCAGTTTGTTCATTAAACTACAATTAGCATGACAAATGACTTGGGTTTTTAGTTACAGCTTCTCTAGGAAGTAGTTGTTCATATGATAATGAACAGCATGGGATAGAAAATAAGAAAAAGTGAAAAAAAAAACAAGAATCACATGAAACAATGACTGTTCATGATAACGTATTTTCCTATGTGCTCTAAATGCGTGTTGTTTTGTGATTGTTTTATTAATTTACATGTATTAAGTGCGTATATATCATAGAATATCAAGAAAGAAGGTCAAGCTTAAAACGTTTAATTTATAATTGCAGTAAACTAGCGAATGAGTTGCAATCAGTATAAGGGACATGTTGTGACACATGTTGTGACTCAATATATAAATGGGAAAACCGGAAAACTGTGAGAAGGGACAATATAAGAAACAGAAGCCACATTTAAAAAATAGCATCATAGTATAAGTATGTAGGTACCTGTAATAAAAAATGGAGAGCAGTGTAGACACATTAGAATTTCTATTAAAGACACTTAATGTAACATTTTATTGTTTTGAACAATGATAACTAGTTATAGATGTAGCATGCATAGAAAATTATGTCATTGCATGCAGTGTATATGATGTATAACAATAAATCTGTCGTGAAATCACAATAAACAAGCATTTCAGTGCAAATCATGCAAAATCATGAAATAAGACAATCTTAAAAATACTTCAATTTAGGCTAGGCTTCATATATGCTGGGTTCAATGCTTAGAAACAGAAAAAAAAGGAAAACGCAAAATAGTGCAATATTGTTGTGCCACTATAAAATTGTATGTGAAACAAGAGGGATAATTCAGCTCACATGTCACAGAGCCTGTTGATAACTGGCTCTGTATTATGTGCCTTGTACCAACTTGGGGTGGCACCTCCCTTCGATCGCCTCCAACGTTGTGGAATCTCTCAAAAAATATAATGAGTCAACTCAATAAGCGAATTCAGCTTGTATAAAAAGTGTATAATGAGTCAGATACACTCACCTTCCTTGGAGCCTTACAGTATAGGCTCAGAGATAGGCGTGGATGGCACTTTAACACAGGCAGTATCCCACCTTAGGGAGTCCTAAGGACCTCTTGGTGCCTTGCAGGGGATGTAATATCAGATGTACATAACTCAAGGCACAGGCGGGTGATGCATCTAATAAAATCTCTTTCCCAAAAGACCTAAAGGGGAAAAATGGTTCTTGGATGAAATATTTAAAAAATATTATTTATTGATAACAATAAATAAAATCACAATACAGTAATAAAAATATAGGACATTCAGAGATGTGTTTTGCAGGGTCACAATGCAGGCTTCATCAGTCTATCCTAGGCATTGTGACCCGCGAAACACGTCTCTGAATATCCTATATTTTTATTATGGTATTGTGATTTTACTGTTATCAATAAATAATATTGTTTAAATATTTCATCCCGGAACCATTTTTCCCCTTTAGGTCTTTTGGGAAAGAGATTTTATTAGATGCAAAATCCCAAGACAGGCAGCCGTCAGGTCTGTTAATTCCAATTCTTATAACAACAGATAATGCTGTCTAGTGTCTATACAAGCTATAGCGGATGAAGACTATTATGTATGAGTGTTTAGAAGCAAGGTGAGCACATTTATCTATAAGAATGCATTTTTATTGTTAGTAAATGCAGAGCTTAGCAGCATATTATAACTGTATATAAATTAAAAATGCTGGAATGCTGAAATGCAAGGTAGCCATGCGGACCTGCTGGGAGTAGCTATATTGATGAGAAGCATGGGTTTGTTGAGGAGTCAGATCTACGGGGCATTGTAAGGGGCAGGAAAGGAGTCAGGTAAGGAGGAGACAGTGTGGAGGAGGGTCAGAGCTCTGGTGGGAGGCAGAATTTAGGTCTCTGGGGCAGAGCAGGGGAGGAATTAAGGAAAACCTAGTGTGCATGAGTCAGAGAGCAGAGTCCAAGTGGGAGGCAGATTTTAGTTCTCTGGGGCATAGCAAGGGAGTGGAGGAGCAGGAAGGAGGGGCAGAGCTGTGGTTGTTGCTGATCATTGGGCCCTTTGACTGTATCTGCCAGGGTCAAAACATTGTTTTTACTGATTCTTCATGTTTCGTTATTTGCACCTTGAACACAATAATATCTGCTGGTGCAAAACAAAGAAAAACAAAAAAAATTAACAGATGTAACACACCAGAAAATTTCTTGTTGTGACATAGCACACCTTACTTTGTCATAAGTCAGGTTCAGTAAATCAGTATCAGTATATTGATTTAAATACCATCATAAACAGCACATTGGAATTTTGTTTAGATGAAAGTGGATTTGTTTGTCTCACTAACAGCTACAAAATATAGCTTAAAAAAATGACTATAATGAGCTGTCATTCTTTTTTCCAGTCCTTACTCATTAACATTATTTGTTGAGTAGATGGAGTAGAATTGTAAATACATTTAATATTTGAAATACTATTTTAAATCTTCGGTAAATTACAATTGGAATATATTGATATAGTTAAACCCAATATATGATGCTGTTTTAGGGTCAAACAAGAAAGTATATGGTGTTATGTAAAACAGTCTAGAATTTTTATTATCCATTATTAAAAATTAGTATACTATAATTTTATATTCGTTAATAATATTCAATGCGTCATGTCTGTGAATTACAATTTGTGCATAATATAAAACGGGTTTGGGTCGAAATCCCTACAACCAGGTTCCCTAATGCCAAAATCCCGACGGCCAACGTCCGTACACAGACAACTCCCTGACAGCCAACTTCCCTACACAGACAACTCCCTGATGGCCAACTTCCAGACATCCAAAATCCCAGCGGCTAACACTAACCCTATGTCAGGATTCCACCCTTACCAGCGGTATGAGCCCTGTAGCGGCGCCTCCTGCGGGTCCCCGAGGGGTAGCTGTGTGGCATACCGAGGCGTTGGCGCTGCCGCGTGTCGGCGCGCAGGCTGGAGCTTCCTTCACCGCCGGATCGGACCTTCCGCGCATGCGCATGATCCCGATGGGCCTTATGGGCTTAGAAAGATGCTGGCGCAGACGGATGACATCAGTGCTGTACCCGGTTGCCTAATGAGACACCCTATAAAGATGACATCAGCGGGGTAAGTCATTGCTCTAATAATTTGTATTAATGCTGAGCTAACTACCCTCTTCATTCCCTGATCCCTCTCTGAATACGATTGACTCCTTTGGCTTATGACCCTTGCTTGGATACGACTTATGCATAGAACTCTACCTGCCTACGACCATATTGCTTGTTTATATCGACGCTGCACAGAACTCTGCCTACCCACGACCTTCTTGCTTGGTTACACGACGCTGCATAGTACTCTGCCTGCCTAATACCTACGCTATCCACCTCGACTACTCTACAGGTCAATATATATATATATATACATAATACATCAAGACGTCTGGCACATATTAAGAAGAACAATACCATCTGATTTACTACAAACCTGACGCCACTGGTACCAGCAGACAGGCAGTGTTATATATATATATTATTCCTCCTGACTCTGATACTCGCTACGTACAGGCAAGACTGCTACATAGTGGTTCCTCTCGTACCCTTTGTCGTCCAGGATACTTTCCTGAGAACAGATCCTGACATATTATTAGAGCCATATAATGGAACCAGCTAATCTTGCCGATACCCTAAATGCGCTTACCCAACAGTTAGCTGCGTTAGCCCAAACGGTACAAGATATAAGAGACGCCTAAGGCAAACTACAAAATAATCAAAACCATCTAGAACAAGCAGTTCATGTGAACCCGGTACAAATTGGTGTGATGCCTGAGCCTCCTCCTTACCGTGCAGAACCCATCTACGCCCCGGATTTGCATACCTCTCCACCGGAGACCTACGACGGGGATAGACGCCAGTTCCGGAGTTTTATTACCTCCTGTCAAGTGCTCTTCTCCTTACAACCTCACGTGTATAATAACGACTTCACACGAGTGCGTATGGTGATTTCTCTACTAAGAGGTAAACCCCAAACCTGGGCCCATCACTTATTACATACCAATAACCCGATACTCAATGAGTGGAGCACGTTCTTTGGAGCCATGGAGGAGTTACACGATGATCATCACCGCGCTAGCAATGCAGCACATGCTCTAATGTCCTTGCGTCAAGGACGTTCTGAAGTAGAAGACTATATAACAGAGTTTCGCCATCTAGCCCTTGAATCCGATTGGAACGAACCAGCGTTATTAACTCATTTCAAACTTGGATTATCGGAAGCTTTAAAAGACGAACTTGCCCGTACAGGCACCCCTAATGGTCTTGAAGACACCATGAGGTTGTGCATACGCATAGACCGACGTCTGAGAGAAAGGAGAGCGGAAAGAACCACCGTTTCTATACCTCAACGGAGAAACGCTCCACCTGCTCCCCTACCGTTTCCTGCTCTACCTCCCCCTGTATCAGAGCCGATGCAAGTAGGAGCGGCTAGAGGTCGACTGGATGAAAGAGAACGCGATAGGAGAAGGTCCTTAGGTCTCTGCATGTATTGTGGGAGAGCTGGTCATCAACTCCGTGAATGCAGATTGAAGCCACAGAACTTAACCGGTAAGCCCACGACTCACATACCAAACTTTGCTAATGACTGTGCACTTGGTACATCAGGTGAACATCTCACCATTAATATATCGTTACAGTGGCAGGATCACACGGCGGACCTGACTGCGTTGATTGATTCAGGAGCTAGTCAGAATTTTATTGATACATCACTAATACAACAATTAAAAGTCCCACATAAGAAGAAACGCTACCCTTTTTCTGTCTCATTATTAGATGGTACTCTCATAAGTTCCGGACTCGTAACACAAGAGACAGAAATCATTACCATGAACATAGGAGCAGGACACTGTGAAGAAATAATACTTGATATAATCAAAACCCCTATTTTTCCTGTGATTCTCGGTATCGAGTGGTTACGACTTCACAATCCCAATATCGACTGGATAAAAGCTACACTCACCTTCACCTCGGAACATTGTGTAACCAAATGTATACGTCCACAAAATTATATACTTAACAATAGTACGATACCTAAACTGCCAATAATTTACTCAGACTTCCATGATATATTCGAAAAGAAGGGGGCTGATATACTCCCTCCTCATCGCTCCTATGACTGCCCGATCGATATTCTTCCTGGTGCCATGATTCCTTTTGGTAGAGTGTATCCCTTATCCGAACCTGAATTAAGAGTCTTAAAAGAGTACATTGATGAAAATTTAACAAAAGGTTTTATAAGACCCTCGACCTCTCCCGCTGGGGCAGCGATCTTTTTTGTAGGAAAGAAAGACGGAGGACTACGCCCAGGCCCGTCTTTAATATTGATTGGACCCTGGGCAAACATTTTCTTGGGGCCCCCCCGAAAGCTCGTCCACTACATAATTTTGTTCTCCACCCCCAACACCCCCCCAAAAAAAACACATACATCATGGACTTGTCACAAAAAGCTTTAATAATGTTTAGATTGTAACCTCACAGAAGCGGGCTCCTCTATATCTGTCATTCTCCATATAATCACACTTTGTGTCTGTCACTTGGCAGCGATTTGCTGAGTATTGGGACCAGAGGACTAGGATTGGCTGTGACGCGTCAGCCGTCGGCTGCTTCCTCTCATAGACTAGCAGCAGTCATATAAAAGGGGCATAAGGAGTGATTTTTCCACTAAGCATTTGCAATAAATGTGTTGATTATGTGATAATGACAGTTTGTTTAAGGTTGTCCAAAACGCAAAACACATACACACATTTCAGTATCAACGCATTACCCCTTTATATAAAATATATTCTTTGGGCCTGTAAGGACTGTAACTTGTGTCAGTGTGAGTTCATGTGTATCTGCACAGTGTCTGCAGATTAATCTCAGGGCATGCCATGTTTTGGACTACAGAGGGTTAATATACTCCTGAACATGATCCCTCCTCTTATAAACAAATTCACATGAATCATGAAAAATAGAAGCCCGAGTACCATCTACGACAGTGGGCAAAAGGACGGGGGTCCCTACTCCACAGCCCCAAATTAAACAAATTGAATAAAAAGACGAAAACCCGCAATATTACATCAAGTGGATTAATTCCAGCACCAAAAAGGACAACGTGTCGATCAGGACTGGTCTTTCTCAAGTCTTGACAAAGACCAATCCTGGTTGAAACATCGTCCTTTTTGGTGCTGGAATTAATCCACTTGATGTAATATTGTGGGTTTTCGAGTTTTTATTCAAGCAGCAGCACAGGGAGCGACCCAGAGGAGCAGTTACCATCACCTCGTGATGAACCGAATCATTTCGCTGATCCGGAATTTCCATGGGGCCTACATTGTGTCTCCTCATCCACTACCAGCAGGAAAAAAGCAGGACCTCCAGCAGAGTAAAGTGATGAAAATCTTTATTCAGGGACAGCAGACACCATGAAAAAGCAGTGACGTTTCGATCCGAAAGTCTTAATCATACATGTCAGTCATGTATGATTAAGACCTTCGGGTCGAAACGTCACTGCTTTTTCATGGTGTCTGCTGTCCCTAAATAAAAATTTTCATCACTTTATTCTGCTGGAGGTCCTGCTTTTTTCTTTTTCCTGCTGGCGTTTGGGGCTGGCGGCGTCCCTGCTTTGTGGTGACCTCGTGGAGTGCTTGGCTTGGGCTCCCCCCTGACAGAGATCGTGGCGCTTCGGTTTTGCGTCCTCATCCATTACCGTCCTCCCTCTTAATTAACTTTAAAACAAAAAACATAAGGATTTTAGTCAAACGCCGGCCCTCTAGCACCAGTAGATACAATCTGGTGACGCAATATTGATTATAATCATTAGAATTATAGTTATAGAAGACTGACATACATAATTTATAAAAGCGTTAACAACTAACCGAGAAATAGAATAATGTGCTTCCCTGTGCAGGGAATCCTTCCAGACCAGGCAGCACTGTCTCTTCTGACTCCTGCGTGCAACGGGGGTAACTTGGCTGGCTGTCTGAGCAATGCCATTTACAGCGTGAGTGCCGTTCCCAGCCTTATGTTCGCTGGGAGGCAAGGACGCTGCAGCCAGGGCCGGCCCAAGCCACTGTGCTGCCTGGAGCGATGGATGAAATGCTGCCCCTTCCCAAAAAAAAAACATGTGGCATGTATGGGTGTATCACAGAGCTCCACAGCAATAAAACCCACAATAATGTGCGGTATGAGAGTATCACAGAATCCACTGCAATAAAATCCACAATAATGTACAATGCGTATTAGCGTGACACTTACCCCTGCTAGGTGTAGATAAGATCATGGCACTAATTAATACCCAGGCAGATACTCCTGCAGGGTATGGATTGAAATGTCAGGTCTCTGGTGTATAGATAGAGGTCTGCCTGGCGCAGGTAATATCTGGGTGCCACAGCACATTTAGATGCCCCTCCATTCCAGGGCATCAGTAATCAGCGTATTAAGGTAGTTACTCCTGGGTATAAATAATGCCTGGGTATCAAAGTACCTACAGAAATCCTGCAGCACAGCGGTTTTAAGTGGGTTCCATAACTCATTTAGATACCCCTGAACTTCTATGGTAGAATCTGGATGCCCTGGCACAGTCACATACCCCTGTGTGGGTTTCAGACCAATTCATGATCAACTTTAAATAAATGGGTAAGCTGAGGCCTGTTCAATACCTCAGCCGCTGCAAGTGCTAAGTTAGCAACTTGCCATTGAACGCCGTTCAACCGCTCAGCGCCTAGCAGTGCTAACCTAGCACTTGCAGCGACCCGAGGAGATGCTGAGTGTGACGTTTTAAAGATGGCCGCCGCCCTGAAGCAAGTAACAATGCCGTACAGCAAGATGGCCGCCGCCTCGAAGCAAGTAATAATTCCGTACAGCAATGTTAATTTTGAGGTTTTTGTTCACCAAAGCACAAAATATTTATTTATTATTTCCCCCTGCACATAGACATATATTACAGTTCAATTTATATATTGTTTCAGAAGTAAACATAACGTTTATTCATTAAAAACTATCATTTGTGGTGTGTGCATACAAAACGGAATTGTGCTGACTGCTTCTCTTTATTATATTTTGTCCGAGTGATCCGAAAAACAATCTGAATTTTTCATTAAGAAATCGTCGGCCATTTTGGATTCAAAATTCGCATCCAAAGGGTTCAACGACACTGCTGCAGCAAACTGAATTGCTACGCTGCAGCAATTCAGCAGCTGCTGAGGTATTGAACAGGCCTCTGGGAGGTGCATTCTGCAGCAACTGGAAAGCCACAGATTATATGTTACCCTGTCAGGCACCACACTGTGCCCATACCCTGTGCATTGAGAAGATCAGACTGCCCTGCAGCACCTGATATAATCCACCTCCATGCCATGCAGGCTCCCTGCACCCTGTGTGCCATGAAACCCAGACCATGTGTTTGGGAAAGTTCTCCTTTGCCATGTATGAGATGCTGAGGTGCACACACACAATCAATCACTTGCATGATTGCAAGTGCAAGCACGGCTAACAGCCAGGTACCCTGCACTCTCCTAGCTGCTGCTTCCAGTGTATTGTGTGAAAGGGAGGAGTAGGAACTGGGAGGGGGAGAGATGCAGAGGTAGGGAGACAGGAGCAGGGGAGAAAGATGCAGGGGCTGGGGTTGACTGAAGCAGAGTGCAATGTAGAATGCTGTGAAAGTGCAGAGCATACTCACAGCCCAAGCTGGGGGGATTCCTGCCTCCCTCTGACCTCCATGCTGCTCAGCAACAGCGCCTGCTTCTCTGCCTCTTCACATGTTGTTCCCCCTGAAAACTGTTGGCGCCGGATTACTGTCACTGTCTGGGCGCCGCCTGATGACATCACCAGAGCATTGCATGCCAGGATATGTAGTTCTACACTGGTTGTCTTCAATCTACCAGAAAACCAGTGAACTACATCTCCCGGCATGCAATGCTCCGGTGATGTCAGCAGGCGACACTCAGACAGTGATTCATACCGGACTTGGAGCTCAAAATTATCAAATGGATTCAGCGGCAGGTATTTACGCTGGCCCAAGGGACAGCTGCTTTGGGCCCCTCAACAATGACTGGGCCCGGGGCAACTGCCCCTTTTGCCCCGCGTTAAAGACGGCCCTGACTACGCCCTTGCATCGACTACCGAGCAATGAACGCGATAACCATCAAAAACAGGTACCCGCTACCGCTCATAACCGAGTTGATGGATAGACTGAAGACAGCTAAGGTATTTACTAAATTAGATTTACGCGGAGCGTACAACTTAGTAAGAATCAAAAAAGGGGATGAATGGAAGACTGCCTTCAGGTCCAGATACGGACACTATGAGTACTTAGTTATGCCCTATGGGCTCTGTAATGCACCTGCAACTTTTCAATATTTTCTGAACGACATCTTGAAAAATATGTTAGACCAGTACGTGATAGTATACCTAGATGATATATTGATATACTCCGATAGCCAAGAAGAACATACACAACATGTAAGAAACATTTTATTACGATTAAGACAACACAGACTGTATGCCAAGCTTGAAAAATGTTTATTCAATGTGACCATATTAGAATTTCTTGGATTCGTGATCAAACCTGATAACATAATGATGGATCCCTCCAAAATCAAGGCCATACAATCCTGGCCCACACCTGCGAATAAAAAAGGGGTACAATGTTTTATCGGTTTTTGTAATTTTTATAGGAAATTCATCAAAGATTTTTCCCAGATCATCAAACCCTTAACATACCTAACCAAGCAATCTATACCATTCAAATGGTCAACAGCAGCTAATGACGCCTTCTGTCACTTAAAACATTTATTCTCCACAGCTCCTATTCTAAGTATGCCTGATACGACGAAGCCCTTCATCCTCGAAACCGATGCATCAAACACCGCCCTTGGCGCCATACTATCACAAGTTCAGGGAGAAGATCAAAAACTACACCCCATCGCCTTCTACTCTAGAACCTTATCTCCAGCTGAAATTAACTACGACATTGGGGATAAAGAACTTCTCGCTATAAAGTCTGCTCTTGAGGAATGGCGTCATCTCCTTGAAGGTACAATACATCCCATAACAATATACACCGATCATAAGAATTTAGAATATCTACGACAAGCGAAGAGGCTGAAGCCTAGACAAGCCAGATGGGCTCTTTTCTTTTCCAGATTCATCCTTAATATAACCTATAGACCAGGAAAAAGGAACGGTAAAGCTGATGCTCTATCCAGAAGTATAGAATCTAAACCAAGATCAGAAATATCCTACGTATTACCGAGGAATTGTTTTCTCAATACGACGTTATCATTATGGGACATTATCAAAAAATATTCCAAGATGGACGACAAGACAGCTCTACTGAGATCGGAAAAAGGATTGTTCTACAAAGATGACAAGATATACGTTCCTCCCGAAGTAAAGAACAAAATACTAAGCCACTTCCATGATTCACCCTTAGGAGGTCACGCCGGAATATACAAAACCAAGGAAAGTATAGAACGTTTATTCTGGTGGCCTGGAATGTCAAAAGATATAAAACAGTATATCACTCATTGTACGATATGTATAAGATCCAAAGATGATAAAATAAAACCACAAGGTCTATTACAACCACTCAAGATACCAGAAGCCCCTTGGCGAGATATTTCTATGGATTTCATAGTAGACCTTCCACCATCTAACGAGTATACTACCATATTAGTGGTAGTAGATCGTTTTTCCAAGATGAGTCATTTCATAGCTACCAAATCTATCCCTACCGCTAAAGACACCACTACGATCTTCATTAAAGAAATCTTCCGTCTACATGGCTTACCCGAGACCGTAGTAACTGATAGAGGTACCCAATTTACCGCTAAATTCTGGCTAGAATTCTGCAAAGGTTTGCACATTAAACGATCCTTATCTACCGCCTACCACCCCCAGGCTAATGGACAGACCGAACGTACTAACGCTACCTTGGAACAGTATCTTCGCTGCTTTGTGACTTACCTACAATCCGATTGGAATGACCTTCTACCCCTAGCCGAATTCGTCTACAATAACCAAATTCATAAATCGACATCTATGACTCCTTTCTTTATTAATACCGGAAGACATCCCTCAATGCTACCAGGTTCTTCGCTCTATACCTCCTGTCCTGCAGTAAATGAAAGATTACAATCTATCACCAGAATTACAGAGAAGGTTAAAGGGATATTACAGAGAGCCCAATGGAGATACAAAATATATGCTGATCGTAAACGGACACCTGCTCCGTTATACCAAGAAGGAAGCCGAGTGTGGCTATCTACCCGATACATTAAATTAAACTGCCCCTCGAGGAAATTGGGTCCCCGATTTCTTGGGCCTTATAAGATAGAGACTGTTCTCTCTCCTACGACGGTTCTTCTTCTGCTACCAGCCTCCCTGAAAATACATCCCGTCTTCCATGTCTCATTGATTTAAACCGCAAGGTACGGACCCTTTCCCTCATCGTGCTCTCACCCCTCCGGGCCCGATACGCGCCCGTGATGACACTATCTACGAAATATCGAAAATTCTTGACTCTCGTATGTATCGAAGGAAACTTCAGTATCTGGTCCGTTGGAAGGGTTATGATCCTGTCGAGGATTCCTGGATACCAGCGCTGGATGTCAATGCGTCTTCCCTGATACGTCGTTTTCACGCGGCTCATCCTGATCGCCCACGGAGTGGTCGCCTTGTGAGGGGGTTATGTCAGGATTCCACCCTTACCAGCGGTATGAGCCCTGTAGCGGCGCCTCCTGCGGGTCCCCGAGGGGTAGCTGTGTGGCATACCGAGGCGTTGGCGCTGCCGCGTGTCGGCGCGCAGGCTGGAGCTTCCTTCACCGCCGGATCGGACCTTCCGCGCATGCGCATGATCCCGATGGGCCTTATGGGCTTAGAAAGATGCTGGCGCAGACGGATGACATCAGCGCTGTACCCGGTTGCCTAATGAGACACCCTATAAAGATGACATCAGCGGGTAAGTCATTGCTCTAATAATTTGTATTAACGCTGAGCTAACTACCCTCTTCATTCCCTGATCCCTCTCTGAATATGATTGACTCCTTTGGCTTATGACCCTTGCTTGGATACGACTTATGCATAGAACTCTACCTGCCTACGACCATATTGCTTGTTTATATCGACGCTGCACAGAACTCTGCCTACCCACGACCTTCTTGCTTGGTTATACGACGCTGCATAGTACTCTGCCTGCCTAATACCTACGCTATCCACCTCGACTACTCTACAGGTCAATATATATATATATACATAATACATCAAGACGTCTGGCACATATTAAGAAGAACAATACCATCTGATTTACTACAAACCTGACACCACTGGTACCAGCAGACAGGCAGTGTTATTATTATTCCTCCTGACTCTGATACTCGCTACGTACAGGCAAGACTGCTACATAGTGGTTCCTCTCGTACCCTTTGTCGTCCAGGATACTTTTCTGAGAACAGATCCTGACACCCTACTCCCTAACCTCCTAAACCTAGCCCTAACCCTAACCCCCCTAAACCTAGCTCTAACCCCCTAAACCTAGCCCTAACCCTAACCCCCTAAACCTAGCTCTAACCCTAACCCCCTAAATCTAGCCCTAAACTAACTCCCATAAACCTAGTCCTAACCCCCTAAACCTAGCCCTAACCCTAACCCCCCTAAACTTAGCCCTAACCCTAACCCCCTAAACCTAGCCCTAACCCCCTAAATCTAGCCCTAACCCCCTAAACCTAGCCCTAGCCCCCTAAACTAGCCCTAAGACTAACTCCCTAAGGGTTAGGGTGTTAGTATTAGGGTTAGCCACTGGGATTTTGGATGTCTGGAAGTTGGCCGTGTAGGGCACTTGTTCTGTCTGGAAGTTGGCCATCGGGATGTTGGCATTAGGGAACCTGGCTGTAGGGATGTTGTCCGGCACCCATATAAAACTGATAATTAAATGGTACACACAACACGTACAGGGTTGCAAACCCTTGTGTTAGAAACTGAACATTAATACGAACTGTAGGTACAACAGTCATAGCACAGTCACAGATGACTATACTAATCTTACCCAATTTATATTACATGCTTACATGCTATATATACTGAGTTGCAGCCAGGTAACTAATTATTTAGCTGTTTGCGGAGTACAAGTTTACACAGTATCCATCACTAGTGGGCAAATCCAATGGGCTCTATTCCATTCCTGATGTTGACATGGAGACAGTAAGCAGGAAATTCTGCGCTTCCAGATTTTCCCTTACCGTCTCTATTTTAACGTCATATTCTGTGGAAGGTGCTATCTCACCACCTCGCGCCGGAATGCAGTGATAACCTGCCTGAGACCTGCAGTAGTGCTTCTGCTCTGCCACGAGTATCACCTCCTGGAGTCCATAGGACTCCATGGAGCCTTGTGCTTCTGGTATGCAAGTACTACACAAGCTCGCTCACATGAGATCGCGGAGTGTTCGCTGAGGGAGGCTAGGAACTATTTGCTCCCTGTCTCACTCTGCTCCTGGCGAGAAGAAGTGGAGGGTTGGGTCACCCTTTTTTGCTGCAGGACAAGAGGTGAGTATGGAAATTTAAGGGGGTTTAGAGCAAGTTAAATGATTTTGCATTTGCAGAATCATTTAACACCAGCTTTTAGGAGGTGGTAGAATTCTTAATTTTGCCTGACGATGGTAATTTGCGCCTGCTCTTTGTAATACCTCACTTATCGAGACGGAAATAGATTTCGCTCCTCATGTTAAATATAGGAGATGCAAAGTACAGTAAGCGCAGGTAAGCTGCAAAACGCTAATTGATTTCACCCCAGTGTAGACTCAACAATGGATGCCAGATGTTAAACTTACTAATCCTAGACCTAACACCTACTTATTGAGACGCTACATTAGCACCAACTATGGGACAGAGCCAATGTGTGCAAAAACACACATGGGAAAATATGTAATTACAGACATTTGTTTAGGAAATTTAACACAAAAATACACGTGTATATAGACCATATTCATGGTTTCTATCTCTATCCTGATATGAAGCATCGAGAAAGTGTAGATAGAGTCTTTAACCCCCTTCACTGCCAATCATTTTTTTGTTGAAAATGTTTTATCATAAGATTAATTTGAAACACATGATGTAAAGTTAACAATTAAATGTTAAATTATAACCTTAAGCAAACAAAAACAAATTTCCTATTATAATTACCATATATGGAATGCCATAAACTTTTTTCAAGTTTCTTCTTATATAACAAAAAGAAAGGACGCGCGCACGCCATGGCGGAGACAGTAAAACCAGCCACACACAAGATAACTTCAATATGTCTGCCTTTCTTTGTAGACAAATCAATTTATTAGAGTTCAAAGAACTTATAGCCAATCAACATATAGATATATTTCTACATCAGAGTTTAACCAACAGTGAGGCATAAGCACTTATTACCATATATGGTTCACAAGAAATCTTTTTGCTATCTTCCCGCTTTTGCGCACATTTGCTGCACTGAACATTACAGGAAATCGGCCACAGACCATATCCTATAGTTGTTCCAACTGTCTATATGCAGAATTGACACTTTGAAAAGAAGGGGGGAAAGTCACAGCCCATTTTATCAGAACAGGCTTTTCACACTAATGGATATTGAAATATGATACGAATTTCAATCACAGGAAATTTATATTCATACAGAAAATTAAAATCTAACATTAAATACAGGTTATTATAGAACTTTTGCACAGAGAATGTTGTTCTGAGATAGTTTTTTTTTAAATAACATCAATTTACCTATTTTTATTTTTTTTATGTACTGTATTTATCCATTACAGATATATTGTTGGAATTAAATAGCCAGAACTCAAAGATTTTGACCCTTTGGGGGCGTGTCCAGAAGCCATGCGAGGAAGACGCGTGTGAGCTGATCTCCGTCTACTCGCCGGCTTAAACTCAGTCCTGCGGCTCGCATAAAAGGCAGAATCCCATCCAATTTACGGGGTAAGCCCCTTACCACCCGGGGTACCTAGCGATGGCCCCGCCAAAGGCCCCCCCGAAGGCACAGCGCTGTTTGGAGCTCCCGGAATCGGCGCGGAAAGGGAAGGCCTCACAAGATGGCGGCTCCCAGGGTGCGTGCTCCCCTTGGCAGTGCTAGGAGGCTAGGGAGAGCTCTCCCTCGACCCGACCGACCTCTCACCCGGCTTCTGAGCAACAACTCAGAGCCATGTTGGGAGAACTGAGGGACTCTTTACAGGAGGACTTTAAATCAATAGTGGCAGAATTACATTATGATATACATGATCTCGGTGACCGCACAGACCAACTGGAAGCGAAAACAGATGATATATGCCTCGCTCATAATGAGCTGGTGGATGCCTGCAAATCACTTAAAACGACATAGGAATCCATGCAACGGAAATTGGCTGATCTGGAAGATCGTTCCAGAAGAAACAACATTAGGCTCAGAGGTATTCCAGAATCAGTTAAAACTGAGGACTTAAATGCTTATGTCACAGGTCTCTTTCAATCCCTTCTACCTTCAACGCCTGCCCGGGATTTACAACTGGATAGAGCGCACAGAATTCCAAAACCAAAAAATCTGGCCTCCTCGATACCTAGAGATGCCTTAATAAGAGTCCACTTCTTCCGTGTCAAAGAAGAGCTGATGTCTGAGGTCAGGAAGATAGGAAAGCTGCCTGACCCATACTCCGCCGTCTCGTTTTTTTTCAGACCTCTCTGCAGCAACCATGGCAAAAGGCGGGAATTCGCACCTGTCACAACAATTTTGAGAGAGCACAAAATGCCGTATAGATGGGGGTACCCGACCAAGCTGCTCGTATGGAGACAAACCACTCTTCATGTAATGACGGATATTACTTCAGGTTTTCACCTTCTGCGGGAATGGAATCTCACTGGTGAATGCACACCACCCCAAGATGCCCAACCAACCCCATCAAAAGTATCGCCGGAATGGCACTGAGTGAATACCGGGAAATGATCTCGTTGGGTCGAAGTGGAGGTTCTCCTCACGGGCTCCGTACAATCTTCCCCTTGAAGGAGCTACGAGGAACACTAGAGCCGGGATGAAGTCGCCAGGCCGCGCGGGGAAAACGTGCGCTCGGCAAACCCTCTGTCCTGGATCTGGGCACGTTTTTTTCCCCCGTACCTCCCCCTGTTGTAACAGGGCGAGCTGGATGTCTTTACCAGCTTCAGGAGGAAATTGTTGATGTATATATTTGGGACGCTGAAGAGTCCCCCTTTTTTCCTTGTTATTTTTCCTTTTTATGTTTTGTTTGTCGCTGCTTGCTTTGACAGAATTGCGAATTCATGGATCGTCGTTCCTATGTTCCGGACATGCTCCTACTACAGTTTCCCTCAGAGGTTCTGGAGAAAGTCACCTTCCTGATTGTCCCGAGGAGGTTCCATTGGTTTCACTGATCCAGCTGTATTCCTCCCATATAGTAAGTCTCATTCCATGAAAATATTCTCGCTGAACATGAAGGGATTAAATATCCCTCATAAGAGACACTCCCTGTACGTGGACATTAGAACTGAGAAACCAGATATAATTTGCCTCCAAGAGACGCACTTTAAACATGCTGCATATCCCCGATTATACTTACCACAATACACGACACAATTCCATGCTACCTCCCCAACGAAAACTAGAGGAGTTTCCATCTTAGTACAGAACCGTCTCGCTTTTACCTTAATTCACAAGGTGCTTGATCCCAATGGAAGAGTTATTATTTTGACGTGTTCCGTGAACCATGTCATTTACACCATCGTCAATGTATATAGTCCAAACGACTCTCAACTTCCCTTTATGAACAGGGTTTTTTCCCGACTGCTAAAGACCCTAACGGGTAGACTGATTGTTTGTTGAGATTTCGACATGTCCCTAGATTTACCTGCCCGAGCCTCAAAGCGACTGAGATTGGCGCACACCAGATACTCGGACTTATTGGCGTCACACCAACTTTTTGATGTCTGGCGATTGTTACACCCAGGAGAAATGGGGCACTCCTTTTTTTCCACAGCCCATAACATGTACTCTAAAATAGACTATATGTTTATAAAAGGGGATACTTTGTCCCAAGTCCGAGACTGCTATATTGGACCAATAACGTGATCGGACCATGCTCCAATTATAATGTGTATTGCAGATGCTTATGACTCGTGTGGTAGAGCCCCATGGTGATTGAATGAATCGTTATTGTCCCGCCCTGAGATCAGGGAAGAAATGCAAGTTGCTTTAACTAACTATTTTAGGGAGAATTCTTCTGAAGAGATATCAGAGGGAGTGGTGTGGCAAGCTCACAAAGCGGTAGTGAGGGGTATTTTAATTAAATGGGGGCGCGTCTTATAAAACAACATACAGAACATAGACTATCCCTGCTGCAACAAATCACATTAGCTGACGAATCCCACAAACGACTACGCACTGAGGCCTCCTTATCTCAAGTAACTGACCTCCATAGACAATTGATCGAGCTAGACAAACTGGACTATACGTAGGTCTCATGCAGACTTAAGGCGCGTTGCTATATTTACAGTAACAAAGCAAGCAGAATGCTAGCTAATAAGCTGAAGACCAAAATTAGTAAATCACGCATCCCACAGATACTGGATCGAGAGGGGCAGCCCAAATATCAGCCAAGACAAATAGCTGAATGTTTTGCACGGTATTACGCTTCCTTGTATAATCTTTCTGAAGATCCCGGAGTACACCAACCCTCCCTGCAAGACATATTTCCTTTCTTAAATTCCCTACACCTCCCACAGCTGTCGGATAACCTCCACGACGGACTAAATAGACCCATCACCCCTATCGAGTTACAGTCGGCACTAAACAGTTTACCTAATGGCAAAGCCCCTGGTCCAGACAGGTTCACAGCGGAGTACTATAAATGTTTTCCAGACCTCCAACCCCATCTGCTGAAATTCTTTCAATCAATCTTTGAGTCGGGCCACCCACCTCGGGAGTGGTTAGCAGCACATATCGTTACGATCCCTAAAACACCGCTTCCTTCCCCTCATTGCTCACAATACAGGCCTATCTCACTCCTTAATGTCGACACCAAACTATACGCGAAAATCATTGCTACTCGTATATCTGCTATATTGCCATTGTTGGTGGCAGACGACCAAGTAGGCTTTATAAAAAATAGACAAGGTCCGGATAACACCCTGAAGGTACTTACCCTCGTTGATCACGTAGTCCAAGCGTCCCAACCTACCTTATTACTATCATTAGACGCAGAAAAAGCTTTTGACCAGATCAATTGGTCCTACTTGAACCACGTATTGTTAAAGTTCCATTTCCCTGCCACATTGATTACAGCTGTGGGGGGGTTATACACATATCCCACTGCACAGATTTTGAATGCCGGCTTCACATCTGATCCCATTACTATCACCAACGGAACTAGGCAGGGATGCCCATTATCACCCCTACTTTACGCGTTAGCGCTTGAACCACTAGCCCAGGCCATCCGCCAAGCCTCAGACATCCAAGGCATACACATAGGACCCACACAGAGCAAAGTGAGTCTCTTTGCGGATGATATATTATTGACTCTGACAGACCCAACATCGTCTCTACCCGCCCTTCACGAGATTCTGGACAGCTATGGTAAAGCCTCTTTTCATAAAATTAATTTGAAGAAGTCGCAAGCATTGCCATTTGCGATCCCCCAGGAGACTCTTCGCCCCTTACAACATGACTATCCCTATGACTGGAGAAAATCACACATATTATATCTGGGAGTTAAAATAGCATTTTCTTGAGCAGAATTGTTTCCTACTAACTATCAACCTATGCTTTCACAGATTAGGTCTCTTTGTATGAATTGGTCTAAAGTAGAAGTGTCATGGGCAGGTCGAATTGCAGCGCTTAAAATGTCTCTACTCCCAAAACTGCTTTACCTCTTCCGTGCCCTCCCAATAGCATTACCGCGCAGCTATCTCTCAAATCTGCAATCCGTAATCTCTAAATTTGTTTGGAGAAGTAAACAACCCAGAGTGAAAGCGGCCTTATTGCATCAGACAATAGAAAATGGAGGTATGGGGGTTCCTAATGTACTAATGTATTATAAAGCATTTATACTAACAACATTCCAAGCCCTCCTGATGACTCCTCCGGGTCCCCAGTGGACAAGGTTTCTATCAATATACTTCCTCCCATACAGCCCCTCAATAACTCTTTGGCTGCCCAGATTCCTTCGTCCTAAGCTGCCACCTCTTCCTCCTTTTGCCAGCTTGCTTCGTAGAGAATGGGATACTAACATATCTAAACTCATAAATTACCACCCCATTGCCCTGGCAGCCTCTCTTACGGTGCTAAGCCACCTCATTGCTGACTTCGACCCACGCGTATGGGCCATACACGCCGTGACAAGGCTTTTTCACCTTTTTAATCAGGAGGGATTTCTCTCTTTTTCACAACTAATTGATAAATATGCCATTCCCCGTTCATTATGGCTCTCATATGGTCAGATCCGATCCCAGTTAACGGTTTGGGGTCTTGGGGGGAAATTAACTTCTACACGTCCCCTGCTCTCTCCGTTTGAAAATAGGTGCTCCCAACCCTTAGAAAGGAAGAAAATGATATCCATCTGCTACGACCTCCTACTTGCACCTATGGCTAATAAACATTGGGATTATCAGAGAAGCTGGGAGAAAGACCTGGGAAAAGAACTTCCAATGGAACAGTGGAGAAATAGTTTCTCAGATGATAGAAGTAAATTTAAATGTGCATCATTATGGGAAGCACGTAAAAAGTTACTATATAGATGGTACCTGACGCCAGATAAAGAATGTCACATGTCAAGTGGGGTTTCCTCCACATGCTGGAGATGTGGGTTGTCAAGAGGAACATATTACCATACCTGGTGGACGTGCCCCCCTCTGGAGGGATGTGGAGGGAGGTGGCGCCACTGTGCTCCAAGATTCTAGGATTCACGATGGAACCTATCCCAGAGATAATGCTCCTTCAACTCTTTCCTACTTCTTATTCCAGGTTCCAGAAACAAATGTTAGCACATATCTTAACTATATCGTCCCTGTTGCTGGCAGCTAGATGGAAGTCTGCAGATTTCCCACCTCTTACCCTAATTACGGACCGTGTAAAAGAATTTCACCTATTAGATGCAATGTCCAGGAAAGTTACAGGATCTCTTCCACCCAAGAGAAACTTCTGGTATATTTGGGATACCTATCTTGTATCTAACAATTAGAAAGGAGCGTACACAAGGTGAAATGCTATGTAATATCTAGCCCAACGGGGTCTTCTGGTAAATTCCTTGAGATGCGGAATATGGGAACTAGACCACGCTTTGATTAACTGTAAGGTTACAACTTAATGTTGACATTCGCTGCAGCGACAATTGTTAGCTGTTTGTTTCTTTTTGCTTTCCTATATGTGTTTACTGTTTGTTGATGATATTGCTTTATCATTTATATCTGTATTGCTGAAAAATTCAATAAAAACCTTTAATTCTAAAAAAAAAAGATTTTGACCCTTTTGTCTCGCACAATGTTACAGGGGTCTGCATTATCAGTATACAGGCAGAATTGGCCTTTGTGTCAAATACTCTGAGATAAAGATAAATAATAAAAATGGTCAGATCTCCTGCTTATGGGGATTTGTATTGATCATAATGAGATTATTAGCAATGCAGCTTCCAAAAAAATATTATCCTTATGTGGCATAATGCCTGTATTTGTAAATGACAGTAACATCTTGTATCTGTACTGTACAGGGATCTTCAGTCATTATAACCCCTGAATCCTCATACAGCAGTGAATGACCCCAGAGCTCTCCCTGTATTCTGCCCTCTAACTGGCTTTTGTACTGCAACAGTAATGTGTTTGAACTTTTTGTTACCATGAGGTTTGGGACTGCTACAGTATATGCAGCTTGTTATCTCTATATCTGCAGGGTGCCTAGAGAGACATAAAACAGTAGAATTTGTTTCTCCACAGATTGCACACTAATCTGGCTTTCTAAAGCCAGTTTAGTGTGCCACCTGTGGAGAAACAAATTCCCCACTGGTTCTAAATTGGGTTTTGATGTGCTAATGAGTGCTTTTCAATGTATTACACTGCAAAATCTAGATAACTCCACTTTGTGTGTGAAGGGGTTAAAAGGGTGTATGTAGGACAAATTCACTCAATATTGGGTTGTGCCCAGGCACAACAGGCACCATACCATCTGAGCACTCCTGTGATATTCATTTAAGTACAGACAATATATACACACTGTGTCTATCAGTTTTTCTCTCTGTCAACCAATCTGTCCACTCATGTACCAGAATACACTAGATGTAGTCAAATTATACTTGAGTATACCACTAGATTTTGGTGACAAAAATTTACCTTTAAATTGGAGGGGTCGCGGTATATTCGAGACATCTGCATCACGTGTAAAAAGCTTGACTTGCTCAGGGTTCCCAAGTCTCTCGGAAGTTCCGTTTGTCTCCCCGAAGTGTATGGGGGCGCCCTGATGCCCACAAACCCTTCAAGAATTCCTGGATTCAGGAGAGGTGGGATCCAACACAGCCAGGGGGTAGGCTCGTTTTAAGCTAATCATTCAAGATTCCATGCGTCGTCCAACAATAGCCAGCTCCACCCGTTGTTGCCCCATCCTGACGTCACTGCAGAGACGCTGTGCAATTCTTCTCACATTTTGAATGTGAAGAGAATCGTGTGGTGCCTCTGCAGTGACGTCAGGAGCTCGTTCGGGGGGGGGTTGGCTATCGGTGGACGATGCAGTAGGTGAGTCTGTCTGCTGGAGTCGGACATCAGTAAACTACACCTCCCGGCGTCCTGGCTATTGGTGAATGACTCACTTCGCTCAGCTGGCCACCTTATCACAAGTAAAGAAGACTGGTAGCCGACGGCTTCATACTTAGTACAACTACAATCATTCTAGAGCAGAGCACCCTGGCCTGAGGGGGAGCCTGACAGTGTTAAGAGAACCTCAAAGGATTTTAATTGTTTACAGGTACAATATATTTTTATAATTTTGCTTCTAGCGTTATATTCAAGTTTTGAGTATTCTCTCTTTTCCCTAATAAATCTCTATCCATCGTGTTATATTCAGGTCGCACTATACTCGAGTATCTACTAGTAATTCCGAGTGATCCGCATTCCAAGATGACAATTTCTGAATCCGTTTCCAAAATTTTAATTGATCCAAATTTTTCCAGTTATAATTCAGTGGGATCCAAATTTAATTTGTTCTATATGGATTTAATCAAGAGAGTAAATTAAAAACAGTTACCCTAGCCCTAATCCTAATGATAAAACAAGCATGAACTGTGTCTCTAGCCCTAATCCTAATCCGTTATTTTTAATAATACAGAAACTGTAACTATAACCCAAAACCCTATCCCAAACCAATTATTTTTATTTTTTTTCACAATCAGGGTTGTTCAAAGAGAATTGAAAGGTCACTGCACGTTCGTTGACTTTTCGTTCTCTTCAATTTGGTGCGATTTGGCAATCCCATTTCGGTGACCCTGCGGTGTATTCAGCAAGCACCACAGGGCTGTCGTAGTGCAGGGAAAAGCCACCACAAACCCGCCGAACACTCACCGCAAAACCCAGCGGGCGTACACCGAAACCCGCAAAAACATCTGGATTAACCCCGCCGAACACACCAGAGAAACCCGAGCAGCCGCCAATCACAGCGCAGAGCAGCCGCTGGAAAAACCCAACAGCGCAGACGAATGGAGTTAAAAAAAACAAACAGTACGCTTGAATGTTTGAAAAGTGAAACGCTGTTTGCAAAAAAACTACTGAACGAAAATGTCTGGAATTTACATATAAGATCGAATGAATGATAATAAAAAAGGCTGTTACAGAAGATAGAGAAAACGATTTAAAAAAAAAAACGGAATAAAAATTTTCGCAAAAAAAATCCCGAACAATGCCTGAAAGATCCTAAAAAATCTATACATAAAGAGACTTTTTACTGCAGAATATTATAATCAACGGTTTATTAGATATTGTATTAAAACGGGAATATTTTTAACATTGAAGCTATGGGATTCGCCTGAATAAACCTGTCGAATGAAACCACCGAACAGCAGGGCAATTCGGCAACTTTTCACTGCTGATTTTTGTTCTCTGAATAGACGAAGCATTGCTTCTCTATGGGGATTTCATTCACTGCCCTCGAACAGGCAACGAACAGGCACCGTATGTGCAGGCAATTCGCCAACATTTGGCGAACTGCCTGCTCTCTGAATAGCCGAATGGCCAGGAAAGATAACCGTACGCTGCAATTCGGATCTCTTTGAATAACCCTGTAAGTGTAGTAGTGCATAGAATGAATGAGGCTGCTTTTTTTTCATATTTTATTTTATTACATTTTGAAGTTCCAAATATTGTAAATGACTTCCAATAATGCCTATTCTGTTGATTCTGAATATTTCAGTACCCACCATAATTTGGATTCCGAAACAATCCTAACTGAACAAAATAGTTTTGCCCTGTATATGTCTAGAATATATTACAACCTTATTTTTTTTAATATTTTTACATTGGTTTACATTAAAATGTTGACTTCAAGACCTAGAGATCCAATGCTTGATTAAAATTCCCATTAATTAGTCAATTTTTTCCTTGGCATTGCAATTAAGCTGCATTGTGTCTTGAGTAAAGCAAATGGTTATTAATACATTGGTGTCTTCCTGTGATTTATTAACATACTTAAAATCCATTTGTAATGCAATAATGAGCAAAATTTTAAAACAGCTGACATGTAAATGCTTCCGAACTATCTCTTTCATTTATTATGTTTCTTAAGTAAAAGTGTTCCATGTCCCCATTTGTGCTGTAATGACCTTTAAATAAAATGTAGTCTTGCATTTTTGGAGTGGTGGGAGTGCCTTAAAGCTAGCGGTATTCGTTACCAGCTTCCAAAAATTACAAGCTCCTTATACGGGGTGTGCCATAATTATGGAATTTTGAGTTTATGAGAGTCGGGGTACTCTCCCATATCGAAAATGTATTGTATTTCAAAGTCTGAATTTGAGACTTAATGCTGGTTTCTGTTCTGGGTCACTGTGGAGGCTGATGGAAATTGTATGGGAACATTACTCACCATTGTAAGCTCAATTGTTACAGCAAAAAGGCAATTCTGACAAAATTTCTGGACGTTTGAGGCACTGCCACAGGAAGTAATCCTGTGTACTGTTAGTAACTTCCATGAGACAGTCAGCGCAACTAGAGACCATCTCCAGGACAACCTCAAGAATCTTTCAGAGTAAAGAACATTGAACATGTGGTGAATGCAATTGAGAAATGTTAACTGTTGACTGGTCCAACAGGTGCACCTAACTCGTACCAGTTTTGTTAGGATTTAGAAAAATTACCTGAATCTGTATTTTTATAAGGTGCAGCTGGTGCAGTAGTTGCTCCTCACAGATAGGTTTCACAGAGTGACTTTTAGAAAATGGTTTGTCAACAAGTGCTGGGAGGATAATGATTTTGTGCACCACCTGATCACATCAGATGAAGCTCATTTTCACCTATCACATTATGAGAATAGACAAAACGGTAGATGTTGTTGTAAGGAAAATCCAGAAGTCCTGAATGCAATGCCCTTGCCTAATGTCAAGGTCACAGTGAGGTGTGCAGTGACTCTTGGCTTGCCTGATTGATTCTTACTTTTTTGACGAACATGGTGCAGTCATCACAGTTACTGATGAGCACTACAAGAACATGCTAATCATCTTCTTGGTTCCTGAGTTCTTGTTTAATGTCGAGTTGAAACCACTTGGTCTTGCCGAAATGTGTGTGGCAATAGCAACACTTTAACAACAATTCCCCGTGTGCCCATTTTCGGATTTGACAATATCCAGTGGCCAGCAATCCAGGTCACTTTATCTAATCTCACCTGACTACTTCCTGTAGAGTTATCTAAAAGAAAGAGTGTATGTTGGAAACCTTGCCATGTTCTGGTACTTGAAGCATCTGGAAAGAGATAGCGGCCATCACAGTTGATATGCTGCACCCCATTATGTTTGGAATGTCAGAGAGAGCGCAAGAATGCCAAGGTAATGACTATCTACAAGGTGTACTATTCTATCCATGAACAATGCTGTAAACTCCTTCACTTTGATTGACAGGGTTATTCTGGCCCCAAAAGGTAATCGAACAGTGAAATTCAGCGTACGGCCACCTTTCCTGGCCATTCGGCTATTCTGAGAGCGGGCAGTTCGCCAAATGTTGGCGAATTGCCCACACGTATGGTGCTTGTTCGAGGGCAGTGAAATCCCCATAGAGAAGCAATGCTTCATCTATTCAGAGAACACAAAACAGCAGGGAAAATTTGTCGAAATGCCCTGCTGTTCGGTGGTTTCATAAAACAGATTTATTCAGGCGATTCCCATAGGCTTCAATGTTAAAAATATTCCGGTTTTAATTCAATATCCAATAAACCGTTTATTATTATATTCTGCAGTAAAAAGTCTCTTTATAGATTTTTTTAGGATCTTTTAGACATTTTTTGGGATTTTTTTGGCAAACTTTTTTCCGTTTTTGTTTTAACCCCTTAAGGACCGAGGACGTACCATGTACGTCATTGCAGCGGGTCTCTCTTAGACCCGCTGACGTACATGGTACGTCTGCCGTTTTTTGAGCGCTGGAAGCGATCGGATCGCTTCCAGCAGCTCAAACGCCATTGCAGGCTGCCTGGGAGTCCAGGCAGCCGTGCAATGGCGTTTAGAAGTGCCGGGGCACCATGTGATCGCTCCCGGGAGCGATCAACATCCGGTTTCACCGGAGAGGTGCCCGGCACTTCTAGAGAGCGCTGGAAGCGATCGGATCGCTTCCAGCTGCTCTGAGTATATTACAAGGATGCCTCGACATCGAGGCATCCTTGCAATATGCTTACCTGCCGCCGGTCCGTCCGTGATCGCTCCCCCGAGCGATCACTTCCGGTAGCGGCAGGAAGTACTGAGTGCCACGAGGTATCGTGGCACTCAGTACAAAAACGATCACATCAGTGATCAGGTGCTCTGCTGGGTGCCTCGAGGGATCAAGGCACCCAGCAGAGTAAAAAAAAGTGTAAAAAAAAGTGAAAAAAAAGGGAAAAAAAAAGTAAAATAAAAATAAAAATAAGTAAAATAAACTGACGGTTAGGGGTAGGGGTAGGGTTAGGGTTAGGGGTAGGGTTAGGGTTAGGGGTAGGGTTAGGGTTAGGGGTAGGGGTAGGGGTAGGGTTAGGGGTAGGGTTAGGGTTAGGGTTAGGGTTAGGGGTAGGGGTAGGGTTAGGGTTAGGGGTAGGGTTAGGGTTCTAAGGGCAGGGTCATCTTGGGGCTGAGTGGGATGTTCCTAGCCTGCCTCATCAGAGAGGCAGGCTAGCAACATCCAATCAGAAGTTATAAAAAATCAAAATAAAATTTCTAATTTGTCAGGTCAGGTCAATATTTTGTAAATATTGGCTCTGACCTCTGTGATTCTCCCTCCCTCTCCTCACTTGTGTTTTGGTGAGCGAGAGAGAGAGATCAGATTTGACAGGTTAGAGATTTTAGTGAGATTTAGTGAGATTAGAAAATTGAGGCAGATTTAGAGAGATTTTAGGGAGATTTAGAAGAATTGAGGCAGGTTTAGAGGGATTTAGAGAGATTTAGGTGTTTATTTGTATTTTCTTGTGAAACCCAACGGTTCTTCTAAGAACCAACAATCCGCTTATATATATATAATAATTATAAAATTTTATAATCTATTATATATAATGTCTGAGAGGGTGTACAGCGCCGAGGAGGCATATGCCATCCTGGCGTCAGAATCTGAGGCATCTGCGTCAGACTCAGACCCTCATTTCGACCCCGCTAACTGCTCAGAGACGTCGCTAGATACATTATCTACGCTGGCTGATGTATCTAGTGATGTTTCTGATGCAGATCCTGGGTCACCACCTGCCAGCAGGAGACGCACAGCTCCAGCTGAGGAGTGGGTAGTGCCTCATCGCCAGAGGCCAGATATCCCTCCTTTCACGGCAAATCCTGGCATCAATATTGATGTTGCAGGATTTACCGCCACACAGTTTTTGCAGGTGTTTATGGGGGATGATTTGTTGGGCCACATCGTGGCCCAATCAAATCTGTATGCCCATCAGCATTGTGCTGCGAAGCCAGACTCCTACTTGGCAAGGCAGCAATGGACCCCGCTAGATGTGCCAGAATTTCTGAAATTCTGGGCACTTACTATGCTGAGGGCATCATAAAGAAGCCCTCAATTCGCTCCTACTGGAGCAGTAGCCCCATCTGCTCTACCCCCATTTACCCCCAATCAATGTCACGTAGAAGGTATGAAAACATTTTGCGTTTCATGCACTTCAGTGACAACAGCCTGTGCCCCCCTAGAGAGCATCCCCAGTTTGACAGGCACCAGACTTTTACATTTTATTCGTACATTTTTATGTTCTACAATTGGTGCTGTATTTTGCCAAAATCTTTGCACACCTATGCATGGGGGGCATGGGTGTACTCAGGAGATCTTGCAGAAAACAACCTGGAGAGTTTTCATGCAGTAACAAACAACAGTGTCTCCTAAATCACAGTCCAAATCTAATGTGGGCGTAAAAATCTGAAAATTGAAAAATTACCGCCACACACACTTCTCAAATGTTTTGGGCTAAAACCGTTGCATCCATGGCATCAAAGCACTCCATATGCAATACCTTGGGGTGTCAACATAACAAATATATAACAATTTTCTGGCAATAATTCAAACTGGGGTATGCGGTAGACCCAAAACCAAAGCTAGGCCTAGCTGAAGAAATAATCTCAATTTCAACTCTAATGACAAAGTCATAAAAATTGTATTTGAACCTTCCAAAATCCTGGCAAACCTATGCATGGGGGGCATGGGTGTACTCAGGAGATCTTGCAGAAAACAACCTGGAGAGTTTTCATGCAGTAACAAACAACAGTGTCTCCTAAATCACAGTCCAAAACTACTGTGGGCGTAAAAATCTGAAAATTGAAAAATTACCGCCACACACCTTCTCAAATGTTTTGGGCTAAAACCGTTGCATCCATGGCATCAAAGCACTCCATATGCAATACCTTGGGGTGTCAACATAACAAATATAAACAATTTTCTGGCAATAATTCAAACTGGGGTATGCGGTAGACCCAAAACCAAAGATAGGCCTAGCTGAAGAAATAATCTCAATTTCAACTCTAATGACAAAGTCATAAAAATTGTATTTGAACCTTCCCAAAATCCTGGCAAACCTATGCATGGGGGGCATGGGTGTACTCAGGAGATCTTGCAGAAAACAACCTGGAGAGTTTTCATGCAGTAACAAACAACAGTGTCTCCTAAATCACAGTCCAAAACTACTGTGGGCGTAAAAATCTGAAAATTGAAAAATTACCGCCACACACCTTCTCAAATGTTTTGGGCTAAAACCGTTGCATCCATGGCATCAAAGCACTCCATATGCAATACCTTGGTGTGTCAACATAACAAATATAAACAATTTTCTGGCAATAATTCAAACTGGGGTATGCGGTAGACCCAAAACCAAAGATAGGCCTAGCTGAAGAATAATCTCAATTTCAACTCTAATGACAAAGTCATAAAAATTGTATTTGAACCTTCCCAAAATCCTGGCAAACCTATGCATGGGGGGCATGGGTGTACTCAGGAGATCTTGCAGAAAACAACCTGGAGAGTTTTCATGCAGTAACAAACAACAGTGTCTCCTAAATCACAGTCCAAAACTACTGTGGGCGTAAAAATCTGAAAATTGAAAAATTACCGCCACACACCTTCTCAATATTTTGGGCTAAAACCGTTGCATCCATGGCATCAAAGCACTCCATATGCAATACCTTGGGGTGTCAACATAACAAATATAAACAATTTTCTGGCAATAATTCAAACTGGGGTATGCGGTAGACCCAAAACCAAAGCTAGGCCTAGCTGAAGAAATAATCTCAATTTCAACTCTAATGACAAAGTCATAAAAATTGTATTTGAACCTTCCCAAAATCCTGGCAAACCTATGCATGGGGGCATGGATGTACTCAGGAGACCTTGCAGAAAACAACCTGGAGAGTTTTCATGCAGTAACAAACAACAGTGTCTCCTAAATCACAGTCCAAAACTGATGTGGGTGTGAAAATGAAAAATGACCACCAAACTGTATCCAATTTTTTGGAGCAAATGGATGCATCCATAGCATAAAAACACTCCATTACAATACTTTGGGGTGTTAGCTTACCAAATATATGCACGTTCATAAAACTGGGGTATGTAAAAAGGCCCCAAAAAGAAGATAAGCAAAGAAGATACTGTATGTCAAATTAGAAAATTGACAAGCACATGTCAAAGATTGGCGTAGCACCCCAAAAACAACAGAACAAATCTATATATGGGTGGTATCAATTACTCAGAAGATGTTGCTGAACATATTTTGGGGTGTTTTTTGCAGTAACCCATAACTGGATTTGACAATTCATGCCTAAAGTACAATGTGTGTGAAAAAATAACACAAAAAGTGACTACCTGAAAGTTTGACATAGAGCTAGTGCATGGAAAGTGTTAAAATACAACTCTTTGAAGCACCTAGGGTGTGCCCTTTCTAAAAATATATGGTTTGATGGGGGTAAATTACTTTGGCCGGCTTCAAAAATGTCCCAAATAGGACATGGGTGCATGATGACGAAATGTGAAAATTCCAAGTTGTGAAACTGAAATGCGCACCCCCCAAATAAGGCCTATTAGCCCCCAAATGACCCGACATACCTATACATGGGTGGTATCAATTACTCAGAAGATGTTGCTGAACATATTTTGGGGTGTTTTTTGCAGTAACCCATAACTGGATTTGACAATTCATGCCAAAGTACAATGTGTGTGAAAAAATAACACAAAAAGTGACTACCTGAAAGTTTGACATAGAGCTAGTGCATGGAAAGTGTTAAAATACAACTCTTTGAAGCACCCTTAGGGTGTGCCCTTTCTAAAAATATATGGTTTGATGGGGGTAAATTACTTTGTCCGGCTTCAAAAATGTCCCAAATAGCACATGGGTGCATGATGACGAAATATGTGAAAATTCCAAGTTGGAAAACTGAAATGCGCACCCCCCAAATAAGGCCTATTAGCCCCAAAATGACCCGACATACCTATATGGGTGGTATCAATTTACTCAGAAGATGTTGCTGAACATATTTTGGGGTGTTTTTTGGCAGTAACCCATAACTGGATTTGACAATTCATGCCTAAAGTACAATGTGTGTGAAAAAATAACACAAAAAGTGACTACCTGAAAGTTTGACATAGAGCTAGTGCATGGAAAGTGTTAAAATACAACTCTTTGAAGCACCCTAGGGTGTGCCCTTTCTAAAAATATATGGTTTGATGGGGGTAAATTACTTTGGCCGGCTTCAAAAATGTCCCAAATAGGACATGGGTGCATGATGACGAAATGTGAAAATTCCAAGTTGGAAAACTGAAATGCGCACCCCCCAAATAAGGCCTATTAGCCCCCAAATGACCCGACATACCTATACATGGGTGGTATCAATTTACTCAGAAGATGTTGCTGAACATATTTTGGGGTGTTTTTTGGCAGTAACCCATAACTGGATTTGACAATTCATGCCTAAAGTACAATGTGTGTGAAAAAATAACACAAAAAGTGACTACCTGAAAGTTTGACATAGAGCTAGTGCATGGAAAGTGTTAAAATACAACTCTTTGAAGCACCCCAGGGTGTGCCCTTTCTAAAAATATATGGTTTGATGGGGGTAAATTACTTTGGCGGCTTCAAAAATGTCCCAAATAGGACATGGGTGCATGATGACGAAATGTGAAAATTCCAAGTTGGAAAACTGAAATGCGCACCCCCCAAATAAGGCCTATTAGCCCCCAAATGACCCGACATACCTATACATGGGTGGTATCAATTTACTCAGAAGATGTTGCTGAACATATTTTGGGGTGTTTTTTGGCAGTAACCCATAACTGGATTTGACAATTCATGCCTAAAGTACAATGTGTGTGAAAAAATAACACAAAAAGTGACTACCTGAAAGTTTGACATAGAGCTAGTGCATGGAAAGTGTTAAAATACAACTCTTGAAGCACCCTAGGGTGTGCCCTTTCTAAAAATATATGGTTTGATGGGGGTAAATTACTTTGGCCGGCTTCAAAAATGTCCCAAATAGGACATGGGTGCATGATGACGAAATGTGAAAATTCCAAGTTGGAAAACTGAAATGCGCACCCCCCAAATAAGGCCTTTTAGCCCCCAAATGACCCGACATACCTATACTTGGGTGGTATCAATTTACTCAGAAGATGTTGCTGAACATATTTTGGGGTGCTTTTTGGCAGTAAACCTTAAAGTTCACAGTACATGTATTCTTAAATTGCGTTCAAAAAAAAAATCACCAATTTTTTTTTTTTTCTCAAACTTTGGCATAGATTTGTGGTAAAATGGTTTGCATGGAAAGAGTCAAAATACCCCAAGTTTAATACCTTGATTTGTGTACTTTAAAAAAATATGTATATGTGGAGGGTTATTCAGGAATTAGTGACAGATATCAGTGTTACAATGTCACTATCACTAGTTTTGAAAATAAACTCTTTGGAAATGGCAAAGTGCTACTTGCACTTATTGTTGCATAAAATAAGGAAAAAAGCGAGGAATATGTAAACATTGGGTATTGCTAAACTCAGTACTAAATTTAGAAACTACTAAGGAATTAATTTTTTTTGACGGTTGTTGATACATAAGAAATTTTGGGGGTCAAAGTTCGAAAAAGTGGTGTTTTTTCAATTTTTGTGTCATATTTCACAATATTTTTTATAGTAAATTATATGAAATGATGAAAAAAATGGTATCTTTATAAAGTCCATTTAGTGACGAGAAAAACAGTGTAAAATATGTGTGGGTTACATAAACGAGTAAGAGGAAAATTTGACGTAAACACTAAGAGCGCAGAAACGTAAAAACAGCAGCGGTCACGAACGGACGGATTCGTGTAAAACCGCCCGGTCACTAAGGGGTTAATCGTTTTTATTTTTTTCTGTAACAGCCCTTTTTATTATCATTCATAGCATCTTATATATAAATTTCTGACATTTTCGTTCAGTATTTTTTTTGCAAACAGCGTTTTAATTTTCAAACTTTCAAGCATACTTTTTTTTTCAACTCATTCGTCTGTGTGTCGGCTTTCTCTGGCGGCTGCTCTCTGCTGTTTTTGGTGTGTTCGACGGGGTTAATCGAGCTGTTTATGCGGGTTTCGGTGAGTGTTCGGGGAGTGTTCGGTGGGTTTTGCGGCGGGTTTTCCCTGCACTACGGGGCCCTGCAATGCTTGCTGAATACACCGCAGGGTCGGCGAAATAGGATCACCGAATCGCCCTGAAGTGCAGGGAACGAAAAGTAACCGAACGTATGGTGACTTTTCGATATCTTGTGCTGTGCACATGTCTTTCGAAAACGCAATTTATTTAGTTGCTAAAGAAATTTGTTTTCAGTTCTTTAGTATGAAAACTAATTTTGTACATCCGAAAACCAGCGGATACAATTAATATTGCAGTGGTAGCTCCTCAGAGGGCTGAGATCGGCTGCTTGTTACAGTATCACTCACTCTCAGCACAATATGTCAGGCAAAGCTGTTACAGTAACTAACTGCTGCTCATCACAGCACTCAGAGTTTCAGTAAATAATATTTTTTACATAAAAGAGGTTATAAAAATATTATTTCCTTCTTTTACTGAAACTCTGAGCGCTGTGATGAGCAGCAGTCAGTTACTGTAACAGCGGAGCCTGATACATTGTACTGAGAGATAATGTAACAAGCAGCCGATCTCAGCGCTCACAGTCACTGGATTTAAAGGGCTCAACAACAAAAAATGCTTCTCTCTGTATAATGTATAGAACATCCTCCTGCATTAATTAATACTCCTCTCTGTATAATGTATAGAACATCCTCCTGAATTAATTAATGTCCCTCTCTATATAGAACATCCTCATTGCTGGTCTCTCTCACTCATCAATGTAATATTACAAAAAGAACTGAAACTAAAATGTGATGCATTTTCCTTTCGTTTCTTTAGTTTTTTGGACTGAGCAGTTTCGTATCTCTTGAGTCATACGAAAACTAAATTATCCCAAAATTCGGACAAAATCGTTTTAGTACTAAAACTAATGCACATGTCTACTTTTCGATTCTCTTTGAATAAACCTGTATGTGTTACACATAGACCTTAGTAAATGTCCTTGTAAAGCGGTCCAACACAGGAGGAGATAGATCGAGGGAGGAAAGGTAGATTTTGGTGTCGTCCGCATAGAGATGATATTGGAGTCAATAGGAAGAGATGAGGTTGCCCAGAGAGGTGGTATAGGTTGAGAAGAGTAGGGCACCCAGAACAGAAGTCTTGAGGCACCACAACCGATTGAGGAAGTGGTGGTGAAGAGACACCAGTGAAGAAGACACTGAAGGAGCGCAGGGAGAGAACCGGGAGAGAGCAACAGTGGCGTCACTAGGGTTGGTGTCACCCGGTGCGGTAGCTCATGGTTTCACCCCCCCCCGAGTTTTACAGTTTCCTTTTTAACTACTCTTACTCATAAATCAGTACTCCCATATAACAGTGAATACTCATACACACAGCGCACATTACTGTGAGGTTTATTGCTGTGGAGCTCTGTGATATGCTCACACACAAATTTTGGTGAACTGCCAGCAAGAACAGGGCCTGTTTGAAGGCAGTGAAAGTCCCCCTAGAGAATTAATGGTTAATCTGTTCAGAGAACACTGAACACCAGAGAAATGTCAGTGAAATGCCCTGATGTTCAGTGGTTTAAATCAGCAGGTTTATTCAGGCGAATCCCATAGTTTCAATGTTAAAAATATTCCGTTTTTTATCCAATATCGAATCAACCATTTATTCCTTTAATCTATAGTAAAAAGTCTCTTTATTTATTGATTATTTTTCTTAATATCTTTTAGGCATTTTTTAAAAAAAAAAATCGCTTTTGTTTTTTTCTGTAACAGCCCTTTTAATTATCATTCATAGGACCTTATATGTTAATTCCAGACATTTTCGTTTAGTAGTTTTTTTTAAAACTGCAAGCGACGGGTTTGCAGCGGCATTCGGTGGCTGATTCCTTGCACTTCAGGAACCCTGCAGTGAATTCACCATGGAAATTTGATTCCCCAAAGTGCGGGGAACAACAGGACACTGAAATGTCTGCATCATTTCAGTGCTCTGTGAATATCCCCTTTAGTGGTGGTTTTATTACCGCCCCCTGGAAAGTGCTAGCCTAGGCCTTGCCTACCCATGACATACTTGAAATTGAGAGAAATATCCATTTATCCTTATTGGTAAAATATTTTTGTGTAAAAAGAAAAAAAAATGTCACCCGGTGCGGGCTGCACCCCTGCCCCCCCCTTGTAACTCCACTGGAGAGCAGTGTACAGTGATTCAAAGGTGTAGATTATTTCGAGAGAACAATAACATCACCAAAATGGAATTTATTATTCTTAAAGGTACATCTATAATATTTTGGCTACCTACAAGGAAATACACTTGGAAAAACAAAGTCAAAATTGTGTATACACCAGTCAGTGGGAGACCAGTCAAAACCAACTGGTTTGAGTTGGCACCCAGCATATCAGTAATACATTTCTCCTTTGCCTGAACTGATTTGATGGTGCTCCATTAGTAACCTTTGCTGCTGTGAGGACGTAAGGCTTGTGAGATTGGGGGCATGCCCTAGGTGAATACTGAGCCAGTGTCTTCCACCTGCTGAAACCCTTACATTTTTTTTTTTTTGCTTTACAGACACTCTGTATGACAAATATTTTTTCAACAGTTCAAGTTCTAGCCATCTTTCTTTTTTGAAAGCATTGCACTGTACTGTTGTACCACATTTCCAATAAATTATACGCTTTTTGGTAAGATCCTTTGTTCCGTTGATAGTAAATAGTATTATAGTTTGTATATTACTGCTTTGTATAGAAAATAAGGTGTTTTAAGATGCACATTTACTAATTTTGCTGCTACATGTCATCAGTCACAGTATTCTATGCAGTGGAGGTTTAGGAATTTATTTTCAAAATCCCTGCTTGACCTTGATCCTGCAAAGTAAGTGTGTGTACATAAATCAAGAATATTATATGTCAAAAAACTCTTTATGACATCAAAATGTGTATTTTTTTCTGTAATGACTAATATTTTCTCATAAATCAATGTCAATTTTTTATAAATGATTACAGTTGTTTTCTCAAGAATGGTTATTGTTTATTATAAACAGTAATTACCATCTGAACTTAAGTAAAGCTTTCTAGCACAAACACGGGTAACATTCTTATTTTCCTGCAGCTAATTCCATTATAGTGTATTATTTTGCAAACTGAATTCTTGAGCCAAAACAGTACACCTGCTGAGCGTAACTCGCCTTTTTGAACTTGAAATCAAGCAGAGAAAAAGATTAAGAAAATGCTAATGTCACTTTTCGTGACTAGAGCATTGAACCTTTCAGAATATAATCAGCAACGTATCTTCTGTCAGGATTTCTTTCCTGCTCATCTGTAGCTGAAATGCTAATGTACATTAACTCCGAAGTGGTTTATACCGTAGATTCGTCTGAAGAATTGAACAAATCATCATCATGCCCACACTTTGTTTGTATATTTATCCTTTAAAACGGCCCAGCATTCCCAGATGTAAAGATATATTTAATCAATGATTAAAAAACTTATAGGAAAAAAAATGTTATTTGAAATATGAAAAATAAACAAATTAAAAGTTAATAATTGTTTTGAGGATATATTTATATAATCATAACTGATGAACGAAGATGTTCACCCATAGTCTTTGGCACTAGGTTGAATCCTTACTTTGGCATCCCATGTAAAAACATACACTGATAGAGAACCTTACCTGGACAGACACAACCAGGGCCAGTGACAGGATTTTTGGTAATATATTTTCCATGAGGCTCGGCCAATGTAACGAGTTGTTCAGCATCATGGGAAATGTAGTTCCAAAATATCTGGAGGGCCAAGAATGCTGACTCCTGCACTAGGCCTGTTTAAAAAATTTCAGCTCAACTCTCATCCCGTGCGTCTATGCTCGTTAATGGAAATTACAGCTTTAGCAATTCAATTAAATTTTATCCGTATGATGAAATTTGAAAATCTATCAAGTGCTGGAGGATTTGATAAATAGCTGAAATCCCCATTTAACCACTTGCATGTGGACAACTCGATGGGCGAGATGATGTCATTAACAGGCCTTTTCTCCTGCCTGGGAGCGAATTCCCTGTAGAGGAGATATGGGTTACAAAGTATCTAAGGATTCATATATGGTAGAGCAATGTTTCTCAAACCTGTCCTCAGAAACCTCTTACATGCCAGATTTTGCAGATCACCTTGGGAAAATGCAGACTGAATACTGCAGTCACTGAGTAGCAAGTCATATCACCTGTGCTGTGCTTCACATATCTGGAAAACCTGGCCTGTCAACAGGTCCTGAGGACAGGTTTGGGAAACACTGTGGTACGGTCATGTGAGGTATCATCGAAAAGGCCATAGTATTGACTTTCCAATCATAACAATCATACTGGGTTGAATGTAAAATACATTTTTTTTTTAAAAAAAAATCCCTTTTTTTTTCTTTTTTAATGCAGCACTATTGTTCGCTTTTCCATTTAATGTAAACAGCGATGCTCCACTAACTCCCCTTCTCATTTCCCATGTGGGTGATGGCACAATGTGTTATTACGCATTGTTACATCAAAATGTAAACCGATGCACCGCAATGATGAGTGCCAGGGGTACTTTAGAACCCTGCATCTCTTCTTTTTACACCACACAGGCTCAATGGAGGTGACATTAGAAATGTCAGATTCTGGCCACTTTTTTTTTTTAAACATGAGTACCCTGTACACTAAATAACCACTAAGGCTTGCATGATAATTTGACAAAAAATAATATATAGTTACATAATATATAGTTATATGTTATAAATTACATATCCTTTTTTTCAGCAGACGCAGGAGATTCAAAATATATCCTTTCTATGTGTATATGTCATGTTCCGTCAGAATGATTTAACAAAAATTGTCAAAAAGGTCTACATTTGCATTCAGATTTCAATCATTTGCAACTTGTAAATTATTTTTTCAACAATACTGCTGCTTTTGGGGACAGGGAAGGAAAACAATAAAATATTTTTACTTTATTAATTTACCTTTTTTATTTTTACATATTTACTGGCCATATTTGATATCTGATTCTGGCCTTTTAAATGACACCTCATTTCACCACCTATGTGTCAGTTACTCAGAGATAGACGGGTCCAAAGGACCCTGGATCGCTTGTATTTGGATTCCCTCTTTCTGTCATCATTGCATAATTGCACAATTACACAGGGGGTGGATGGGGCAGTCCCACAGCAAGGGCAAACATGAAAGGGGTCCACCCACTTTGATCAAAGCCCCAGATTGGTAGCAGATAGATGTGCGTGGAGCATCCTCCGCGCATGGGAATGAAACAGGAGGATGCTCCCTGCACGTCCACCGTGCTGAACTGGCTAACATCTGGTTGCATTTAACCCTTTCGCTGCTGAGCCATTTCACCCTTGTGTGCTGAGTTCATTTTTACCGGTTTCGCTCATGTTTAAACGTGATTTGAAGTCACATTTTATTAAACGACCCAGACATATTATATATCGTGTATAGTGTTTTTTTCACATTTTATCATGCGAGCCTTTGCGGTAATATTTTCTATGGGTTGCGCTTGTTAAAAAAATTAGAAATGGGGACTCGTTCGATTTTTTTTTTTGGGGGGGAAATTACATGATTTTTAGCAAACACCCCCCATAGAAAAATCGTTATTGCAGCATCATTGTTCACATTATAATTGAAATGGGAAGAATATTACTGCATTAATAAAACAAAAAAAATCTTTTTTATTTTTTTAAAATGTATTTATTTATTTATTTTTTCATAATAAATAAATAAAGGTCATTATAGAGGTCAATAGAGGTCATCCAAGATGTCAGCACGCACCGGGGGGCTGCAGCGATCGGCCAGAATCCCGGCTGATCGCAGCTGCAATGGAAGGACGCGCTCCACGCATCCATCCGCAGCCAGAGCCAGGAGTGCATCCGCTGCAGCGATGTGGTTAAAGGAGGTTAATTTCAATTATTATATAAGTGGAGGTGGTTTAGTGAACTTCTTTACTCAATCACGCACTTAAAACTTCAGATTTATGCCCCATCCCTATATACAGTATGATTGTCATAACATACTTTGACTTTGAACAGTTTGTCAGTATGTTAGGAAGGATTGGACCTACCAAGATGGGGTGCATTGACGTTGTGACAGGCATAAAGGAACACTCTACTCATCCTCACCACTTTAGTGTTTTAAAATGGTCAAGAGGTGAGGAGTGCCCCCTTCTTCTCCACCCTCTGTCGTGCCCTGATCAGGTAAAAACGTTGGGTGAAATGGAAAAGTTTCCTCCACCCCAACCAGCTTCACCAGCAGCTGGTATTTTTCTGGCTGCCGTTCACCAGATCGGTCACTACTGACATCAGTTTTCAAGCGCACACAGCTCTGATCCATTGTTTTTGCACAGACACTAAAGAACTTGCATATGAAAAGTGCACAAGTGCTGTGCAATGCACAATTTACAGATCCTACAGCTACATGGACTTCTGGAGAAAAGAGGGAGAAAAGGTGAATAATTCACCCAAGGCAAAAAATATTGAAATAATTATTGGGCAGATGCATTATTTAAGGACAAATAAGGGAGCTCTATTTTTAACAGAGTATCCTTTAAGCAAACTATGAACATATCTTATGACCAAATCCCCATCATTGTTTCCCACATTAGGTGGTATTAAAATCCATAAAAACAGTGATTGGAGTGTTCTTTTTCCTCTTATGCTGTTTTTATTTCTCTTAAGAAGCATTTGCCTTTAATAATACAGAAAATACAGTGTCATGCCTGATCCCCACCTGGGCAGCGGCAACTACCAGCCCAGTAACACGTTTAAAACATAACAAGGAAAAAAATCACCTGCGCTTATCCCTATAACAACATTTTTTCTTGTTAGGTTTTATACATGTTACTGGGCTGGATACATTTAGTAGTTGCAGCCGCCGGTGGGGATCAGGCGCAACACCATTTTTTCTATATTATGTATAATTTGTTGTATTTCCTGACAGGTCTTCTTTGCAGCTATTCCGTTCCGTGGTATTGTTTTTGATCCCATGGTGGAACTGTTTCTGGTAGGTATAAACGAAAGCCCACCAGTGTTCCTCATGGCTGAAAAGCAGCATGAGCATATGTGGCTTGCTAGAAAGCCGCCTTTGGCTTCATTAGGTAGGACTCACCTTTACTGGAGGTGCCTTAATGCGGCAGGTGAGCTTCATTCAAGTAAATTTAAACCTCTAATTGTGTTTTGTTTCACATGGTGTTATAGGCATTTGCCTTTAATGTTTGTATAGGTTGAGCAAGCCTTTCCCCACATTCCTACTATTGTGTGTGTGACTTAGGGATGTGCGTTTCGGGTTTCGGAATTTTCACGAAATTTCCCGATTCGTGTTTTCGGATGCGGACGATTTTCCGAAAATTTTTAGATCCGAAAATGGCAGATCCGAAAAGTTTTCCGAGCCGAAACAAAATATTTTCGGAATTTTCGAATGTACTTGAAATGTGTCAAATCGAAATTTATTGCTTTGAAACGAGGAGAACAGACGTTCCGAAAAACGAAAATTTCCGAAAATACGAAAAGTCGATACAAAAAACGAGCTAAGTGACACGAAAATACGAAAAATGGTGGATATTCCGAAAAAAAAATGTACTCGAAAAACGAGTCGAACCGAATCGAAACAGAAATCGGTCGAAACGAGCCGAATCGAAAAGTTTAAAAATCCGAAAAATCGAATCGAACCGAAAAAAAAAAACGTGCACAAGCCTAGTGTGACTGTATTTGTGTATGTGTGTGTATGTATGTATATATAATTATATACAAAAGCCGTGCATTCAAACTTGAGGACTTACTATTGCTACTGTAGCATTTTTTTTGTACTGATAGCAATGTGGCTACAGGAAAAAGTAATACCAGTGGCATGTTGTGATGGAATATGTTTCTTTTTAAGGATAGAAACTTTAAATAAAAAGTGTTAGATGCATTTCGTTTTAGCAAGTTCAATGAAGTCACTATTCAACAAGTAGCTCTTGTTTCTCCAGACTTTATAGAGTTGAGATGCTTTTGACATATGTGTCAAATTCAGAGACTCGCTGAGCTCTGGGAGCTTTACTTTGTTTTTTGTGTATTCTAAGGGATTACCAACAGAACATTTAGGTATAACTAGGGCTATCCGAAGAGAGCAGAATTGGCCACCAAATTGCACCAAATGGTGAATTTCCCCATGGGAAATTCTGCATTTGGTGCAATTTGGTGGCCAATTCTGCTCTCTTCGGATAGCCCTAGTTATACCTAAATGTTCTGTTGGTAATCCCTTAGAATACACAAAAAACAAAGTAAAGCTCCCAGAGCTAAGCGAGTGAAATATAGTGCAGTTCGGCAGCAGTGAAATTCCCCGTAGAGAAATAATGGTTCATTTATTCAGAGAACGCCGAACAGCTGTGAAAATTTGGCAAAATGCCCAGATTTTCAGTGGTTTCGTTTAACAGGTTTAAACGGGCAAAGCCCATAGGTTTCAATGTAAAACAAATTCCCCGTTTTTATAAAACTTTTATTCAACGGTTTATTCTTTTCATTTGCAGAAAAAAGTCTCTTAATTAATTTTTTAATTTCTTTTTATCCATTTCTCTGGATTTTTTTTATAACAACTTTTTTATTGACAGTACAGAACATATAGCACAGTGAAGAAATCGTGCAAAATCACTCACAGTCCCATAACAATCTATGATCTCTCCAGGCAATTACTGAACAGACAAAAGGGGAGTTAATAAAGAAATATATTAGTATGTAGAGAGCATGTCAAAGAATTCTATGCATATTTGAGGGTGAGGTAGGGGAAGTAAAGGTGGGGTGGATAGGGCTCGAGTCAGGTACCAACATGTAGATCCAAAATCCCTCTTCAATTTTAAAATCACCATCTCTGGCAAACATGACATAAATTGTAGCCACTTATCAAAAAAACCCTTGAACATTATCTTCCTTATGGAGGATGGCTTCTGCCCAATCATACTTAAAAATAGCATAGAAACGAGAGTGGAACATTGAGAACGTGGGGGGAGAGGCAGCAATCCATTGTCCCAGTATGGCCTTTATGCCGCTGCGGACAGGACGCCCAGTAGAGTCCTCTGATTCTTAGTCATACCACGATCCTCACTTTCAGAGAAGAGATTAAACAAAGCACAGTCCGGAGTAGAGAGCACGGACAATTTCAAAATCTGTGAGTCAAAACTCCGAATGGAGTCCCAAAATATTGAAACGAATGGGCAGGACCACAGACAATGAAAGAGATCAGCATTAACATGCAAACATTTGAGACATAGACCAGAGCTGTGGAGTGTAATGAGGGCCAATCTATCCGGGGCCACATAAGCTTTCTGTATTTTTTTGGCAAAGTTTTTGATTCGGATTTTTTTTTTTTTTTTAAATCCCAGACAGACCTTTTTATTGTTATTCATAGGACCTTATATTATTTTTGTTTAAAAAGCCTTTTAAAAGTTTTTTTATTTATTTATTTTTTTACCCCAGTCCAGTGGCTTGTTAGCTTTTTTCTGTGGCTGATCGCCTTTTTCCGGCGGCATTCGAAAGTCTGTTCAGTGGGTCGTCGACTGCATTTGGCGGATTGAGGATGCTTTTGGCGATCTGTTCAGCTGGTCGTCAGCTGCATTCGGCAGGTTTGTGGCTGCATTCAGCAGTTTATCGGATCGATTCAGCGATTTTTCGGTAACGTTCGCCAGTTTATCGGATCGATTCGATGGGTTAATTTGTGGTGTTCGGGGGATCGATTCAGCACACTTTGGGGACACTATGTTGAATGCTGAATTCACCACAGTGTCGGCGAATTGCGCTCGCCAAATGAAAGAGCGCCAAAATTTCGGTGCTCCTTGAATAACCCTTTAAATATTCTTTTATGTATTATTCAATGATGGAAAGTACATATTCATATCTAGTAGCAGAAGATGATAGAATTTCCACCAGAACATTTATTTTGAGTATGGACTTTTAATCAAGATAGCCAGAAGGGCAAATGTGTCTTATATTAATTAAGCATCATTAGTAAATTAGAAAGTAATATGTTTCTATGTTACATTAGTTTTATACATAGAATGATATTTGACTTAATAATTAATAACATTTAATGTCTATGTTTATTGCATGTCCCTTAATGGGGATCATTTACCTACCAGGCTGCATCAAAATGAAACAGATATGACCAGGTGTAAATTACAAAGGAAACTGCACTATAAATATTCAGTGATGTACAGTAAAATAATCCTATTCCCAAATTACCTTTTCTCACAGCATTAAATCAGATTGTAGCATTGAAATTCATTGGCTGAATCCACTCCAAAAGATAATGTTGTAATCTGATGTACTACTGGGACTCAAGCTAAGGTTAAATATTATGGTATAATATGTATTTTATTACAATTCCCCGATACTCATGAGACGCTGTCATTAAAGTTTCAGATTGAATTTCTTATCTGTTTAAGGTGGTGTTATACTCTTGAACAGCTATGATTTAAACTGCTGTCTCATCACCTTGTCATTGTCATCCAACGTTTTCATAGCAGGGTTCCAGTAATATTTCACGCTATCATAAGACTTAACTAAACAATGTAGCTATAGCTCATTGGTGCTTTGCAGCAGTGGGTATGTATTAATAGCATGATGGGAGAGCATTATAGCCAAATTAAAAAATGCAAAAGAATACAATTGAAAAAGTGCACCAGAAATATTATTAATCTATATTATACAGAGCAGCAGTTACGTGCAACAATTAGCAAATTAATGGTGTATTACCTAACATCCAAAGTCTGTATGATTTTGCCATTCTTCTAATTAAGACTCTATAAATATGCTTTAATTCACTTAACAATCTTCAAATAATAGTCAAATTGACTAGTGCTAATTATAATACAACTAAGACTAAATTACAATTAGTCACTCCCTAAAATATCTGTGTAGTTTTTATTAGCTGACAAAAATGTCAATAGCTTATCGTCCTTGTTTAAGTCATTAGAACTTTGAAGAAATTCTATTGACATTTTCATTTACTAAGTTTAATTGTTGACTAAAATATGACTAAAAGTAAATGGCCTTTTCGATGAAGGACTATGACTTAAACTAAATTAAAATTAAACCCTCCCTAAGATTTTCCTCTGGTTTTTATCAGTTGACAAAAAATAGCCTATCATCATTGCTTTAGTCATTATTACTTAGTACATTACTACATTTTTTAAGTGGGCAGAAAAATATACCATAGGGAGTTATCAAAGAAAGCCGAATTGGCCACTGAATTGCACCGAACAGTGAACTTCCCTGTACGGTGCAATTTTTTGGCAATTTGGGTATTAAAAATCCTGGCGATACACCAAATATTGGTGATTTGCCAGTGAAAAATGATGCAAATTGGCGGCAGTGAAATTCCCCATACAGACGTAAAAGTTCAGAGAATGCAGAACACCTGTGAAAAGTTGGCAAAATGCCCACATTTGGGGTGGTTTTGTTCGACAGGTTTAAACAGGCAATTCCCATAGGTTTCAATGTAAAATAAATTCTATGTTTCTATAAAAATTTTATTTTTCTGTTTATTCTTTTCATTGACAGCAAAAAGTTTCTTTTATTAATCTATTTTTTAGAATTTTTTAGGCATTTTACGGGATTTTTTTCTGCAAGATTTATGATTCTGAATTTTTTAAATGGCTGATTTTTTTAAACTCTGTAACAGACCTTTTTATTGTTATTCATAGGACCTTATATATTACTTTCATGCATTACTTTTGATAATTGTTTTTTTTTTCTTACCCCTGCTTGGCAGCTGGTCGGCTTTTTTCTAGTAGCGTTTGGCGGTCTGTTCGGTGGGTCATCAGCTACATTCCGCTGTTTATTGGATCAATTTGGTGAATTTTCTGCAGTTTATCAGATACGGTTGGTGGTTTTTCTGCCTTTTTTCAATTAGTGCTGCAGTTTTTCAGCAGTTTGCAGCTGCGTTCAGCATTTTATCGGTGGCATTCAGTTGAACGATTCAACGCACTTCGGGGACCCTGAGATGAATGATGGATTCACCGCAGGGTTAGTGAATTGAGGTCGTCGAAGGAGAGAGCACCAAAATTTGGTGAACTGTCTGCTCTCTGAATAGCCGAATGACCAGGAAATGTCCCTGTACAGGGAAATTCCCTGTTCGATTACATTTCGGGGCCAGATCGTCTCTCTCTGAATAACCCTGTTAGTGAATAGACATGTACGCTTTCATGGTGGTCTCATATTCTCCAAGCCATTAAGCTTGTGTCTAGTGCAGTGGTTCTCAACTTCTGGACCCTCAGGACCCACAATTGTCCTTAGTCATTAAGTCGCGACCCAAAAATAATTGAATTTCTGAAACATAATTTATTCCACAAAACGTGTGCAATATTCTACAATGTGTGCACTTTTAAACAATTTTCTAAACAAGCAGGGATTCTTTCCAAAATGGATAGTGCAGTGATCACAGAACTAGTGAAAAGGAAAGCAAAAACCCAATAAAATAAACTGTAATTGAACCATATGAAATTAATTTGATCTTCTGGGAAAACTGAGACACTTAAGGCCAAGAGGCATCCCCAAAGTGTGGGGTGATGGTAGACAAAGCAAATAAATCACTTCTGAATATTATATAAAAAAACTTAAACTGATCTGCTGCGCGCTCCCCCGCCATCTGTCTCTGCGCAATTAATTTTTTCGCAGCAGCCTGCCCTCCCTGAGCCTGTGCAATTTGCACAGCTGAACGCTACACTAATTGCATAAGTTCAAGCTGGCCAAGAGATTGAGAAGTCTGCAGTGCGCGTCTGGCACTGCCTACTTCCTGAACCTACGCTCTTCAGTGCATCAGAGAGACACTGAAGAGCAATGGATTAGCTTGGACCAATGTGAAAGCACCATTGGTCCAAGCCATTCAAAAAATGCCTCCATGGGAGGCTGGCCTATATAAATACACTTTGCTTCACTGAGATGTGCATTGTGCACAGTGGCTCCTCGTGTTGGGAGTACAGAGCGTGCCACCAGTTCCTGAGTCTCACCCCACACCATCCCATTACAGATCCCCCCACCTTGCCATTTCAGAGTATCTTACCTGATGCAGCGGGGTCCCAGGTGGCGCCTGGGAACATTCAGAGGTAAGCTGTGCTGCCTGGGACCCGCTGCCGCAGGTAAGATGCATCAGCGGGTTCCAGACATTAGAGAGGCATGGGGGCATTTGCCCTGCGACCCAGTCCGCCCTTGGTCGCGACCCACTTTTGGGTCGCGACCCACCTCTTGAGAAACACTGGTCTAGTGGACATTCTACTGTGTGTGGGAATTACAATGCTCACTATTCACCACTAATTACTATTTGTAGTTCATAGTAATAGGCAATAATAATTATATAATTCTCCAAACATTGGATTCTGTTTGGTTTGTTATGAATTATAAATTTTAAACATGCAGTAAATCTTCAAAATTTATATTTTTTATTACAATATTGTCAACTACAGTAATGCGAAGCAGTCACTCATTGATCATCAACAAATATAGCGAGCAACATATTTTTATTCTGATTTTAGCATACTGGAAGTTGCATGCTACTAAAAACTATGCATGGAATATCCTTTTAACAGGCTGTAGATTATCTTATCTTGACCCAGTTTTCAGTTGCTATTGTTCATGTTTAAATATGCCTTTTTCCATACTTTTTTCAAAACATCAGAAACACATTGTTCTGAGCCATATGGTATTGGTACTATTTTATATAAAATAATTACATGTGTATGTAAAGCGTCAAATTTAAGGAGCTGCCACTTGAGACAATACATTTGTCCTTGAAAACTAGGAAATGTTCTAAACAGCTGGTATTTATAAACTTACTAGCAGATTGCGATGGTCATAAAGAAGAAGCTGTTTGATGTTTTATGGAAATGCATGTTCTATCTTTACAGTCAGTCCTTGGAGACTGTTAATCTGCTCCCTTCAGCACAGCCAGTTTGTTAATACATAATGCTTTCCAGAAAAAAATGCTATTAATGACACAAATATAAAAGATATGCAGACTTCCTTACAACATCCTCATAAAAAGCAACACACTACTGTAAGTCTATTTTACAGGATATTTAAAGGGTATATTTTTGTCAATGCAGCAAGCGATTAATGTTAGAACTTATTTAGTAAAACCTTTTAGTTAACTGTTGCATCAGGACTAAAGGTGTAATTCAAGGGTCAGCAACATTGGCCCTCTGGATGTTTTGTCACTACATTTCGCATAATGGGTGGCTATTAGGGATGTGCAATTTGTTTAGTTCCGAATTGAATTTCATACGAAATTGACCATTTTCGTTCTTTCGGAAGCATTTTCGAAACGAAATATCGGCTGCCGAAATGACAAAATCCCAAATCCAAGTTTCAGCTCAAACGAAATCATTTCGTTATGGGACCTAAACGAAATAAAATGAAGTGTAAATGATATGAAATGCTGAAAAAACGGAACAAAACGATCAAAAACTAAATAAATTTCATAACGAAATGAACTGAAAGGAAAAAAATGGAACCAAATGATCTGACATGAAAAAAAAGATGTAATGATCTAAAACGTAAAAAAAACTGAACCAAAAGGTCTAAAATGAAAAAAAAAAATGGAACAGGTCACTTTTTAATTAATGCAGATGCTAGGCTTTTTTCCACCATAGTTTGTAACAAACAGCCATTTTTTTAGTTATTTTTTAGCATTTTTGGGATTTCTTAGGGGAAAGTTTAGGTTTCCTAACTTATTTTAAATGTACTAATGATGTCTGTTTTTCTTTAGTGAACGCATGCAGCTGAAATATTTTTTTACAGTCTGTGTATGTTCAGCAATAACAAAAAAATGGCTTTTTGGATTGCTGCAATTGAAAATTATAAATGGTTTAAGGAATATTTAATAAAAACTGGGATTTTTTTTAACATTGAAAACTATGATGGAAAATTCAAATTGATATCAACTATCGAATTGAATTTGATATCAACTATCGAATTGATATCAACTAGCGAATTGATCTTAACTTACAATACAAGTAATAGTCAGCAACCTACTTTATGAAACAAATTAATTTTGTTTCACTGTTTAATTTGACTCAATTACTAAATCTGTGACACAACTTAGTATTTAACCCTAGCTTTTCTTTTAACATTTAATTAATTGGGGTTTTATTTAGTGATCCGAAATTCGAAATGATATCAGCTATTGAATGGGTATATTAACTATGGAATTGATAATTTGATATATAATTTGAATCGATATAAAATATCAAATTTTTTATTAATTTTTTATTATTATTTATTAATCGCAACACATTCCAGCAGCCTTGTACAAAGGTGCAATGGGTAATGACAGGACAATTCAACAATACATAAAGGAGTAAGGTCAGTATTCCGCCAACAGATACAGAAGGACACGAGGACCCTATTCCCATGGGAATTTATAATCTAGATTGGTGAGGGGGTGAGAAACAGGAGCAGAGGACTGCAGTGATGAGATGTTAATGCAGGGAGAGGTGAGGACCGCTATTGGGCTGGTTGGATGTCTTGTTACGGAGCTAGGTGGTAGGCTTCCCTAAACAGAAGGGTCTTTAGGGAGCAATTAAATCAAGCCAGATTGGGGGACAATCTGATATTGTGAGGAAGTGCGTTCCCTTTGATCGGCACCGCACAAGAAAGGTCCTGCAGTCTGTCATGTGAAGAGGTAATGATGGAGGATGCCACGAGCAGGTCATTTTTGGATCTTAGGGGGTAGGGTGGAATGTATTTGGTGATTAATGAGGACAGGTAGTGAGAAGCGGTGTTAGAGAGTGTTTTGTAGGTCAGGGTGAGTAGTTTGAATTTGATTCTGCTGTGGATGGGGAGACAGTGTAGGGATTCATAGAGGAGCGGCAGAGACAGAGCAACGGGTGAGATGGATAACCTGGGCTGATGTGTTTAGGGTGGACTGCAAGGGGAGAGACGAGAGATAGGACGGCCAGTCAGGACGTTGTTGCAGTAGTCCAGGCTGGAGATTACAATAGAGTAGGTAAATTGCTTGGTGGTGTTAGCAGTCAGAAATGGTCTGGACGAATTTTGGTGATTTTACAGAGGTGTTTGCGGCAAGATGAGTGATTGAATGTAGAGGCTGAAGGAAAGACTGGAGTCAAGAGTCACTCCAATGCGGCGGACTTGGGCTGAAGGAAGGATAGTTTTACCGTCAACAATTATATAAAAGTCAGAAATTGGAGTACAGTTAGAGGGGGGGAATTAGAGGCCATCCAGGCAGAGATCCCAGATAGACACTGACTTGAGAGAGAACAGAAGGGGAGTGTAGCAGTAGATCTGCGTTTCATATGCGTATAGGTGATACTTGAAGCCATATTTGGTGATGAGTTTACACAGTGAGGAGGTATAGATAGAGAAGTTAAGAGGACATACGACTGAGCCTTGGGCTCCGCTGACTGGCAGAAACATGGAAGAGGAGGAATTGCTAGCAAAAGATACTGAAAAGGATCTATTGGAGAGATAAGATGTTAGCTAAGAGTGGGAGGTATCACAGAGACCAAGAAAGCAGAGGGTCTTTAGGAGGAGGGGGTGGTCGACTGTATCAAAGGTAGCTGAGAGGTCAAGTAGGAGGAGCAGTGTCCATTGCATTTAGCGGAGAGGAGGTTATTAGTACACTTTGTGAGAGTGAATTCTGTTGAGTTTAGCACAGCATGTTCTTTTCCTCCAGATTTGGGATGAAAGAAAATATACTAGTTTTCAGAAGCTGGTATTAACTGATTTTTGTTTGCAAAGTCACTTAACACTTAATCCTAAAGGGATTGAAATATCCCTTATTTACCTGAGATCCAACGCTGCAGAGTGTGGACCAATCCACCATTTCCTCTTGCCACAAGCAGTGGAAGACTGGGAACAAAAAGATCCTATGCATAAAACAAATGTATGTAAGAACATATACTGGAATTCAACATAAATACAACATGAGTACCAATGGATTTCTGACTGTAAGAACGTGCACATAGTCATCTGAACTTTTTTGGGCTGGTTTCGGGCTACAGGTTAATTTGGGCAGTTACGCCCATAAATTTCTCTGCAAAATGAAAGACTGACATTGTGTGCATAACAACTATTACAGAATGTCTGCCAAAGTATAGTTTCATATATCATTAAAAAGTAAATAAAACTGTTGGCGTCTAGTATACAAATGTATTCAACCAAACAAAACCTTAAGCTGTCATACATCTGGATGTTGTGCAATGCTCCATTTTTTTTGTTCAGTGCAGGGGGGGTCAGATTGGAAGAGCAAACAACAACAAATGTGTTTAGAACATTTGTGTATGGAAATGCACCTTATAATAAATAGCTAATAGTTAAATCGGTCTGTTAAGTCAATAGAAAATACCCTTTTCCAAAAGCATCAACTTTTTTAATATTTTGATACTATAGTTTACACTGTCATCTACTTTGAGGTGTGCTTATCAGCAAAATTAGAAAGGCCTGAAGGCCTAGTCATTAACACAGCATGCTGCCAAGTGGGAGACTTAATTTTGATGCATTGCCTGCCGGCTGCTGTTTCTAAAGCTGAGTGGGAATGATTGTGCTGTTCAGACACTTGCAGTGCCAGTTTGAAGCCACTGCAGGTATTGCTTTTGTTAAAAAAAAAAAAGGGAAATAATTTTTCCTGCAAGTTAGGCGAATAGAAGTAAATAATTTTACAACAATCACACCAAACGCTAGAGATGTGCCTTTCGTTTCGGTCCGAATCAAAATTTACCGATTCGTATTTCAGAAGTGCTCCTGAAATACGAATCGATTCCGTCTGAAATGGTTCGAAAACGAATTGATTCTGACTGAAACGGAACAAAACGTAACAGTATAAAACTAATTGATTTAGTTTTTATGGATCAATTCATTAACCAATTTCACTTCGACTCAGCAACACATCCCTGTCCATTGGCCGTGGTGCTGAAACTGATGTATTCAGCACCACAGACATAGTGCTATTTGGTGCGATTCGGCGGCAGTTAAATTTCCCATAGACAAGTAATGGTTAATCTATTCAGAGAATGCCGAGCAGCATCAAATTGTCAGTAAAATGCCCTTATTTTCGGTGGTTTGTTCAACCGCTTTAAACAGGTAAATCCCATAGGTTTCAATGTAAAAAATATTCCCGGTTTTTATTAAATATTTATTCAACCGTTTATTCTTTTCACTTGCAGCAAATAGTCTCTTTATTTATTATGATTTTTTTAGGCATTTTCAGGATTTTTTGGTGAAATTTTTGGACTCCTAATTTATTTTAAAGCTACAAGGCTTTTTTTCTTTGCCGAACGCAGCATTTTTTTTCTTTCTTTCAGTCTGGCTGCATTTGGAGCCCCGCAGAGCTGCTATCCAAGACCATAGACATGCCCTGCTGAACTGAAGTAAAGAAAAAAAAAAGCGGCAAAGAAAAAAAACCTTGTTGGTTTACAATAAATTAGGAATCCAAAACTTTCACCTGAAAATGCCTAAAAAAATTAATAAATATTTTTTTTTACATTGAAGCCTATGGATTATTATGTATGGCTGATATTTTTATTTTAGTACCGGATGTATTTTATTTTGTACAACTGGTATTTTAATTGTAGTAGCAGCTGGTATTTTTATTGTAGTAGCGGCTGGTATTTTATTCTGGTACTGGCTGCTATTTTCATTGTAGTACCGGCTGTATTTTATTTTTGGTATTTTCATTGTAGTACTAATGCTGCTGCCAATATATTTCAGCACCAAGGACAGAGGGATTATATATATATATTTTTACCCTAATCTAAGTAATTAAATTAATCTGTTTCACATTCTTAAATAACTAATTAAAACGAAATACGAATCAATGCGAAATACGACTTTTACTAATCTCCCGAAATGCGAATCGATCCGAAATATGAATTATACTAATCTCCCAAAATATAAAGCGGTCCGAAATACGAATCGCGGTAACATAACAAACGCACCGAAACAAACTAAAAAATTTAACGGATTGATCCGAAATGAACCAAAACAATTTTTTTTGCCGTGCACATGTCCACCAGGCACCGATAAGTGATAGGAAAATAGGAAGCAATTCAAATGAAAGACTTTGTTTTTTTTCTGTTTATTAACTCTCAGGCTGCTTATACTGTTCTGTTCATATACAATCTACACCTCTGAATAATGAAAAACAGTATGAAAGCAAGACTTTGTAATACTTTTACCAGTAGACTCCGTACACTCTATGGACCTTAACAACTACAGTTTATTGTAGAGTATATAGTATAAGGACCCTGTCCAAACAATCCATGTTTTCAATTATTGAAAGGACTTCTTAGAATGTAACGTCAACCCTATCACATAAAATGCCATAGAATGTTCGATTTTCTTTGTTTTATTGGATTTGCATTGTACTGGTACATGTGAAAGTCCTTACGTACTTTATCAAATTTCTCATCACACATATTAGTGATACATTTTGGAGGTTGACTATGAAACAATGCTTCTGTTTTCTTTTCATCATAATTGCGTCATTCCTCTGACCCTGTGTATTAGAATGCGTGTAGCTTGACAAAGGTTGAGTACAGCCAAATGTTGCTCTTGTAGTGCTGCTCCATTAAACCCTAAGCAACTACAACCAGAGTGCCTGGACTCCTATATGTTCTCTGCGGCTCTGTCTTACAATGCGTGGCTAAATGTATGTATGTAGAATAAAGTAAATTGGATAATGAGCCACTGAGCGCTGGACATACTCACACTACTAGCTAGGTATGGAAAAGGGAGAGGGGGGAGATTACTTTTTTTTATCATAAAGTGTTTCATCTGGTCTGAATAAAATATTAATTAAATAAAATATAACCTCTCCCTCTCCTCTGGAATCTTCTCCTCTGCATTCAAACATGCTCTAATCACCCCCAATCTGAAGAAGCCATCTCTTGATCCTACCTCCCTTTCAAACTACCGTCCCATCTCTTTTGCTCCCCCTTTGCCTTCAAAATCTTAGAATGCGTGGTCTATAACCAGCTCACCAGTTTTTTCACTGCTGACTTTTTACATGACCCACACCAGTCTGTGTTTCTCTCTCCACACGCCACTGAAACTGCTCTGACCAAGGTGACTAATGATTTATTTGCTACATAAACCAAAGGACACTTCTCCCTGCTTCATGATCTTTCCACTGCATTTGATACTGTGGACAACCCTCTCCTGCTTCTCACACTGCATCAACCTGGCCTCAGTGACACCGCTCTCTCCTGGTTCTCTTCCTATCTCTCTCTTCACTCCCTTAGTGTCTCCTTTGCTGGTGAATCTTAACCCACGGGTTCCTCTCTCAGTTGGGGTATCTCAAGACTCTGTTGTGTTTCCCCTACTCTTGTCGATCTATACTGCCTCTCTGGGCAACCTCAGTTCTTCCTATGGACTCCAATATCACCTCTATGCTGATGACACCCAAATTTACTTTTCCTCTCACAATCTCTCTCCTCCCGTGTTGGACCATGTTACTGCCTGACTATTGGCTGTCTCCGACTGGATGACTCCCATTTCCTAAAGCTCAACCTCTCTAAAACTGAACTTCTCATCTTCCCTCCCTCTAAAGCTAACATTGCTGCACCCATTTCCCTTCAGGTGACTTGTACCACCAACATTTCTTTCTTCAGGCCTCGGTGTCCTCTTCTAATCTGATCTCTCCTTCATGCCTCACATTCAGTCGTTAACCAAATCTTGCTTCTTCCACGCAACAAACATTGCGATGCGTCTGTCCCTTTCTTAATCAGGACTCTATAAATTTCTCACCCCAGCTCTTATTATCTCTCGCCTTGACTACTGTAACCTCCTTCTCGCTAGCCCTAACAGATCCCAGATTATGTGGTCTGTAATGAATGCCTGTGCCAGGCTCATCCACCTCACTTCCTGCACCTCTCACTCTTCGCCCCTTTGCCAATTTCTACACTGGTTCCCTGTTTCCTTTAGAATCCGATTCAAAATATTGGTGCTCAAGTACAAAGCTTTCCATAACCGTGCCCCTGCCTACATTTCCTCCCTTATTAGCAGGTATATCCTATCCCACCCACTTCGCTCTGCCAGTGATCTGATGTTATCTCATCTCCTCGTACCCCCAACTCTCGCCTTCAGGACTTATCTCGCGCTGCCCCCTTTTTATGGAATTTCCTTTCCCGCAACATTAGACTCTCCCCGTCTCTCCAGTCCTTTAAGAAGTCTTTGAAAACACGTAACTTTAGAAAGCCTATCGTCTCATTCCATGATTATCCCACTGTACATTTCTTGCTGCATCTTCCCCACAGCCTACATACACCCCTCTACTTCTCAGACTCAGCTAGTTACCATCACCTAGTGTGTCACCCCTCTCCTCTTAGATTGTAAGCTCTCGAGCAGGGTCCTCTCTCCTACTGTTCTGTGAGTTTAACTTGTATGTATATTTGTTTTTCTTTCTCACCAATTGTGCAGCACTATGGAACTTGTTAGCGCTTTATAAATACTTGTACCTGTGTACATATAGGCATGAGTTTATATATACCAGTATGGTGAATGGCTAGTAAAAGGGATTTGATTTGCAGGTACTTAGAAAAATAAACCTTTTGGGAATTGGTTATATTCTCGTGTATTTTATATATATATATATGTATATATATATATATAATCCACGAATGGAGCCGCACACGTGTAAATAAAATAACAAATTTATTAAATCTTATAAAATTGACCGACGTTTCGGCTCATGTGTGAGCCATTCTCAAGGCTACATACATAATGAAAACATACCACTTAAATGCAAGACAGAGAATGAACTCACCAATCAGATTGAAATGCCAGCCCTCCTGCATGTGCATCCAATATAATTATATATGCAAATCACATAAGCATCGCTGCATGTGACCCATCACACGCCCAAGAAAAAAGGTTACCACAGTGATGACATAAACACAAGCATGGATCTATAGCACAGACATTTAAAAACAATCATGGAGAAATCAAAAAACAAACTATTCAAAAACACAAATGTTCTTAGGAGGGAAAAGAAAAAAAAATAATAAATAATAAATAAATAAAGAAAATTAGTGCCCCCATTCAGGGTACCCCAAAATATAACTCAAAAATATAATAAATAAAAATTCGAATAATAAACACATAACAAAAAAATCCTCAAAAAGAACCTGAAAACAAGAAAAAAAGAAAACACGAGCGACCAAGAATTACTTATGCAAGAGAGATTGCATGTTACCAAATCAATAGAAATGCATTTACTTCGATTATCTATCAGCCAAAAAGCAAGTGTATGAATTATATTCGTTCAGTCCACGTGGAGTGAGAGTATCCAATTTATGGATCCAAAAAGATTCACGCTGCAATAAAAGCTGAGATCTATTCCCACCACGGCGAAGTGGTGGGACATGATCAATGCCTATAAATCTAAGAGAGGGTAAGCGATGTTGACAAGATAAAAAATGTTTCGCCACTGGCTTGTCGGTGTGATTGTCTCTGTAGGCGGTATTTATAGCTGAGCGATGGCCACGTATGCGATCACGCAATGTGAGATCAGTTTTTCCAACATACCCCAAACCACAGGGGCATGTGATAAGGTATATGACAAATTGAGTTTGACAAGTAATCCGATATTTGATGTTAAATCTACGTCCCGAATATGGATGGACGAAGGATGTTCCTGCTTGCATGTGGCTGCAGGTAACGCAACCTAAACATTTAAAGCACCCCACTTTAATTATACTAGAGTTTGGCGTATATGAATTGTACGGATCCGTTTTGACCAAAAGATCACGAAGATTGGAAGTCCTTTTAAAACTAATCATAGGAGGTTGTTTGAATTGATGCGGAAGCGTAGTGTCAAACTTAAACAAAGGCCAGTGTTTCCTAAGATTATGAGCTATCAAATCGCCTTGGTTACTATATGTAACCGGTAGAAAAATTCTAGATGTAAAAACAGTCGATGGTTCTTTAGGATGCTCAAAACGATCCTGAGCTTTAATCAATGCTCTATCTAACTGAGTTCAAGTATATCCCCTTTCAATGAATCTATTATACATCTCCTTGATCTGGTCTGAACGAAAAGTGCTATTGCTGTTGTAATGAAGTACTCGCAGAAATTGCGAAATTGGCAAAGAGTTTTTCAAGTGAAACGGATGATGGCTATCTGCTTGCAATAGTGTATTTCTATCCGTTTTCTTGCGATAGAGTTTGTAGCCAAGAGAGTTGTTAGTTCGAAACACCTCCACATCCAAGAACGAGATCGAGTCACTACTGGAGTTAGTTGTGACCTTGACAGGTGAATCCAAATTATTAATAGATCGCACCAAAGATAGGAACGAATCTTCAATGCCATCCCAAATCAAAAAAATATCATCGACAAACCTACAATAAAATAAAAGTTGCGATGTGAAAACATTTAAAAGATTCTGTTGTTCAAAGGAATACATATAGGCATTGGCATATGATGATGCCATAGGGGCCCCCATCGCCATTCCAGAGATCTGTTTATAGAACCGGTTTTCGAATCCGTTCGAACCGATTCTATAAACAGATCTCTGGAATGGCGATGGGGGCCCCTATGGCACCATCATATGCCAATGCCTATATGTATTCCTTTGAACAACAGAATCTTTTAAATGTTTTCACATCGCAACTTTTATTTTATTGTAGGTTTGTCGATGATATTTTTTTGATTTGGGATGGCAATGAAGATTCGTTCCTATCTTTGGTGCGATCTATTAATAATTTGGATTCACCTGTCAAGGTCACAACTAACTCCAGTAGTGACTCGATCTCGTTCTTGGATGTGGAGGTGTTTCGAACTAACAACTCTCTTGGCTACAAACTCTATCGCAAGGAAACGAATAGAAATACACTATTGCAAGCAGATAGCCATCATCCGTTTCACTTGAAAAACTCTTTGCAAATTTCCCAATTTCTGCGAGTACTTCGTTACAACAGCAATAGCACTTTTCGTTCAGACCAGATCCAGGAGATGTATAATAGATTCATTGAAAGGGGATATACTCGAACTCAGTTAGATAGAGCATTGATTAAAGCTCAGGATCGTTTTGAGCATCCTAAAGAACCATCGACTGTTTCTACATCTAGAATTTTTCTACCGGTTACATATAGTAACCAAGGCGATTTGGTAGCTCATAATCTTAGGAAACACTGGCCTTTGTTTAAGTTTGTGTAAATAAGAGCTTGTGTGAAGCCTTCTAAGTGAAGCCTTCAAAGTGAGCACTTGGAGATCTTCTGGTGATCTTCTGGTGAGTGATTTTGATTTTTGTTTCAAACAGATCTTTTCTATTCATTTTAAGGTTTTAAGTTAGGTCTGGTGTGTAAATTAGGTTAGGCTGGTGACTCATTCCTCTTAGTGATTAGCATAGAATTGGAATCAATTGGGTGCTATTTGCTAAGGTGGTTAAACTTGTCCACGCCTTGCTGGGGGAGGTGTTCTTAGGTGACTATATAAAGCCTGGGGAATATTAGCTTGTCTAATAAGAGCTTTTGTGAAGCCTTCAAAGTGAGCACTTAGAGATCTTCTGGAGATACTCTGGAGTAGTCTGAGGTTAGACAGGAGGTAGAAAACCTACAAAAAGGTAAGATTTGTTGTTTTAAATCCATTATTTTTATAATGGCAGGCTTGGTCCAGTGTAAGAGCTGTCATGCATTTGTTTTTAGATCCAATTTTTGGAGGTTTGGAGTGTGCCTGATATGTAGGCAGCTCTCTTTATTGCAGCAGGAAATTGCCTGTTTGAAGTCTGAGATTTGTAAATTATCTGTTAGACAAACTCAGGCTATGGCTATGACTGTTACAAAGCCACTGCCACAGAGGCCTCCTAGGAGCGGCAGATGGAGTACTGTATGATCTGGTAGACTTAGAGTTGTGGATAGAAAACATGTCCCACAGTCTGTGGCTTTTCTTAATTCTTTTGAGGCACTTTCAGAGTGTAGTGGTGAGATGGAAGTAGGCTCAGACACCATAGTTGAGGAACCACCATCCCCTATGCCTAAGGTATGCAGGACTGCAACCAAGAACAAAAAGGAAAAGGTGGGACATAATAGAAGGCAATTGTTGCTGGGTGATTCTATCATAAGAGGTGTTGAGCTGGAGAGTAGTGGTTTGGTGAGATGTCTTCCTGGGGCTACTGCTCGTAGAGACAAGAGACGTATTCTCCATATTGTCAAACAGGCAAAGCAGCAAGGGGAACTGGACGTTCTTGTCCATCTAGAGACAAATGACTTGGCTAGCAATGAGGTTTCTGAGATTAACCCTTTCGCTGCTGAGGCGTTTCACGCCTCTGTGCTGAGGTCATATTTACCGGTTTTGCTCATCATGTTTAAATGCGTTTTGAAGGCTTATTTTAGTATATGACCCAGACATATTATATATCGTTCTTTCCGTCAGACTCGGCAGATTAATAATATGTCATTATTATATGTATACGTCATGACCTGTCTGTATATTATAACAAAAAATGCAATAAAATATGAATTTTCAATAATTTACAATGTGTAAAGTGTATTTTTTTCACATTTTAACATGCGAGCAATTGCGGTTATATTTTGTATGGGGTGCGCTTGTTAAAAAAATTAGAGATGGGGTCTCGTTACATTTTTTTTGGGGAAAATTACACGATTTTTAACAAACGCACCGCATACAAAAATCGTTAGTGCAGCATCATTGTTCACATTATAATTGAAATGGGAACAATATTGCTGCATTAACAAACCAAAAAAAAAAAAACTTGTTTATTTTTTTTTTATAATTTTTTTTTTTAATTTTTTTTTTTATTTTAATTTTTTTTAAAAAAAAAAAACTTTTTTCACAGTCGTGTTTGGTATCGTTGGAACGGCCATGCTCTGGCCGATCCAACAGTACCAAACTTTAACCCCTAGCTGCCACGGATCGGGAGATAGGGGGTTCATTGGAACCCCCTATCTCCACCGTTGGTGGCAGCTAGGGGTTAACTCCAGGACTGGCGTCATCGTGCTATGCACGATGACGCCAGTCCTCAGGGGGAGTTCCCGGAGGCTTGGCCGACATCCAAGATGTCGGCCAGCTCCGGGAAAGGATCACGAACCGGCGCTTTTCAGCGCCGATTCGTGATCCGGCTCCCCAGGGGTTAATGAGAGCCACCGTTTGGAAGGGCAGGCTGTGCCCTTCCAAGCGGTGCCTGTCTTAACCCCCTGCTCCCCGGCGATCGGGAGGGAGAGAGGTCCAAAGGACCTCCCCCCCTCCCTTTCAGGTGCCTCCTCCGCACATGCGGGGGGGGCCTGAATTAGATGTCGCCGCGATGACATCTAATGTCCCTGCCGGGCTCCCGAGTGCTGGGCTGACAACCAAGATGTCAGTCCGCACCAGGGGGGCGCAGCAATCCGCCGGAATCCGGCGGATTGCTGCCTCCTGTGCTCGGACGCGCTGAGCGCTGAGCGCGTCCATAGGAGCCAAGTGGTTAAGGATGATTTTTGTGTTCTTGGAGGTGAAATACAGCAGATTGCGTCCACTGTGTCATTCTCTGACGTTTTGCCTGTGCATAACATTCAGGATAGGCAGATGCGCAATAGGGAATTTAATTTGTGGCTTCAGGAATGGTGTCGGGAGCAAGGATTTGGCTTTGTGTCCCATGATAGCTCTAATTGGAGCAGAAAGGAACTGTATAAAAAAGATGGTTTGCCTCTTACTCATAGGGGAACATATGTTCTCAGTGAGAAGTTCAAAGGTTTCACAAAGAAATATTTAAACTAGGAGGGGGGGACAAAAGGGTAAAAAACAATCTGCCTGATTGTCCCCCAAAACTAAATCGGAGGGTGCAAGCAACATGCGGGGAAAAAAATGACAAGCTCAGAGTCGTGTCTATAAATGCTCGCAGTTTAGTCAATAAAATCAATGAACTGGAGGCAATGATGGCAGCTGAAAAAGTAGATTTAGTGGCGGTTACTGAGACATGGTTCAGTGAGAAAAATAACTGGGACATAACAATACCGGGGTACTCTTTATATAGAAAAGACAGAGAAGGTAGGAAAGGAGGAGGAGTGGCCCTGTATGTGAAAAACAACATAAAAACGAACCAAATAAAAGTGACGAGGTGAACATAGAGTCAGTTTGGGTTACGCTAACATTTGGCAATCATACAGTAGCTTGGGTAGGTGTGATCTATAGACCCCCTGGACAAGTAGAAGAGCTAGATAATCTGTAGGGATGTGCGTTTCGGGTTTCGGAATTTCGGAATTTTCACGAAATTTCCCGATTCGTGTTTTCGAATGCGGCCGATTTTCTGAAAATTTTTAGATCCAAAAATGTCAGATCCGAAAAGTTTTCCGAGCCGAAACGAAATATTTTCGGAATTTTCGAATGGACTTGAAATGTGTAAAATCGAAATTTATTGCTTTGAAACGAGGAGAACAGACGTTCCGAAAAAAACAAAATTTCCGAAATCACGAAAAGTCGATACAAAAAACGAGCAAAGTGACACGAAAATACGAAAAATGGTCGATATTCCGAAAAACTAAAATTTCCGAAATCACGAAAAGTCGATACAAAAAACGAGCAAAGTGACACAAAAATAGGAAAAATGGTCGATATTCCGAAAAAAAAATGTACCCGAAAAACGAATCGAACCGAACCGAATCGAAACAGAAATCGGTCGAAACGAGCCGAATCGAAAAGTTTAAACATCCGAAAAATCGAACCGAATCGAACCGAAAAAAAAATCGGTGCACAAGCCTAATAATCTGCTGTTTGAGGAAATAGCCAAAATGGCAATGAAGAGGGAAGTTATTATCATGGGGGACTTTAATCTTCCTGATGTGAACTGGAAAACCAAAACAGCTGGGTGCACCAGGAGTACAAATATTCTAAACTCCCTACTGGGATTATCTCTAACACAAATAGTTGAGGAGCCGACCCGTAAAGAGGCCATATTGGATTTAATACTCACAAATGGAGGTTTAGTATCGGACGTTGTTGTAGGTGAAAATTTGGGATCTAGTGATCACCAGTCAGTATGGTTTAATATAAGAACAGAGATGGAGCCGCACCACACAAAAACAAAAGTTTTAGACTTTAAAAAAACAGATTTTTCTAAAATGAGATTTTGTGTGAAGGAGTCATTATCAGACTGGAGGAGTTTAAAGGGAGTCCAGGAGAAATGGGATTATTTAAAGGAAGCATTATTGAAGGCCACAGGCAATTGCATTCGGCTTGTTAGTAAAAACAAAAAAGGGAAGAAACCACTGTGGTACTCTGCAGAAGTGGCCAAAATAGTGAAGAACAAAAAGACAGCATTCAATAATTATAAAAAAAAACAGAGTGAAGAAGATCGGCAAACCTATAAGATTAGGCAGAAAGAGGCAAAGCAATTTATAAGAGCTTCCAAAGCACACGCAGAAGAGGAAATAGCTCAGTCAGTAAAAAAGGGGGACAAAACATTTTTTAGATACATAAACGAGAAAAGAAAAGTAAAACAAGGATTAGTTAGATTAAAAACAAAGGATGGAAGGTATGTAGAAGAGGATAAAAGTCTCGCTGACTGCCTCAATGAATATTTTTGTTCAGTCTTTGCAGAAGAAAAGGAAGGAAAGGGACCTCAGTTAGGAGGAAACACTAACGAGACTTTTACATATCAGTTTACAGAGGAGGAGGATCTACAGCAGCTGTCTAAAGTAAAGACAAATAAGTCAATGGGGCCTGATGGGATCCACCCTAAATTATTAAAAGAGCTCAGTGATGTAATAGCAAAACCGTTAGCAAGGATTGGTTAAATAAATCTGTTAACGGGAGTCGTCCCAGAAGACTGGAAATTAGCAAATGTTGTGCCCATTTACAAGAAGGGTAGTAGGGAGGAATCGGGGAACTATAGGCCAGTTAGTCTTACGTCAGTAGTGGGGAAATTAATGGAAACCATGTTAAAGGAAAGGATTGTTGAACATCTAAAAACACATAGATTATAGGATCAGAAACAACATGGGTTTACCTCAGGGAGAACATGCCAAACTAATCTTATTGATTTTTTTGATTGGGTAACAAAAATAATAGACACAGGTGGTGCAGTAGACATTGCTTATTTAGACTTCAGTAAGGCTTTTGATACTGTTCCGTATAGAAGGCTTATCAATAAATTGCAATCTTTGAGCTTGGATTCCAATATTGTTGAATGGATTAGGCAGTGGCTGAGTGACAGGCAACAGAGCGTTGTGGTAAATGGAGTTTATTCGGCGCAAGGTCTTGTTACCAGTGGGGTACCTCAGGGGTCAGTACTTGGACCCATTCTCTTTAATATTTTTATTAGTGATATTGCAGAAGGTATTAATTGAAAAGTATGTCTTTTTGCTGATGACACAAAGATTTGCAACAGGGTTGACGTTCCTGGGGGGATCAGCCAAATGACAAATGATTTAGGTAAACTAAAAAAATGGTCGGAGCTGTGGCAATTGAGTTTTAATGTGGATAAGTGCAAGATAATGCACCTGGGACGTAAAAACCCAAGGGCTGAATATAGAATATTTGATACAGTCCTAACCTCAACATCTGAGGAAAGGGATTTAGGGGTATTATTTCAGAGGATCTAAAGGTAAGTAGTCAATGTAATAGAGCAGCAGGAAATGCTAGCAGAATGCTTGGTTGTGTAGGGAGAGGTATTAGCAGTAGGAAAAGGCAAGTGCTCATGCCACTGTACAGAGCACTGGTGAGACCTCACTTGGAGTACTGTGTGCAGTACTGGAGACCGTATCTCCAGAAGGATATAGACATCTTAGAGAGAGTTCAGAGAAGGGCTACTAAAATGGTGTACGGCTTGAAGGAGGAAAGTTACCAGGAAAGGCTTAATGATCTTAACATGTACAGCTTGGAAAAAAGACGAGACAGAGGAGATATGATAGAAACATTTAAATACGTAAAGGGAATCCACTAGGTAGAGGAAGGGAGTATATTTAAACGGAAACAAAGTAGCAAAATAAGAGGACATAGTCTTAGATTAGAGGGGCAAAGGTTTAAAAGTAACATCAGGAAGCATTATTTTACTGAGCGGGTGGTGGATACTTGGAACAGCCTTCCAGTTGAAGTGGTTGAGGCCAAAACAGTAATTGAATTTAAGCAAGCATGGGATAGGCAAAAGGCTATCCTAAACAAAAGATAAATCCAGGTTAAGTATCCATGTAATTGGGCAGACTAGATGGGCCGAAAGGTTCTTATCTGCCGACATTTTGCTATGTTTCTATGTTTCTATGTTGACACTACGCTTCCGCATCAATTCAAACAACCTCCTATGATTAGTTTTAAAAGACCTTCCAATCTTCGTGATCTTTTGGTCAAAACGGATCCGTACAATTCATATACGCCAAACTCTAGTATAATTAAAGTGGGGTGCTTTAAATGCTTAGGTTGCGTTACCTGCAGCCACATGCAAGCAGGAACATCCTTCGTCCATCCATATTCGGGACGTAGATTTAACATCAAATATCGGATTAGTTGTCAAACTCAATTTGTCATATACCTTATCACATGCCCCTGTGGTTTGGGGTATGTTGGAAAAACTGATCTTACATTGCGTGATCGCATACGTGGCCATCGCTCTGCTATAAATACCGCCTACAGAGACAATCACACCGACAAGCCAGTGGCAAAACATTTTTTATCTTGTCAACATCGCTTACCCTCTCCTAGATTTATAGGCATTGATCATGTCCCACCACTTCGCCGTGGTGGGAATAGATCTCAGCTTTTATTGCAGCGTGAATCTTTTTGGATCCATAAATTGGATACTCTCACTCCACGTGGACTGAACGAATATAATTCATACACTTGCTTTTTGGCTGATAGATAATCGAAGTAAATGCATTTCTATTGATTTGGTAACATGCAATCTCTCTTGCATAAGTAATTCTTGGTCGCTCGTGTTTTCTTTTTTTCTTGTTTTCAGGTTCTTTTTGAGGATTTTTTTGTTATGTGTTTATTATTCGAATTTTTATTCATTATATTTTTGAGTTTTATTTTGGGGTACCCTGAATGGGGGCACTAATTTTCTTTATTTATTTATTATTTATTATGTTTTTTTCTTTTCCCTCCTAAGAACTTTCGTGTTTTTGAATAGTTTGTTTTTTGATTTCTCCATGATTGTTTTTAAATGTCTGTGCTATAGATCCATGCTTGTGTTTATGTCATCACTGTGGTAACCTTTTTTCTTGGGCGTGTGATGGGTCACATGCAGCGATGCTTATGTGATTTGCATATATAATTATATTGGATGCACATGCAGGAGGGCTGGCATTTCAATCTGATTGGTGAGTTCATTCTCTGTCTTGCATTTAAGTGGTATGTTTTCATTATGTATGTAACCTTGAGAATGGCTCACACATGAGCCGAAACGTCGGTCAATTTTATAAGATTTAATAAATTTGTTATTTTATTTACACGTGTGCGGCTCCATTCGTGGATTCTATGCAACTTTTTGAGCAAGCACCGTGACAGTCTTCGAGTTGTTCAAGTCGACTTACAAGGTAGTTGCAGGGACATTGTGTTCTAATTATATATATATATATATATATATAAAAAAAAATCGTTAGGAAAGGACGCACTCCAGGGCTTAACTAAAGAGCTAAAATTCAATGCTTTATTGAGACGACATTAAAAAGTGCCGTAGGTGCTTGCCGACGTTTCGGCCCTCACAGGGGCCTTGATAAAGGCCCCTGTGAGGGCCGAAACATCGGCAAGCACCTATAGTATGGGCACTTTTTAATGTCGTCTCAATAAAGCATCGAATTTTAGCTCTTTACTTAAGCCCTGGAGTGCGTCCTTTCCTAACGATTTTTACATAGATGATTTCTGGATTTTGCACCCAGGCATGTATATTTTGCAGGTTGCCACTGGTTATATATATATATATATATATATCAGGTAAGCAGTCATTATGTTGTCTTTTCTTCTTACCCATAAGAAACACTTTAGTACATTAGTGCAAGTTCCATGCAGCGTTTCTGCTTCTACTTTCCATCAGATAATAATCAGTAAGACTCTTTTGACTATGGAGGAAAAAAATATGAAAAATAGGCCCTTTCTGTCATATAAAAATAGAAATCATAGGACAGAAGTAAAATGTAAAATTCAGCAATGCTATGTTTAGTATAATCCAATATTTGTAAATAAAAAAACACAACACAGCTATTTATTTAGTCACCTTTAGACGGCAGTACAAATGAGTGGTCATTCTGTGTTATATATGTGGATTATATACAGATTTTGCATACACAGTTGACTAGAGAGCAATATTCTGTTTCAAAAATCTTGGTTTTGTAATTCTGCTGCTAGCACGTGCTTTTATTTCCCATTCTACATAGTTATATGCATCATGTTATTTGTTATATCTTTCAGGGAATGGATCAGGTGTTGTTATATGGTTCATGTAAAAATGTTATGGCCTGAACTGAATAGAATACAGAAAGGACTTGATTGTTGGGATGGAAAAATGGCGGACTGCAAACATACACTGCCGAGGTAACAATTGTAAATATATATACACTCAGGTGTATATATATATATATATATATATATAAATGCCTACGGATTCTACTTCATGTTACAAGTATGCAACGTCTCATTAAGAGAGTGAAACAGTAAATGTGCCTTTGTGTTGTCAACTTTAGTTAAACAGAAAATATTATCTTGCATGGCAGGCATAACATGAAGCATTCACACATAATGTAATCTGCAGCTGTCTGATGAAGTTCTAGGAAACAGAGCAAATTTAATTACTCACCTCCCCTGGGACATGTTAAACTGTTAAGGCTGTTTAATGGCGGGTTAGACATTACAGCTGTGCAGGTTGTAGAAATGTATTGTCATTTTCTTCCACCTATTATGACTCATAAGATTTGTGTGATTGCATGCAGTCACATTTCAGCTACATTTATAGAGTGGAATTAGAGCGCAGAGAAGTGAGTTAATGTGTTTTTTTATTATTATCTTGCTCTTATTTTCTATAAGATGACCTATTATATTATTAAGGAAGTTTTATATTGTTACTTGTCTGAACTTTGTCTTTTAATTACCTTTAAAATGTTGTTTTCCCCACTGTTTAGTGTAAAGTCCTGCGGAAACTGTTATAAATGATAACAATAGCAAATTCTTTTTTTGTACAGTTCTGTAAAATTTCAGTTAACTTTCTAGCACAATTATTAATGCATTTTAATCATAATTACTCTATTCAATGTTAGAACACATATACAATCATATACATCTTATAAGCTGTGACTCAGTAATGTCTGTGAATACCCTGAGCTTTGAACCTGCATTAAGCAGAAAAATTCAGCAGAATAAAATTATGATTGTAATTATTTATGGTGACAGATATTTGTTTCTTCTAATAGCATCACTTAAACTAGCAAGGTTATTCAGAGAAAGGTGAAACTCTGGAGAACTTTTGGAGAAGTGAAAATTCTAGGTCAAAATAGCCAAACCAGAAAAATTCTACCATTTATCTCACTTTCCAAATCAGCTATTTTGACCTAGAATTTTCACTTCTCCAAAAGTTCTCCAGAGTTTCACCTTTCTCTGAATAACTGTATGTTTTATTTTAATATTCAACTGTTTGCAAATTTGAATGGATATTCTATGACTGTACAATTGTACCCTAACAGGGTTATTCAAAGAGATCCGAATTTCTTGAGAAAGGTAACCGAACGCTGAAAATCAGCTTTCGGTTACCTTTCTTGGCCATTCGGCTATCCAGAGAGCAGGCAATTCGCCAAATCCTGGCGAATTGCCTGAACATACGGTGCCTGTTCAAGGGCAGTGAAAACCCCATGAAAAGCACTGCTTCGGCTATTCAGAGAACAAAAACCAGCAGTGAAATGTTCCCGAAATGCCCTGCCATTCGGTGGTTTAATTCGGCAAATTTATTCAGGAGAATCCCATAGGCTTCAATGTTAAAAATATTCCCATTTTAATTCAATATCTAGTAAGCCGTTCATTATAAAATTATGCAGTAAAGAGTCTCTTTATTTATAGATTTTTTAGGAAATTTTAAGCATTTTTCTGATTTTCCAAAACCCAAAGTGGTAGGCGCCCCCGCCTGTACAGCAACCAACTTCCCAAAGCCAGCCAGCAATCAGTGGTTTCCCCCAAACCAAGGTAAAAATATTACAAGGAATATACGTATCTGGCGGCGCGACAACAATCGCTATGGATAGTCTGGATGCTCTCTTATGGTAATGCGTCCATACATACATGTGGAAAGAAACAAGAAAATATAATGGTGCAGTACATAATGGACAGTGTAGGATATATTAGGTGACACACATCCCACTCACAAGTATAGAGCCAAAACACTGGCTCTGAGTGGGTCGAGGCAGTCGGGTCCTTTTCTTCTGTAAATATAGAAAGCTGACCCACACCTTTCTAGATAGAAGGAGTCTTCTTACAGTCGTGATTTGTACATAGGGATAGAAATGAGAAAGACTTCTTTGTGCAGAACTGATAATAATGACGTGAGTATGCTGAAATGGAAATTCACTCACATTTGGTGGAGCTTTGAAACCAAGCTCTAGGTTGGAAGGCCTGTGGACTTGTTGCAGGTCAAGCCCATAGAAACCTTGGACTCGAAAGAACGCCGGGGACTGGTACAAGTTAAATAAAATAAAATTTATTCAACAAACATAAAATAAACAGGACCTGACACAGCAGGTAAACCTGAGGTGAAAACCTGATGCAACAGGTTACCATTACGCATTTCGCCACACGATGTGGCTTCCTCAGCACACTCACGTCATTATTATCAGATCTGCACAAAGAAGTCTTTCTCGTTTCTATCCCTATGTACAAATCACGACTGTAAGAAGACTCCTTCTATCTAGAAAGGTGTGGGTCAGCTTTCTATATTTACAGAAGAAAAGGACCCGACTGCCTCGACCCACTCAGAGCCAGTGTTGTGGCTCTATAATTGTGATTGGGATGTGTGTCACCTAATATATCCTACACTGTCCATTATGTACTGCACCATTATATTTTCTTGTTTCTTTCCACATGTATGTATGGACGCATTACCATAAGAGAGCATCCAGACTATCCATAGCGATTGTTGTCGCGCCGCCAGATACGTATATTCCTTGTAATTTTTCTGATTTTTTTTTAAAAGTCCGATTTTTTTTTTTTTTTTAAGTTTACTTATTTTTTCTGTAACAGCCCTTTTTATTATCATTCCCTGGACCTCATATGTAAATTTCAGACATTTTCACTCAGTAGTTTCTTTGCAAACAGTGTTTCACTTTTCAAACCTTCATGCAAACTGTTTTCCTAATTTATTCACTTCACTCTGTCTGCGGTCTCGGCTTTCTCGGCTTTTACCGGCGGTTTCACTGCAGGTGATCGGCTCTTGCTCGGGTTTTTCCGTGGTTTTCGGCAGGTTAATCCAGATGTTTTTGAGGGTTTTCGGCATGCATTCACTGGGTTTTGCGGTTCATTTTCGTCGGGTTTGAGGTAGCTTTTCCTGCAATTCGGGGACCCTGTCGTGTTTGCTGAATACACCGCAGGGTCACCGAAATGGGATCGGCAAAAGGAACCGAATTGAAGGGAACGAAAAGTCACCGAACGTGCGGTGGCTTTTCGAATCTCTTTGAATAACCCTGTAAATATATTCTGATCAAATTATAGAATGATTCTCTTTAAATTACATTTTTTGTAAATTACATGTTGGACACGTGCTCCAGTTTCCTGCTAGTTTGCAGAGGACACGCCCATCGCTATGTCAATATCCCACGACTTGTCATCTCACTGTGGATGAAATAGGGGATCAGTGCTTGATCAGTGCCATCTTGGGCTTCCCACCACCCACTGACTTCGTTGTGACATCAGAAATGGAGATTCCACCATTGGCAGAAAATTTGCTTAACAAGAGATGAAGGGTATTCTGAGATGTCATAGGAAAGGCAAGAGTCAGGTCTTTCCAATGATATCAAACATGGAAATGTACAGTGTAAAAATAGAAATGAATAAATTACATCAAAATATTTCTTTTTTCTTTTCTTTTTTCTAGGGCTGCACGCTTGTCCAATTTTCAATTATAAAGTGGACAATGATGCTGTACTAACTCACCTTCTCATTTCCCACACAAGTGTGGAGGTGATGGCTGTAGCAGTTCTCTCTCAGCACTCCAACTGGGTTATATCTCCTAATGCTACTCCCTTGGAGGGTATCCGTTCTCCCACCAACGATCTTTCATGCCTTCTCCAGATCTTAGTCAAAGTTTATGGAGGGGTACAATGAAAGAGCAGTTATAGCATTCCCAAAACATGAGGCAGCACTTAGTACTGGGGTCAAACAGACAGCTTTATTGAAAACTATAAACTAGAAATAAACAGTGTGCAAGGAGGGACCTAGAGACCAACAAAAAAATCACACCCTGATGCCCCTTCTTCTTCCTCTGTTGATCCACAGCCTCCAGCCATAACACAATTTAACTGTTTAAACATGAAGCAAAAGCATACCATCATGGCCAGATTTATAACTAGGCAGAGTAGGCATGTGCCTACAAGTGCCTCCCACAAGAGGGCAGCTTGCTCTGTGTTTAAAAAAAATATTATTTACAATAATTTAGACCCCCGTATCTCTAGAACCCTAGAGACTAGAGGGGCATAGAAGATGTCATGGAAAAAAACGATTACGTCCTTTTTAATGATAACAAATCTGATCAGGTATATGTAAAAGTAAAATAACAAATAAAATAAAAAAAAAAATTCTAACGCAGCATTATTGTTAACTTTACAATTATAAAGTGAACAGTGATGCTGCACTAACTCACCTTCTCATTTCCCACACTACCAACAAGTGTGGTAGTGATGACACAACACATTGCTTCCTTGACAACCTGGACCACAGCAATGCAGTCAGGAGATACAGGGAAAGTTTGGATCCCTGCATCTCTGATTTTTACACCGTACAAGGTCAAGTGAGATTTTATTGAAAAGGTAAGTGTCTGACCTTTCCAGTGATCACAAACATGACTATGTAATGTGTAAAAGTAACAGAATTTCAAAAAATGAAATGTGAAATTTACTTTTTTCTCTATTATAAGGCAGTGACAATATGTGTTTTTACTTAGAAAAGCAAACAATGCCACTGCACTAACTTACCTTCTCACTTCCCACACCAGAAGTGAATGGAAACGTGCAATGCGTTATTACACATTGGTTCATCTAAAACAGAAACTCTGCTGCGAGGAGAGCAGGGAGCCTTTGGACCCCTGTATATTGATTTCTTTACACCCCATGAATTCAAATTAGCAGTCCTACACCTCCAAAAAACAATCTTGGGTCCAGGTACTCTGAATTCAAAGGGATTATCATCACAATTGCAACCTAAGCCACCGCACCACTGCGAGGAAAGGAGTCCTTTGGACTCCTGTTTCTCAATGCTATATATCCCCACAAGGTCAAGTAAAATGTCTTTCTAACTTCTGCTTTAAGGAGCCTCAGCTGTTCGACCATTGTGAATTTAAAACTCACACAGAGTTTGAGTTCCAATTATTTTAATGGAATGAAGGTCGTGCGACTTTTTATTTACAACTTTAAAACTTGGTCTTCAATTGTTTGAGCTGCAATTTGTTGCAACATAATTCTGCAGGCCCTTTGATCAGAATTGAATCAAGGCATTCGACTCGACTCTATAAAACAGTTTGACAAAGACCAGAGGGAAGGATCACAAATCACTTGTTCTGCTGGCAGATGCTGAATTATATTTGCATGCTAGGCATGGTTTATGGGAAATGTTCAGATATTAAAAATAATTAGAGGACCCTTATTAAATGACACACTTCTTGATCAGGTAGTTTCATTGCAAAAGTAGCAAAACATTACCTCTAAATACAATATCCTCAGACATTTTTATGTCACCACCATTTGTTTTTTTAAAGACATTTTTAGTCAAGGCATGGCATATTGAAGAATTGCATTCAGGAGTGTTGATTCAATACCTACAGTTACTTGTTTTCATAACATTGCTTACCCCTCAGTTACTGTGGACTCCCTAATATGGGCCACAGCATAAAATGCTGCTGCAGATTGAGCATCCCTCATCCGAAATGCTGTAGATGCAATTTTTTCAAATTTTTGAATATTTGCACACACGAATGCGGTGTTACGGGGGCAACAGGCTTGAGACAAAGTGGACCTTTTATACTGAGTGTTGTTAAGCCCTTAGGCAGGTTTGTTGCTGGCTGCATGATGCAGAACACAATACACAGATGTTGGACATGAATGACAGAACAGGATACATGCACAAGAGGAATCCCTGCACAGGGGAAAGGTCCTTATAGTGGCCTTCTGAATCTATGCAGGACACAGGACAAGGAATAAACACCAGAACAACAACAGGGGTAGGCAAGAGACAACAATACAAAATGCCCAGTAGCAAACACAGAACCCTGAACTAGAATGTGGTCCTTGAGCTGGCCTCTAACACAGTGTCACGGTGGGTCAGGGGATGGGGCGCCTGGCAGCAGCTTCCTCGCTGCTCGCTGGCCAGGCGCCGAATGTAAACGCTTCCGGGTGCGCTCACGTGGGACGCCGAGGGGCGGGGCCTGGTGTTATGACGCGGACCCGCCGGGTTTAAAACCCAGTCTCACCATTATACCGGTGCCCTGACGTGGTATTCACCTCCCGCAGAGCTCTTGTGAATATTTGGCTATTACCTGTGTATGACTCTTGGCATTGGCAAACGAACCCTCCTGTGTATAACCCTTGGCATTGGCAAACGAACCCTCCTGTGTATGACCCTTGGCATTGGCAAACGAACCCTCCTGTGTATAACCCTTGGCATTGGCAAACGAACCCTCCTGTGTATGACCCTTGGCATTGGCAAACGAACCCTCCTGTGTATGACCCTTGGCATTGGCAAACGTACCCTCCTGTGTATGACCCTTGGCATTGGCAAACGAACCCTCCTGTGTATGACCTTGGCATTGGCAAACGTACCCTCCTGTGTATGACTCTTGGCATTGGCAAACGAACCCTTCTGTGTATAACCCCTGGTATTGGCATTTACTCTGCTCTAGGTTCTGCCCTTAACGTTGGTACCGAGGTCAGTCTATGTGGCACCCTAAGCACACATCAGATTACCTCTGCTATTACTAAAGTCCTAGGGAGGACTTGTGATCTGTTCTGTACCCCTGTCTGGTGTTTCCCTTTCTTTATCTGTTACCTGCTTAATTGTCTATATAGCTTTGCCGACCATTCAAGGATCGGAAGAGTAGAAAGTGAGCTACATAAAGAGATCAATATCTTGGTAGTCAGAAGGATTCGTGACAATACTCTATTCCATACCTCTGTCTGGTGTTACCCCTTGTTTATCTATTGTCTGGTTAATCGTCTTTCTAGTTTTGCCGACCATTCAAGGATCGGAAGGGTAGAGAGCGGTCTGCGTAAGGGACCACACTTTTGGTAATCAGAGAGGATCCGTGACATTACGTCAGGGCCAATGGATCCCGCAGACCTCTCTAACCAGCTGGCACGTATCGCAGCCAGACAAGAGGAACAGGACCATAGGATGGACCAGATTTCTCTCGCTCTGCAAACCCTGTTAAATCGGTCCAATACAGTACCACAAACCCTCCAGATCCAGTATTACCTAGGGTCAGTTCCGTCCCCCTGAAGGACATAGGCTTAGTATGAAGGCACCCCTACGCTATGATGGTACACCAAGCCTATGTCGGGGTTTTTTGACTCAACTCGAGATCTTGTTTGAGAACAATCCAGGTTCTTGTATGTCTGATAAAGCCAAAGTAGGATATCTGATTAATCATTTAACAGAAAAAGCTTTATTGTGGGCTACGCCGTTGTGGGAAAATAAGAAACCCATCATTTATGACTATGAGGGTTTTACCTTTGAGTTAAAACGTACCTTTGATCCATCTAGAAGGGCTACCAATGCGGGTAGGTCCTTGTTTCACATCAAACAAGGTAATAAGAGGGTCGCCGACTATGCCATAGAGTTTAAAACTTTGACTTCTGAGGTACTTTGGCCGAACGACGTTTTAACCTTAGCCTTTACCGAAGGCTTGAACGAGGCTTTTATGTTTGAGCTGGCTCCCTTAAAATTACCAGAAAGTCTGGACCACCTGATAGATTTCTGTATAGCCATGGACGATCAAATCAGGGAAAGGAGACACCCCAGAGATAGACCCAGAAGGGTCTTGCCTCCTTTACCCTCGTTACCCAGACACACCAGTACGTCAGGTGGTTCGGAGAATGTGAAAACAGAGTTGCCAGTCGTTGAACCCATGCAAATAGGGAAGACAGGTATTTCAGAAGCAGAAAGAGCGCACAGAAGAGAAAAGGGGCTCTGCTTCTATTGTGCAGGGGCAGATCACTTCCGCCTTCAATGTCCTCAGAGACCCAGGGTTAGCAGGGCTGAACATAGCAATTAGGATTCAGAACAGGAAACACCCAGGTTATCGGTTCTCTGTATGCCTCCTTTGTGGATAATGAGAAAAAAAAATCCAGGATTCTGTTACCGATCTCCCTAACCTGGGAGGGGGTTCACCTCAAGACTGAGGCGTTCTTAGACTCTGGGGCCTCAGGCAATTTTATGGATAAGTATTTTGCTGCCAAAAACCTCCTACCTCTGTTCTCAAGGAAAGACCTCTAATGGTGGAGGCCATAGATGGTAAACCCCTGTCATGTCCACATATCACTCACGACACAGTCGATGTATGTATGAAAACAGGAGTTTTGCACCAGGAAACAATAAGATTTCAAATTATTGAATCACCCTCATGTCCTGTCGTTCTTGGGTTTCCATGGCTAACAGAGCACAACCCAGTTGTCGATTGGGTCCAGAGAGACATAAAATGTTGGGGTCAGAGTTGTCAGTCTAGGTGCCTAGGCAGAGTCAATGTGATTGGTAGCCTCAATATTGCCACAGCCCCTCCTTTGTCCACAGAGGTCCCTGAATGTTACCTGGCATTAAAGGAGGTGTTCTCTAAAGCCAGGACTGAGGTCCTACCACCACATCGTCCATATGACTGTGCCATTGATTTACTCCCCGGTACGATGCCTCCTAGGGGTCACGTATATCCTTTATCACAAAGAGAGAACGACATTATGGAGGAATACATAAGGGAGAATCTGGAACGAGGATTCATTAGACGGTCCTCCTCTCCAGCAGGAGCAGGTTTCTTTTTGTTTCCAAGAAAGAGGGAGATCTGCGACCTTGCATCGATTATAGGGGTTTGAATAGGATCACTATAAGAAATGCATATCCCATACCTCTCATAACAGAATTGTTCGACCGATTAAAAGGGGCCCGTGTCTATACGAAGCTTGATTTACGCGGAGCGTACAACCTGGTCAGGGTTAAAAAGGGAGACGAATGGAAAACGGCTTTTAATACACGTAGCGGGCATTATGAATACCTGGTGATGCCTTTTGGGTTGTGTAATGCGCCAGCCGTCTTTCAGGACCTTATAAACGACACTCTAAGGGAATTTCTGCAAGAATTCGTCATAGTATATCTGGATGATATCCTGATATACTCTCCTGATGTGGACACTCATCATGTCCACGTGAAACAAGTATTGAAAAAACTATTGAAGGCTGGATTGTACTGTAAGCTAGAAAAATGTCTATTCGACATAGTAACTGTGCAATTCCTTGGTTATATAATAACCCCTGGGGGTTTTCAAATGGATCCTAAGAAGCTCTCAGCTATTCTTGACTGGCCTCTACCCCAAGGACTTAAAGCCATTCAGAGGTTTCTGGGGTTTACGAACTATTACCGAAGGTTCATTAAAGATTTTTCGGCCTTGGTGGCCCCCCTCACGGCTATGACAAAGAAAGGGGTGGGAAATCAGAAATGGACACCTCAAGCCACTCAAGCCTTTGAGGCACTAAAGCAAGCATTCACTACTGCCCCTGTTCTCCGACATCCAGATCCGGCTCTGCCTTTCCAAGTAGAAGTTGACGCCTCCGAACTAGGTCTTGGTGCAGTCTTGTCCCAAAGGGAGGCTCCTGACAAACCCTTGCATCCATGCGGCTTCTATTCTCGGAAGTTGTCCCCGGCAGAGAAGAACTATGACATTGGAAATAGAGAATTGTTAGCAGTCATCGCGGCCTTGGCCGAATGGAGATACTTATTAGAGGGGTCTAAGACCCCATCGTTATCATAACCGACCATAAGAATCTCACGTACATTGGAGATGCCAAACGTTTAAATTCCAGACAAGCGAGATGGTCATTGTTTCTTTCAAGTTTTAATTTCGTGCTTACCTATAGACCTGGGTCCAGAAACATTAAAGCAGACGCATTGTCGAGACAGTATGAGTCTTATGAACATAATATCCAAGATCAGCATCCCATTGTACCCCAGGAAAGGATCATAGCCGCTACCACGATTAGTGTCTCGTCTCCTCTAATGAAAAGGTTGCAGACCGTCCAGGTTGCAGCTCCTGGGGAAAACCTCCTGCGAGACTCTTTGTACCTGAGAACGAAAGAGAGGAAGTACTTAACATCTATCATGATAATAAACTTCCGGGCATATGGGTATCACCAAGACTGTGTCTAGTATCAGTAAACTCCTCTGGTGGCCCACGTTGCGCCGAGATGTCAAAGATTACATTGCCGTGTGCGAAGTGTGCACAAGGCAGAAAAGTCCCAAAACAGCACCCATTGGCTTACTCCAGCCTTTGCCGATCCCCGAACGACCCTGGTCACATGTAGCCATGGATTTTATAGTAGAGTTACCTGAGTCAAGAGGGAATACAGTGATACTTACGATCATAGATCGATTTTCCAAGATGGGCCACTATGTTCCTCTTCGGAAACTACCTTCGGCAGCTGAACTGGTGCCCATTTTCATTGCCAACGTGGTCCGCATACACGGTGTCCCTCTGGAGATTGTCTCTGATAGGGGACCCAATTCATCTCCGGATTCTGGAGAGGGTTTTGTAAGAACGTGGGGATAGACCTCTCTTTCTCTTCGGCTTATCACCCCAGACCAACGGAGCAGCAGAACGAGCAAACCAAAATATAGAGAAATATCTCAGGTGCTTTATCTCAGAACAACAAGATAACTGGTCAGACCTGCTACCATGGGCAGAATATGCTTTGAACAGCGCAGTGAGTGAATCCACAGGACATTCTCCTTTCTTCGCTGTTTATGGTTTTGATCCTCCCGTGCTCCCCGCCACGTTTCCTGATACCACGATTCCTGCTTTAGATGAGCAACTGGCATCATTGAAAGAGACTTGGGGGAGAGTGAGACGGGCACTGGAGGAGAGTAGTGCCATCCAGAAAACTAAGGCCGACAGACACAGGAGGCAGGCACCCGTGTATCAAGTTGGGACAGGTTTGGCTGTCTTCACGTAACATCAAGCTCTTAGTGCCTTCCATGAAGTTGGCTCCTAGGTATATCGGCCCCTATAAGATTCTACGGCGACTCAACCCTGTCTCCTATGCTTTGGCGTTACCCCCCCATTTTAAGATACACAATGTATTCCATGTAAACCTTTTGAAGCCGTTGTTATGTAACCGGTACACCAAGGTCCATGCTCCACCGCCTCCTGTCTCTGTGGAGAGGCGAGGAGGAGTTCGAAGTTAAGGCCATTCTGGGTGCCAGGATGTCTAGGGGGTCTTTGCAGTACTGGTCGATTGGTGGGTTACGGCCCGGAGGATCGTTCTTGGGTACCGGCTGCGGAAGTCCATGCTCCTAGGCTAGTGAAGGCCTTCTATTTGGCGCACCCCCGTGCCCCTGGGGTCGTCCAGTGGCCGCCCCTGGAGGGGGGTTCTGTCACGGTGGGTCAGGGGATGGGGCGCCTGGCAGCAGCTTCCTCGCTGCTCGCTGGCCAGGCGCCGAATGTAAACGCTTCCGGGTGCGCTCACGTGGGACGCCGAGGGCGGGGCCTGGCGTTATGACGCGGACCCGCCGGTTTAAAACCCAGTCTCACCATTATACCGGTGCCCTGACGTGGTATTCACCTCCCGCAGAGCTCTTGTGAATATTTGGCTATTACCTGTGTATGACTCTTGGCATTGGCAAACGAACCCTCTTGTGTATAACCCTTGGCATTGGCAAACGAACCCTCCTGTGTATGACCCTTGGCATTGGCAAACGAACCCTCCTGTGTATAACCCTTGGCATGGCAAACGAACCCTCCTGTGTATGACCCTTGGCATTGGCAAACGAACCCTCCTGTGTATGACCCTTGGCATTGGCAAACGTACCCTCCTGTGTATGACCCTTGGCATTGGCAAACGAACCCTCCTGTGTATGACCCTTGGCATTGGCAAACGTACCCTCCTGTGTATGACTCTTGGCATTGGCAAACGAACCCTTCTGTGTATAACCCCTGGTATTGGCATTTACTCTGCTCTAGGTTCTGCCCTTAACGTTGGTACCGAGGTCAGTCTATGTGGCACCCTAAGCACACATCAGATTACCTCTGCTATTACTAAAGTCTAGGGAGGACTTGTGATCTGTTCTGTACCCCTGTCTGGTGTTTCCCTTTCTTTATCTGTTACCTGCTTAATTGTCTATATAGCTTTGCCGACCATTCAAGGATCGGAAGAGTAGAAAGTGAGCTACATAAAGAGATCAATATCTTGGTAGTCAGAAGGATTCGTGACAATACTCTATTCCATACCTCTGTCTGGTGTTACCCCTTGTTTATCTATTGTCTGGTTAATCGTCTTTCTAGTTTTGCCGACCATTCAAGGATCGGAAGGGTAGAGAGCGGTCTGCGTAAAGGGACCACACTTTTGGTAATCAGAGGGATCCGTGACACACAGACTATAATATGCTGCTGAGCAAATACACAAAAGACAAGAAACAGGAATGATCAAGAGTTGTCAGAGAATGCCAAAAGGTCTAAATACCAGAGTAGAGTGTCAGTCGTATGCCAGGGATAGAGAGCCAGGAGAACAGGTCAGACAAGCCGAGGTCGGTACACAGTAATATCAATATACAGGTTACAGGGAGCAGACAAGAGAATAGTCAAATACCAAGCCAAAATCATACACAGAGTGACATAGAATGCAGCAATACAAGGCACAAGACTCAGGAACTGGACCCATCCATGAGCAGGGAGCTAATGCCCTGCTAGCCATTTTTATGGGAACAGGGCAGGTCATGTGACCAAAGGCCAGATCAGCCACAGGGAGTCCAGGAGTGGAGAGCTTGGACTGGCTAGCCCAGAATACCAAGAGCTGGCCTGGATTGCTCTCACCACCAGGGGGCCTGGCTAGAAGGTGGAAACGTGATATGCGGTATCTTGAGTTAGTACCCAACTCTATCCAACATTTAATGTGCAGTATCTCACAGAAGTTAGTACACCTCTCATATTTTTGTAAATATTTTATTATATCTTTTCATGTGACAAGACTGAAGAAATGACACTTTGCTACAATGTAAAGTAGCGAGTGTACAGCTTGTACAACAGTGTAAATTTGCTGTCCCCTCAAAATAACTCAACACACAGCCATTAATGTCTAAACCGCTGGCAACAAAAGTGAGTACACCCCTAAGTGAAAATGTCCACATTGGGTCCAATTAGCCAATTTCCCTCCCCGGTGTCATGTGACTCGTTACTGTTACAAGGTCTCAGGTGTGAATCGGGGGTTGAGCAAGTAGTTTGCAGGATGTCCTCCAGGGCATAGTGGTGGATTGCGATATCTGAAGACTGATCAAGGCACTGGCTAAAAAGGGCTGTTAGGTTGTTGTGGACATCCTCAGAGCATTCTGCCGGTTCAAGATAAGCATAAATCTGGAGGTTATTTCATTGTCACCTGTTGTCCATATCATCCAGGATTTTGGTGGAGTAAGGTCTGTGTTGTAAGGGAGGTACACACTGAAGTTAAATGTTGGTGTATAGCATCTTTTGCTTTCCAGATCTTGTACTTGTGAGCCTAAGTGATGGAGATTGTTGCTGATCTGCTCCAACTTTCTGTGAAAGAAGCTCTGGTGCTTGTCCAACATGGTAGCATTGTCTTCCTTGGTTGGGAGAAGCCCTGGGAAGTTAAATCTCCCAATCGGGAGATGATGAATCCAAGTGGAGTAGGATTTACAGGTCTTCCAGTGCACCGTTTTGGATATACCCTTCTCGTCCAGCTTCTCCTGGAAATATTTCAGTTTTGGAGAACAGTTGGCTTCCACCAAGGGACCCAGGTTAATTTACTATTACAATTTATTATGATTTAGTATACGCTGTATGGTATTCTGGTTTGGGGAACAGTATTCATTTTGGGCTATTTTCATTTACATGCATATCTCCTTGCACAGTCCAAAATTAAATTCAAACCAAAACACCTTCTAATCTATACATTAGATATTTATTTCTCTTTCATAAAGTATCTTTGAACAATGAAATGACCTGCTCAAAGGGTGTATTGTTATCTCCAAATTTGTAGATGACCGGTCAATTCTAACTTCCATTTGCATGAATAAAGGCTACAATGCAAAATAAACTTAAGAATGTTTGACACATTTAGTGCTGCTTTTCAGCCTGTTAATTGAAATTTTAATCATTTAATACAATTTATAGTTCAAATATTGATTTGGTAACAGATGAGAAATGTGGTATTTGGCCTCATTCTTTTCTGTTAGAATATTGTCTTGTCCAAAATTGGCTGGAATGAAAGATGAAACCACTTTGAGATAGCTATAATTGTCTGAGCATAGATTTATGTTGTATTTACAAGAAGAAAATAATGCTACAGTCTATCTGTGGTTGATGAGGAGAGACAGACAGGACAGACTGAATGCTGACTGCAGTTTTCTGCTTGTTCGCATGACTTAACCCCAAAACCTCCAACAACTTTCACCTTAGAGGTTTAGGGTAGTTCCACACCACTACTGAGCTGTCATTGCTCCATCATTTGGTAGTTAAATAGCCATATATAGATAAAACAGGTATGTACAGTATGTGTGATGTAGCATTAAGTTTAGAAATGCTAATTCATTGGTAAAAGAACCTTGAAATAAAAAGAGGTATATAATTGAACATGTCCTCTGTGTTAAGAAAATAAGCATTTACCATTACTATAGCTATATTAGTATACTTAATGCAAAGCATTCCAATACATTCAACACTATTTAGTTTATAAAATATGGAAAATTCAGGGCACAGCATTACAATATAGGCATATGATAGTTTAAAAAAAAAATGGTTAGTTTAGACAGTGAGGCTCTGACTGTCGATTGTTGGCACTGTATACCCATGCTACCCCATAGGATAATGGGTTGCCAAATGCGCATCCAGACAATGGAGGTTAAGGCTTGTGCCAGATGAGCGCAATGATCACGTCCGTGTTGCCGCACATTTGTACGTCCGTTATAGTATATAATTATGACCAATGGAGCCCCACACACAAAGTACGTCCGCACGGAACTGCGGACGCATAACGGACGCGGCAAACGGACGCAGGTTAGGTAAGAACGTAAATCCGCTAGAACGGACGCACAGAGTGCGCTGCGTTCCCAACGTCCACATAGCTTTGTGTGTGAGTGATGGAACGATGTCAGACAGACTGCATTTTTGACGTTCAGCATTTTGACAGACAAAATGTTTTACATATTAATTTACTTTCCCTTCTACATCAGTCAGAAAAAACATCAGTCACAAAAACGGACTGTGTGGCCACTACCTTTTCATCAGTCAGAAAGTACGTCCGTTGTGCACGGACACACAGTCCGCACAGAATGCGCTCGTCTGACCCTAGCCTAAGAGTGGCAACAGACCTTGTGGTAGCTACTGGGGTCTTACCTTTTAAAGAGACAGTGCACAATGCACCAGATCTCAGATTCCAGGAGAAACTGATGTTTCAGAGGATGGATATTGTTGTGGGTCATGATCCTTTTCTTGCTGCATGTCCCTTTAAAGGGTTGTTTTTTTCTGTTGTTTTGAAAGTTAATACATAAGCTAACAAGAACAGCACATCTGAGCGCACCCAGTATACAGCCCGAGTGTGTCTCGGGGTTACCGCTCCCAGCGGTGAAATTTAACACTTGGGATAACCGTCAGGGGGGGTTAATGTATTGGTTTTGTGTGTATGATGGATGTGTTTGTTTTTAATGGCCTTTATTAGTGTTTGACCTTTATTGTTGACAGATGTGCTGTTCTTATTAGCTTATGTATTAATTTTCAAAACAACAGAAAAAAAAACAACCCTTTAAAGGAACATGCATGTTTTCCTAGTGTGCTTTTAAAAAAAATTCAATGCATTTTGAATGAGTCAGTAGTGTCATTCAGCAGGCATAAAACGCAAGTATTATGATTATTTTTTTCATCATTGCCTGCTTTTCTTTCTTGGAGTTTTCCACGCCCACCTCAGGATGCACTTTAAGCTAACCAATCATTGTGTATACCTAGGTATAGATAAAAAAAAAAACACTGAGCAAGTGCAAATGATTTGCTCCTCCTCCCTGCTGCACTTTGAGCTGAGGGGAGGGCAGGTCTGAACTTTCCCCCTCAGCTACTGCAGAGACCAGAGCCGCGTTCAATATCTCAGCCGCTGCAAGTGCTAAGTTAGCAACTTGCTATTGAACGCCGTTCAACCGCTCAGCACTCAGCAGTGCTAACCTAGCACTTGCAGCGACCCGAGGAGATGCTGCGTGTAGCTGAGTGTGACGTTTTAAAGATGGCCGCCACCATGAAGCAATAACAATGCTGTACAGCAAGATTGCCGCCGCCTCGAAGCAAGTAATAATTCCGTACAACAATGTTAATTTTGAGGTTTTTGTTCACCAAAGCACAAAATATTTATTTATTATTTCCCCCTGCACATAGACATATATTACAGTTCAATTTATATATTGTTTCAGAAGTAAACATAACGTTTACTCATTAAAAACTATCATTTGTGGTGTGTGCGTACAAAACGGATTGTGCCGACTGCTTTTATTTATCATATTTTGATCCGAAAAACAATCTGAATTTTTCATTAAGAAATCGTCGGCCATTTTGGATTCAAAATTCGCATCCAAAGGGTTCAACGACACTGCTGCAGCAAACTGATTTGCTGAGCAAATCAATTCAGCAGCTGCTGAGGTATTGAACGGGCCCCAGGAAGGAAAGATATTCATACACACAGGGAGAAAAAGAGACAGCAGAGAGAGGGACAACAAAAAAGCACAGAGACAAAGCAAGAAACGGTAAAAAGAGAAAGCAAGATAAAGCAGAGAGAGCACAAGAAAAGATGCAGTGAGAGAGAACGCGCACAAGAGATAGACAGCACAAGAAAGAGTTTTATAGAGCGTGACTGTAAGGGAGCTTGAGTGAGACAGTGAGTATGTAAATCATGTAAGCGCCCAAGTGAGCGAGTCAGCAGTGAGGCTGGGTTCACACCTGGGCGTAGCGCTGCGTTGCGCAATGCGCGCATACAAAAAAACGCTCGAACGCACGTTGCAGCACGTTCGCGGCTATGATATGGCCGCGAACGCGCTGCTGTATGCCCGAAAAGAAGCTCCCGGACTTCTTTTTGCGTTGGCCGTTTTAAAGCGCGTTCCTGCACGCTTTAAAACGCTTAGGTGTGACGTGCCCACATAGGAAATCATGGGATTTCATTGTTTAAGCGTTTTACACCGCGCAGGAGCGCGCTGTAAAACGCTTAGGTGTGAAGGGGGCCTGAGTGTGTGAGTGAGTCAGCAGGTGAGTGTGAGCGCGAGTCAGCGGGTGAGTGTGTGAGCGAGTCAGCAGGTGAGTGTGAGCGCGAGTCAGCAGGTTTGTGTGCAAGCGCGCCAGCGGGTGAGTGTCTTTTGCTTTTACAGTTGCAGAGATGCTAATATTCAGTTCCTCGGTTTCCCCAGTCTGAGGTCATGAGCTGCACAGCTTGTGTTACTTCATACAGTCACAGGTATTTATAAAGCGTAAGCAAGTTCCATAGCGCTGCACAATGGGAGAGGCAGAATAACAAATATACATACAAGTTAAACATACAGAACAGTAGGAGAGAGGACCCTGCCCAAGAGCTTACAATCAAAGAGAAGAGGGGTGACACACCAGGTGAGGGTAATATCTGAGGATGTTTTATTTATTTATTTATAAAGTACTAGGTGTAAAGCCTGCCCAGAGGGCAGTCTATTGATAAGTGTGGTGCGTATGAATGTTGGTGGAAAGGAAAACACAGCAGTGTCAAGAAAAGTTAAATATTTTTAGTGACTATTTTGAATAAATTGCTTTGAATACAACATTTTTAGTGAAGCATGCATCAGTCCCTGGTAATAAGTAGCCTTGTTCACGTCCATCGATGACTTTGATTTTAACGTCCGCAGAGCTCTTGACTATAGAGAATGCAACATATAGTTGTCCATGGCTGAAGACGGGTTCTGGTAAATAGATGCCAACTCTGTCACAGGTTTGTCCTTGGAATTTGTTAATAGTCATTGCAAATGCCAATTTAACAGGAAATTGTCTCCTTCGTAAAACAAATGGCAGTTCGGTGTTACTTGGGGCTAAATCAATTCTAGGAATAAAAATGTTTTTTCGTTCTGAGGTAGGTGTCAATACTTTAGCAATAAGCAAATTTTGACGCATAGCTGTCACAATCAGTCTTGTTCCATTACACAGGCCTCTCTTTGTATTCAGGTTACGCAGGAGCATAATAATACAGCCAATTTTTAGATTCAGTTTATGAACTGGCATCCCTGAAGGAGCCAATTCATTTAAGAACTCAATGGGGTAATTATCCTTGTCTTCCTGTGATTCATCATCAATAGAATCAGTGCTTAAATAAGTGTAGCTCTCACCTTCTAACAAACTAAGCACTTCTTCATTGATGTTGTCCACATCACAATTTTTGGGGCATAAAATTGCAGTTTTCTCAAATGTTGAAATATGATCAGGGTGTAAATGGTCACCATAAATTTCCTTGACAATGGAGTTTTTGCAGATCATTTTAGATGGTATCTGAAATATATCTTGATGGAAGCCATGTTCATTTGTGAGTTTTCCATCGCCAAGTTTTATTAGCCAAGAGCTGAACTCTGGATCCACAGATCCTACATTTGTTTGCAGCTTTATGATCTTAAATTTATCCCATAGTGTATTGAATTTAATGCTGGATTCAACGATTGCGGATCGACTGCCATGTGCCACAACAGGTAGAGTTTGTCGGAAATCGCCTCCAAGGATAATTGTTTTACTGCCAAAAGGTTTGTTGTTTTTCATGAGCTCTTGCAAGAGTTTGTCAACGCATCTGAGAGCATCACTTGGAGCCATGGTTGATTCATCCCAAATTATAATTTTTGTTTTTCTAAGGATTGTGGCATCATTAGATGTTTGCCTCATGGAAGATGTTGAAGTGTCCAACAAAGGAACAGGCAGTTTAAATTGTGAGTGATATGTGCGTCCACCCTCTAGCAAATTAGTAGCAATTCCAGTAGAAGCAACAGCTAATGCTACCTCTTTGTTTCCTCTAAATGAATGCAATAAAGTTTGGTATAGGTATGTTTTGCCACTACCTCCAGGACCATCGAGAAAGTAACACCTTTGGGGTAATGTATCGTTTTGGGTGGCAGAAAGAATGTCTTCAAAAGTTTCTCTTTGTAGATCATTTAAAGCCGCCTGCATTTGTACTCCTATGTGACTTTGAAGAACTGCATCATAAATGTCTCTTGTTTTGACGGTTGAATAGTCGGTAGGCGTTGGTAAACCAAAATCCTGACATTTTTTCCCGTTAACAATTAAAATGTCTTGAATGTCTAATAGTGCATTATTGAGACATGTTTGGCAGTCTGATGTGTGGCCAGGGTGTCTTGATAAGTCTTCAATGAGTTGTTGTTTATATTTTTCAAACAGTTGTTTAGCATTTGGTGGAGATGCAAGGGCACAAATGTTGGCAAAAAGCTCTCGAAGCAGTTGAGGCATCATCTCACTTGAAGCTTCGTGAAGAGTCAAGTCCCATAATTCATCATCCTGAAAAAGACAGAGTCTTTGAGCAGCTTCTTTGAATGTTGGAAAATGCACACCACCAACTGTTCGGATATGTTCAAATGAGGTGGCTCCTTTAACATGGAGTAAAAGTAATCTCAAGCAAAATCTCTCAACATCTGAATTTATGTTAACAGAGTACATTCGCCCAATAGTGTTATTTTCTCGATGTCTCAATCTCCTTTCCCATGTGGTATTTTTCTGTTGAAATACAAAATGTTGTGGAATATCAGTATACAGGAATTTGCGGGCAGCCACATCTACTCTGTTTAAGGTGAACCAAGCTGTCAATGTTGTGTCTCTTGATTGTGTTCTTTCTATAGCGTTCCTGATGTTATCTTCATTAAAGTATACCGACTGTTCGTCAGGAAGATGGATTTGTAAACGCATGATGGTATGTGTTTGATGGTGCATTTTGAAACCAAGAAGACGCCATGCCGCTTCTGGAGCTGTCACATATCTAGAATCCATGAAGGATGTGATCTCGTCATGATGGAGCGTTGCATGTTCTTTGATGGCAATATTTGCGCAGTCATGTCCTTTATAGATGTATTTGAATAAGTACTTTACACTTTTTATAGAAGCGCAGCTCTCAACGTTTATATGGCAGTTGTATTTTAAAGCTAATAATGGGTTGTATGGCACAACCCAAGAGTTATTGATTTTTTTTCCATTTACTTCAATAGAAGCAGCTGTTTGTGTTCTCCGGTACAGTGGATAGCCGTCCATGTTTGACAAAGTTTGGTCTTGGTATGGTTTTGGGAATTTTTTTGAGCAAACACCATCAGCCATGCATGGTGAATTAATATTCTGAGGCCCACATGGTCCATGTATCATGTGTTTGATGACTATTGCATGTAATCGGGGTTGTGCATGAATGTCGGGGATTTCTGCTGAAATGAACCTATCAATAGCATCAGCATCTTTAAGCTTATCTTGAGGTGATAATATGAGTAAAATATGTGCATGAGGTAATCCACGTTTTTGAAACTCTATTACATGAATTTTAGCAACAGGTTTACCTAACACATGTTTGTTTGTGATGTCGTGTAGTAGTTCTTTTAGCTTTAAGTTGAAAACTTTGTTAACCAAATCAGGGCGGTATTCCACTGCTTGACCTTCTGTAATATTTTCTAAAATTTCTGGCCATTTTGGGTTGCATGTCATTGTTATGAAGAAGTCAGGCTTACCATATTTTTGCACAATAGCCATGGCGTCTTGGTAGTTTTGCAGCATGTTTCTGGGACTACCCTGGAATGTTGATGGAAGTATTACTGCTTTTCCTGGTATCAAGCCCTGTTCTTTGGCAGCGTTTTGTAGATGGTCCAAGAGACCTGTGTATTTTTCAACTCGTAATTTGGACTGATTTTGTCGTACATAATTTAGACAGTTACCTTCGGTCTTAACATATGCGTCTACAAAGTACTGTTGAGTTAATATGCCTGCATTTAAAAATGGGTTGAAATCTTTTCGGATGGAAAGCATGTAGCTATAAAATTGCATTTGAGTGACTCTTTCTCTTGGCTTAGCAGAGAAATGATTGCGTATGGTTTTTACAGTAGTAGGGGTGTAGTTAAGTTTAATGCGAGGTGACCAACTTTGGCCCCCAAATGGAAATAAAAGTGGATAGAGCATCGGCTCTAAGTTTGGATCTAAAATGCTTATCCTTTCTGTTTTTCTGTCTGTGTTTTGCGTTCGGCAATGAATGATAAGATCTCTTTCGAGAGGAGGTTCTCCATCATCATTTTGAAAAATAATAGCTACTTCATTACTGCGAGGTGCATTGTATCTGCGTTGATCGTCCGTGCGATCTTGTACTATCGCCATGGTGACAGTTGGTGTTATAGTGCCATTTTGTATAGCCTCCTGTAAGGATTCTTGTTCTATCTCATATAACATTTTGCAGGCTTCAGCAAATGGATTGCTTTTATCCATAAAAGTGCTTAACTCTGTCATGAGCTCAGGGTTGCATTTTGAATTTTCATTAATCATGAGGCGTTGTTTAGCAGCCTCATCGGGGTCAAGAATATATAGTTGTGCAAACTTTCGGTTATCCTCATTGTGTGGATGAAGAGATGCAGTTCGGTGGTAAATCTGGCCATTAATTCTAAAGCAGTAAGGTCCATAACCAGGAGGAGGAGTAATGTTTGCCCCCATGGAAGCAAATGCTAATGAACTGTTGATAGATCGAATATTTTGCTTGAATTTTTTGAATGCTTATGAGTGCCTGTCATTAGACTTTCTATCAAAGGAGCAACTTTAATGGGCTCCATGTATACTTTTCCTTTGTTGCAGCATTGAGTGAATAGTCTGTCCGATGGCTGGTGTGTATTAAAATGCAGTGCATTGCAGTTGGTGCACAGAACATCGAGTTTTCCACAATAATGTTGCTGAACTGAATCACCCTGTTCATTGTTAATGATTTTATTAATTTTTGTTTCTGCACGTCGTACTTTGTGTGCCAATGTGTTTTTGATTCTTTCTTGACATCGTGCATTTTCATCCATATTAGCTCTTTCCATTCTTTTCTGTTTTTTTTTTTATTTCTGAAATTTTGTAGTTGCTCGTTCGGCATGTCATTAGTGTTAGATTCTGTGTGATTTTCTCTCCTTTTAGCGACAGATTGTAGTTGTAAATCCATCTTTCTTTTGGGTGGCATTTTTTTTGTAAATACTATTAAAAATAATTAGTTTATGTGAAGTTTTCTTTGTTTTATATTTAAAGGGTTAAGTGGTTTGTGGGGTGTTTGCAGAGGGGTGCACTGTTTTTTTGTTTGGACCTCCAAGGTGTTTTTTTTTTTTAAAGTTTTTGTTGTGTTAGTGCGGCTGTGAGTATTTTTAAAACTATTTTTTTTATTTTTTCTTGGTGGTTGCTTTGTTAGGTTTTTGGTATTTTTTTCGTTCTGTTAGTGTGGCAGATTTTTTTTTAATAAAAATTCTCTTTTTTTTTTTTATTGGTGCTTGTTTTTTTGTTTTTTTTTTCGTCCTGTTAGTGTGGCTGTGAGTTTTTTTACATTTTTTTTTTAAAATTTGGTTCTGTGCTCGGCACCGTTTATTGTGCTGTGCTCTGTGCCGTTTATTGTGCTGTGCTCTGTGCCGTTTATTGTGCTGTGCTCTGTGCCGTATATTGTGCTGTGCTCAGCTCTGTGCCGTTTATTGTGCTCGGCTCTGTGCCATCTATTGTGCTGTGCTCGGCTCTGTGGCGTTTATTATGATCGGCTCTTTGGCGTTTATTCTGTTGTGCTCGGCTCCGTGCTTGGCTCTGTGACATTTAATGTGCTGGGCTCTGTGCCGTCTATTGTGCTGTGCTTGGCTCTGTGGCGTTTATTCTGTTGTGCTCGGCTCTGTGACGTTTATTGTGCTTGGCTCTGTGCCGTCTATTGTGCTGTGCTCGGCTCTGTGGCGTTTATTGTGCTCGGCTCTGTGGTGTTTATTCTGTTGTGCTCGGCTCTGTGCTTGGCTCTGCGCTGGGCTCTGTGCTCGGCTCCGTGCCGTATATTGTGCTCTGCTCTGTGCCGTTTATTGTGCTCTGCGCAGTTTATTGTGTTGTGCTTGGTTGTGTGCTCAGCGCCGTTTATTGTGCTGTGCTTGGCTCTGTGCTCGGCTCTGTGCCGTTTATTCTGTTGTGCTCGGCTCTGTTTTATTGTGCTCTGCGCCGTTTATTGTGTTGTGCTTGGTTCTGTGCTCGGCGCTGTTTATTGTGCTGTGCTTGGCTCTGTGCCGTTTATTGTGCTGTGCTCTGTGCCGTATATTGTGCTGTGCTCAGCGCTGTGCCGTTTATTGTGCTTGGCTCTGTGCCGTCTATTGTGCTGTGCTCGGCTCTGTGGCGTTTATTGTGCTCGGCTCTGTGACGATTATTGTGCTTGGCTCTGTGCGGTCTATTGTGCTGTGCTCGGCTCTGTGGCGTTTATTGTGCTCGGCTCTGTGGCGTTTATTCTGTTGTGCTCGGCTCTGTGCCGTTTATTCTGTTGTGCTCGGCTCTGTGCCATTTATTGTGCTCTGCTCTGTGCCTTTAATGGATTGTGCTCTGCTCTGTGCCTTTAATGGGTTGTGCTCTGCTCTGTGCCTTTAATGGGTTCTGCTCTGCTCTGTGCCTTTAATGGGTTCTGCTCTGCTCTGTGCCGTCTATTGTGCTCTGCTTGGCGCTCTGCTCTGTGCTGGGCTCTGCGCTCGGCGCTCAGGTACTGGGCTCTGGGCTCGGCTCTGCGCTCAGTTGCTGGGCTCTGTGCTGGGCTCGGCGCTGGGCTCTGTGCTCAGGTGCTCGGCTCTGCGCTCAGGTGCTGGGCTCTGCGCTGGGCTCAGTGCTGGGCTCTGCTCAGGTGCTGGGCTCGGCTCTGCGCTGGGCTCTGTGCTCAGGTACTGGGCTCTGCGCTCAGGTGCTGGGCTCTGTGCTCGGTGCTGGGCTCTGTGCTCGGTGCTGGGCTCGGTGCTGGGCTCTGTGCTCGGCTCTGGGCTTGGTGCTGGGCTCGGTGCTCGGTGCTGGGCTCAGTGCTCTGTGCTGGGCTCTGAGCTCTGTGGCATTTTCGCGCGCTTCCAACATTGGTGGTCCTGCGGCGGGAGGCGCTTGGCAACCTCCGTAACAGGCTTTGGCGGGAGGCGCACGCGCATCCGCCTGTGCGCGCATCCAACCTCCGTAAGACGCTTTGGGCGTGCTGCGGCGGGTGGCGCGTGCGCACCCGGCTGCGCGCGCATCCAACCCCCACAGCACCCTGTGGGCTGCATGCATGCGCAGACCGTTTTTTGGCGACGGACACGCCGGACCTTATTCAATTATAGGATAGATTTTACCAGGAAGGATCCATTGAGATTTCTCTCGTTTTCAAGTATGTGTATGTCCTGGGTAGTGGGGTGCATCAGGGCTGTTTGCAAGATGGAGCAAGAAATGTAGTTCATGTGAAGCTTTGATGGGAGGAATAGTGGGTGGAGTAGTGGGCGTGGAGGAGGCGGGGAATATTCAGGGAGTAAGAGCTGAAGAAACACCCCTAGCTGAGGGGCGTGACCAGAGAAGAAGAAATGACAGAGTTTAAAGCAAGAAAATACACATTTTTAAAACTATTATTATTATTATTGATTTATTACATATTTATAAATCCCAAAAAATGCCTAAAAAAATTCTTAAAAAAGAGACTTTTTGCTGCAAATTAAAAGAATTAAAAGATGTTTAAAAAATGTTGAATAAAAACGGCAATATTTTAACATTGAAAGCTATGGGATTCGACTGATTAAACCTGCCAAATGAAACCACCGAACACCAGGGCATTTCACTGACATTTCTCTGCTGTTCGGTGTTCTCTGAATAGATGAGTCATTGCTTCTATATGGGGATTTCACTGCTGCCAAAAATCATTGAATTTCGCTGGCAGTTCGCCAATATTTTGCAAATTGCAAGCTTTTTGACTAGCCGAATGGCCCCAAAAGTGCACCGTACGGGGAAATTCACTGTTCATTGCAATTTCGGGGCCAGTTGGGTTCACTCTGAATAACCCTGTATATCTTTTACTTGGTATTATAAATACAAAAAATGTATGCCACAAACCAATATGCCAAGTTGCGGAAATTAAAGTGGCGCACCATTAGTTCCATCTTCATAATGCAAAGCACACAATCTTGGGTTTTATGGCAGGTGTAGACAGTATTTGCTTATTTTTTGGAGCATATTCGAATTAATTGAGTAATATCAATGGATGCATTTTAACCCCTTCACTACTGATATCGAGATATCTCGGGCTTCAAAGGCATCATCTGGTGCCCCAATATCGAGATATCTCGGTATGGCTGATCTGCAGCCCAAAAGCAAATGAAATTCTTTGCTGCAAACAAATTTTGTTTGCTTTTGTGCTGCAGAAGGTGCCCCAAAAGGTCTAGCCTTGTGGGCATAATGCCCAAAGAGCTTAAACTGTAAAATCAGCTGCTCAAAGCTCTGAAATATTTGGCTTTCAGCAGCTGTCAACAGCTGGTGCAGGGAGAAGCGGAATCTGTTAACACCAAGTCCTGGCTGTGGTTAACTTTCTGCTAACTGCGGCCGGACGTTAATCAGCGCTATTAGATTGTAATCCAGTGCTGATTAACACTTTGCGCTCCCCATGTTAAGTATAGGGAGCGCAAAGTACAGTAACCTCATGCTGAAAAGCGCAAGATACCAAAACGCAAACGGGTTACTTAACCCGTTAGCGTCTGGATTGTAATATGCGGTAGCCACCGCGGCTAACGTTAATGCTCACGCAGGTGAGCGTTAACATTAGCACCTAGATTGTAATGTGGTCCACAGTATTTCATAGAACACTATAGGGTCTATTCACAAAGCACCGGAATTGTGTGCCGATAACCACTGAATTGCACTGAACTGTAAGAAAAATAAGTTTACTATTCTCATAATTTGACTTTCCTTATTCTCATAATAGGTGTTAACAAATAAAAATGTGTCTAAATGTTAAAAATGGTCTTTTAAAAAATAATAGAAACAGCTGTTACAAAATAAAAAAAAGTATTTTAAACAAAAAATGTAATCTAAAAATTACAAGAAGGACTTTTAAAAAATAAAACATAAAAGGGTGTTTGTAAAAAATAAAAAGAATAAACGGGCTTTAAAATAATAAAAAAAAACATTTTACTTTTTTACTTTGAAACCAATGGGATTCACCTATTTAAACCTGTCGAATTGAAACAATAAAAAAATCAGGACATGTCACCAGATTTCCAGTGCATTTCACATTCTGTGAATAAAAGACCGTCTTCTATGGGACAATTTCAGTGTCGAATTGCAGGGAATTGCATTGTATTTTGCTGTCAGCTCGCATGCATTTGGCGAAATGACAGCTTAGTGAATAAATAAATTGCCCCAAAATTGCACTGAACGGTGCAATTCACCATTGGGTGTAATTTGGGGCCAATCCAGTGGTTAGGGAATAACCCCTTATATGTATAAAATGTTTAGCAATATAATAATGCACATCTTATTATTCAGGCTTTACAAAAAAACTCCAGTAACTAAAATTATATAAACAAGTATGTTTTGATGTCTTTCTCATATAGAAACAAATAACTAAGGCACATCATTTTTTTTTACACTAAATTGCGCATTTTGTAATCACAAACCTATATGGCATCAAATCAAGCTTTACAGTCTCCCTGAAAAGAATATATGTTCTTTAAACTTGTTCTTGTTCTTTCTAGAAATAGTTGTTACCCTTCAGATTTAACTGTAGACATTTTTGTTTGTTACATTAATACAAATCACATTTGCCTTGAAAGAGGAAAAACTAAACACTAAACATAATATATAATATAACCATTAATTCCGTATTGCCATGGTTACCCAAAAAGATAGTCCTTTTAAAGTGCCCTTCAACAATCTCATTTGTTTCCTCCACAGCAGGAGAGTGCTGTGTTTAATGCGGTTATTGCTGCAGAGGAATTCCCATAGACATAATACACTGCCAAAACTGTAGTAATTAAGATCTCTTATCTCTTCCTGCTAAATGCTAATTATAGTTGAAATTCATTATTTATGCTTGAGCAAAACTAGTAATTTTGCTGATTAGGTGGTTAGTTACCGATAAGTAAAACTAATAAATGTTATTTTTGTTGTAATAGCTCAGATATAGATTGAAAGAAGCAGACAAAACGGGTCTTCTGTGTATAGTGGCTGGGATAATTAGTTTGTCAGAAAACATTGTTAAAGCAGAAAAAGCATGCTCGCATATGCTTTATTTTATCCAAATGTTCATACAAATGTTTAAATAAAGGGAGCGTGCGCACACATAAAGGTAGATGCATTAAAGTGCTGTGTCAAGCAGACCCTGTTTCTGATAAATGTCATCTAAAATGTAACAATAATTTCCTCTCATATAAAATGTCACAGCAGCTCCGTTAAGTAACTCACCTCAGATTTCCTCAGGGTTTGCATTCTAAAGCAAAAAGCAAATAAGACAATCTCCAGGGGAACGAGACTATCATGGCCTTAATCAGAATGGGATAGGATGGGAACAGGTTTTCGATGTGTCTCAGAGAGGATAGAGCATGTGCAGTGTCCCTTACTGACATTGCCACCTGGCCATGCTGCAGGGATTGACAGCTGAAACACACATGTGCTGCAACTCAAAAGCATGCTGACAATTTAATGAGGAGTTCTGTAACTGCCACCTTCCTACATTTCTCTTATGCTCAGCCTGCACTGCGATATCCTCCATCACTTGCATAGCATATAAGGGAGTGCAGTGGAATACAAAGGGGGGGACTGGGGAAAAGGAAACATCCTCTCACCCTGTACCTGAAGGTAGAATCTGTGTTTGTGTTTGGGCAGCATTGAAAGAGTGACGATATGGGCGCATAGTGCCTTTGTCAGGTTTCCACAATGAAGCCAGGCCCCCTGGTGGTGAGAGCGATCCTTTGCAGCCCTTGTGGGTTTATGGGTTAATTAGTTCAGACTCTCCACCCCTGGATTCTCTATGGCTGATTTGGCCTGTGGTCACATGACCTGCTCTGCCTCATAAATATGACCAGCAGTGCATCAGATCCTTTCTCCAGGATAGGTCTTCCTTACTGAGTGCCTGCATCTGTGATTTGGTTCTGCTATTCTGTGTTTGACTTCTGGCGTATCTTTTGACCATTCTCTTGTCTGCTCCCTGTACCCTGTACCATGTATTCTGGTAACCTGTGTATGACCTTGGCTTCTGCTTATGGACCATTCTCTTGTCTGCTCCTTGTACCCTGTACTGTGTATTCTGGTAACCAGTGTATGACTATGACTTCTGGACCATTCTATTGTCTGCTCCCTGTATCTTGTACCGTGTATTCTGGTAACTTGTGTATTTTGTCCAGCAGCTTATTGTAGCTTACAGTATGTATAGAGGCCAACTATAAGGACCTCATTCTTCATTCAGGGTTCTGTGTTTGCGCTGGGCATATTGTTTGTTATTACTTGTTACTCCTGTTGTTTATTCCCTACCCTGTACTCAGATTCAGAAGACCATTCAAGGATCTTCTCCCAGTGCAGGGCCTCCTCTTGCATCTGTATCCTGTCCTATCATCTCTTGTTCAGCTTCTATGCATACTGTGTGCTCGGTTCTGCATCATGCAGCAAACTAGGGATGTGCGTTTCGGGTTTCGGAATTTTGGAATTTTCACGAAATTTCCCGATTCGTGTTTTCGGATGCGGCCGATTTTCCGAAGATTTTTAGATCCGAAAATGGCAGATCCGAAAAGTTTTCAGAGCCGAAACGAAATATTTTCGGAATTTTCGAATGTACTTGAAATGTGTCAAATCGAAATTTATTGCTTTGAAACGAGAACAGACGTTCCGAAAAAACGAAAATTTCCGAAAATACGAAAAGTCGATCCAAAAAACGAGGTAAGTGACACGAAAATACGAAAAATGGTCGATATTCCGAAACCATTTACAATTCCGAAAAAAGAAAATTTCCGAAAATCCGAAAAGTCGATACAAAACACGAGCTAAGTGACACGAAAATACAAAAAATGGTCGATATTCCGAAACCATTTACAATTCCGAAGAACGAAAATTTACGAAAATACGAAAAGTCGATACAAAAAACGAGCTAAGTGACACGAAAATACGAAAAATGGTCGATATTCCGAAAAAAATGTACACGAAAAACGAGTCGAGCCGAACCGAATCGAAACAGAAATCGGTCGAAACGAGCCAAATCGAAAAGTTTAAAAATCCGAAAAATCGAATCGAATCGAACCGAAAAAAAATCGGTGCACAAGCCTACAGCAAACCACAAACCTGCCTAAAGGGCTTAAAGACACTCAGTTTAAAGGACCCTCCTTAGTTCCAGCCTGGAGGCCCCATGACAGCTTTATATCGCCGTTAAGCTTCCTGTCTCATTCACAAAGCACTCGGATTGCGCTGCAGTCCACTGCTATCCACGTACCTTGCAGTGTGGTGTTTCAGCCTGGATAGCTGGGATCTGCTCAATCTTGAGGCCAGGATCATGTACCATTTCAAGCAATTACATGAGCATGATGTCACGTTACCAGGTCCAGACTACCGGCGCATTGCTAATCTCTTTCTTACTGTCCAACCTCTTAGTTTCCAAGAATCAGTTCTAGCCCATTACTACAAATTTGCCTTTTCTTACACCGCACTGCTTCAGCTTATGTCTCCCATCTGTCAGACCTCTCTCAGACAGACCTGCGGCGTCCTCTTATTCAGGACATTCCGGCAAGCGGGTGTCCCAAAGCTGTGATACTGCCATTAGCTGCCTGCCGGCAGCTCCTTTCATGCAGCTGGCAGCCTGTCAACACGCACGTTCTGGCACTCCAAGATGACGCTGGCCAATCAGGAGAAAGGGTGTCCTATTTGAACCACAGACTCCAATTCTCAGGTGCCTTTTCGTGGTTTCAGTATTTTGACGTTAGTGCTATATATATACTCTCTGACTGTCTTTCTGTGTTTGACCCAGCTATTGTATTAGGAGTCCTTTTACCTCTGGCTTCCCTTGACCCACCTATTGTATTAGAATTACATGTACCTCTGGATTCCCTTGACCTGGCTATTGTATTAGGACTACATGTACCTCTGGCTTCCCTTGACCCAGCTATTGTATTAGGATTATATGTACCTCTGGGTTCCCTTGACCCGGCTGTTGTTTTAGTATTACTGGTACCTCTGGTTTGCCTTGACCTTGCTATTGTATAGGATTACATGTTTATCCACTTACTTGGTGGTCTACGAGTATATTAGTAGCAATCCCTATGTCACAGACCTGCTATGCCCTCTGCCGCACCCTCCCTTCGTGTTGCACATCGTAAAGGGGTCTGCGGTTCATCCTTATTGTGGAGCTGTCCAAATCAGGTCCTTCATCCACGTGGTCGTACTGCAGTCTGCAATGAGCATGTGCGAGCCTGCCTCGTCGCTTGTGACATCCCATACGCCACTTCTCGATTACAAGCACTCAACACCTCTCCCCATAAAAGGACAGAAGACTGGTGAGTCAGTGCTCACTTATTGTTCCCTATATTGGGGCTACCTGTCCCTGTCTCACTAACTACCCATTACCTATCCCACTCCTATTGAGCGCTCCTATTACACATTACTCAATATCTTGTTATTTCCAGGATTAACTGCCGAACCTCTGCTATACCGCCTGTCAACGGTTAATGTTTGCTGGATTAACTGTCGCTGATCCTCTGCTATACCACCTGATTACGCTTACTGTTTGCTGGGTTAATTATTGCTTAATATCTACCTTGCCTCTCAACCACGCTATTCATAGTTCTCATACCAGTCACTTTGGAAAGTTCCTCCACGTTCATCTACAACCAGTGGACTATTATCAAGTCTGACATTACTTTTCACAATACGGAGAGTGTAGTGTATTATACTAAACCTTTCTAATTGTGGTTGTACTGAACTGGCCATTATTTCTGCATACCTGGTTCCTTCACGAATAGTACCGAACCAGACACCCTTCTATCATACACTGTGCCGCTTTTCCTTCTCTCCTGTCTGTTTGTACCAGCCATTTTAGCAGGGCCAGCCCGATGATGGAGCAGTGTGGTGCACTTGCTCCAGGCGGCACCGCGGCAGCATCTTTGCCGCTAGCGCACAAGGGCAGCGCTGCCACTAGGCCACTGCCTAGAGCGCAGCGCCGCCGCGCCAGGGGGGGCAATGCCCCCATGAGAAAATCACTGCCGCCAGTGCCGGCGTTCATCTCCCTAGAGGCAAGCGGCCGCTGACATGCAGCTTGGCCGCTCGCCTGGGATAGGCGCGAGATCACGCGCTGGTCAGGTGGTTCCTATCCCAGGCGAGCGGCCAAGCTGCATGTCAGTGGCCGCTCGCCTCCTCGTATGGAAAAGAACGCCGGCGGAGCCTGGGGCCAGCAGAGGAGGTGAGAGGCGAGCTGGGGCAAATATACCCATGTGAGCTGGGGGCAATATATACCCATGTGAGCTAGGGGCAAATATATCCATGTGAGTTAAGGGCAAATATATCCATGTGAGCTGGGGCAATATATACCCATGTGAGCTGGGGCAAATATATCCATGTGAGCTGGGGACAAATATATATATCCATGTGAACTGGGGGCAAATATATCCATGTGAGCTGGGGGCAAATTTATCCATGTGAGCTGGGGCAATTTATCCATGTGAGCTGGGGGCAAATATATCCATGTGAGCTGGGGGCAAATATATATATCCATGCGAGCTGGGGCAAATATATATATCCATATGAGCTGGGGGCAAATATATCCATATATTCAGGGTGTGTGTGTCTTTTTAGGGGCTCCTCCATATATTCAGGGTGTGTGGGTGTCTTTTTAGGGGCTCCTCCATATATTCAGGGTGTGTGGGTGTCTTTTTAGGGGCTCCTCCATATATACAGGGTGTGTGGGTGTCATTTTAGGGGGAGCACAATGTCTTGGGCCGGCCCTGCATCTAAGGACTGGTGGTTTTCTTCCTTTACCTATTTTCTATCCCTGTATGTTAGGTCTACCTTCTGTCCCACCATTGCGTATCCCAGGCTCCTAAAAGACTGGTACCATACCCGGGTTAAGGGTTTCCTAGTTCTACGTATTCCAGAACGTATTCCAAATCCAACAACCCCAAACCTTACACCATTCTTTCTTCTGCATGCCCTTTCACCATTCTCTACCATTGCAATACACTTCAGAGTCCTTCTAAATTCAGGTTTCTTGTTAAAGCCTTGGTTGCAGCAAATGTTGATTTGCTAGCCGAGAGAAAAGCATAGACAGGATACATTAGCAATACATATGCTAAAGTCTCATAATGTATAGCAACATAGCTCAGCCAGCTCAAGAGTGCAATCCTACCCTTTTGGTCCCCATGATCCAATAATGCCTTTTATCTAATGATGGATGATGGACACTCCGCTATTCCAAGTGACTTTTGTGTTATAGTCATGCTGCATGCTGTTGGATCTTTAATAATAATAATATATTATCACACGTCTTTACAATATAGAAAGTACATGTAATTTTTGTATTTACTATACTTATTTACTTACATAAACATAACCTTAGACAGCTGTACATATACACCAGACTGCACAGTCAGAGACCCGTATGCGACAGATTTTAAATTAATTCTAAGAGTGACAACAAGAAAGATGCCAGATAAGTGACAAGTAAATTTTTTTTTTTCTTAAAAAAATCAGTTTGGCAGCTACATGAAAAATAGATTGAAGCAAGAAATCAGGGTTACAGATAGATGCCAGGAATGGATTTTTATTTATTAAATTGGTAGTATGTAGAAAAGACTCTTTCTGAGATCCATACGGGTCAATGGTTCTGAAAGAATGGTTCATGAAGTGTCAGGTGTTCCAATCATCTTCATACATGTTCTTCATATTGATTGCATGCTTGCAGGAAAAATATTTCTAGTTTATAAGCTTATGTCACATCCCTTCCTAAATTCACTTTTTCTTAAGAACAAATAAACGGTGTCTTATGTTTACAATACAATTAGCATTAAGAGAGAAGAAGCATTATATAGTCTGCAAGCTGCCTTTCGTTTATTCTTTCCCAGCTCTCACAGCTGATGAACTGCCATCAAACAGAGTGTACTCTATGTTCACTTGGGTTTTTCTTATTGTTATTGCTGTGAGAAATGCTTGCTCTCAAATGAAATGAGTGTGGGAGACCTGATTAGGATTCTATTTATCTGTATCATCTCAAAATAAATGAATCTCACAGAGAGAAATGGTTGCCCATCTGATCAACGCGAGTCTTTCAGATTGAAGCAGACAGCTTAGAAGCAGGAGTAAACAATGTGTCTTCTCATAAGTCCATACTATTTTCTCATATTTTGTCTGAAATATAAAGCTATTTTATTAAAAAATATATTCAATTGCCCTTAAAATACAATTTTTCATAAACTCTATTAAATGCCATACTTCATTACACATCATTGTCCTTTTTTCGATGACTGCAAATGGAACGAGGTATGAGGTGCTCCTTTGGGCATTACACCTTTCTAAAGTGTTTAACAAACATGAAATATTGACATCTAATGGCTTAAGCATAGATGGTGAGATTTAGTAAGTAACGGTGTACCACAAAAAAGAGGAATGAATAATGTTCAGTGCTGCCACTAGTTAACTGTCTAGGGAGAGAAGAATGATAATGGAGTTGTTTAAAGTGAATAAAATGCCAAGAGTACAGAAAAGACGAAACAAAGAAGACAGACTCCTAGGTAGCAATTCTAAATCCCAAAAATGAATTTAATCATATGTTATGACCATATGACAATTAAGGTTTAAATCAAATGCATTATTTCCCAGCACACTAACCAGATGTATTTAATCTGTATGTTTACTCAGACTCTTGCACATTACAGTTAGTCTCTGTTGGCAGCACTGCTTTGCTTCTGGAGAAAGCAAGGAAAGAAAGGTAATCAAAATGTGAAGGATTACCGTATGCAGCGCTGGCAACATCATCCCGCACAGCTTTCAAGTTGTTGCGGTGAGAGGGATGCATGGGAACATGTTCCCATGCTGCCCTATCACAAATGTTAAAAGCCTCTGTAGTCCTCACGGTCGTCTGTGCGCCGACACCAAGTTCTTCTTTGCAACCCGAATGCACCCAAACACTGAGCCAACAGTGGAAGCAATGGTGCCTGTGAGCTGTCATGGAAACCAGTGCATAGCCTCAGATACGGTTTAAATGTGAGGAAAGTCAGGTTTTGTGGTAAGGTTTAGAGTCTGTGTGTAGGGGGGCTCAGGGTCTGTGTAAGTGTGCCTGGGCATCAGCATCTATATGTCATTCTCTGTGTGTGTTTGTCAGTGTAATTTTTTTATGTGTCTGTCATTGTTTGTGTGTCGTTTTTTCTACCAGTGTCTGTCAATAACTTTACAAACTAAAATATTGAATAACTGGTAAAGAGTAGGGATGAGCTGTTCAGTACGACATGTTCGGAGTTCGCAACAAACATCTTCCGTTCGACAGTTCACGAACTTCAAACATTTCCGCGTGTTCAGTTCAGTTCTCTGTGTTTTTGGAGTCAAACATACCCCTCGGGCAGTGTGGAGTAACATTCAGTGTAGGTCCAGAGCGCCCTTTGTCCCTACAATTTCTTTCATCTATACGTATATACAGGTCTGCGTGTTGATATATATATGTATATGTCTGTGTGTGGTATGATATCAATGCATCCCTACTCTTTACACAGCGCTCTGTGTCCCTATAATATACTGTATATGATATGGGGTTACCTTTTTTTATATTTTTATACTATTCCTATTAAATTAACTGTAATTTTTTATGTATTTTATTCAGTAGAAACTTTTTTTACCTATATAACATGTGCGTTCTGAAAATAAAATGGTTTTGTACGTACATTTTAATTTAGTTAGTGGATTCCTGTCCAGTGTGGTGAGAAGCAAACGTAATGCAGTGTAGCCACACTGCGAGGCGGAGCGGAGTGAAGTCAAGCCTGCAAAATGTTTGCTTCTCTTCGCTTCGCTATGCTGTGCGTCGCTACATGCTCAGTGTGTCTCAGCCTTTATTCCCGCATCGCTAGCTTACCGAATCAGTTTGTATACTTGTTACTGACCCTGCTTTTTCTGAGGACCCGATCTGTTGTCGACTTTGCCCGCCATTTGACTATTCTCTCTGTGTATTCCCTGCCTGTTCTGTTTGCTTTCTGTTGCTACTGGTGTGCGCCGACTATCACCATATAGAGTAGCGCAGTACAAGTGCCTAAACATTGCTGACCCGGTTTTGTTATAGCTGCTGATGTAACTGAATAGATCGGGGATCTCTTCTGCATTACCAAAACCTCCACCACTGCACTCTTCCACAATACCACAGAGGGGTTATGGTGTGAAGGCACTTGCTGCCACCAAAAGGCAAAATATTTGGGTGCATTGACGCCTATACCAGATTCATATAATTTTAACCACTTCGCTGCTACGGATGCGCTGAGCGCGTCCAGGAAGTTCCCGCTGCTGTGCGGAGGACGCGCTCACCGCGTCCGATCCTCCCGGCAGCGAAGCGGTGGTATGGCGGAGATCCCCGGCGGCAAACAGTGAGGAACCGACATCCGGGATGTCGGCCCTCACTGTGGGATCATGGGAGTCACGGTGATGTCATCACGCCTGGCGTGATGACGTCACTTTCAGCGGCCGCATAGACAGCCCTTAGGAGGAGGGGGGAGAGGTCCTTACGACCTCTCTATCTCCTCATCGGTAAGGGCTGCAGAGATAAATGAGGCACCGATGGAAAGCCCAGAGCCTGAGCTTTCCAACGGTGTGCCTCATTATAGTATAAAATGTAAAAAAAACATATAAAAAACACAGAAAGTAAAAAACACCACACACAGGGTCTCTAAGGGTAGTAAAAAAAATCAAAACTGCCCAGAGGCCCCCAAACCCCACATTTAATAAAATTACAATCCCCTTTTTATTATTTTATTTCACATTTTATTGTTACAGCTATGTGATCACTGTAGTAACAATGATCACTTAGCTGTCACAATTGTCACTGCCACCTCCAACATGGCCACTGAGGATACAAATATAACCCTAAAATGACCCCGTAACCTAGCGATTGACCCTCCAGCCAATCACGGGGGGTGAATTTTTCAAATCTTGATAACTTTACATTTCTATCCTCAGTCTGCATGTGGATTGCGAGGTGTTCGTGTCGCAGAGGCTGTCTCCATAAAATAGGTGATAAATTGCTAATACACATATATATATATATATATATATGTGTGTATTATATACACACACACATATATATACATATATACGCAAACACACATATATATACATATTTACGCACGCGCGCACGCACACGCGTACACGCACACACACGCACACACACGCGCACACACACGCGCACACATACGCGCACACGCACACATACGCGCACGCTTATATATATATATATATAATATATATTATATACGCACACACACGTGCATATATATATATATACGCACATATATATATATATAGATACTATCAAACGGCGTAATTTTCTTTTGAAAATACATTTTCAGAAAGCAAATTATGGCTAAAAGGTTTCTAAGCGCTGAGGAAGCAGCTGACGTCCTTATGATGTCAGACTCTGATCCCAGCGCTGATGAATCTTTTGAAGATTCAGGCAGTGACTTTGTCCCTGGAGCATCATCAGATAGTGACGGTTCCAGCGATGAAGAACTACGTGATGAGCCACGGCGTGGCCGCACGGAGTTACCAGGGTGCTCCCGTGGTAGTGCAGGGACCGCACGGTCTGTAGTTGCACTACCTGATCCTGCACCGGCCCAACGGCCTATTGCAGGGGTATCTGCAACACAGGCTGTGGCGATGCCTGAACCAGGATCTGACTGGACCTCCCCTAATATGGTCCAGCCAGAATTGCCAGAATTTTCTGGCAATCCTGGTATACTAGTGGACACCACTAATTTTGAACCCATCAACTTTTTTCAACTATATATAGATGATGGGTTCTTGGAATTTATTGTTCAGCAGAGCAATCTGTATGCCAAACAATATTTTTAAGGTCTAGGGGCAGAATTGTTGCCAAGTGCGAGGGCGCGTAAATGGACCCCAACCAGTTTGCCAGAGATGAGGAAGTTCTGGGGCCTCACTCTGCAGATGGGGATTGTGCAAAAACCCAGCATAGCCTCATACTGGTCAAAAAAGAGTACCCAAACCACCCCTGTCTTCCCTGCTACTATGAGCAGGGACAGATATTTATTGCACCTGCGGTATTTGCATTATAATGATAATGCAAAGGCTTTGCCCCGTGACCACCCAGATCACGACCGACTGTACAAGTTGCGGCCACTTCTTGACCATCTGATGGCAAGATTTGAAGAGTTATACACTCCAGGCCAAAACTTGTCAGTCGACGAGTCCTTGCTGCTTTACAAGGGACGTCTTGTTTTCAAGCAGTACCTCCCTTCGAAGCGAGCTCGGTATGGGATAAAACTTTATAAACTGTGCGAAAGCTCCAGTGGATACATGTATCGCTTTCGTGTATACACTGGCAAGGACTCGCAGCTGGCCCCCCTGACTGCCCCCCGCCCTCTCCACCACTGAAAAAATAGTGTGGGACCTCGCTTATCCACTATTCGGTAAAGGTTACTGTATTTATACAGATAACTTTTACACAGGTGTGCCGCTGTACAATTTTTTGTACAGCAATGGTACTGGAGCCTGTGGCACGATCCGTTCGAATAGGAAAGGCTTTCCAACAACACAGTTTGGGAAGCAAAAGAGAGGAGAAACATCTGCCTTGCGCTGCGGTGAACTGCTGGCTGTGAAATACACAGACAAAAAGGATGTGCAGTTACTTACAACGATACATAATGAATGCACATCTGCAGTTCACGTCAGATGGAGAGATTCCCCTATCATGAAACCCCTATGTGTACAGGATTATAATCGATACATGGGGGGAGTAGACAAGTCTGACCAGATGCTTGTACCATATCTCGCTTCTCGCAAGGCATATGTATGGTACAAAAAGCTGGCAGTCCATCTGATACAGATGTCAATGCTTAACGCATTCATCTTGTATCAGGCCACTCATGTCCGACGGATAACATTCCTAAAATTTCAGGAATCTGTTATCGAGTCCCTTCTCTGTCCAGAAGAGAATGCTCCCATTGTTGAAGAGGTGGAAGATGTAATTAGGTTGCGTGACCGCCACTTTCCTGGCTACATTCCACCAACTGAGAAAAGAGTGACCCCATGTAAAAGGTGTCGGGTTTGCGCGCGCCAAGGGCGGCGTAAGGAAAGCCGCCTTCACTGCCCTGACTGCCCCTCCAAACCAGGTCTTTGTGTGCCTGATTGCTTCAAGATTTATCATACAGTGACACATTACTAGTGGCATACCGGGACCGAATTGTTTCTCGGCTGAGAATAAACAGATTTCAGGTTGAGGTATGCCACTGATTTTGTGCTTCTTGATAAATCTGGCTATAGCACCGTTAAGATCTTTGCAGATCTTGATGACATTCTGATGGACACAGTGCAGTGTAATCTGGACAGAGCTTGCCCGGATCATGCTGGCATTTATTCCTGGATAGTGCTATTCCTCTAAATTTTCCCAAATAAAAAAACAAACCAAAACCAGCCCCATTATTTTATAGCAGTGTTAATTCAAGCGTTAATAAAAAAACTACCCACCACGTTTCACTACCCACTCCGGTTCAATACCCACCACGTTTCACTATCCACCTACAGTTTACTACCCACCCCCAGTTATAATGTAATTCACCCCACATACAATAAAATAGGTTGCCCCATCCCCAACAATCTGATGTCCTCCGTACGTCAGATGTAGAAAGAAGCCTCTGAAGACAGATTTAACTGCGGTGTTAATGGTGTGTCTTCAACTTCTTTGTCTCTGCCCTTTTCTTTGCCCCTTCCCTTCACCCACTTCCCTTACTTATCTTCTTTCACGAATGGTGTGTGATTCAGTGAGTGAAACAGATGTGAATGGGGGGGGGTGTTTCTATTCCACCCCCTCTAATCCTCATTATCTTTCTCTTCTCCCCTTCCGTGTTTCTGCACTTTTCCCTTCTTTACCCCCTTAACGTCACCCACTCCACTTTTACTAGCTTCTTGCATGAAAGGTGTGTGATTCAGTGAGTGAAACAGATGTGAAAGATGTGTGAATGGTCAGTAACCTGGTTGGGGCCTTGACGTGGCGTTACTGCTCACATGGATGCCCCATGTGCCAATCCAACTGATTGAGTGAATGTAAAATGTGTGGCGGGCTTGTTGTGTGTTTGTGCAGCATTTTGAGTCACTATACAATTGTTGATAGACTACATAATTGTTGAGCAAAATTCATGGGGAAAATTTTGTGAATGTTTTTGTTTTTTTTAAGAAGGCATACCTGCAATTAAATGGCTCTAGCTCAACAGGAAATTAAAACAGACCACATAAAGTATATATTAGGAGAAACTAGACACCCAGACGAATCAAATAAGGGGTTAAATAAAATTCTATCATAAAAATAGAGGACGCAACAGCATGTGGAATTTACATTTATTTATTTTTTTAGCACAAATCCAAATTCCACAAGTTGTTGCGGGCTCAATATTTATGATAGAATAATAAGTAACCCCACGTTTGATTCATCTGGAAGTCTACTTTGTCGGGATATATACTTTATTTGGCATATTTTAGATCCCTGTTGAGCTAGAGCCATTTAATTGCAGGTATGCCTCCTTTCAAAAACCGGCATAAAAAGCTTCTCTAAATTTATTTTGCGCATGGCGCAAATTAGCGCCTCGTGCTCCATCTAGGGGGACCCGGACCACTAAACCTGGGTCTCATTTTTATCACAAGGGTTGGGGCTTTGCATTGAGCTAGAGAAAGGCCTAGTTTTCAAAGATTTTATCATGTCTGAAGTGATTGAAATAATTATTTTTTTTTTGTGCACAAATCCAAATTCCACAAGTTGTTGCGGGCTCAATATTTATGATAGAATAATAAGTAACCCCACGTTTGATTCATCTGGAAGTCTACTTTGTCCGGATATATACTTTATTTGGCATATTTTCGATCCCTGTTGAGCTAGAGCCATTTAATTGCAGGTATGCCGCCTTTCAAAAACCGGCATAAAAAGCTTCTCTAAATTTATTTTGCGCATGGCGCAAATTAGCACCTCGTGCTCCATCTAGGGGGACCCGGACCACTAAACCTGGGTCTCATTTTTATCACAAGGGTTGGGGCTTTGCATTGAGCTAGAGAAAGGCCTAGTTTTCAAAGATTTTATCATGTCTGAAGTGATTGAAATAATTTTTTTTTTTTTGTGCACAAATCCAAATTCCACAAGTTGTTGCGGGCTCAATATTATATGATAGAATAATAAGTAACCCCACGTTTGATTCATCTGGAAGTCTACTTTGTCCGGATATATACTTTATTTGGCATATTTTCGATCCCTGTTGAGCTAGAGCCATTTAATTGCAGGTATGCCTCCTTTCAAAAACCGGCATAAAAAGCTTCTCTAAATTTATTTTGCGCATGGTGCCAATTAGCACCTCCAATGCTGCCTAAAGTTGATCTATGCAATCAAATTGGATCTATTATTTTATAGGAGGGATATATTTATATAGTTAAGCAAAACAAAAATATTTTACCCCAAATTAATATGAAATTATGCAATATAAATCTTGACCTATTAGGATTTTTCTTTTTACATTAAATATGATGTTTTTTGAATAAAGTTATGAATAACAAAATAAATTTAAAAATGTGTCATAAAGTCTCTTTTTTTTTGCAGAATTTTGTCTAGTTTCAGAAAATATATAGCTTTTCCATTTCAATTGGTTTAGATATACTAATTTTATGTTTACATACAATGAGTCATGACATAAGAAAAAAGCTGATTTTTTTGATTTTTAGAAAACTGCATATTTTTGTACAAAAAAAACATGAAATATTCTCCATTACACCATTTTTAAAAAGGCACCTAATGTATCAATATATAACCACAATAGTTCTGGTCATAAAGTGTAGATAGAAAAAAATATGCAATGTTGTTCCTCAGAATTTTAACAAAATTTTACTTTTTTTCCCCCTTTTTTTTTTATATCTTTACTTATACACATAATAATGATATATTTTGAATCTGTGGAGTCTGCTGAAAAAAAGGATATATAATTTGTCTGGGTCATATAATAAAACTTGACTTCAAATCGCATTTAAACATGATGAGCACAAAACGGTAAAAATGAGCTCAGCACACAGGCAGGAAATGCCTCAGCAGCGAAAGGGTTAATATTTGACCGCAGGGTCCAACCCTGCACTCTTCCACAATACCACAGAGGGGTTACGGTGTGACGGCACTGTTGCTGACACTAAAGGCCCAATTTTAAAGCACCCATTGTTACTTTCATCCAAAGCCTGCAAAAGTTTCACCATAATTTAGCCCAAAAAAATCACTAAACTTGTTCCGCGTGTCCTAAAACGTCTCTTTTCATACAGGCTGCCGCCTCAAGCAGTTGTTTATGAATAGATAAAAGGAAAACCATTTACCGTCATTTGAAATGTCATTTTTTTGTTTTTAAATGTTTCCATACATCCTACAAATCCACCACTTCACGGGCAGGTTATGGGGACCTCCTAGGCACGATATTTGAAGGAATTTTTCGTTTTTATTTTTACCCCTTATTTCATGGAAAACTCACTGTTCCTTTAAAAACTTTTCTTTAAAACTTTTTTCCTTGTTTCCTGTCCCCCAGGGCACTACCCGGACCTCCAAACACCTTTTATGGCAAATATCTTGCATATATGCCCTCTTGGAGGGCACTCTAAAATTCGAACTTTCGAGTCCCATTGACTTGCATTGAGTTCGGTTAGTGTTTGCGTTCGAACTCAAACTTTTGAAACACGGGGGGTGTTCGGCTCATCCCTAGTGAAGAGCCTCTCGAAATAAAGTGAGCGTAAGAACACTTTCAATTTAGAACGAGGCTTTTATGGATGTGGTACTTGCCATAGCTGCAGAACCACAGGCAGCCATAAGAGGCACATAAAACAATTTACTGACATGAAGGGGAACAACAATGTCCATAAGATCTTTGGAACTTTAACATGTTTTTCGAGACACATGATTTATCTCCTGATTTGCTCTTGTGGAAAATACTGTATAAGTCGAACCATTAGGAGTCTAAACGTTAGAATATGTGACCACATCAATAACAACATTATAAAAGGTGTGGATACTCACACCATTCCGCGGCATTATAAAGAAGTACATCATAAAGATCCAAGGGGAACCCAGTTTATGGCAATTCAACAGATAGAGAAAAACTGGAGAGGAGGTGACTTCTTAAAAAAGATTAACAGAGCCGAAATTAAATTGATCTACAATCTTAAAACACTGGTCCCTAATGGATTGAACCAGGACTTCAAGCTCTGCCATTTTCTTTGACCTTTTAATCTTTCCTACTACCGTATTTTTCGCTCCATAAGACGCACCTGACCATAAGACGCACCTAGTTTTTAGAGGAAGAAAGCAGGAAAATAAATATTCTGAATCAAATAGTGTAATAATGGATATTGCCCCAGCTCCTCTCATGGATTTTGCCCCAGCTCATGGATACGGTCCCCCAGCTCATGGATATGCCCCAGCTCACACATGGATTTGCCCCAGCTCATGGATACGCCCCAGCTCACACATGGATTTGCCCCAGCTCACACATGGATATGCCCCAGCTCACACATGGATTTGCCCCAGCTCACACATGGATTTGCCCCAGCTCACATATGGATAATGCCCCAGCTCACACATGGATTTGCCCCAGCTCATGGATATGCCCCAGCTCACACATGGATTTGCCCCAGCTCACACATGGATATGCCCCAGCTCACACATGGATATGCCCCAGCTCACACATGGATAATGCCCCAGCTCACACATGGATATGCCCCAGCTCATGGATATGCCCCAGCTCATGGATATGCCCCAGCTCTCACATGGATATTGCCCCAGCTCACACATGGATATTGCCCCAGCCAGCTCACACATGGATATTGCCCCAGCCAACTCACACATGGATAATGCCCCAGCCAGCTCACACATGGATAATGCCCCAGCCAGCTCACACATGGATAATTCCCCAGCCAGCTCACACATGGATATGCCCCAGCTCACATATGGATTTGCCCCAGCAGCTCATGGATTTGCCCCAGCAGCTCATGGATATGCCCCAGCTCACACATGGATATGACCCAGCAGCTCATGGATATGCCTCCGCTCACCTGCCACCGCCGCCGCCGCCACGTTCATCTCCCTCTGAGCGTGCGTCCGGCGGCAGGAGGCTTGGGCACTCGCCTGGGGGAGCCACGTGACCGCGATCTCGCGAGATCGCGGTCACGTGGCTCCCCCAGGCGAGTGCCCAAGCTTCCTGCCGCCGGACGCACGCTCAGAGGGAGACGAACGCGGCGGCGGCGGCAGGTGAGCGGAGGCATATCCATGAGCTGCTGGGCCATATCCATGTGGAGCATTCGCTCCATAAGACGCACCCACTTTTCCCCCCACTTTTTGGGGGGAGAAAAGTGCGTCTTATGGAGCGAAAAATACGGTATATCTATTTCTTTCCATGGCCCTATCATATGCTGATTCATTAGTTTACTACCATGCAATATACCTGTATAAAACAATATACCCCACTCCCTTCCCTGTCTCATCTGTCCATGGTTTAGAAAGTTCTCCTTTATCCTATCATCCATCAGTACATCCCCCACCGACAGTATGTCCTTCCCACTATTGTCTCTCAACATTCATCTACCTAATCCCTTTGCTCCCTTTAATGAGATGCATACCCTATAGTGATGGTACTTCTTACCTACTTACCTTTAGATCTACTACATTTTCTCCTCCCCCATACTAATAATACAGATATTTAAAGTATTTTAGCTAACTATCTTATTCTCTCTTTATTTCTACATATATTTTGCTTATTGTACCAGGTATTTTTTGAGAGTCCAACTGTTTTTATACATTTTATATATTTGGTACTATGTATTTGAACATTTTATAATATCTTTGTATAATTAATACTCTTGTGTTTTTTTGGTTACCTCCACATGATTCCGCACTTTGGTTGTACCATCTTTTGCCCCTGTTTGTTTGGACATTTTGGTGGGATTGTCCAGCCTATAGATAGGCCCCCCTCGTCATTTGGACTTTAAATAAAGAAAAAAAAAGGGAAAAAAAGAGTTTTCCCTGCGGCGATGTTGGATTTTTTTTCTTCCCTTTTTTCACTTTCAGTTTGTAATAAAAGGACTAGGAACTTTCACTGCCTTACACTGACTGAGGAAGTGGTGACATACCGCGAAACACGTTTCAGTGTCCTTTGCTGTTATGATCGATTTTATTTGATTCATTTAGGAATAAAATGTTTTATCACATCTGTGAGCGTTTTTTCCATTTTTCCTCTGCTGCTGAGGTTACATTTCCAGTGCACCAGCCTGTTTAAACTTTGCTGGGAACAGGCACCGGGATCCCTTATACTACAGGATTCTGCAAAGCCCTGCATCTCCACCAAAAAAGAAGGGAAATCTGGCATTCCCTACACAAGCTGCCCACGGCCTGCATTTTATTTATTTATTTATAAAGGATTTTGCCAGGAAGGATACATTGAGATTTCTCTCGTTTTCAAGTATGTCCTGGGTTCAAGAACATTGAATTGTTACAGTGTACAGAAATACAATGTAGTAAAATGCAAGATATTAACACAAAACAAATAAACAGATTAACAGAAAATAAATATGTAGGAAATAGTCATTATGTTACATGTTTACAGGTGCATTCTGTGTTGAGGTATGTTAATAGGGAGCTCTTAAGTGACTTTAGACTGGGGGAAGATTTGATGGCGTCTTAGAGGTTATTCCATAATTGTGGTGCTCTGTAGGAAAATGAGGATCGAGCCACTTTCTTTTTGTATTTTGGTATTGCAAGTAAGGTGCAGGTCCTGGATCGGAGGTTATAGGACGAAGGAACTGCTGGGGGAAGCAGTCTATTCAGGTAGGGTGGCAGCTTTCCAGAAAAGCTCTTAAACACCAGCTTGGAAAGGTGAAGGGTTCGTCTAGATTCCAGCGATGGCCAGTTTAATTCTTTTAACATGTCACAATGGTGGGTCATGTAGTTACATTGTAGCACAAAGCGGCAGAATGAGTTATACAATGTGGTAAGTTTCTGGAGGTGCGTTTGCGGAGCAGCTGCATACACTACATCTCCGTATTCAATAGCTGGCATAAGCATTTGTTGTACAATCTGCTTTCTTACCACAGGGCTCAGGCAGGATTTGTTTCTGTACAGTGCACCTGTCACGTCTCGGCCTTGCCCCCTGGTGGTGAACGGTCTTCATGTTTGTTTTTCCCCTATGGTGTGTCTGGCTGTGCTGTTTAGGGCTGATCTGGGGTTCTGTTGTGATCTCTTGGTCTGGGGTCACATGGCCCAATCACACAGACCCACTCCCTATATATTCCCAGCAGCACAGAGCCTCATTGACTGTTTGTGGAGTTTGATGGTGGTTCTGTCTGGTTCATGTTTCCTGAGTTGCTGCAAAGCATTCCTGTTCAAGTGTTTTCTGGTTCTGACCTCGGCTTTATTTTTGACTATCCCTTCTACTCCCCCCTGGTACCGTATATTTCTGATCTGTTGCCAACCTCTGCCTGATTGACGATTCTTGTATGTTTCATGTTTTATGTACCTTGTCTGTCTTAGTTTAGTATTATATTCAGAGGCCGCTTATAAGGACCTCTTTTAGTATAGTCTGTCTGTTTTGTTTACTGTCCTGCAGCCTGCTCCCTTCACGGAATGTCAAGTGTATCTTTGTGTTTCTGTGTGTCCTAAGTTGTCTGTCGGTCTTGAAGCCTTCGGAGCTTAGTGGCAATTCTGTTCTGTTTTTTGGTGCTCCTTGGTTTTGGAGAAATCCGTCTGTCCTTGTGTCCAGTCAGTTACTCACCTGCCTTAAGGGCTTCATCTCATGTTCCAAGCCACCACGATGGCCCAAGCAGGGGCTAACCGTTACAGCACCTAGTTTGGGGTAAAGTTTAGATTAATGTTTTTCGATGTGGGGGCCAAAGGATAGATTTGGGTCTAACCACATACCTAGATATTTGAGAGAAGTGACTGTGGTCAGTGTGCCATTTGATCTTGTCTCAACACATAGATGGAGTGTTTGCAATTTGTGTAGTTTAGGTGCTATTCCAAAGAGCATTGTAACAGTTTTTATCAGTATTTAGAAAAGGTTTGTTGTGTTTGATTCACTTTTCTACCTCTGTGAATTGTTCTTGCAGCACGGCCTCCAGCTGTGGGAGATCTGGTTTGCTGGTATAGATTACAGTGTCATCTGCGTACATGTGTACAGTTGAGGCTTTGCAGACATTGGGCAGATCATTTATGAATATTGTGAATAGCAGGGGGCCAAGTATCGAGCCTTCGGGTACACCGCACGTGACTGGGAGGGGAAGGGAAGTGCTGTCAGAAATGGACACATATTGCGACCGATCAGACACATATGATTGGAACCAGGTTAGCGTGCGATCACCAATACCGGCGTTTGTAAGTTTTTGTAAAAGATGCCATGGTCTACTGTGTCAAAGGCCTTGGCAAAATCAAGGAAGATGGCTCCAGTTAGGTTTCCTTGTTCCATGCCAGCCTGGATATCATTGCAAACTTTTAAAAGGGCAGTTCTGGTTGAATGAGTTGGACAGAAGCCGGAGTAATAGCGTAATTGAGTGTAAAACATTTTTCCAGAATTTTTAACATTACAGGAAGCAATGATATTGGACAGTAGTTGGATACCAAAGTATTGTCTCCACTTTTATGGATAGGTACCACCCTTGTAGTCTTCCAGAGTTTGGGTATATATCCAGTTGCCAGTGATTCATTGATTAGAGTTGTGACAGGTTTTCAATTGCCGGCGTGCTGATTTTCAGCAGCATTGCTGGGATTTGGTCAGGTCCTGACTGGTGTTCGATTTTTTTGGTTACAGAGAAGTTTAGTAATGGCACCGACAGGCACCGGTCTAAAAATGAATTTCCCTTTGATACAGGGTTTTGCACAGTTGGAAGGATCTGACTTGTGTGCTGCCTTTCTGAATGTGTTTCAATTGCTAGCTTAGCAATCAGGGTGTTGGTGCATCCAACAAAATAGTTATTAAAGGCATTTGTTACATCTAGGGGGTGTTGCAGTGTTTGCTTGTTTACTTTGACAGCAGCTGGTTGGGAGTGGACAGGGGGCGATTGTATGTTACTTATGATTTTCCAAAAATTTCTCGGGTTTGATATGTTATTATTTAGATTTTCATTGAAGTATTGAGCTTTGGCCATTTTTGTTTGCTTTGTGCATGCATTTCGCCATTTTCTGTATTCCCAGTGATCGTTCATGGATCCAGTACTCTTGAAATTTGACTAAAGTGAATCTCTAAACTGGTACATTTGTGTGAGGTTAGCTGTAAACCAGGAGAGATGTGCCCCTTTGACTCGCACTTTACGTAGCAGGGCATGGACATTCCAGACTTGCAGGAGCTCTGACTGAAAGTATTCAATTGCACAGTCCAGGTCTGGGATTAGGTTTAGCCTGTACCATGTGAGCCATTTGAGATCATTTAGGAAGGATTCAAGATTAAATTTCTTGAAATACCTGGTGATTATTACCTTTGGGGGAGATTTTGTGGCCTTTATTTTGCGCACACAGTACACTAGACTGTGATCACTGAAGCTATTAGTGAGAACGCCTGCCTCCTGTATTCTATCAGGACATGAGGAGAGAATCCAGTCCAGCAAGGTATGGTTAAGGCTTTTCATATTAATGCGAGTGGGGGATGAGATTAATTGTGTTAACTGGAAAGCCTTAAACTGGCTTTATTGGTTTTAGGATTCAGCCAGTCAACATTAAAATCGCCGAGGACCAGCAGTTCACGTTTTTAATTTTGAGCTACCAAATTACTAAGGATTTGGGTTATGTCAGAAAGGGAGTGCACTGGGGAGCTCGGTGGGCGATAGAATCCAGCAACAATAATTGGTTTACTGAAAGGGATCTCAATAATACCAGAAAGGAAATCAAAAGTGGCTGGGGAGCTAGAGTTTTGCAGAGGGGGGAACTTTGTGGACTCGTCTACATAAATAACAATTTCTCCCCCTCTCTTTGCTCTGTCCTTTCTATAACATGAATACCCTTGTATTGATATGGCAGAGTCTGGTACTTTAGGGGTTTGCCATGATTCTGTCAGCACAATGACTTTAGGTTTGTAATGGAGGCACCAAGCTTTAACCCTTTCGCTGCTGAGGCTTTTCCCGCCCCTATGCTGAGGTCATTTTTACCTGTTTTGCGCATCATGTTTAAACGTGTTTTGAAGGCTTATTTTAGTATATGACCCAGACATATTATATATCGTTCTTTCCGTCATACTCGGTAGATTCATAATATGTCATTATTATATGTATACGTTATGTCATGTCTGTATATTATAACAAAAAATGCAATAAAATATGTATTTTCAATAATTTACAATGTGTAAAGTGTTTTTTTCCACATTTTAACATGCGAGCAATTGCGGTTATATTTTGTATGGGGTGCGCTTGTTAAAAAAATTAGAGATGGGGTCTCGTTACATTTTTTTTTGGGGAAAATGACACTATTTTTAACAAACGCACCGCATACAAAAATCGTTAGTGCAGCATCATTGTTCACATTATAATTGAAATGGGAACAATATTGCTGCATTAACAAACCCAAAAAAATAAAAAAAAAGTGTTTAATTTTTTTTTTTATTTTTTTTTTTTATTTTGTTTTATTTTTATTTTTCATTTTTTTTTTTTTTACAAAATTTTTCACTGTAGTGTTTGGTATCGTTGGAACGGCCATGCTCTGGCCGATCCAACGATACCAAAATTTAACCCCTAGCTGCCACGGATCGGGAGATAGGGAGTTCATTGGAACTCCCTATCTCCACAGTTGGTGGCAGTTAGGGGTTAACTCTAGGACTGGCGTCATCGTGCTACGCACGATGACGGCAGTCCTCTGGGGGAGTTCCCGGAGGCTTGGCCGACATCCAAGATGTCGGCCAGCTCCGGGAAAGGATCGCGAACCGGCGCTTTTCAGCGCCGATTCGCGATCCAGCTCCCCAGGGGTTAATGCCAGGCATCATTTGGAAGGGCAGGCTGTGCCCTTCCAAATGATGCCTGGGTTAACCCCCTGTGCACCGCCGATCGGGAGGGAGAGAGGTCCGAAGGACCTCCCCCCCCTCCCTTTCAGGCGCCTCCTCCGCACATGCGGGGGGGGGGGCGCCTGAATTAGGTGTCATCGCACCCCCGCGATGACACCTAATTCTGGCGGCTGCTGGTCCGGATGCCGGGCTGACATCCAGGATGTCTCAGCGCGTCCTCAGCACACCAGCGGGACTGCTGAGGACGCGCTGAGCGCGTCCTCAGCAGCGAAGTGGTTAAGCTCGTCCAGTTTAGGGAGTAAGCTGCAGATGTTACAGTGCACAAAGGAGAGGCCTTTTTTAGTGGGGAGACTAAATGTGGTGTCATCTATTGGACCAGGGTTGGATTCAACATCATTTGCCAGGGCAAGCAGAAGAATAAATAGGAATTTGGACACAGTTTTCTTTTTGGAGAATTGTGATTGGAGAGTCTTAAAACTCTGTGTGGGGGTGGGAGGGCTGCATTTTAACACTATCCACCAGTACTCAGCTGAAAAGTTAAAAGAGCTGAGTAGGCTGTGGTGTATTTGGGTTTCTTTTTCTGCTTGGTGTAATTTGTAGGGTGTATAGGGAGGGAGGGTAGATGAAAGGTGGTAAAAGAAAGAAGCAGCAAGAAAGGGAAAAACATTTCTAGAAAATGGTGGAGGGGAGAAGAGGAAGGAAAAAAAAATATGGAAGGGAGTCTGGTAGGTGAAGTTCTAGAGTGGTGTAGGTTGCTAGCTGAAAATATCACTATCGAGTGTCTGATTGAGGACACTGAATCATGTGAGTGAAATTCTTTAATTTCCATCATATACATGCATGTTAATCTTTAATGCTCTATGCTTTGTATAAATTTTTTCTCTTGGAGGCACTCTTGCGACTCAGACCAACGCTGAAGGCCTATCGAATTGTTTTCCATCTAATAAAGGAATGACCAGAAGGAAGCGCTGACTTTCCTCATAGCCCACCCCCCCCTACATAAAATATTGAATACGTTATTGATGGGCTATAATGCTGAAATAGTACAGGATCATTATGACATTGTGCAGAGTAGCTAGGCTATCCGTACTAAATCCCTATAATAATGTTGTCACAGAATCATAAAGATTCAAAGTCTGCAGAAGACACAAACTACACAATATACAAATCCAATAAAAACACTCATCTCATAATGTAATCATGATGATACTAGACACAAGGGCTCTATTACATTCTTCACGTAAAAACGCACGCAGAACGCGTGAATTTTTGCGCGAAGCGTTAAACGTTAACGCGGGTAAAACAACGCTGGTATTACAATCCTTGCGCATTTTTTCATCTGTCAAAAAATAACGCACGCAAAACGCACGCGCAAAAACGCACACGCAGCAACGTTGCACGCAGAAATAAGTGTGCAGACAGTTTTTTCACGAGATTCAGCCAATCAGAATTAACCCCTTAAGGACGGGAGTAATTTTACAAGTTTGGAACACTTTTGAACACTTCTAAAAGTAGAATTTCAGCTATTCGCTGTTCAACCATAATTTACCTCTTACATATTAAGTGTACCCGCCCTTATTATATATCATTTTGTTCAGGAGAAATAGGGCTTTCATCTTCCATCAAAGATTTATATATAAAATATATTATAGTATGAAAAAAAACCTAAAACCTATGAGAAAAAAGGAAATTTTGCAATTTTCAAAGTTCTCCATTGTATTTTTAGTGTGAATGACATTGTACGCTTAGCATTAAATGAAATAAAATACATATATTTCTGGTCAGCAATGTCTTACGAGTTCAACGGTACCCCCCATGTAGAGGTTTTAGGAGGTTTTGGAAAGTTACAGGGTCAAATATAGAGTTTGCCCATTTCACGTTTTGCAACTTGAAATTTGCCAGATTGGTTTCCTGGCTCTATGTTGACTTTGAGAGGTTATGGCAGCCCAGGTATGAAAAGTACCCCAACATGTCATACCATTTTGAAAAGTAGACAACCCAGGCTATTCCAAATGGTGTACGTTTTTTTTTTTTATAGTAGTCACTTAGTCGCAAACTTGGTCTTCAGGTTTGTGTTTTGCATTTTTCACACAAAAACTGTTATTTTACCGATGATATCATGCTCCCTCGACATTTTACTGGCCTAAAAAACTCATATTTGTGGTCGGCAAGGTCTTACGAGTTCAACGGTACCCCCCATGTAGAGGTTTTAGGAGGTTTTGGAAAGTTACAGGGTCAAATATAGAGTTTGCCCATTTCACGTTTTACAACTTGAAATTTGCCAGATTGGTTTCCTGGCCCTATGTTGACTTTGAGAGGTTATGGCAGCCCAGGTATGAAAAGTACCCCAACATGTCATACCATTTTGAAAAGTAGACAACCCAGGCTATTCCAAATGGTGTACGTTTTGTTTTTTTATAGTAGTCACTTAGTCGCAAACTTGGTCTTCATGTTTGTGTTTTGCATTTTTCACACAAAAACTGTTATTTTGCTGCTAATATCATGCTCAGTCAACCTTTTACTGGCCTACAACATTGATATTTGTGGTCGGCAATGTGTTACAAGATCAACGGTACCCTCCATTTAGCATTTTTAATTTGCTTTATGGAAAGTTACACGATCAAATGTAGAGTTTGCCAAATTGGTTTTCTGGGCCTAGGTTGAATTTGAGAGGGTATGGCAGCCCAGGTTTGAGAAGTACCCCATCATGGCATATCATTTTGAGAAGTAGACAACCCAGAGTGTTGAAAATGGGGTATGTCCAGTTTTTTATAGTAGCCACTTGGTCACAAACCCTGGCCACACTTAGTTTTCATGATTGTGTTTTGCATTTGTTTTACACGAAAACTGTTATTTTGCTGCTAATATCCTGCTCGGTCAACCTCTTACTGGCCTATAACATTGATATTTGAGTTCGGCAATGTGTTACGAGTTCAACAGTACCCTCATGTTGCATTTTTATTTACTTTTTGGAAAGTTACACGGTCAAATGTAGAGTTTGCCAGATTGGTTTTCTAGGCCTAGGTTGAATTTGAGAGGGTATGGCAGCCCAGGTTTGAGAAGTACCCCATCATGGCATATCATTTTGAGAAGTAGACAACCCAGAGTGTTGAAAATGGGGTATGTCCAGTTTTTTATAGTAGACACTTGGTCACAAACCCTGGCCACACTTAGTTTTCATGATTGTGTTTTGCATTTGTTTTACACGAAAACTGTTATTTTGCTGCTAATATCTGCTCGGTCAACCTTTTACTGGCCTATAACATTGATATTTGTGTCGGCAATGTGTTACGAGTTCAACAGTACCCCCATGTTGCATTTTTATTTACTTTTTGGAAGTTACACGGTCAAATGTAGAGTTTGCCAATGGTTTTCTGGGCCTAGGTTGAATTTTGAGGGTATGGCAGCCCAGGTTTGAGAAGTACCCCATCATGGCATATCATTTTGAGAAGTAGACAACCCAGAGTGTTGAAAATGGGGTATGTCCAGTTTTGTATTGTAGCCACTTGGTCACAAACCCTGGCCACACTTAGTTTTCAAGATTGTGTTTTGCATTTGTTTTACACGAAAACTGTTATTTTGCTGCTAATATCCTGCTCGGTCAACCTTTTACTGGCCTATAACATTGATATTTGTGTTCGGCAATGTGTTACGAGTTCAACAGTACCCCCATGTTGCATTTTTATTTACTTTTTGGAAAGTTACACGGTCAAATGTAGAGTTTGCCCATTTCAGGTTTTACAACATGAAATTTGCCAGATTGGTTTGCTGGGCCTAGGTTGAATTTGAGAGGGTATGGCAGCCCAGGTATGAAAATTACCCCAACATGGCATATCATTTTGAGAAGTAGACAACCCAGAGTGTTGAAAATGGGGTATGTCCAGTTTTGTATTGTAGCCACTTGGTCACAAACCCTGGCCACACTTAGTTTTCAAGATTGTGTTTTGCATTTGTTTTACACGAAAACTGTTATTTTGCTGCTAATATCCTGCTCGGTCAACCTTTTACTGGCCTATAACATTGATATTTGTGTTCGGCAATGTGTTACGAGTTCAACAGTACCCCCATGTTGCATTTTTATTTACTTTTTGGAAAGTTACACGGTCAAATGTAGAGTTTGCCAGATTGGTTTTCTGGGCCTAGGTTGAATTTGAGAGGGTATGGCAGCCCAGGTTTGAGAAGTACCCCATCATGGCATATCATTTTGAGAAGTAGACAACCCATAGTGTTGAAAATGGGGTATGTCCAGTTTTGTATTGTAGCCACTTGGTCACAAACCCTGGCCACACTTAGTTTTCAAGATTGTGTTTTGCATTTGTTTTACACGAAAACTGTTATTTTGCTGCTAATATCCTGCTCGGTCAACCTTTTACTGGCCTATAACATTGATATTTGTGTTCGGCAATGTGTTACGAGTTCAACAGTACCCCCATGTTGCATTTTTATTTACTTTTTGGAAAGTTACACGGTCAAATGTAGAGTTTGCCCATTTCAGGTTTTACAACTTGAAATTTGCCAGATTGGTTTGCTGGGCCTAGGTTGAATTTGAGAGGGTATGGCAGCCCAGGTATGAAAAGTACCCCAACATGGCATATCATTTTGAGAAGTAGACAACCCAGAGTGTTGAAAATGGGGTATGTCCAGTTTTGTATAGTAGCCACTTGGTCACAAACCCTGGCCACACTTAGTTTTCAAGATTGTGTTTTGCATTTGTTTTACACGAAAACTGTTATTTTGCTGCTAATATCCTGCTCGGTCAACCTTTTACTGGCCTATAACATTGATATTTGTGTTCAGCAATGTGTTACGAATTCAACGGTACCCCACATGTAGCATTTTATTTAGTTTTTTGGTAATTTGACAAGTGATTTTCAGGATTTATGTCGACTTTGAGAGAACATGGCACGCCAAGAAAGAATATTGCTCCAAAGATGACGCGCCAATGATTCTAAATTAGTATTTTGAGTTGTTTGGTGCAGCCACTTTAGAATAGCTGGGCTTAACGTAAACAGGGACAGGCCAAATTCAGGGGATTCCAGAAGTCAGAGTAGTCGTTATAACAAGCCAATGAGTCGGTACAGGCAGCAAACAAAGGGTAGTCGGTATAACAAGCCAATGAGTCGGTACAGGCAGCAAAGGGTAATCGGGACAAAGCAGAAAAGGGGATTTAGTAATTTAGCTCGGTATGATAAATTTTGAAGCACTCGGTTATGCAGAGGCCAGGTAGAGATGGGCAGGTAGGGCAATAATAACTAGAATCCTTTCGGATTCCTTTCTTGCGGCAGACACAACACTTTTTCTGGGGGGACTTTTTACAGTGGGTGGGAGGGACTCGGGAAGGAAAGTGTCTGCCGCTTAATCTTTGGAGATCTCCTGATTCCAAAGCGGATGTAACGGGGGCCGGGGTTAGGATAAGTTGGGATATGATCTCAAGCATGAATTCTAGGAAGGGATATGGCTTTTGTACTGCTGCCTGCTTGTAGAGCACGTACGCATTGAAAATTGCTATCTCGGTCAAATAGATGGCAATCTTCTTGTACCATGCCCTAGTCTTTCGGTTCACCAGATAAGGCTGTATACATTGATCAGCCAAGTCTACTCCCCCCATAAACTTGCTGTAATCTACAATGCACTTCGGCTTTTCCAGTGGCTCAGTCCTCCCTCTCACAGGCACTGGCACTGTACTTTCGTCATGCACTGTAGATAGCATGTATACATCCTTCTTATCGGTGAACCGAAGGGCTAGCACTTCTTCCTGACGTAGAGATGAAGAGGAGCCTCTACTTTTTTTGCCTGCAGTCAGAATTTGGGGAAAACCTCTGCGATTCTTCGGCACTGTGCCACACGCAAGGGTCTCAAAACAATATAAATTTTTAAATAGGTTGATACTGGTGTAATAGTTATTGACCCATAAATGATAGCCCTTGTTGAATAGGGGATAGACCAGATCCCACACAATTTTTCCACTGGTGCCAATACAATCGGGGCATCCTGGGGGGTCAAGGTGGCTATCTTTCCCTTCGTATATTCTAAACGCCCAGGTGTAGCCTGTTGTGGACTCACACAATTTATAAAATTTGACGCCATACCGGGATCGCTTGCTTGGGATATACTGCTTGAAGAGCAGTCTGCCTTTGAATTTCATAAGGGACTCGTCTACAGATATATTTTGGTCGGGAACATAATTATCGGTGAATTTGGCAGATATAAGACTGATAAGGGGCCGAATTTTATAGAGGCGGTCATGCATTGGGTTGTTTCTTGGTGGGCACAGTGCGTTGTCATTAAAATGGAGGAATCGCATGAGATTTTCGTATCTCTCCCTCTTCATAACCCTTGGGAATAGTGGGGTAGCCAGGATGGGGTTTTTGTGCCAGTAAGACCGGATACTTGGCTTCTTCACTATTCCCATTACGAGGGTTAGAGGCCAAAATTTTTTTAACTCTATCACATCCGTTGGGTGCCACTTGTTACGTCTGTGGCGATGTGAATCCAGATGCGCATCAAGATACTGGTTGGCAAACAGGTTGGTTTGCTCAACCACCATCTCGAATACGTCGTCCAACATAAACAGGTTAAAAAAGCTCACTGGCTCACAGTCCTCTACCCTTACTGTGATGCCAGGAGTCGCTAGAAATGGGGGTATTTCTGGGGCAGCCATATTTGGGGGTACCCAAATGCTCTCGTGCCTCCCAGTAGATGGTGGGGGGTCACCATCACTGGAGGGTTCACTAAGGGGCTCTATATCAGAGGCTGTGAGGGTGTCACTGTCGGCGAGAGCGTCGCTCTCAGAGGCGGCCAGGATCTCATATGCCTCTTCTGGGGAATAAAAGCGGGAGGACATTTTTATGGGAGGTCGGGGAACTGATGGGGTCAAGTACACAAATAAAATATTAGAACACCTAAACTAAGCCCTTCCGGTCCTTGTAGTGGCCGGTACTTCTATCTATCTAGACAAGGGTAGTCAGAAATGCCAAGGGTCGTATGCCAATGCGGGTAGTCAGAAATGCCAGGGGTCGTATGCCAATGTGGGTAGTCAGAAATGCCAGGGGTCGTATGCCAATGCGGGTAGTCAGAAATGCCAGGGGTCGTATGCCAATGCGGGTAGTCAGAAATGCCAAAGGGTCGTTTGCCAATGCGGGTTCTCAATCAGGGGTACACTGCAGGCCAGGGGGTACAGTGCCTGGGTTTTTTTCAGGGTTTTTTCCAGTCAGGTTTTTTTTCAGTTATTTTTTTCAGCCAGGGGGTACTGTGCCAGGAGGGTACAGTGCCAGCCAGGAGAGTACAGTGCCAGCCAGGAGGTACTGTACCTGGTTTTTTTTTTTCTTCAGCCAGGGGGTACTGTGCCTGGGGATTTTTTTTTCTTCAGCCAGGGGGTACTGTGCCTGGGGATTTTTTTTTCCAGCCAGGGGGTACTGTGCCTGGGGTTTTTTTTTTTTCAGCCAGGGGGTACTGTGCCAGGAGGGTACAGTGCCTGGGGGGTACAGTGCCAGTAGGTGCCTGGGGGGTACAGTGCCAGGTGGGGTACAGTGCCAGGTGGGGTAGTGCCAGGTGGGATACACTGCCAGGTGGGGTACACTGCCAGGTGGGGTACAGTGCCAGGTGGGGTAAAGCCAGGTGGGGTAGTGCCAGGTGGGGTACACTGCCAGGTGGGGTACACTGCCTGGGGTGTGGGGTACAGTGCCTGGGGTGTGGGGTACAGTGCCTGGGGTTTTTAGGTAGTGCCTGGGGTTTTTTCTCTCTCTGCTCCTCTCTGCTCTGTCTCTCTCTCTCTGCTCCTCAGATCGCAATGAGGAGCAGGAGAAAGGGGCAGAGACAATGTCTCAGCCAATGCAACATCATTGGCTGAGACATTCTGACAGTTGCAGAGGTGACAGCTTGTCACCGCTGCAACTGTCAGCTCCAGGCGCAGGATTGGCTGCCTTGCCGATTCCACGAGGGAAACGGCCTGCCTCATTTCCCAGAATGCCGATCGCCAGCTGGGAGGGTCTGCCCGGGTGTCAGGCAGACCCCCAGCCAGCGATCGGCATTGTGGGAAGGGAGGCGGGCCGTTTTTCGGCGCGCAGGGGCTCCAAACGCCGCGGGGCGTACCATGCCGTCCTGCGGCATTAAAGCCCACGTGGTGCAGGACGGCATGGTACGCCCTGCGTCCTTAAGGGGTTAAGAACCACAATTGTCTCACGTTACGTTTTTGTGCCTGTCAAAGTCAATCTGTCATCAATAAAAAAAACACGCACAGCTTCTCAAATTTATTGGTTTGGTATGTTTAGAATATTAACTATACTTTGCTGTGTATTTTATTTGGCCTGGTGTATTTGGTTTCGGCCAGGTTGATAGAATTTGCCATTAACACCAGCTTAGTTCTTAGTTCACACAATGTTGTTTTTAATTCCAGCGCAGACGCGTCTCCCTGGTTACCATCTGGGTGAGATGTCACGGTCGCTGTATACTGACGTCATCATTACGCGTACCTGCCTACAGCTGGACGCCACGCCCTCTAGGGACCGAGCGTCTCGCCAGGCAGTACGCCACAAGCGGGGTAAGTGACCCATCAATGTTTCACACACTCCCTATATATACTCGCTACCCACCCTGTGCCTACTACCTTGATAAAGGCCCCTGTGAGGGCCGAAACGTCGGTTTGATGCACTTAGGCATCTTTTTTAATGCTAATTGAATGCTTTTACTATTTTTCCTAAGTCCTGGTGTGTGTCCTTTTCCGTTTGGACTATATATTGTCTATTGGACTTTGCACCCAGGCACTCGTGTGTTTACTCATGGCCATAGCTGGTTGCCGCAGCTTCATTTATTTATATATATATATATATATATATATGTATACATAAGGAAAGAGAAGGTCATTGAGGGGCATTTCCCCTTGTTTTCTGTCCTATGTACAGAACTAGCTGAATCCAGACCAGGTTTTCAGACTGAATGTGGTGTCTGAATATCCAGATTTTGTGTCTCTCCCCTGGATTGTTAATTAGGGATGAGCCGAACACACCCTGAGTTCGGTTCGGACCCGAACTTTCCAAATGTTCGGATCCGAACCCGAACCCGAACTCGAACTCAATACAAGTCAATGGGGCTGAAAATTCGGTTTTTAGAGTGGCCTCCAAGAGGGCATATATGCTAGATATTTGCCATAAAAGGTGTATGGGGGTTCGGGTAGTGCCCTGGGGGACAGGAAACAAGGACAAAAAGTAAAAAAAAATAACGTTTTTAAAGGGAAAGTGAGTTTTCCATAAAATAAGGGTTAAAAATAAAAACGAAAAATTCCTTCAAATATCGTGCCTAGGAGGTCCCCATAACCTGCCCGTGAAGTGGCGGATTTCTAGGATGTATAGAAATATGTAAAAACCAAAAAATGACATTTCAAATGACGGTAAATGCTTTTCCTTTAATCTATCCATAAACAACTGCTTGGGGCGGCAGTCTGTATGAAAAGAGGAGACATTTTCGGACACGCAGAAAAAGTTTACTGATTTTTTGGCGGTGAAAAGCAGGAGAATAACTGGAGAACGGAAAATTCTAGACCAAATAGCCGATTTGGAAAGTGAAATGAATGGGAGAATTTTTCTGGTTCGGCTATTTTGACCTAGCATTTTCTCTTCAGTCATTCTCCTGAGTTTCACCTTTCTCTGAATAACCCTGTCAGGGTTATTCAGAGAGCGGTGAAGAGCAGGAGAATGACTGGAGAATGGATAATTCTAGGTCAAAATAGCCAAACCAGAAAAATTCTCCCATTTAGGCTAGGGTCAGACTAGCGAATTTTTAACGTGCGTTTAGGCGCACTTAATCACGGCCGCACTAGCAGCAAATGACGGCCAATATACGAAGTACGGTCGCACGAAAGTCCAGCTGTGCAACGCAAGTGGAAAATGAACACATTTTTTCGAGAACGCAGAACCGCTAGTACGGACGTACAGAGTGTGCTGCGTCCACTAGCGGCGTGTGTGCGTGATTTGGAGATGTCAGACCCTGCTCATGTCTGCCAACATAACGTCCAGACACCCAAAGTTTCAAAGTTTCCTGGTTTGGATCCGTAAAAAATCACGCACAAAAATACGCATCGTATGACCGTTTTCGCGCATTCCGTGAAAAAATACGGCAATGCGTTCGGACGCACTTTTTGATGGTCGCTGCGAAAAATGCATTAGTCTGACCCTAGCCTTATCTCACTTTCCAAATCGGCTATTTGGTCCAAATTGTTCTCTTTTCCTGCCATTCTCCTGGTTTTCACCTTTCTCTGAACAAGCCTGAGAGAGAGGTGAAAGCCAGGAGAACTGGCCGGAAAAGAGAACAATCTAGACCAAATAGCCAATTTGGAAAGTGAGTTAAATGGGAGAATTTTTCTGGTTTGGCTATTTTGACCTAGAATTTTCACTTCTCCAGTTATTCTCCTGCTTTTCACCGCTCTCTGAATAACCCTGTGAATGTTTAATCCCGAAGTGAAAAATAACATTGCTTTAGATGTTATTTTGTATTTTTTTTTCAAACACCAGTTAAATGCAGCATATTAGGAAGTTTTACGAAGGAAATTAATTCTCAAATCTCAATCAGTAGCAGACACTACCCCACCCCCTCAGTACCTCAGTATAGTGTACAATGTATCAAATTGATTAGCAGACTAAAAACACCTTGTGTTATGCCCGTTTGTGAACAGAGGTCATTCAGAGTTGAGAATCTTTCCACGTGCACATTAGTTTTTAATTCAATATCTAATAAACCGTTGCTTATAATATTCTGCAGTAAAGAGTCTCTTTATTTCTAGATTTTTTAGTATTTTTTTAAGCATTTTCTATACTTTTTTCAAAATTTCTTTTTTTTTTCGAACTCAAACCGAACACACACAAAAAGTTCGAAGTTTGCGAACTTTCGAACAACCAAGGTTCGGGCCGAACTCCGAACCATCCGAACCGAACAGCTCATCCCTATTCTTAATTACTTAATCAATGCTTATCCAGGGGAGATAAAAGGGGGGCTGAAACAGGAAGTTGCTCTGGCCTGGGACTCAGACAGCATTCTGAGAGAGCTACAAGCTGAAAGGTGTGTGAAAAAGGTTGCTTAAAGTAATTTTGTTTGTTTGTTTGAGGTGGCTGAGGTAAGCTCACCACTTGTTAGAGAGGGAACCTATCATTCTGTTTAGTAAGAGCCTGAATGGCAAGGATTTATTTTCTGTCTTAATTTTGTTTTATTGCAACCTGGACAGATTTAAATGAACTTTTGCTGCCTGGACTACTTTTTTTCCCAGGAAAGGAAACCTTAGTTTGAGCTATACCCCCATTATATATATATATTACAGTATAATCACCCTTGTACATGCCTTTTAAGATTATGGGTAAGCCACAGCATTGTTTTTTCATTCCACTTTTCACAGTGGCTGTTTATCAAGTCATCTTTGCTCTTCTCTACTGACATTGTTCGGCCATTATAGAAGCTGATGTACTAAGGAACTCCTTCAATTGAGGAGCAACATTTAAACCTTGCCAAAACTACATCCATGATATCCCTAATTGAGTATTTGTTTGGTATTCTCTTGGGAGATCTAATGCTCCTAGATATGGGGCTCTATTACATTCTCCGTGCAAAAATGTGCGCGTGTGCAAAAACGCATTAACGCAAGGGGAAAAACCCTTTGAGCTGAACGTCGTATAACGACATTCGCGCAAACGATGCTCGTTAACGTCTAACGCGAGTGACCTTGCGCGAGCGCAAGTTCGTGCGCGTATCCCATACTTAATATTGTGAGCGCAAATGCGCTGGTAGACGGACGGTATTACAATCAATGCGCAGATTTTTATGAACGACGTTTGCACATTAGACGTAACGCTCATCGTTTGCGCGAACGTTGTTATACGACATTCAGCGAGAAGGGTTTTGCCCCTCGCGTTAATGTGCTTTTGCGCACACGCACATTTTTGCGTGGAGAATGTAATAGAGCCCTTTGTCTTTAAAGTTCTGTTTCAAGGCATATGCTTTTTCGATTAACTCATCAGATGTGCAGGTTAGGTGTAACTATTGGAATTTGTCCATTCAGAATACCTTGTTTAAGGGGTACAGGATCAAAGCTGCCATTATTTAGTAAGTCATTAGTGGAAAACGTGTTGTCACAGGTTTGCCATTTGTTTGTTTTCTAATTGGTAAATTCAAAATAATTTGTCACTTTTTGCTGTGGTTCATTAGTGGATTTTAAGTTTAAATGGTTGAGGTTTAATTTTTTTAGTAAATTTTTGAACGTTTCGTCAGTGTCAGTGTCAGTCCAGTCATATCTTAGTACTAAATTATTGAAATGAGCGCAGAAGGCCTGATTAGGATTGAATTTATTTGTATCATCTCAAAATAAATAAAACACAGGCAGAGAGAAATGGTTGTCCTTCTGATCAATGCAAGTCTTTCAGAATGAAGTAGACAGTGTATGCAAATGGGGTAAACGGTGTGTTTTCTCAAAGTTCTGAAATATAAAGCTATTTACAAAAAACTTTTTTACAGCCAATTGCTCTTAAAATATATATATTTTAAAACTATTAAATGCCATACTTCATTACACATCACTGTCCTTTTTTGACAACGTCAAATGGAACGAAGCATGAAGTGCTCTTTTGGGTATTACACCTTTGTTAAGTGTTTAACACACATGAAATATTGACATCTAATGCTTTAAGCATAGATGGTGAGATTTAGTAAGTATCTGTATACCACAAGAAAAAGGAATACATAATGTTCATCGTTGCCTTAGTTAACTGTCTAGGGAAAGAAGACTGACAATGGAATTTGTCATGGAGCTGATGTAACGCTCCATGCTTCAAACCCCAAGAGACTTTATGTTCATTTATATCATGTGGTTTTAAATATATTTTACATCGTTTGGTTTTAGTTTAATTTAGTTTAGTGTAAAATGGCATAGCTTTGGTTTTAAAAATACTTATATTCCTGTAGGTAAATGTGTTTTTGTGTATACAGTAAACAGGCTTTACTGCTGTGTAATTTATGCACCAGGGCTTTTCCCATTATCTAGCTGCATGTTTAATTCAAGGGATCTCTGATAGTGTGTGTTTAATCTGATGTGTTAGAACAATGGATATACAAATGTTGTGTGAGCTGAAGGCTAGAGAATGTAAAGAATGTTTATTGTAAATAACTGACATAATGTAATTAGTATGGGTATGCAAATTATGACTAGTAATTAGTATGGGTATGCAAATTATGACTGTTGGACTTCAGCATAAATGGTGGCGTTTTGTTCATTAAAAAGTCAGAACTCTCAGAGCTCAGAGAGAGAGAATCCTGTTTTAAAGCATACAGCCGCACCTGGTGTCTTTATTACAAACTACGCTACACTCCACACTCACCCTCAGAAGGCAGAGAGCGGCCTTCTGGAGATTCCTAACGGCTCCAGGGCAGAGGAACAGAAACAGGCAGGTCAAGTCGCTCGAGGCGCTGAGGACAGTGCTCCCAGTAGCCGGGCTGACCGCAACGAAGGGGTGTCTGGAGAGCCAGGACAGACGGAAGGGAACGGTTCCTTCACACTGGTGGCAGCGGTGGGATAGCTCTTTGAACCCCCAGAAAAAGCACTCAGCATGGCAGGGTACGCCAACTACAAAAAAGACACCCTGCGGGACATCCTGGAGAGCCGAGGAGGCACCCGGGCTCAAAAAGTTAGCCGCCCTGATCGAGGAACTGCAGGAAATGGACCAGGGAGCCGTGGGCACGCCAACCTTACCACCCACCCAGGCATTGATCCCAGAAGATCCCTTCCAAAGGAAAGTGTGGCAGTGGCTAGCCCTCTTTGGAGCCGCCCGTCAGAAGCCGCTATACACAACGCCATCCAGGAGGTCCGGCAGGAAGAGGAGCAAGAGAAGGATCGTCAGCACGAGCTGCGGATGGCGGTGCTCCGAGCAAAAAGGACTGAATACCCTGCCCCTGAACCCTACCCCGTAGAACCCTGGTTCGAGGTTGACAGCTCGACTGGAGCTTCATCCAGGGAATCTACACCCCCCAGCGATACTTCTCTTTGGACTTACAGCTTGTCTGGAGCTTCATGGGAGGAACCCGCACACCCCAGCGATACTTGGGAGGAGATTTACAGCTCGCCTGGAGTTTTAATTGAGGAAACCGCACATCTCAGCGACCCTTGGATGGAGGCTTACAGCCCGCCTGGAGCTGCATCCGAGGACACCACACCCCCCATCGAGTGGTGGTGCCACTGTTCCAGCACCCTCGCAGACACGAGGGCTGAATTCCCAAGAAGGCTACAGGAGGGCCTGGATCGGTATCATGCATCTACAGTTGAGCCCTCTGGGCCCGAGTGGCGGGACGAGATCCGCCAAGAACTCTGGTACGAGGCACTGTACCATGAAAGGGACTATCATGGTGTCAATGTTCCCTCCAACGCTGCCATCTACCAAGTGCAGTACAATGCCAGAGCAGCATTCCTGAAAGGCCGACCCCCAGAGGAGTGGGAGGCAGAGCTCCAATACCTGGTTCAGCAGGAGATCTTACCGGGCGTCCCAGTGGTTAATAGGCCCCCTGCTACCCCGCACCATCGACGGCACCTCCACCGCAGGCCTCAACTACGGAGGCACAGGGCTGCTATACGAAAGGATGGCCAACGACCCCGGGTTTGGAGAAGAGTCAGAGTGGCGGTTGGAGGAGATACTGGAACGCCGGGAAGAGGAACTCTCATACGAGAGCAAGGACTTCGAGATAGAGGAACTGGAGTTCCTGGTAGAGCGCGAATGGGAGCTTGAGAAGGCCTACAGAAGGTTGTTGGACGACGCTCCGCAGTCAGGCCTAAGCCCCATGACCTGGGACTGTCTGGCCGAAGAAGCAGACAGTCCAAGTGACACGGAAGTATTGGAGCCCGAGATGCTCCCATGGGTCCCCGTTGGGACCACAGTAGATGAGCCGGCCAGGTCGGAAGAAGCACGGCAGGTGCCAAGCGACCAGAATGGGCCGCGTAAAGGGTCCGAGTAGCCCAGAGAGGAAGTTATCCTCCCGCCTCCGCAAGAAGACACTGTGCCAGTGTCCGCTTACCCAGCAGAAGAGCTGGCAACGGGGCAGAGCGCCGCTGGCCTCTGCCCATCCTCCACCATCTGCCCCGAGGAGCAGAAGGGGGATACCCTCGAGCTGCTTATCCCGCAGTCGCTTACCGCATCAAACCCCCTGGACTTTGTTCCTGTACCCACCTTCCCAGCAGAAGAGCTGGCAACGGGGCAGAGTGCCGCTGGCCTCTGCCCACCCTCCATCGTCTGCCCTGAGGAGCAGAAGGAGGATTTACCCGAGCTGCTTATCCCACAGCCGTTGACCCCATCCGACCCCCTGGACTTTGTTCCCACACCCGCTTACCCAGCAGAAGAGCTGGCAACGGGGCAGAGTGCCGCTGGCCTCTGCCCACCCTCCCTCGTCTGTCCCGAGGAGCAGAAGGAGGATTTCCCCGAGCTGCTTACTACGCAGCCGTTGACCCCATCCAACCGCCTGGACGTCGTTCCTGCGCCCGCTTCCCCAGCAGAAGAGCTGGCAACCAGACCGAGTGCCACCGGCCTCTGCCCAACCTTCACCGCCTGCCTCGGGGAACAGAAAGAGGATACACCCGGGCTGCTTATTCCGCAGCCACTGACCCCACCGGAGATGGAGGACGCCAATCTCCTGCCCGGGGACCCTTCCTCGGCCTTGAACCCCCCAGCCGACGCGCTGGCAATGGGGCAGAGCCTGTTTCAACTCTGCCCATCTCCACACCCCTTTGGCCCGGAGGCCCCATGCAGCCACTGTTTTTTCCAACGGCTGACCAGGGCACTCGGGGCGCGTGCATTTAGCACCTGTTTTTCCCGGGTGTGCGATACCTCCGGAGGTGGTACAGGCGGTACCCCTCCCCGACCACAGGACCCTTATTCCAGAGGGGGTACCCCCAAAGACTTGTACCCCCAACACGCCAGGCACTGCTGCAAGGACAAATGGAGAAGCCTGGTGGCTCGCCTCCTTCCCACAGACTATTAGGCTTGTGCACAGATTTTTTTTTTCGGTTCGATTCGATTTTTCGGATTTTCAAACTTTTCGATTCGGCTCGTTTCAACCGATTTCTGTTTCGCTTCGGTTCGGCTCGACTCGTTTTTCGTGTACATTTTTTTTCCCGGAATTTTGACCATTTTTCGTGTCACTTAGCTCGGTTTTTGTATCGACTTTTCGTATTTTCGGGAATTTTCATTTTTCGGAACGTCTTTTCTCCTCGTTTCAAAGCAATAAATTTCGATTTGACACATTTCAAGTACATTCGAAAATATTTCGTTTCGGCTCGGAAAACTTTTCGGATCTGCCATTTTCGGATCTAAAAATTTTCGGAAAATCGGCCGCATCCGAAAACACGAATCGGGAAATTTCGTGAAAATTCCGAAATTCCAAAAACCGAAACGCACATCCCTACAGACTATGGGCCACAAAGACTGCTCCGACTTCCCCGAGTCGACCTGTGTGGGTCCAACCGTGTCCGTCGGACTCTAGAAGGGGGAGAAATGTCACGGAACGGACATGAGAGCTCTTTTCAGCGAGCCACAGGACTAAAGACTGAACCCTTTTTAAAAAAACATTTTTCCTGTTTTCATTTTGGTTTTGCGTGTGAGCCTATGGACCTCTTATTTTTATTGCTAGATGTGGTTTTATTGGTGTAATGTAATGAAAATGTACCCTGTATGATGTGACTGTAAAAGTATGAAAGAAACCGTTTGTATGTGTTTTTCCCCGTCGCCATTTTGCTCATCCCAGCATGGTTTCACAGAACGAAGGATCTCATGCCCCAAGATGGAGGATGCAGCGGGCCAGAGGATTGGAGGCTTTTCCAAGACCTCATCTGCCTAATCCCCTGGACAATGGGGGAGCCTGAAAGGGCAAAATAGAGGATACAGCAAGCCAGTTGATTGGAGGTTTTTCCAAAACCTCATCTGCCTAATCCCTGGACAATGGAAAGGCTGAAAGGGACCTGATAGGGAACAGGAGGCTGGGAAAGGAGCCAATCAGTGCTGGTTGTGTGGGTGGGGGAGTTGGTAATCTGTTTGTGTGAAGTTGTATAAATGACCCTGTTGAAACCCATAACATTCAGTTCACTGTTTTAAAGCATACAGCTGCATCTGGTGTCTTCATTTCACAGCTACAATCACTATTGCAGGAGACACTCAGCAGTCTCCTGCATCACCACTCAACCCAGGAACGGGATCCCCAAGGCAACACCGCACCATCTCTCCAGACACCGGACCAACGCCATTTCATCCTCCAGGCCACTCGAGACGCCGAGTGCCGTGCCACTGGGTAGTCGGGCAGGACGCCATCAAAGGGGGGGTCAGATAGAGCAGGACCGCAGGCGGACTTCCATCCCTCCACACTGGCGGCAGCGGTGGGATAGCTCTTTGAACCCCCAGAAAAAGTACTCAGCATGGCAAGGTACGCCAACTAAAAAAAAGACACCCTGCGGGGCATCCTGGAGAGCCGAGGAGGCACCCCGGGCTCAAAAAGTAAAGCCGCCCTGATCGAGGAACTGCAGGAAATGGACCAGGGAGCCGTGGGCACGCCAACCTTACCACCCACCCAGGCATTGGTCCCAGAAGATCCCTTCCTAAGGAAAGTGCGGCAGCGGCTAGCTCTCTTCGGAGCCGCCCGTCAGAAGCTGCTATACACAACGCCATCCAGGAGGTCTGGCAGGAAGAGGAGCAAGAGAAGGATCGTCAGCACGAGTTGCCGATGGCAGTGCTCCGAGCAAAAAGGACTGAATACCCTGCCCCTGAACCCTACCCCGTAGAACCCTGGTTCGAGGTTGACAGCTCGACTGGAGCTTCATCCAGGGAATCTACACCCTCAGCGATACTTCTTTTTGGACTTACAGCTTGTCTGGAGCTTCATGGGAGGAACCCGCACTCCCCAGCGATACTTGGGAGGAGATTTACAGCTTGCCTGGAATTTCCGTCAAGGAAGCTACACCCCCCACAGTCTGCCACAAGGAGCAGACAGATGTTCCCCCCGGGCTGGTTTGCCCGCAACCTTTGATCCCCCTGGAGATGGAAGAAGCCATCCTCCCGCAAAGCGACCCTTACCCAGCAGAAGCGCTGGCAACGGGGCAGAGTGCCGCTGGCCTCTGCCCACCCACCCCATCCTGCCCCGAGGAGCAGAAAGATGATTCCCCCGGGCTGCTTATCCCGCAGCCGCTGACCCCTTCCACCCCGCTGGATTTTGATCTCGCACCCGCTTTTCCAGCAGAAGAGCTGGCCCCAGGGCAGAGCGCCGCTGGCCTCTGCCCACCCTCTACAGCCTGCCCCGAGGCGCAGATGGATGATCTACCCGGGCTGCTTTGCCCGCAGCCCTTGCTTGTTTCCCCGGATCCCCCTGAGGATCCCCCTGGGCTTGTTTCCACACCCCCCTGGCCCCCTTCATTATGGAAGATGCCCTCTGCCCACAAGGAGACCCGTACCCAGCAGAAGAGCTGGCCACGGGGCAGAGCGCCGCTGGCCTCTGCCCACTCTCCACCACCTACCCTGAGGAGCCGATGGCTGATACCCCCGGGTTGACTTTCCCGCAGCACTTGGTTTCCCCGGAGAGGGAGGAAGCCATCCTCTCGCCCAGAGACCCTTCTCCAGCAGAAGCGCTGGCTACGGGGCAGAGCCATTGTCAACTCTGCTCACTTTTCCAACTCTTTGGCCCGGAGGCCCCCTACAGCCACTACTTTTTCCAGCAGCTGACCAGAGCACTTGGGACGCGTACAAGTGGCCCGCGTTTTTCCCGGGTGCATGATACCCCCGGAGGTGGTACAGGCGGTACCCCTCCTCGATGACAGAACCCTTCCCCAGGAGGGGACACCTGCCACCAACTGCACCAACGGGGCGCCCAGCGCTGGGGCCTGGAGCACCGCTCGGACAGTGGGCTAGTTTACGAGGACAAGTGGAGAAGCCTGGTGGCTCGCCTCCTCCCGATGGACTATGGACCCACACCCAGGCATACCCTGTGGCGACCGTCGGACCCCACTGGTGATGCTTGTGCGCCAGCACCCTGGAACTTTGAGGATGGCGCAGAAAAAAAGGACAAGGTGAGAAGTCTCGTCAGTGGCAAGAGATCCGTTTGGGATCTAAGCTTGCCCTGCCGTTCTGGAAGGGGGGACATATGTCATGGAGCTGATGTAACGCTCCATGCTTCAAACCCCAAGAGACTTTATGTTCATTTATATCGTGTGGTTTTAAATATATTTTACATCATTTGGTTTTAGTTTAATTTAGTTTAGTGTAAAATGGCATAGCTTTGGTTTTAAAAATACTTATATTCCTGTAGGTAAATGTTTTTTTGTGTATACAGTAAACAAGCTTTACTGCTGTGTAATTTATGCACCAGGGCTTTTCCCATTATCTAGCTGCATGTTTAATTCAAGGGATCTCTGATAGTGTGTGTTTAATCTGTGTTAGAACAATGGATATAGAAATGTTGTGTGAGCTGAAGGCTAGAGAATGTAAAGAATGTTTATTGTAAATAACTGACATAGTGTAATTAGTATGGGTATGCAAATTATGACTGTTGGACTTCAGCATAAATGGTGGCGTTTTGTTCATTAAAAAGTCAGAACTCTCAGAGCTCAGAGAGAGAGAATCCTGTTTTAAAGCATACAGCCGCGCCTGGTGTCTTTATTACAAACTACGCTACACTCCACACTCACCCTCAGAAGGCAGAGAGCGGCCTTCTGGAGATTCCTAATGGCTCCAGGGCAGAGGAACAGAAGCAGGCAGGTCAAGTCGCTCAAGGCGCTGAGGACAGCGCTCCCAGTAGCCGGGCTGACCGCAACGAAGGGGTGTCTGGAGAGCCAGGACAGACAGAAGGGAACAGTTCCTTCACAGAGTTGTTTAAAGTGAACAAAATGTCAAGAGTGCAGAGAAGTATGAGCCAACTTAAAGGTAACAATCTCAAATAACAAAAATGGGTTTAATCAAATATTCTGGCTATATGCCACTTAACCTTCAAATCTTATATATATTTTCCCAGCACGCTAACCAAATGTGTTTTAATTTGTTCATGTTTACTCACAGGCTCATCTACCTTACCCATCGTTCTATCTCTGCTGCTCCTCTCTGCGAGTCCCTTCGCTGGCTCCCCATCCACTGTAGAATTAAATTAAAAATCCTTACCCTGACCTACAAAGCTCTTACTAACTCAGCTCCCCACTACCTGTCCTCACTAATCAGCAAATACAACCCAGCCCGCTCCCTGAGATCAAACAGTGACATGTGCCTAGCTTCACCCGACATCACCTTTTCCCATATTAGACTACAGGATTTCTCACGCACAGCCCCCACCCTCTGGAACGCTCTCTCTCCTACTGTCAGACTTTCCCCTAGTTTCTCTTCCTTCAACCGCTCCCTTAAGACATTCCTATTCAGGCAAGCCTAACCGACTCACCGACTCACTCACTGCCCCAACCAGTCCATCACTCTCACCTTGCAGTCCCCTCCTCCTGTTTCTCGCACTTCAACCCTTCTAGATTGTAAATTCCTAAGGGAATAGGGCCCTCATTTCCTTCTGTGTAGGTTTGTCAAAATGTTGCTCAGTCTCAATGTATTGTGTAGCATTGCGGAATATGCTGGCGCTATATAAATAAAGTATAATAATAGGTTAACTTCTTTTCTAGGTCATTTGGGGAAATAGCATGTAACACTATCAAACTATTAACCCCCCCCCCTCCCTGTCATATCCTCGGTGCTTGCAGGTCCTCACGGGGGGCCTGGACACCCGGCAGCATCACTGGCTGGCTGGGTGGCAGGAGTTCCGGCTCATCGTGCATCTGGAGGGGCGGAGTGCAGCGTGGTGACGCAGAGCCGCCTGCCTTAAATGCAGGGCGCAAGAAAACGCTCATCACCCTGACGTGGAGTTAGTTCCCGCATCGCCTGGTGCATTTACTTGTGTTTCACTGCCTCCTGTATTCCATTAATGATTTGCTTGTATGAGGACCCTGATTGTTGCTGACCCAGACTGACCATTCTCTAACCCCTTTGTATGAGTATTGTGCTCAGGGCCGCCATCAGGGCATTACGCCCCATGCTGCCGTAATGGACCCGGGACCCAGTGGGGGCCCTAGCCACTGGGGCCCAGGGGGGTCCCGGGCCACCGGTGCCCCGTCGGCAGCGGCATCGCCCTTTTACAGCTCTGGTATCGGACTCGATGAGTCCGAATCCGGAGCTGTGTCTCTGCTGCAGGAGCCGGTGGAGACACTGTGTCTCCTCTGGCTCCTGGCAGCTTCACTGGCTGGCTGGGCGGGGCCAAGCAGCGTGTGGGGCCTCCCAAGCACGTTGCTTTGACTCTGCCCCCTCCACTCAGTGAAGCTGCGTGCCTGAGATGGAGGGCCCGGGCAGAAGACAAGAAGACAGAAGAAAAGAAGATTGAAGAAAAGAAGATAGAAGAAAAGAAGAGCTGAAAGAAGGAGATCTGAAGGAAGGAAGACAGCGGAGTGGTGAGCCAGGGCCCAGCCTAGACCCAAGGCCCAGACCCCAAGACCCAGACCCCAAGACCCGGGGCCCAGACCCAGGCCAGACCCAGGGACCAGGCCCCAGACCCCAAGGACCAGACCCAGGGCCCAGACTCCAAGGCCCAGCCCCAGGGACCAGACCCCAGGGCCCAGATCCCAAGGCCCAGGCCAGATCCAGGGCCCAGACTCCAAGGCCCAGAGCCCAGACCCAGGGACCAGGCCCAGACCCAGAGCCCAGACCCCAAGGCCCAGCCCCAGGGCCCAGGTGGACCAGAGCCCAGACCCAAGGCCCAGACCCAGGGCCCAGACCCGGGGCCCAGACGCCCAGGCCCAGGGCCAAGGCCCAGACCCAGGGCCAAGGCCCAGACCTCAGGGCTCAGACCTCAGGGCCCAGGCCCCAAGACCCAGGCCCCAGACTCCAGGGACCAGGCCCAGACCCAGAGCCCAGACCCCAGCCCCAGGGACCAGAGCCAGGGCCCAGACCCCAGGCCAAGGCCCAGATCCAGACCCCAGACCCCAAGGCTCTGGACCCCAGACCCCAAGGCCCAGCCCCAGGGACCAGGCCCCAAGACCCAGACCCCAGGGACCAGAGCCCAGACCTAGGGCCCAGACCCCAGATCCCGGGACCAGACTTCAGAGGCCCAGACCCCACGGCCCAGACCCCAAGACCCGGGGCCCAGACCCAGGCCAGACCCAGGGACCAGACCCCAAGGCCCAGGCCCAGGGACCAGACCCCAAGGCCCAGCCCCAGGGACCAGACCCCAGGCCAGACCCAGGGCCCAGACTCCAGGGACCAGAGCCCAGACCCAGGGACCAGGCCCCAGACCCCAAGGCCCAGACCCCAGGCCCCAGACCCCAGGGCCCAAACCCAGGGACCAGACCCCAAGGCCCAGACCCAGGGCCCAGACCCAGGGCCCAGACCCCAAGGCCCAGACCCCAAGGCCCAGATCCAGGGCCCATACTCCAAGGCCCAGACCCAGGGACCAGACCCCAGGGCCCAGACCCCAAGGCCCAGGGCCCAGACCCCAAGACCCAGACCCAAGGCCCAGATCCAGGGCCTAGACCCCAGGGCCCAGACCCCAAGACCCAGGGCCCAGACCCCAAGGCCACAACCCAGGGACCAGACCCCAGGGACCAGACCCATGGCCCAGACCCAGGGCCCAGACCCCAAGACCCAGGGCTCAGACCCCCAAGGCCCAGCCCCAGGGACCATACCCCAAGGCCCAGACACCAGGGACCAGAGCCCAGACCTAGGGCCCAGACCCCAGGCCAGACCCAAGGGCCCAGATCCCGGGACAAGACCTCAGAGGCCAAGACCCAGGGCCCAGACCCAGGCCAGACCCAGGGACCAGGCCCTAGACCAAAAGGCCCAGCCCCAGGGACCAGAGCCCAGACCCCAAGGCCCAGCCCTAGGGCCCAGAACCCAGGAACAAGAGTCCAGACCCTAAGACCCAGACCCATGGTCCAGACCCCAGGGACCAGACCCAACCTAGACCCAGAACCCAGACCCAGGGCCCAGACCCCAGGCCAGACTCAGGGCCCAGACCCCAGGGACCAGACCCCAAGGCCCAGTCCCAGAGCCCAGACCCAGGGCCCAGACCAGACCCCAAGGCCCAGGGACCAGGCCCAGCCCATACCCCAAGGCCCAGAGCACAGATACCAAGGCCCAGGGCCCAGACTCCAAGGCCCAAACCAGACCCAGGGCCTAGCCCAGGGACCAGGCCCAGACCCCAGACCCAAAGGCCATCATATACAGCCCGTTACTGTGAGATTTATTGCTGTGGATTCTGTGATACATTCATACACACCGCATATTACTGTGAGCTTTATTGCTGTGGATTCTGTGATACACTCATACACACTGCACATTACTGGGAGTTTTATTGCTGTGGTGCTATGTTATGTCCTTTTTGAAGGGGGAGAAAAGCTGTTAGAGGTTGAGGGAGTGCCGGGGGGCCCCCGGGGGGGCACATCGTGAGGTTCAGTAAGGGGCCCCATTATTTCTGATGGCTGCCCTGATTGTGCTTAAAGCAGACACTGAGTATATGTGTATATTGTATCAATCACACGGTCTCAGAGTGTATGTCTGTCCTGCATAGTGCTGACTCTGCATATCCATCGATCTGCCCTGTTGACAAACCAGAGCATTTGAGAACCCTGCATGGTGTTCAACTGAACTGTGTATGTGACTATGTTTATTCTGACCTCTGCTGCAAGTATTTACTTGATAAGACCTACTCAGGCTGCTCTCCAGTTGTGGACACGTTAAACCCTTTGAGCTCCAGTACGTACTCTGCTGTGAAACCTGCTAGGTTATATTCTTTGTTACTGGTGTGCCTGTTCTCCCTGGCTGGGATTGATAGGGTTAGAGGTCCCAACTATTCTAAGGATCAGAGGGTCAGAGGTCTGTCTAAAGGGATCCACACCATGGTTACCGAGTGTGAACGTGACACTCCCTCCCTATACTCATCTCTCTGGCCCTGGTCCCACGTCGGAATGGCTTCCTTGAAGCCTGCCTGATGTTTTTACGGGCCTTGGCTGTCGTGATGACATGCATGATGATGTCATTGCTGGGTGCCCTCCGGCACCTGCAGGGATGAATGTGAAATAAGAGAGGGTGGTTCATTTGGAGCCCTCTCCCTCCCAAACTTTTACCGGAATCTGCTAGGTGTCATGCCCCAACCCTTGGAGCCTGCTGTGACCTAGTCTGGGAGACTGTCTGCATCTACTCAAGGGTTAACTTTTGTTCTGGATACCTGTGTGATTGCTTAAAACCTGGTCACGCCCTTTCCTCTACGATCTGGCATTGTTCAACTTGCTTTGCTACTGAGAGGATCCCCCTCTTGAGCTCCTGCACATCACTGCAAGCCTGATCCTGTTATTGCTGCTGTTTATTTCCTGGACTGTTCCTTCTAGTATCCAGTTTCTGATGTAAACACTGTGCTGGTTCCAGGTACCATTCTGCTACCAGAGACTGTGCTTATTCCTCTATTGCTGTGTACTCCATTCTGCAGTACCTGGAGAGACCACTGGATTACTGTGCTACTACTATCACCATATCTGCTGTACCAGAGACTGTGTATTATTCAGCTGTACCTATTCATCGCTGTGTACTGCATATTACAGTATCTGGATTTTCATGTTGCCGCAGATCACCGTTGCGCTTATTGGTTTCCTACCTGCTGTTATCAAGCTCTGTGTGTTCTTCATCTGCCACAGTTTCAATATATCCTTATTTACCTGCTTCATTGTATCCAGTGCCTTTATTAACCTGTTCAACCCCAGCGCATGGGATATATACTGAACTTTGGGTCCCACCTCGGCTCACGCCTGGTGCCACCCTGACACTAGGTTCACTCGGGACGAGGCCGGACCGGACACGAGCAAGGATTGTCTGAACACGAGTCTCTTCAGGAAAGGCAAACTTTATTGTGACGTCACACAGAATGCTCACACAGGATTGAATCGCAAAAAGTGAGCCCCGAACTCACCCCGACAAGGGCTCTTATACCCCGAATACATAATTAGGTACATCCCAATTAACCCACCTCCCGGTGACACTATCCCACCCCACGTGGGTTAGTACCTCCCTTGGTCGATATACAAAGACATTCCATACATTGGCCGTAAATTGGCAAACTTCATGTTAGTTTGACAGAAAGTGATTTGCTGCTACGCTCAATCTGGCCTGTGCCCACCTCCCTAGAGCCTGCTTATTTGTTGAAGATAAGACCTGATCTGTTTTCTACGCTCTTCTTTGTCTCTCGGCAGGCCTCTGTGACCTTGGTGTATCCATTTGTCATCCTGTCCCTCCGTGCCAAGAACGGCCTGGATCTTCCTCAATTTTAATTGCTTCTCTGCTAATCTAACACATTCCTAAAATTCTATGTAAGCTTCATTCTAGTTTCAACTAAAATCTACCTAGTTATATTCCAGCGAACCAATATTCTGAACAAGATGGCCGCCTGGCTCATAGCGGCGACCATCTTCTGGCTTGGTTCTCCTTCATTCCCCCCTTGGCTCAAGCCTCAGGTTCTTCTCCTGAGACTTGTAGCCATTACACCCCACTAATATTATTCTTAAGTTCCTCGTACTTTAGGGGACCTATTTTCGTTGGGAACATGTCTTGTGGGATAATCAGTGGTATATTTTGTGTCTGTGTAGGTGTCAGTGCTCTCTTGCATAGTGGCCATAGACATAGCCCTATGCGGTACATCAGTGTCCCTACGACCAAGATCACCACCAACATCAGAATCATGGATCCAATCTGTGAGGTAAATCTCAGAATGGATCCGAACCAATCTCCGATTGCTCCGAACCCACGGAGTGGATTCCAGCCTTCAGCAGCGATCCTCCTTGCTGTGTTCTGTAACTGTGCTACCTTCTCCTGGTGATCTTGGAATACCTGGTAATAGTCAGGGACATCATGTGTGGTGTTCTTGATGAAGGTGCAACATTCATAATGCATTGTCATCTCACACAATCCATTCAGAGCCGCACTGATCTGTTCTAGTGCCGTATCATTTGTACCTTCCGTATCTCACGTACCTCCAGATTCAGCAACTGAATGTCCATACTAGTCTTATTCAGAATCTCATCCATCAGACTGGCGTAACTGTTCATTCTTACCATCAACTCTCTTCCCCATCCAGTCCATGCTGGCAGCCATGCCCATATCCGATCCGCCTTTCTAAACAACTCTCTCTTCTGTTTCTCAAACCCCAGTGGGTACCTAGGGTGAAGTGCTGTGTCTGTGTCTGTGTTATCTCCCCTTACTCTCTGTAATGGAATCAGTTTAGCCAAATAACACATTCCCGTTATTGTTGGTGGCACCCATGTGTAACACACCCTTTCACAACACACCTGGTACCCCCTTTCAATATGAATGATGACAAATGTAGTGTTCCCTTTGCTATTTCTATCATCAGTTGTCTCAGTCGTTTCATCATATCCAATGCACTCTGCCTTCCATTTGTCACATTCACAATCACCTCCTCCTGATCACTTGTGAGCTTTCTACATCGTATGTATAGAAAATTTGACTGCTCCTTTTGTGTTAAAGGTGTAGATGTATGATGTCCAGTTGAACTTACTTGAATAACACCCTCCACCCTCGTTATTTGATTCTCTATCTGGTCCTAGTTGAAAGCACCATTCTGGTGGGTATACTGGCCCTATTATGGGGTACCCGGGACTGAATGATTCTGTTTTTTCCCTTGGTGCATCAAAAGCATGTATTGTGACATTTCCTGACGCAAACATACTCAAATTCATTGGAACAGAGGCAAATGGTATGTGGATTGTCTCTGGGTGCAGTCTACTACACACCCAGCATGCGGTTTGCCCAGACTTTTTAGCATAGTCATATTTAAATTGCACAAGTAAATGTCCTCTTGGCAAAATTTCGGATATCGCCTCTTGCTTTTGTCTCCACATACTGTAGTACGATTCTCCATCACCGGGTGCATACCATTCCAGATATGGGAGATATCCACTTTCTTGGTTGTGCTTGGGCACCTGGAGCATGCTCCATGTGATAGTCCATAAATCAAATTTGCGAGGTACAAAATCAGTACCACAAATACCCCAAATGTCAACATCCCTTGGGCAATTCTTTTCACAGTCACATAAACCCAATCCCTCCCCACCGGACTTTCAAAAACAAAAGACCTTTCCGGTTGATCAAGAGTCGGGGCCGGGCCCCTAAAAATAACCCTTTGGGCATCCCCCGGGGGATCCCTTTGTTCCCCTGTTGGTGGATGGTCAGGCCTTATTGTGTCCGTCAAAACATCCACTTGTTGAATATTTTGGGTGCTTTGAGTTAAATCTCTCAGGCGCTCACGACTGTGGTCTTTGTCAGCTTTAGCCTCAGTGGATTGGTCTCGTTGGTGACGACCTTACATGCTGGTTCAGGATTGGCTGCAGCTACCTTCAGTCTGGAGTGATGTATCCACGGGACCACCTCGGCAACCTTAACTGCTGTAGGGGTTGATAACAGGACAAGGTAAGGACCTCTCCATTTTGGGCCTAGTGGATCATTTTTCCACTCCTTCACCCAAACTGAGTCACCTGGACAATACTTATGCAGTGGGGGATATAAAAAGTGAGGTACATTATCTCCCACCCAACAGTACAACCTGATCATTTAGTTTAGTTTCTCCCAATGCCCGAAGGTCCCCTTAGTCCACTAATCAGAGGGGGTAGGCCGTCCGAACATAAGCTCGTACGGACCTAGCTTCAATTGGTTCGTTGGCCTGCACCTAATATGCAATAGGACTATTGGCAGCACATCCAACCAGCCTAGTGACGTCTCTTGGCACAGTTTGGACATCAAAGTCTTTAGGGTGCGGTTCATTCTCTCGACTTTTCCCGAGCTTTGGGGCCTGTAGGCAGTATGTAGCTTCCAGGTAATGCCCAACAGACGGGCGAGCTGTTGTAAACAGTTCTGTATGAATGCAGGGCCATTGTCCGACCCTATCTCGAGAAGAAGTCCAAAGCGTGGTATTATTTCTTTCATCAGACTTTTCACCACTTCCACTGTCTTCTCCGTTCTTGTCGGGAAAGCTTCTACCCATCCTGTCAGGGTACACACCATTACCAATAGATATTTGTATCCTTTGCAGGGTGGCAACACTGTGAAGTCTATCTGTAACGATGCCATTGGGGATAGCCCGATTGGCTGGTTCCCTGGAGGTTGAGATAGGCCTGTTCTTGGATTATTTTTGGCGCATGTCACACACTGCTGGGCTATTGCTTTGCAGACTACTGACAGTCCTGGCATGTAGAAATGTGGCTCCAACTGTTGTTCCATCATTTCACTTCTTCCATGGGTACATGCGTGAAGTGTTCTCACAATCTCAGGCGCTAATGTTGCTGGTAGGACTATCTGTCCGTTCTTCAACTGGAACCATCCGTCTTCTCCATATCCGCCTTGTTCTTCTGACAGCCATTTCTTCTCTTTCTCTGAATATACGGGTGTCCATTCACTCGGTGGCGCCGGTAGGAGTGCAGCCACCACTGGTGTTGCTTTGTATCGTGCCAATTCTCCATGGTTTCCCCATACAAATTCTTCTTCTGGGAAATAATATCTCCAAGCAAAGAACAGCAGATCTTGTCTGTCATGTGAATCTCTCACTGCTGATATAAAAAAGTTCATCACACTTTTCTTCATTCTTGGCAGTTTGTTGTTGATGGTGAGATTCTTCCTCAAAGAGACCAACGGAGCTTGGTATTCCTCTGCTCCCAATTCTCCCAAATTCAGCAGTATTCGTGTGATCCTCAGATTATTATGAGGGTTGGCTGTTAGGCTGTCAAAACGTGAGGCGACATTTTCTGCTCGTTCAACTTCGGTTACTTTTGTATCTTCTTCACACTCCCCCATTAATTTTACGCCGAAGAATTTCAGCATCATTTTGTATGCTCTGCATAGTCTTTACTGAACTTCTGAGGTGTTAATCATAAGACGTGTCTCTTGAGGGTTCAGAGGAGTGGAGTAGAAATTTCGGCCTTGGGACCGTGTTGGGAAAAGCCATTGGATATAATCATGATTGAGTTCTAATAGTTCATAGTCATTGTGCCATTTGTGCAAATTAATTTCAATAAATTCGCCTTTTGGTTCAAATTTTCTCCAATTCATGTAGAACTCGTAATTTGGCATAGGAGGTTGAGATTCTTGCTTTCAGAGCAGGACCTTGGCTTGATCAGTTGTTAGCAATGGTTTTGCAGCCGCTTTTGCAGCCTGGTCAGCGCGCCTGTTGCCTTTTGGGATTTCATCATGACCTTTCTGGTGGCCACAACAGTGCATAATACTGACTGCACTTGGTTTCCATACAGCTTCTAGGAGGGCTGCGATTTCAGCTGCATACTTGATTTGCTGTCCTGAGGAAGTAGGCCTCTTTCCTTGTAGAGTGCACCATGTGCATGGACAGTCATAAAGGCATATTTGGAGTCAGTATAGATATTTACTCTTTTGCCTTTGGAGATTTCCAGAGCTCTGGTTAGGGCCGTTATTTCAGCCAGTTGTGCCGATGTATGACCTGGTAAAGAATTTGCTTCGATAATTTCTTCTGAGACTACTGCATAGCCGGAGACTTTCTTCCCATCATCCATGTAGCTGCTACCATCAGTGAACAACTGTAGATCGTATTTGTCTAGGGTTACGTCTTTCAAATCTGGTCTGCTACTGAACACTTCTTCCATGACTTGGAGGCATTCATGATTTGGATCCTCTTCGCAGTCAGGCAGTAAAGTAGCAGGGTTCAGGGTAGCGATGAGGTCCAAATGAACCCGTGGATTCTCACACATCATAGCTTGGTACTTTGTCATCAAACTGTTGCTGAACCAGTAGCTTCCTTTCACATCGAGCAGGGCCTTGACAGCATGTGGTACCTTGACATGAAGAACTTGTCCAAGGGTCAGCTTGTCTGCTTCCACTATCAACATTGCAGTGGCTGCCACAGCTTTCAGGCATGGGGGTAGGCCACAGGCCACAGGGTCAAGTTGCTTGGATAGATAGGCCACAGGCCTTGGCCATGAGCCAAAGTTCTGAATCAGCACTCCTGTAGCTGTTTGTGTTCATGCACGTACAGCTGGAAGGGCTTGCTGTGATCTGGCAATCCTAGTGCTGGAGCTTCCATTAGTAGAGTCTTTAAATTTCAGGAAAGCTGCTGTTTGCTCTTCTTCCCAGAGGAAGGGGTCATGCTCTCCCCCTTGGTGGCCTGATGAAGGGGCTTGGCAGAAACCTGCAGCTCCCAGGAATTCACGGACTTGTCTCCTTGTCTTTGGTTGGGGTATTCGGCATACTGCTTCTTTTCTTTCTGCCCCCAATGCACGCTTGGTACCTGTTAATTGAAAACCTAAATATTTTACACTCTGTTTGCATATTTGTGCTTTCTTTTTAGACACTCTGTAACCTGCTTGGCATAACAGATGTAGCAGAGCTTTTGTGGCAGAAAAACAGTCTTTTTCTGTGGGGTTAGCCAGTAATAAATCATCCACATATTGTATTAAAACAACTTTGTCTGAGCGTTGAAGGACAGGAGATCCTGGCTGAGCGCGCATCCGAAAATCGTGGGCGAGTTTTTGAAACCTTGAGGGAGGCGTGTCCAGGTCATCTGATGGCGCGCTCCCGTGGTAGATTCCTCCCCACTGAAATGCAGAAAGGGGCTGGCTTGCCAGAGCCAGACGGATGCAAAAGAAAGCGTCTTGTAAATCAAGCACCGTGTAATATTTTGTATCACCGGGAATTAATGCCAATAAATTGTATGGATTGGGAACCACAGGGTGTAGAGTTACTGTGGCTTCGTTGACGGCCCGTAAATCTTGGACTGGGCGGTACTCTTGTGTGCCCTTTTTCAGTACTGGCAACAGGGGTGTGTTCCACGGTGACACGCAGAATTTCAATATGCCGTGCTCTTTCAGTCTTTGCAAATGTGTCTGATTATTCTGTTTAGCTTTTTGTGGGATATGGTATTGTCTTAGAGCCACAGGCGTTGCACCAGGCTTTAAATCAACATACACCGGAGGGATATTTACAGCTAGTTCGGGCGGGTTCTCCTCCGCCCAGACATCAGGAATTCCAAGGAGTAGTGTGTACGGGTCTGGGGCGGCCAGCAGAGTTGGTGCCGTACGCCATTCTTCTTCTCTTGGCATAATTACTGCAATTTTTACAGGTTGGGGTATGCTGGCTGGCTGGGCTGTACTGCCGTGTAGAGCTGCCACTCTCCGGCAGGTCTAATCTAGCGTGACCCCCGGGAAGAAATGTAATTTGGGCTTGCAATTTGCAAAGGATATCCCGCCCCAGGAGCTGGATGGGACATTCGGGCATATACAAAAATTCATGTTCCAAATTATGCCCACCCACACTACATTTCCGTGAAGCAAGAAAGGGGTACTTAGCAGACACCCCCATTGCTCCCATAATATCAACCTCATTTCCCATTGGTGTGCAATTTGCTGTGTTACAACAGAATATTCGGCACCGGTGTCAACCATAAAAATTTCATCTTTATCTCCCACTCTCATAGTGACCGTGGGCTCGTGATTACCGAGCGGGATGGGCCCAGGTCCGTGTCAATATGTACCTTGCCCCTCAAATGACGTTCCCGCCAAACCCACAAACCCTGCACCGGCACCATCATTTCTCTCATATCTGCCGTTTGTTACCTGGCCATTGGAGGCTTGACCTCCCGATTCCCCAGCCTCCCCCTGCACCCCAAATTTACCCAAAAATGCAGGAGAATCAATTTTCCAGTGACCTTCACCCCGGCACCAGGCGCACTGGTTGGGTCCCAGGGGTTTCCTAGGGGCTTCCCTACCTCTACCTCCCCGACCCCTTGCTCTCCCTCTCTCTGGGGCACCTCTTCCTCCACCATTTCCCATATAACCGAGAACACCTGTGTGCCCTTTTTGTCTCCTTTATCTCCTCCCGCTTTTCTTCTAGATCCCGGTTATGAAACACTTTATTAGCAATTTCTACCAATTCGCTAATACCTTTACCCAGAAACCCATCTATTCTGACTGTCCCACAGAAGAAGAATTAATTAACCTCTGATTCTCCACTGCTTCAGGGTCAATAGGACTATACATCCTATATGCATCTAGTAATCTTTCTAAAAATGCACTTGGGGTTTCTTTAGAATCTTGCACAATATCCACTATTTTCCCCATGTTTGTGGGTTTCTTCCCTCCCGCTTTAACACCCATTATTACCGCTGTCCAGTATGTCTGTAGGTGAGCAATGCCCACAGCAGTATTGTATGGCCGTTTGGGATCAGTTTTGGGGTAGTGTTCCTCTGCCCATGCTTCTGGCTGGGCTCTGGCATCTTCTACGGCTTGGGCAAGTAGAATTTTCCACGTGCTACTATTTATACTGGCTCTTTCCTCAATTGTAAACATTGTCAGTAATAATTGCTGACAATCTGCCGATGTGGGGTTATGTGTAAGCATAACTGACTCTATCATACTGGCCACTGCCGCGGGATTAGTGGAGTACAGTGGTGTGTGCGTTTTCCAATTAAATAAATCTGTTGTTGTGAACGGGACATGTGTATTGTACTGGCCCAGGTGCTTCATTCTCCAGTAAAGGACCTGGCACCTCCCGCAGGGGCATTTGCATTTTACTTTTGTCGGGGTTGTGCTGATATGGTTCTCGGGGTTTATATATATTGTTCGCTGCGCGAGTGGTGGCCCCTGGATTTACATCTCCACTCTCATCATCACTTTCCTCTGGGGTTACTAGTTTATATACGCTCCCATCGGGCATTTCAATCTTCCCTGGTGGGACCTCTGTTTCCTCCACCCGCTGCCCCCTGGTCTTCTTCCGCAATACCGCGTGCCGGAGCGAAAGGGAGCCGGCCGGGAAGTAGCAGCTGCCTGCTCCCCCCTCTCCGCCCGCGCAACCGCGGCACTCAAAGCTTCTCTAGCTGCCCCATAACACGATGGATAGGGCGGGGGCAGGGAATCAATCTCCTCCAGATGTTCTACCAACACTGGTTTCCCTTTTCCATCATTATCTTCTTTATTTGGGGGTACCTGTTTATTGTTTTGTCCCACCATCATTATAAAATGACTTTTATCTTTTACACAATACCTCCATATATCTATATATGGGTACTGTTCAGGATGTCCACATTTCCCGGTGACTTGGGAGTGCACTCTCTGTATTAACTCCGGGTCCATTGACCCCTGTTCTGGCCAGTCTGGAACTAACAGTGGCCATACTATGGTACTCATTAATTAGAATTTCTCTTTACTTAACTCTACACCATAATCATGCGTTGCATACAATGCTTCAAAATTCCGCACCATATACTCCAAGGGCGTCTCACCCTTCTTAACCTTCTTGGGTTTGGATGACCCATTGCCCATTGTTACTCTTAAGGGCGGTGACCTCCTTACAATGCAGATATTACTTTTAGCACAAAACACTTTAAATTTACTGTCTGGTACTCAGTCAACAATTCATATATATATCGTATTCGCTTCCTCCGTCAGTAGCCGGACTGCAGTCGCCTGAGACGGAAACGTACCTTTGTAGTCCACTCTCAAGTTTGAGCGCCTACTCGCCTAGCGAGAAAGCAATCACTCACAGCACTCTCAGCATTCACAGCATGTACTTGTACCAGATACTTTCAGCACAAAACAATACATAAACAATTCTACTCTCTCTACTAGCCGAGGGCACGCCGTCCCTCCTTTTGGCTCCTTGTACCCAATTGATTGAACTCAACTCTTGTCTGCTTGTGACTATGTGCACCCCGTTCTATAACAACACTCCCATCTGCAATTCCAATTTGCCTATGGGTAATCTACCCACCCAGCACCACTACCGCTGCAGCTACCGCTGACCTCAATTGGCCCCCTTCACTACACAACGTACACACTAGCACTGACTCAGGGCTCTCAGCCCAGTCACAGAAATCCCTCCTCCTTTCCTTGTCCACGTGCAGAAGCTCTGTTTACAAACACTGACTATGACTATGCAACTCCACGTGGCTACTTTCTCCCTCTCTTACAGAACTACCATTCGGTTAACATCCAATCCCCCGGGTTCAGACACGCGCTCGCCACTCTGGCTCCTTTGCTTGTCCGTGCTGTCGGCGGCGGGTTCCGCATGTCAACGAGACCGTGGCCGCGGGTCTCCTTATCTGACTATAGTCGGACGTTTCCCTTTATACTGGTATCTCTGATACCATTCCTTTTTATCCTATGTTTGTATGTGTATCTGTAAAATAAATTACAGCACCAATAGTGCAGACAGCAGAAAAAATGTTAGCATTCAAGCCCCTGCTTAAATAGAACTCACAAGATGTAAATGAATAGTGGGCATGTAACAAATCTTTAAATGTTACCCCTCCTGGTCTGAATGGAAGATATGCAGTCTCCTGGGCTTAATCAGCAAGAGTTGGCACCATGGACTCCTTCCAGAAAACACACCGCCAGGGGCATCCAGAGTTAGAGAAACTCTTATTAAATGAAAGTTCTTGCAGGTTCTTGATAAAATGAAATTTATTGTAATAACAAAATAAAATACATTCCAATGCGTTTCAGCTCTAAAAACAGAGACTTCATCAGGGAAATATGTATGTCATACATATTTCCCTGATGAAGTCTCTGTTTTTAGAGATGAAACGCGTTGGAATGTATTTTATTTTGTTATTACAATAAATTTCATTTTATCAAGAACCTGCAAGAACTTTAATTTAATAAGAGTTTCTCTAACTCTGGATGCCCCTTGCGGTGTGTTTTCTGGAAGGAGTCCATGGTGCCAACTCTTGCTGATTAAGCCCAGGAGACTGCATATCTTCCATTCCGACCAGGAGGGGTAACATTTAAAGATTTGTTACATGCCCACTATTCATTTACATCTTGTGAGTTCTATTTAAGCAGGGGCTTGAATGCTAACATTTTTTCTGCTGTCTGCACTATTGGTGTTGTAATTTATTTTACAGATACCGTTCCTTTTTAACTTGTATTGCTTCAGCACTTGAGGACAGTGCTTTGCAGAACGCAGATATGTATTAATTTATTTTATTTCTGTCACAGTGGGTGGTCACGTTTTTCCTCTGTTTACACATACAAACATAGAAGACACTTTACCTATCGCCTCGCTGCTCGCTGTTTCCTCAGACTCGGTGGTGTCCCAGCTTCCCGGGCCACGGGTCCGTTTGGGACGAGACGAGGTCCACTGAACAGGAAATCCTGCTTGGCGCCTGCAGATGTCAGCTCACCTTCAACGGACGCCCAACCGACGGGATCACTCGCACCTGCAGTCAACCGCTACAGTGTCCAGCAGTCGTTGCCGTGCCGGCAAGGGCCCGTATCCTGGCTCACGAGCCCCCAAGAAATGTTACCGGAATCTGCTAGGTTCACTCGGGACGAGGCCGGACCGGACACGAGCAAGGATTGTCTGAACACGAGTCTCTTCAGGAAAGGCAAACTTTATTGTGACGTCACACAGAATGCTCACACAGGATTGAATCGCAAAGAGTGAGCCCCGAACTCACCCCGACAAGGGGTCTTATACCCCGAATACATAATTAGGTACATCCCAATTAACCCACCTCCCGGTGACACTATCCCACCCCACGTGGGTTAGTACCTCCCTTGGTCGATTTACAAAGACATTCCATACATTGGCCGTAAATTGGCAAACTTCACGTTAGTTTGACAGAAAGGGATTTGCTGCTACGCTCAATCTGGCCTGTGCCCACCTCCCTAGGGCCTGCTTATTTGTTGAAGAAAAGACCTGATCTGTTTTCTACGCTCTTCTTTGTCTCTCGGCAGGCCTCTGTGACCTTGGTGTATCCATTTGTCATCCTGTCCCTCCGTGCCAAGAACGGCCCGGATCTTCCTCAATTTTAATTGCTTCTCTGTTAATCTAACACATTCCTAAAATTCTATGTAAACTTCATTTTAGTTTCAACTAAAATCTACCTAGTTATATTCCAGTGAACCAATATTCTGAACAAGATGGCCGCCTGGCTCATAGCGGCGACCATCTTCTGGTTTGGTTCTCCTTCAAAACGACTCAAGCTAGGAAAAAAAAGAAAGGCACCGCTGGAGAGGGTAGAGTCTGCCCTTTTCATCGGTGCCTCTCTTTAACCCCTTAGGTGCCAGATTGTGATTCGCTCCTGGAAGTGGGTGACATCATGGCCTTTCCAATGATACCAAACATGACTTGGTTTGGTGAAAAATAAAAAAGTGTTTTGTTTTTTTTACCCCTTCCCGACCGCTGACATATATAGTACATCCTGTGGGGACATCCACTTAATGACCACGGATGTCACGGTCCCCTCCCTCCTTATATACACACCTCTCTGTGCTGGCTCCCTCGGCATTCTGGCAGGCTGGAAGTCTGCCCGGCCTTTTCAGGGTGCCCGGCGGTCACAATTATGTCATCAACGTGCATGATGATATCATCGCCAGGTGTAGTGGAAAATAGTAAAGGGGAGGGGGCTCCTTTGGGCTCCTCTCCCTCCCACACCGTTCCACTTAGAAAAAAAAAGGAAAGGTACCGCTGGAAAGGGGAGAGTCTTCCTTTTTCAGTGGTGCCTCTCTTTAACCCCTCCATTGCCAAATCGCGATTCAAACTCCTCTTCAATGTCAGCCGTGCCTCCGTCACCCCTCACCCACTGACATCATCAACATATGTGCGATGACACCAGTGGGTCAGTTAACCCCATAGCTGCCAAGTGGAGATCTCCTGTAAGGAACCATGACCGCTGACGGAGCAGCTCCAGGAAAGGTGCTGCCCTTATGTCTGCAGTAACCTCCAGCATTGATAGGGGTTAATAAAGTCAAGCACCAGAGCACTCACACAACCACATCCCCCTATTTGTCCATAAACGACCTTTCCCTCCTCTGTGCAAATACCTCAGTATTGGTCTATATCCTGATCTGTTCAGACATACCTATATGCTCTCTATTCACCGTGTACCAGAACCCTCTGCTTTGCCCACCGACCACCGTCTTGTGATATCCTCTGACCTCGGACCTCCCATTGACCACTCTTCTGTCTACTCCATTATACTGCGCTCTGGCATCACTCAGTATCCACTTCCATCAAGGTACTGTACTGTGGGTTACCCCTGCATTCTGGGCTCAATAATCCCTGCAATTGGGTCCCACCATGGCCCACGCCTGGTATAACCCTGACATCTCCTGATCTGTGGCAGCTAGAGGGTCATGTGTGATATCATTGGAAAGGTCTGATCATGATACATGACTAGGTTTGGTTTAAAGAAACATAAATAAAATAATAAATAAAAAAGTATATATTTTTAAAAAAACTATTTTGTCTGGGGGTTTAATAAAATAGGACTTAAACTGGTATTTAATGAGCATAAAACGGTGAAAACGAGCTCAGCGCACAGAGGGGAAATGGCTCAGAAGTGAAGGGATTAAAAATTAAAACATGTAAAAAAATTGGGTATTTCTAATCTCAGGAAATCATTTTGAAACTATTTAGCCGGGGTCTTTTTTGGTGGTTGTAGATTTTGGGGATTAAAGTTTGAAAAAGTGTAGTATTTTTTTTTTTCCCCCATTTTTTTCATCATTTCTTTTTTTTTTTATAGTAAATTATAAGATATGATGGAAATAATGGTATCTTTAGAAAGTCCATTTAATGGCAAGAAAAACAGTATATAATATGTGTGGGTTCCATAAACGAGGAAAATTAGACCTAAACACAAACAGCGCTGAAACATAAAAACAGCAGTGGGTACTTTCAGACTGACAATGGTAAAATCTTACGGTCACTATTGGATTAAACTAGGAACTACCTTTCGCAATACCACTAGTTATACTGTCCAGCTTGTGTGCATCCTGAACCCTGTCGATTAACCATGAACTGTACAATATTGTCCCACAAGGACTTGTGCGTTGCGATGCAGTAGTGATATGTTTACTTGTCTTTATCATGTTTTTGCACCATGGAGAAGCTTTATTTAGGGCGGTGCTAGTGGTAATGTTTAGTGTATAAATGACTTGCAGCCAGGCACAGTACAGTAGGGACACCATATCAGACTGTTACCCAACTATTATTTTTTTTTAAATAAAATCTGCATAACCACAGTATGTCTAATAATATTAAGAACATTATAATTAAATGACAAGAAATGTAATGTCCTAAATACTCAGTTTCAAGTATGGTGTGAGTCAGTTGTTCAGACTCATGCAGTGCAGTGAATGATGTAGAGCAGTAAAGTACAATGAAGCAATTGATCAAAGCCAAAGGGCTGTGATCCTGTGTTGACACAGTCAAATGGTCTGGTGCACAGAGCTCTGAGCTCTCCCAGTAGAAAACATGAAAACATACAAAAACTAGAACATGAGATGCGATTCAGCCATTATGATGTGACAAGGTGAGATGGTGAAAATTTGAGAATTCCTAAGATTTTTGTGAAACTAACTGAAAACTATTTGAAAATGATCTAAGGTGCTCCAAGTCCGCACATCATAGCTATTGTGATGTGATTTAGAGGTTTGGTGTTTATTTTTTTTATTTTTATACGTAAAATATGCAGCAACATATTCAACAGAACTTAGCAAATCCATTGAATCGTCGTGTACGGTTTATGGAAAAATTAGCTTGAAGCCGTTTAATGAATAAGAAAAAAGGTCAGCAGTTAAAAAGTCACTCCATCTGGAAAATATTCCAAGCGTTTCAGCGCATCAAGCTTGGCAAATAAAATCCAGTATGAGTATTTATTGCAAATGACCCATGCGGCTTCAGTATGACAACAGTTACACCTTTCAGATTGAAATGCTTAAGCTTTATGAGTAATTGCATGCTATACAAAAATCAACCGCTGTTACTTTTATAAGTGAAATAAATGAGCTTTTAGCCAGGGGTGACTATCCAATTCATGAACTGCAGAGTTAAGAATCATGTATACATGTGATGATGCTCTTCCCTTCATGATAGATCTTTTTATTCCTAGGGCTACTTTGCACAGCATTATTATTTCTCAGTGTTTTCTAAGTGTTGTCAAAAGCATGAAAGGCTTCACATTATATTTTATCATTCAAATGACACATGACCATGCGGCTATGCAATTGAACATTTCTCTTACACATTCACAATGAAATAATCATTTTAATTTTAGGGGAAAAAATGTAGTTTGTTAAAGTTATTAGATTTTTACTTCTATGTTACTGTTTATGAATTATTTATTGCAGGAACTTTATTCTTTTTAAAATTTATTTAACACTTTTACATGTTGTTACTGTTTATGATTGAGATTTTTTTTCCCAAGGTTAAACTTCTTCAATATCGGAAAGTTAAAGCTGTGTACTCATCTTTTAGGTTAAGGTGAAGCATTAATTATAATTTCCTTACACCCCACAATATGAACGTTCAAATATTTTATTTATTTATTTATAAAGGATTTTACCAGGAAGGATACATTGAGATTTCTCTCGTTTTCAAGAACATTGAAGTGTTACAGTTACAGAAATACAAAGTAATACAATGCAAGATATTAAAAAAACAACACAAATATACAGATTAACAGAAAATAAATATGTAGGAAATATAGTCACTAGGTTACATATTTACAGGTGCATTCTGTATTGAGGTATGTTAGTAAGAAGCTCTTGAGTGACTTAAGATTGGGGGAAGATTTGATGGTGTCTGGGAGGTTATTCCATAATTGTGGTGCTCTGTATGAAAATGAGGACCGAGCCACTGTCTTTTTGTATTGTGGTATTGCAAGTAAGGTGCTGGTCCTGGATCGGAGGTTATAGGATGAGGGAGCTGCTGGGGGAAGCAGTCTATTCAGGTAGGGTGGCAGCTTCCCAGAAATGCTCTTAGACACCAGGCTGGAAAGGTGAAGGGTGCGTTTAGACTCCAGCGATGGCCAGTTTAGCTCTTTTAACATGTCACAATGGTGGGTCATGTAGTTACATTGTAATGCAAAGCGGCAGAAGGAGTTATACAGTGTAGTAAGTTTCTGAAAGTGTGTTTGCGGGGCTGCTGCATACACTACATCTCCGTAATCAATAGCTGGCATAAGCATTTGTTGTACAATCTGTTTTCTTACCGCGGGGCTCAGGCAGGATTTGTTTCTGTACAGGGCACCTAGTTTGGGGTAAAGTTTAGATGAGAGTTTTTCAATGTGGGGGCCAAAGGATAGATTAGGGTCCAACCACATACCTAGATATTTGAGAGAAGTGACTGTGGTCAGTTTGCCATTTGATTTTGTCCCAACACATAGATGGGGATTTTGCAATTTGTGTAGTTTAGGTGCTGTTCCAAAGAGCATCGTTACAGTTTTGTCAGTATTTTAAAAAAGTTTGTTGTGTTTGATCCACTTTTCTACCTCTGTGAATTGTTCTTGCAGCACGGCCTCCAGCTGCGGGAGATTTGGTTTGCTGGTTTAGATTACAGTGTCGTCTGCGTACATATGTACAGTTGAGGCTTTGCAGACGTTGGGCAGATCATTTATGAATATTGTGAATAGCAGGGGGCCTAGTATTGAGCCTTGGGGTACACCGCAAGTGACTGGGAGCGGGAGGGAGGAGCTGCCAGAAATTGACACATCTTGTAATCGGTCGGATACATATGATTGAAACTAGGTTAGCATGCGATCACCAATGCCAGAGTTTTTAAGTTTTCGAACAAGATGCCATGGTCTACAGTGTCAAAGGCCTTGGCAAAATCAAGGAAGATGGCTCCAGTTAGGTTTCCTTGTTCCATCCCAGCTTGGATATCATTGCAGACTTTTAAATGGGCGGTTGTAGTTGAGTGATTTGGACGAAAGCCTGATTGATCCGGGGTTAAGTAGTTCCAATATTGATAATAATCACGTAATTGTGTGTAGATGCATTTTTCCAAGATTTTTGACACTACAGGGAGCAACGATATCGGACGGTAGTTGGATACCAGAGTACTGTCACCAATATGAAGAATATTGACCAGTCAGAGGACAGAATGAAGCATGCACCTGGCTTGCAGCAAGGCATGCCATGGGGAAGCTGGCCCTCCAGTGACCATCCAGTCAATCCAATGGCTGTGAGGGAGTGGAGGTGGAAATTAACCTGTGCCCAATTACTGTATCAGATACCTGAAGTACAGATCAGCACACACTGAATGTAAGAGACAAGCCACTGTTTTTGGAGGGTTGAATCCGCCCTCCAAGTGCTCCCCCAGAGAGGAAGAGACCTGAGTGTGCTCAGAGCACTGTGACCACTCAATTTATGCACTGGGACCACTCCATGAAGAGTCCCTTCAAGAGGGAATTGGCTTGTTGAACCATCTGACTCCATTATGTCTCTTAATACAGAACATTCTCCAACCATCTGTAAGAATTTCAGATAGAGTAAGGTATACCTGTTGGCCTTGTGTAAGATTCTGAGCAGCTCCTAGAATTCCAATGGTCTCCTGTTGACTCATGCGTCACTTTGACTTGATCTTCCATATCAGTAGTTTATACAAAGAATGGTGCAGCGCCACACAACATGCATCCACCTCCACGGCACCCCAGATGGCCAATAACAGGATATAGTGGTTTCCCCTATACCAATACACACAGAATATAGAATATATAACCTGAATCGGTGCAAATAATGCTCTCTTGGGTCCTGGGATCTCACATGTTCATAGGAGAAACAATAAACAGTAATAGTGCAATACAGTGGGTATTGAAGATATTAAAATTATACAAATAATGTCTCACTCACAAGTGAAGAGCCCAAACACTGGCTCTGAGTGGGTCCAGACGTGCGGGTAAATTGCCTTCAGATTTCTCAGGTGACCCCCCCACCTTATTAAGGATATTATTTTAAGGAGCTCACATAGCTCTTGGATAAACGCTCATGGGTTTTTTCAGATTAGGAAACCCAAAAGAAAACCACCAAGGATCCAAAAGATGGCACAGCATAAACAGGAATGGAGATAAAAAAGTAAAAATTTATTAAAACATACTCCAGAACGCGTTTCACCGCATGGAATGGCGGCTTCATCAGCAGGTACAGTTATGTTGGACCTACAGGTCCTTATATAGTGTCCATAAGTATTTAATTGTCCCCATGTGTCCTGTTCGGTGCCTTTAATTGATCCTTCCATTTTCGCTTCGATTGTCTAGCGTAGGGCGTCGCCATTTTGCGCATGTGCGGTCCATTTCCGCGTTCCACTGCGTTCCAACCGCCATTGCTTCACTTCCGGTTGGTGTTTTTCCGGCCACAAGTAGAAAAGTGAAAGTCAATCTGAAGTGTCTGTCCCTGAAGGCTCTGTTTTATCGGCTTCGCTTCATAGTGTATCTCAAATCAAGGGACACACATATTTAAAATAGAAAAAAGGTTTCCATTTGGTGGTATCGCAGTGCATCTCGCTGGATCTCCTGCTAACTCAAAATTATGATTTATATAAATTACACCTGTGCTCCCACTATAAACTAAAATGGAACTAAAATATATTATTGTTGAATCAATCATCTTTACATATATTGTAAACATAATGTTTTATGAACAATATTTATTAATATAATTTAGTCTGTTTAAGTGCATCTGTGTTATTAAACTCCACTATTTGTTGGTGAGAATTATGTGGAAATTCTTTATAAATCATTGAAACATAGAAACATAGAAACATAGAAAGATGTCGGCAGATAAGAACCTTTCGGCCCATCTAGTCTGCCCAATTACATGGATACTTTACTTGGATTTATCTTTTGTTTAGGATAGTCTTATGCCTATCCCATGCCTGCTTAAATTCAATTACTGTTTTGGCCTCTACCACTTCAACTGGAAGACTGTTCCATGTATCCACCACCCTCTCAGTAAAATAATGCTTCCTGATGTTACTTTTAAACCTTTGCCCCTCTAATCTAAGACTATGTCCTCTTGTTTTGCTACTTTGTTTCCTTTTAAATATACTCCCTTCCTCTACCTTGTGGATTCCCTTTACGTATTTAAATGTTTCTATCATATCTCCTCTGTCTCGTCTTTTTTCCAAGCTGTACATGTTAAGATCATTAAGCCTTTCCTGGTAACTTTTCTCCTTCAAGCCGTACACCATTTTAGTAGCCCTTCTCTGAACTCTCTCTAAGATGTCTATATCCTTCTGGAGATACGGTCTCCAGTACTGCACACAGTACTCCAAGTGAGGTCTCACCAGTGCTCTGTACAGTGGCATGAGCACTTCCCTTTTCCTACTGCTAATACCTCTCCCTACACAACCAAGCATTCTGCTAGCATTTCCTAAATCAATGATTACATAGTGTGTAATGATAAAGTATGACTTACTAATATGTACTGTATAATTAAAAATGCCACAATTTATATAGTGATAATAGTGTTAATTAAATATCAAGATAAATTGCTGTTATATATGGATGTAATAATTGCAAATATAATATGAACTACAATATGTGCATTTGTGAAATTACTAATAATATATAAAATAAAATAAAATAGAATATAAAATGTGCGTGGAAAAAGAAAAGGTAAATATTTGTGGAAATGTGAAGGCTTCAGCTCTTTTAACCCTTTCACTGCTGAGGCGTTTCACGCCTCTGTGCTGAGGTCATTTTTACCTGTTTTGCTCATCATGTTTAAATGTGTTTTGAAGGCTTATTTTAGTATATGACACAGACATATTATATATCGTTCTTTCCATCAGACTCGGCAGATTCATAATATGTCATTATTATATGTATACGTCATGTCCTGTCTGTATATTATAACAAAAAATGCAATAAAATATGAATTTTCAATAATTTACAACGTGTAAAGTGTTTTGTTTTCACATTTTAACATGCGAGCAATTGCGGTTATATTTTGTATGCGGTGCGCTTGTTAAAAAAATTAGAAATGGGGTCTCGTTACATTTTTTTTGGGGAAAATTACACAATTTTTAACAAACGCACCGCATACAAAAATCGTTAGTGCAGCATCATTGTTCACATTACAATTGAAATGGGAACAATATTGCTGCATTAACAAACCAAAAAAAAAAAAACTTGTTTGTTTGTTTTTTAGATTTTTTTTTAAAATATTTTTTTATTTTTATTTTTAATTTTTATTTTTTTAAAAAAACTTTTTTCACAGTGGTGTTTGGTATCGTTGGAACGGCCATGCTCTGGCCGATCCAACAGTACCAAACATTAACCCCTATCTGCCACGGATTGGGAGATAGGGGCTTCATTGGAACCCCCTATCTCCACCGTTGGTGGCAGCTAGGGGTTAACTCCAGGACTGGCGTCATCGTGCATAGCATGATGACGCCAGTCCTCAGGAGGAGTTCCCGGAGGCTTGGCCGACATCCAAGATGTCGGCCAGCTCCAGGAAAGGATCACGAACCGGCGCTTTTCAGCACCGATTCATGATCCGGCTCCCCAGGGGTTAATGACAGACACCGTTTGGAAGGGCAGGTGCCTGTATTAACTCCCTACTCCCCGGCGATCGGGAGGGAGAGAGGTCCGAAGGACCTCCCCCCTCCCTTTCAGGCGCCTCCTCCGCACATGCGGGGGGGGGCGCCTGCATTAGATGTCATCGCGTCACCGTGATAACATCTAATGTCCCCGCCGGGGTCCCGGATTGACGGGCTGACATCTTGGATGTCAGCCCGCACCGGGGGGGCGCAGCAATCCGCCGGAATCCGGCGGATTGCTGCCTCCTGTGCTCGGACGCACTCAGTGCATCCGTAGCACAGGAGAACCACTTGGCTGGACGCGCTGAGCGCGTCCATAGCAGCCAAGTGGTTAATTTCCTTTTCATCCTTTTTTATTATTTTTATTTACTAATTGATCCCAATTTTTGTTTAAAAAATATTGATAATAAGAATATAGTGAATAACCCATTATTAGCCTTTTGAGATCCTGAGAAATGCACAAAAATACATATCCATTCACAAGAGATGGACAACCTCAAAGTCGTTATTCAACCCATCAGGTGCCATAGTGCCCATTTCGTAGATGTTTCGCATCTCCTCTTGTCCCAATCTACTGACAATATCCTCATTCACATCTACTTTATATATTTTCTTAATGGCCATGAACTTCAACCCCATCGGGGAACCTCCATGCTTAAGTTTGAAATGTAATGAAACAGAATGTTTTTCATATAGCTTCCTTATATTTCGCACATGTTCGGAAATTCTTACATTAAGGGCTCTTTTTGTGCGTCTAATGTATTGAAGGCCACAAGGGCATTCCAAAAGGTATATCACGCTCTTTGAGCAACAATTCGACACTTCCTTCATTTGTATCTTTTATTCACTCTTTCTATTAGTATATTCTATTAAACAACTTTTCATGTTGCCAGTCGACCTACAGGCCAGGTATTGTCCAGACATAAAAAAAAAATTTAGGTTAAATTTCTTCAAATCTCTTTTCTTATTCTTTGGTTTACTATGCACCAGATTCATCCTCAGATTCTTAACCCCTCTATATACAACTCTGGGTTGTTCCCCCAATATACCATTTAAATCCTTATCTCTCCGGAGGACATGCCAATGTTTCTTAATTATTTTTTTCATATTTTTTGCTTTGCTGTTGTAATCGCAAATGAACAGGACTTCCCCTTCTTTTTATACTTTTTCTAGGTTTATATTGGAGTAAATTTCCTCGATCTTCCTGTTTAAGTTGGTTGATAACTATATCTAACTCTAGTGCATTGTACCACTTCTCTATAAAATTCTCCTTTAACCGATTTGCCTGTTGTTCAAAAGTATTAAGATCTGAACAATTCCTCCCCAAGCGCGTAAATTGCCCCCTTGGGACCCCCTTAAGCCAAGATGGATTGTGACCACTTGTAGTGCTTATATATGTATTCGTGTCGACCTCCTTAAAGAAAGTTTTACATTTAATTAATCCTTCACTGATATATTTCCAGGTCGAGAAAAGTCACCTTTTCTTTACTCCATTTTCTATCCAGTGTTATACCCCAATCTTGATTAAGTCTTCCTCACCACCTCTCCAAACAAAAAACACATCATCGATATAACGTTTGTAAATTGGGATGTTGTGCGCCTATCTACGTGAACCGTAGACCTTATTTGCGCCGATTCAGGTTATATATTTGATATTCCATATCGTTTGATGTGAGCATCATCTAAGTATTTCTCATATTGATGAATCTGTATCGAGTCACGTCTACTTGCTTTCTTATTTATTTCTTGCCAATTTTTATCATATATTGGCGCGAGACCTGTGTTGAGAGCCAGCAGTGACATCAGAGGAAGGGGCGGCTCTAAAGGTAGTACCAGGAAGACAGCCCAGAGAGCGGATGCAAACCGTGTGTCTCCCCTGTGTTAACTACTGAAATAAACACCTGTTGAACCCAGCTCGCTGTGTTATTTGGATCTCATGACATGGTGTCAGAACTCAGAAGCTCTTACCTGCGCATCCATTTTGATCTGTGAAGATGTCCAAGTTCACTCCACCGGAGCCTTTTGATTTCTCTAAGCCTGCAGCATGGCCTACTTGGAGGCAGAGGTTTGCACGCTTCAGGATTGCTTCTAAGCTGGATAATGAGAGCGGTGAAGTACAGGTTAACTCTCTTTTATATTCTATGGGGAAAGATGTGGAGCCTGTGTACAATACATTTACTTTCTGTGAGGGGGAAGAATTTGACTTTGAGATAGTCATGGATAAACTCAGCGCCCATTTTGTGCCCAGGAGAAATGTGATTCATGAGAGAGCCTGTTTCCACAAGCGAGCCCAGCGTGTGGGTGAATCCGTGGAATCATTTGTGCGCAGCCTTTGGCGGAGTTCTGTGAGTTTGGTGCTGCGAAAGAGGAGCAGATCAGAGACAGAATCGTCATAGGTATTGCAGACTCAGAAGTTTCGCTGAAGCTGGAGTCTGCGTTGACGCTGAATGAGGCTAAACGGATAGCGCGCCGAAGTGAACTAGTAAAGAAGCGAAGTGCAGAGATGAGATCTGAAAGCATGGTGGAGGAGGTGCAGCAGTTCAAGAGAGCTGTAAGTGACAGAGTGTGAACAGCAGACACAGGTGACAGACAGGGTCAGAAGCGGTGGGATGCTACAGGCTCGTTGCACACGCTGTAACCGCGCTCATGGAATGAAGATGTTATGCCCTGCTAAAGACAGGAGGTGCAGAAAGTGTAACAGAGTCGGCCATTTTGAGGTGGTTTGCAATTCAGAGTCTGTTAAAGAGATGTATCTGGACAGTGACCAAGAGGCTCAAGAGCTGTCCTTTGTAGGGTCTGTGATTAATCAGTCCGGCTCCGAAGAAGATTGGCGTGTTACACTCTCATTGATGGGTGCAAGGATTGTTTTTAAAATTCATACGGGAGCGGACATTACAGTTATTTCTTTTGCAACATTCATGAAACTGCCACGATGACTGCATCTTGAGAAGGTTTTGATAAACGTTCACAGTCCTGGAGGTCGCATCGATTCTTTCGGGAGATTTCTTGCTAGCAGTGAGTACAAAAGAAAGAAATTTACCATGTGGGTGTACGTGATCAGAGGAAACTGCGTTAATAACCTATTGAGCCGGAATGCAGCCTGTAGCCTGGGCCTTGTTGCGCGAGTGCATGAGATCACGGAGGACATGTTTGGAGAACTTGGGCTGCTAAATTGTGAGCCGGTCCGCATAGAGTTAAAAGCGAATGCTATCCCGTACAGTATCGCTGCGCCTCGTAGGATTCCATTTCCACTTTTGCCTCGGGTTGAGGCCGAACTTTTGAGGATGAAGAGTATGGGTGTTATTGAGGAAGTCACTGAAGCTACTGACTGGTGTGCTCCTATTGTGCCTGTTGCTAAGAAGAACGGGAAAGTTCATTTTTGTGTGGACTTGTGTGTTACAATGCATTTTATAAGCCCAATATAAAGACATAAATGATCAGATTTTACTGACTGTTTGATTCTCATGGGAAGGTTAAATTAGTTTAGGGTCTGTGTCTGTGAGAAGAAACTGATTCCAGGATGCCATAGCACTATGTATAGCTAACAATGGAAGGAAGCCAGACTGGGTGTGCTTATCTGAGCCCAAGACTATTCTCAATTTCCCAATTCTATGGGTAATATCTAATAGGTAATATATCTAGAAGGACAGATACAAAAACAAATATGCAAGAGAATTCTGTTTGATTAATTAATCTTGATTGACAGGCTGAGAACAGGATTGGCCACCCTGTCTCAGCCAGTGAAGTATGAATTCTACTGTGTATTTGGATTGTATAAAAAGTCCGGGGATGTTTAGTGAAGTAGCAGGAAAAAGGGGAGAGAAGGAAGTTTCAGAGTTTGCCCGAGCTCTCATGTCAATGCGATCTCAAACCAGCCTTATATGCAGAATGATAAAGCTCTCCTTGGTAACGTATAAATGATGTAGCTTTTTGTATTAATGTCTAATCTCTCTAACCATCTAGTTTTTCCATATTAACCAGTACTAATAATTCATCTACTAAATTGCTATCAGTTAGTTACACGTGTTTATTGCTTATCCTAATAATACTAGTGACTTGTGTTATATCTACTAACCAATTTGTAGCAGGATTCTTTTGTTGTCATTTGTCATGCTTTAATGTCGTTTATGTGTGTGTCTCATCACTCTAAGCCAGAGGCAACATTTACATCTGCAGCTAAAAGGGTTAATTGACTATCACAACTAATGAACTATTTGTATCAAGGTTATTTTCAGACCATGTTTTAATGTCATGTGTGTTTCATTACTCTCAGCCAGACTCAGAATTTACATTTGAAGCTTAATGGTTTAATTAACTGTGATTAGGGAACTACAGCGATGTTCCCTAATATGTGTAAACACTCTTGATTGTCAGATGTGTGAATACTGTGATGTTTCAGGTTGATGTGTTAATTGATTGAGTCATTTGCATTGATTGATGAATTGATATGGATTTATATGTGTCTGGTTTCAAGAATGTCCTCGGGGTTTTGATGTATTTGCCTACCATTTAATCGTGTATGTGTAATATATACGTATATATACGTATATTGTGTTCATTAACGGTTTAATAAAAGTTTTCCCCTTTACTTTCACCAGTCAGTCTCGTGTCCTGTTGATTAAATAATAAATTAATTGCTGATTGATTAGGCAATACAACTTGAAACGCCTGAACGAGGCTGTAAAGAGGGAGAGATTTGTACTGCCAACATTGGAAGACATAGCTCCGAAGTTGTCAGGGGCTAAATTCTTTTCCACACTTGATGCTTCCAGCGGTTTCTGGCAGATTCCCCTCGACCCAGAGAGCCGTAAGCTGACTACTTTCATTACGCCGGTAGGTCGATTTTTGTTTCTGCAGACTCCCCTTCGGGATATCTTCCGCACCAGAGATCTTCCAAAGGGAAATGAGTTCCCTCCTGAGAGACCATGAGGGCACGGTGGTAGTTATGGACGACCTCCTCGTGTACGGGTCCACTCTAGAAGAGCATGATCAGCGACTGCAGCGTGTACTGCAGACCGTAAGAGAGTCAGAATTGAAGCTGAACAAAGATAAATGCCACTTTGGGAAAACAGAACTGTGCTACTTTGGCCATATTATCAGCAGAGACGGTATTAAGCCAGATGCTAGTAAAGTTCTCGCTATTGAGCAATTGAAAAGCCCTTCCAATGTTCATGAACTGAGAAAAATACTGGGCCTTGTGAACTGCATGGGAAAGTTTCTGGCGGAACTGTCCTCAGTGTTGCATCCTATTACTGAATTGTTGAAGGACGTTGCTTGGACCTGGGGACCTCCACAGGCGGAGGCCTTTGCACTGGTCAAGTCCATGTTGGGGTCCGCCCCTGTGCTGGGGTTCTATGACCCTTCTAAAAAGACTGTGGTTAGCGCGGACGCTAGTAGTTATGGGCTAGGAGCAGCCCTTCTGCAACTGAATGTCGACAAGCTGCAGCCCATTGCCTACTGCTCTCGTACACTGGCTTCAAAAAAAGGGATATAAATCTAGAAATAAAAGAAAAAATATATAGGGTAATATCCCACAAACTGGGTGTACGCAGAATACACTTGGCAACTCACAAAGGTAGATGTAAATCAGCCCATCATCCTCCAAGGATTGCCATGCAGTAGATGCCCAAACGAAGTTGAATTGGTATCACATCCATCCGATGGTACATGATCTCGGAATAAATAATAAAAAAGGATTCATCTGCTCCTGAGGAAGACCTTGTGTGGTAGAAACGCGTTGAGCTGCTTGTTTTTATCCTGTTGCCTCCAGTACTGCTATGCTGTTCTAACTACTCTGAAGAGTAAGTCAAAAATTTTTTTATTATATACAATTTGATGCTTGGTGCCATCCTTTTTTATTTTTCCGAGATCGTGTACCATCAGATGGATGTGATACCAATTCAACTTCGTTTGGGCATCTACTGCATGGCAATCCTTGGAGGATGATGGGCTGATTTACATCTACCTTTGTGAGTTGCCAAGTGTATTCTGCTCTCGTACATTAACTGCGGCAGAAACAAAATACGCTCAGATAGAAAAGGAGTGTCTGGCTGGAGTTTGGGCCTGCAAGCGCTTTCAACGATATCTGGTGGGCTTGGAAGGTTTTAGTCTGGAGACTGACCACAAGCCGCTGGTTCCATTGATAAACTCCTATGACATTGACAAGGCACCTCTGAGATGCCAGAGACTTCTGATGCGGCTGCTCAGATTCAATGTTCGGGCTGTGCAGGTGCCGGGGAAACAACTGGTAGTGGCAGACACACTCTCCAGGCTCCCGCTGGCTGCAGCTGAAGAGTCATCTACAGAATAGGGATGTGCATTTCGGGTTTCGGAATTTCGGAATTTTCACAAAATTTCCCGATTCGTGTTTTCGGATGCGGACGATTTTCCGAATCGGATCGGACCTGAAAACCGACAAATCCGAAAAGTTTTCCGAGCCGAAACAAAATATTTTCGGAATTTTCGAATGGACTTGAAATGTGTCAAATCGAAATTTATTTTCGCTCTATTCATGATTTCGGTTCCATTTCGGTAATTCTGGACATCGTATATTTAACTTTTATCGGTTATATCGCTGATTTTATAAATTTTGTATTTGTAATGTAATGCGTTTGCGTATCACTTGTTTTTGTTTCCAATGATCCGATAATTCTGTCGATACGATAATTCCTTCATATTCGGGTCGAATCCAATTCGTCCGCGGGTCACGCATGCGCGCGCGGATGTCGTAACTTTATTGAGCCAGTTTTTTGACAACTTTTTGGACAGGCCAAAAAATATTGTTTTTATTATTTATCATGGCTGCAAGAAGAGACGAGTGCCATTCAGACACCTCCTCATCTACTTCTTCCACCCATGAGACACCACCCAGGAAGAAGCGGGCCAGCAACATGGCATTTGACGAGATGTTGGAGCTGGTCCGCATCTTTGATCGTAGAGCTTACGACTGCCGTAAGGGACCTTACGGCAGGAAGAATAATGCTCGAAAGAATCGTATCCTCAATAAGGTTCACACCACCATCCTGGAGCTGTTCGGGAAGGACCGGACAAAGGACCAGCTCCGAAAACGCTGGTCCGACCTCAAGGTACGCGAGGAGCAGCAGCTGAGGCACATCCGGCGTGTCATAGCCATACGTAAGTGTCATGTTATATTGTAAAGCGCTGCGCAAACTGTTGGCGCTATATAAATCCTGTATAATAATAATAATAATGTGCTTGCATGTGCTAATGTGCACAGAAATACGTTGATTTATCTAGTCCTTTTTTCATACAATGTGATTGTGTATAGCTTTGCGTTTTCACAACTCGTCATACATGCATTTTTGCCATAGCTCTTCTTTTTTGGGATTTTACGTATTTGTGAAAATTGTGACATTTGATGTATGTAGATGAAATTACAATGCTGGATTTCTTTTGGCACTGTGTGTACTGTAGTGTGTTGGGGGGGATGTTGTTGTGATTGAGTGATGCATACGAGATGACCCGCAGCTTGCCCAATATTGGCTCCCACCTGCGCATCAACAAAAATTTCTGCGTCTCTGCTAAGTGGTAGGATGGGACATGTAGTTCTTCTGAAAGTGCATCCAAACAGAGCCGCGTTCAATACATCCTCTGCAGCTGCTGAATTGTTGCAGCGCAGCAATTCAGTTTGCTGCAGCAGTGTCATTATTGAACTCTTTAGATGCAAATTTCAAAACAAAATGGCGGATTTCTGTTGTTTCTGCAATATCCAGTTTTATTAGCAGAAACTGAAAGTGAAATTGAGGCTGAGGCCATCTATAAAATAACTAAAAGCAGTCAGCATCAGCACAATGCGTTTTGTACGCACACAACACAAATAATAGTTTTATTGAATAAACGTAATGTTTACTTCTGAAAAAAATATATAATTGACCGGTAATATATGTCTATGTGCAGGGGAAATAAATAAATAAATATTTTGTGACTTTAGAACTATGAGATGGGAGTAGTGGTGGGTCAAGCTGGTAGTGCTAGTGGGTAGTGGAGGAGTGTCGCAATACTTTCGGCAATACATTGTATAGATATACCATTTTTTCCAGTCTGCATTATTTACGTGTTATTTTTTGGATTTGGCAGAAGACAGGAAGAAGGCAGCATCTGCCCCGGCGGGCACCAGTGCCCCAGTGGAGGAGGAGGAGGAGCCACGGGCGACCACCAGCGCTGGTATATACTGTTTTATTTTGCAACGACTTTTGGTCAAAAACCGAAACATTTTTTGTTTACTGTATTTTAATTAAATTTTTTTATGTATAGCACAAGAGGAGCAGGAGGAGGAAGAGGAGGAGCAGGAGGAGGGCGATGGAGAGAGGGAGCCGGAGCCACAGCAGGAGGCCGCGAGTCCAGTTTCTTTTTTTTACTATTGTATTTTGCATCGACTTTTGTTCAAAAATAAATAATTTTTGTTGTTTACTGTATTTTTTATTTCTTTAATTTCTTAGATATAGCACCGGATGAGATGTGACGGTGGTGGTGGAGGAGGAGTCGGAGGAGTCGGAGGAGGAGTCGGAGCCTCAGGAGGCCGCCAGCACTGGTATATACTACTGTTATATTTTTTCAAGACTTTCAGTCAAAAATAGAAACCTTCTTTACTTACTGTATTTTCCTTCTTTCATTTATTGGATATATAGAAGGAGAAGCCAGACCGGACACTGAAAGGTCCAGCGTCAGGATGAGGAATCGGATGGCGATCGGCGAGCTACGCCTGGCTGTAACCACCATCGATTACATCCAGGAGTTGCTCCAGGAACTGCGGGAGCATATAAGCAATGCCGCTGACATCCTGGAGCGGCAGTGAGACCAGCCTCCTCCTCCCCTATGTTTGTTTGTGTTGTTTGTGCCCCGTTGGGCAGTTTGCCATCCTTGGCATGTTGTAAATAAATTTTCTATTTTTTCTATATTTTCCTGTTTGTGTGCGTTGCTTTTCCTTACTTAAGTTAATATGTATTGCTTGGTTTCCACACTGTTAAAATTATATGTACATAAATTTATTGACATTTCTATGGACCCTTTGTCATAAATTTGTCAACATATTTGTGGCCATGAATGTGACTGTGCACATTCTACACTTCCTGCCTGGCCAAAAAATGTCTCACACTAACACAACCTTGTTGTACTGCCTTGAGATTTGATTACCGACGTGGCCTGGTTTTGTTAAGCTTAGGCGATGTCACAACAACACGGATTTTTGTCCACAGTCACATTCATTGTATAACCAAGAATTTATCAAAAAATATTGATGGCAGCACTGCGTGAAGTCTTTTCCGACACAACCCAAAGATCCTCAGTGCGGCTCAGGTCTAGTTTATTTGTCCCTGTTTGCAGCTTCACGCAAAACACCTCCTCCCAGCTATGAGCTCTCTCTCTCCCACCGCTGCCTGCTAAGACGCTGCCCGCCAACATGGTCACGTCTTTGCAGGAAGACAACAGCGTGGGGGAATGGCAGCTGCCGACAGTCCCAAGACCTCGTCACAATGACGTCAGTTCTGGAGTTAACCCTAACTGCGACCAATGGTGGAGATAGGGGGTTCATTGGAACCCCTATCTCCCGATCCGCGGCAGCTATCGGTTGGTTAATGTTTGGTATCTTTGGATCGACCAAAGCATGGCCTTTCCAGCAATACCAAACATGACAATGTTAAAAATTATAAAAAATTAAAATATAAAAAAAATAAACAGGTTTTTTGTTTTGTTTTGTTAATGCAGCAATATTGTTCCCATTTCAATTATAATGTGAACAATGATGCTGCACTAAGGATTTTTGTATGGGGTGCGTTTGTTAAAAATAGTGTAATGTTCACCCAAAAAAATATAACAAGTCCCCTTTTCAATTTTTTTTAACAAACGCAACTCATAAAATATAACCGCAAACACTCGCATGTTAAAATGTGAAAAAAATACTTTACACGTTGTAAAACAAACATTGAAAATTCTAATTTTATTGCATTTTTTGTTATAATATACAGACAGTACATGACGCATACATATGATAATGATATATTATTAATCATCTGCCGAGTCTGCCGGAAAGAACGATATATAACATGTCTGGGTCATATTATAAAATAAGGCTTAAAAAAAAACGTGTTTAAACAAGAGGAGCGAAACTGTTAAAAATTAGCTCAGCAGCAGACTGCAGTGCCGCACACAGGCGTGAAGGGAAGCCGTGAAATGCCTCAGCAGCGAAAGGGTTAATTTTTTTTTTGTCTGTTTTAAATCATATTTTTTTTTTTCGTTTCAGATCATTTTGATCAACTATTTTTCCGTTTTAAAACCTTTTGTTTTGGTTTTTATTTTTAAAGTCAGACCATTCGGGTCAGTTTAGCGTTTTTTAAATCGTTTTGTTCATTTTTTTTGTTCCTTGGCTTTCATACCATTTTTTTAATGTGATTAAATAAAGTTGTGAAATGTATATTCATAAGAAAAAAAGGATCTTTATTTAATTAAAAAAAACACGATAGAATCGCCAGATTATCGTATCGACAGAATGAATTATCGGATCCGAAAAACAAACCAAAAATTTATTATAAAAAAATATATAAAGTATAAAAAAGTAAACCATAGTAGTTTACATCAAAACGAATAGAGTTAGACAGCTTTGAAATGAGGAGAACAGACGTTCCGAAAAAATGAAAATGTCCGAAATCGCGAAAAGTCGATACAAAAACGAGTGACACGAAAATACGAAAAATGGCCGATATTCCGAAAAAAAAATGTACACGAAAAACGAGTCGAATCGAATCGAAACGAGCCGAATCAAAGTTTAAACATCCGAACAAATCGAACCGAAAATAAAATCGGTGCACAAGCCTACTACAGAATCAGATGTCAAGGTGTATGTGGATTCGATTTTTGGCTTCTAAGTCCATCTCTTCAGGAAGATTGGAGCTGATAAAGAGAGAGACACATCTAGATACTGATCTACAAGAGGTCATAAACTACATAAAGAACGGCTGACCCGAGACAGCTGGGCAGTATGGATGCCACTGAGTGCTTTCCAGGTAGAGGGAGCGCACCTTACTGAACTAGACGGTTTGGTGCTGTTTCAAGACTGTATTGTTATACCAGGCAGTATGCGGCGAGAGATGTTGAGTCTAATTCACGATGGCCACTTGGGAATTTCTAAATGTAGAGAGAGATCTGCCTCTGCGGTGTGGTGGCCTGGAATCAGCACAGACATTGCAGAATATGTATCAAGATGTGCCTTTTGCCGTGAACGTCGGCCTACACAGAGGAGAGAGCCTCTACTTTCTACCCCGCTGCCTGCGGGCCCCTGGCAGAAGATTGCAGCAGATTTATGTGAGCTCAACGGGAAAAAGTGTCTGGTTGTTGTGGACTACTACTCAAGGTATTTTGAGATTGTACCGTTAGTTGAGGCGACCAGCGTGGCTGTCCTCACACACCTGAAAAGCATGTTTGCCAGGTGGGGGGTACTGGCTGAGCTGGTGAGCGACAATGGAATGCAGTTCGCTTCTATGGAGTTCAGGTCCTTCAGTGGGGACTCCGATTTCCTTCATTCTACTTCCAGTCCACATTAGCCACAGGCCAATGGGGTGGCTGAGAGGGCGGTTCAGACTGCAAAGTTAATTTTGAGGCAACCAGATCCTTATTTGGCCCTCCTGGCTTATAGGGCGACACCCATTCAGGCCATGGGATGTAGCCCTGCACAGTTGATGATGGGGAGACAGATTCGTACCACGCTGCCTTCGGTGGGTGCATTCCAGCCTTCCTCCCCTGTTCTGTCTGAGAATGTTCGGAGGAGGGATGAAGAGCCGAAGTGGAACTACAGATACTATTATGATAGACACTCTGCGCACCATCTGCCTGAACTGTACCCGGGACAGAGTGTCAGAGTCAAACAGGATGACGAAAAGAGGTGGAAGACACCGGCCATAGTTGTAGGGCGTGCTGCTGAGCCAAGGTCCTATGTGGTCCGCACAGAAGCAGGGACTGTTGCCCACCGCAATAGACGGCACTTTCAGGTGGTTCCTGAGGAGCTAGGTGCCGAGAATTTGCAACCACAGCCAGTGGAATCTCCGGTCTTAAGAGGTACACCCGCTCTGCAACAGGATTCCGGCGAGAATACATCACTGCCTGACTTGGAGTCGCAACCACTCTCACAGAGATCTGGAGAGGGTCCTTGCAAAATTACTTTGAGTGGTAGAGTTGTGAAGCTTCCAGTGCACTACTGAGATTAGCGCTGTAGTTAGAACAGTGACTGGAAGAATGGGCAGAATAATCCCATAGTCACTGTGGACTAGGGTAGTCTACCCCGATGTCCAAGATAGCATTGTACCTTTATCTGTATCTATGTGTGTGCTTCTGTTTATTTGTTTTATTGTCTGTTTAATAAAAATTATTGTTATTAAAAAGGGGGAGATGTGTTGAGAGCCAGCAGTGACATCAGAGGAAGGGGCGGCTCTAAGGGTAGTACCAGGAAGACAGCTCAGAGAGAGGATGCAAACCGTGTGTCTCCCCTGTGTTAACTACTGAAATAAACACCTGTTGAACCCAGCTCGCTGTGGTATTTGGATCTCATGACAAGACCTTGAATTATTTGCTCATACCTTATTGCTATTCGGATGCAGGTTTCTGGTGTCAGGGCCTGAACCTATATATTCTCCCTGTATGTTCTGGTCCAGTGCTCTTTCATTGGTTCTAAGCCCATGACCATGTTCTTTTTTAATGTTATTTTATTTTCAACTTGGTTTGAAATGGCTATTCTTCTGACCTGTCTTGTTTACTGACCTACCTTTCCCTACTGATTTTGGTACCTAATCTCACCCTCCATTTAGCTCTTTTTTTTCTACTAAGCATTATTTTTAAGACCGTTATTATTTTTCTTAGGTACACAGCAGCGTGGTAGAAAAGGCAAGTTTGTACACTCTGGACAAAAGAGGAGTGTGAAGGGGAAACAAATGTCAGCAGGACTATTGACCCCCTACACTTTTTATTTTTCTTAGCTTTTGCCTCAATTGCTCCTTTAAGAAAATTAAATTGCACGACAGAAAGCAAAACTAAAAATATTAAGCAAAGTGACACTAACGCATTGAACAATGCAAGCACATTCACCAAATCAATCAAAGTAATAAAGTGAAAGTGTGCCCTGCAGTATGTAGAATTCATACAGTACAGGACCAAAACCACATACCAATGGAAAATAGTGAACTGGTTTCCCAGGTGCAGTATATGAATTGCACAGTGCGCAGGAGAGCACGTTCAAGTGTTGCCCATCTATGACAGAAAATACAGGTAGATCTGGCTACCTTAGCCCAAACTATATCTCTAGCAATTTACACTGAAAAAAAAAACATAATTGTCTAGGGTAAAACTTGTAAAACAATTTAAAACTAACAGGGTTATTCAAAGAGAGCTGATCTGGCCCCAAAAGGTAACTGAGCACTGAATTCAGCGTATGGTTACCTTTCCTTGCCATTCGGCTATTCTGAGAGGAGGCAGTTCGCCAAATCTTGGCAAATTGCCTGCACATACGGTACCTGTTTGGTGCCTGTTCAAGGGCAGTGAATTCCCCATAGAGAAGCAATGCTTCGTCTATTCAGAGAACACAAACCAACAGTGAAAAGTTGCCAAAATGCCCTGCTGTTCGGTGGTTTCATTCGACAGATTTTATATTCAGGCGATTCCTATAGGCTTCAATGTTAAAAATATTCCTGTTTTAATTCAATATCTAATAAACTGTTTATTATATTCTGCAGTAAAAAGTCTCTTTATAGATTTTTTTTAGGATCTTTCAGGCATTTTTTTGGGCAAACTTTTTTACTGTTTTTTTTTTTTTCAAACTCTCAAGCGTACTGTTTTTGTTTTTTTTCACCTCGTTCGTCTGCGTGTAGGGTTTTTCCGACGACTGCTCTGCGGTGTGATCGGCAGCTAGTCGGGATTGTTCGGTGGGGTTAATCCAGCTGTTTTCTGCGGGTTTCGGTGAGTGTTCGGTTAGTGTTCGGCGGGTTTGCGGCGAGTGTTCTGCGGGTTTGCGGTGGGTTTTCCCTGCACTACAGGGGCCCTGCGGTGCTTGCTGTATACACCGCAGGGTCGGCGAAATAGGAAGTGCAGGGAACGAAATGTCATCGAACGTACGGTGACTTTTTGATTTTCTTTGAATAACCCTGATACTATTCTCACATCTACATTCCGGTAAAAATTAACAGATTTAAGTTCGGTTCGTTCTAATATTTTGAAGTGTTTTAAAATTATTAACAGACAAAAGAACCTTACTAGATCATGGAGCATGCTGTAAAAGCACAAAATGTCTAGAAAAAAACCAAACCGCAAGTGATTGCCATTCTCATTCAAGAAAAAAGAACCAACTGTGTATTAATGTGTAACTTTAAACAGGTATGAGACAGACTTTAAATGCGTCATCTTAAAGAAAAGCTTTACTCTGACATGATTTATTTGACTAGTATTTTATGCACCAAACATTGAAGTTTTATTCAAACTTCAACTACTATATGGTCTTCTAAAAAGGAACTAGAGTTTGAAGTAAACCAAAAAAAAACGTAATCTTTATTTAAACAATATATATACACAGATATACACAACAATTTATGTATATATTTTATACTTTATATTGGTTTACTTCAAACTCTAGTTGCTTGTTATTACCATTTAAGGGTTACCCCCTACATTCCTTTGAAGTAACCTAAGAGGGTTACAGTATTGAATTGTCATTAATACACCAGGATCTACTGTGTTGTATATCTTCTAAAAATGACACTACTATGTTCTGTTGCAAAATGTTCCTAAACCAAACTGCTATATACTATATATCAAAATTCAACTCAAGCCAGGCCTGAACATATCTAGGAAGCTAATGTTTTTGTAAAAATGCAACTTTCTGAAAAGTTCAGCTTTCCCGCTGTTGACAGATATCACGTCCGTTCCATTTATTTAAGTTTTATTTTATTGAAATAAAGAAAGCTTTGCCACATCTGTTTTTCTATAGACAAAGGATATATACAATATCTGTCAATATGTAGAATACCTCTTACTCTGATAGAAATCAATGGAATTCCCTTGACATTGAAGCACCGAGCTACGTATTGTAATTTAATTCTCCTGTGGTGCTAGTGGAATTAGCCAGTGTGAGTTTAGTAAATCATCCCAACATCTAAAGGAATTTAATGAAATGCGCACAAAATTGCTAAGCAATTACCCCAGGACTCTTCAAATACTTTCAGACACTCGGCGGAACTTGTATTAAAAGACCTGCTCAATCTGCTGCTCTGTTAGCTTCAGAGGAAGAAGAACAATGTCCACGCAGAGATGTGCCCCTTTTGAGAACTCATGCAGACAGGGAATAATACTAAAGCTACCATGCAGCAGAAAGGAAAATCAAATGATATGAACGAATACAGCAGAAAGGAAAATCTGTGCTATAGCTAATAATGGTATAAAGGGATGACTGAGCACAATTATTCTCAGGGATCATTATCTACTGTGTAAAGCAGCACAAATGCAGTATACAAATTCTGACATGTAATCAGTGTTAATTTTGACAGCAAATTTTGATTTAGTTTTAGTCTTACAGGGTTATCCAAAGAGATTCGAAAAGTCACCGCACGTTCGGTGACTTTTCGTTCTCTTCAATTCGGTTCCTTTTGCCGATTGCATTTCGGTGACTCTGCGGTGTATTCAGCAAACACCACAGGGTCCCCGAATTGCAGAGAAAAGCTGCCGTAAACGCACCGAAAACTAACCGAATGCACGCTGAAAACAAGCAAAAACATCTGGATTAACCTTTGAAAAAGAGGAACAGGAGCCGAACAGGAGCCGAACATGAGCCGAGCCGAAGCAGCTGTGACGTAGAGGAGGCAGTGAATAAATTAGAAAAACCATTTGTATGAATCTGGGAAAAAGAAACGCTGTTTGCAAAGAAACTACTGAGCGAAAATGTCTGAAATTTTCACAGGAGGTCCAGGGAATGATAATAAAGAGGGCTGTTACAAAAAAAATAAGTAAACTGAAAAATAAAAAAAAAATCGGACTTTTAATAAAAAAAAAAAAAAAATCTGAAAAATGCTTAAAGTATCCTAAAAATCTATAAATAAAGAGACTTTTTGCTGCAGAATTTTAGAATGAACGGTTTATTAGATATTGAATTAAAACGGGAATATTTTTAACATTGAAGACTATGGGATTCTCCTGAATAAATTTGCCGAATTAAACCCCCGAATGGCAGGGCATTTCGGGAACCTTTCACTGCTGGTTTGTGTTCTCTGAATAGCCGAAGCAGTGCTTTTTCATGGGGATTTCACTGCCCTCGAACAGGCACCGAACAGGCACCGTATGTGCAGGCAATTCGCCAGTATTTGGTGAATTGCCTGCTCTCTGGATAGCCGAATGGCCATGAAAGGTAACCGAACGCTGATTTTCAGCGTTCGGTTACCTTTCTCAAGCAATTCGGATCTCTTTGGATAACCCTGTTAGTCTTTTTTTTACTAAAATAGCATTTAATTTTAGTCATCTGAATTGTTTTAATTTTAGTCTAAATGTAGTCGACTAAAATATCATTAGATTTTAGTCGACTAAAATATACAGTAAAGTTGGCCAACTAAAGTCTAAAGAGTTCAGTTAAAGAGTAATTAGCGCATTATTTCCGCATTTTTCAATCTATACTTCTGGAGTAAACATCTATTAGCCTGTTATTATTTATGGTATTAAGGTCTGAACATGCAATACGGGCACAGATATAACTGTTATGCTATAAACAGGCTCTATTACATTCTCCGTGCAAATTCGCACTCGCAGTGCAATTTTTTTTGAGCGCAGCATTAAACGTTAACGCGTGTAAACTAACGCTGGTATTACGATCCGAGTGCATTTTTTCATCCGTCAAAAAATATAGCGCGTAAAAAAAGACGTGCAAAAACGAGCGCAGCGCACAGAAATCGGTGGACTGTTTTTTCACGTGATTCAGCCAATCTGAATTAAGAACCACAATTGTCTCCCGTTCAGTTTTTGCGCCTGTCAAAATCAATCTGTGTATATATGCTGCAGCAATAATAAAAACACGCACAACCTCTCAATTTTATTTTTTTTGGGTATGTGTAGAATGTGTAACTATACTGTGCTGCATTTTTTTTATTTTGGGCTGGTGTAATTGGGTTCGGCCAGGGCGTTCAGATTTGCAGTTACCACCAGCTTTTAAAAGACGTTAAAATTATGCGCAAACATTCGTAACAATTTGCGCATGGATTGTAATACCATCCGCATTTGCGCTCACAATGTTAAGCATGGGATGTGCGCACGAACTTGCGCTCATGCCGGGTTCACGTAGGGTCACTCGCGTTAGACGTTAATGCACATCGTTTGCGCGAACATCGTAATACGACGTTCAGCGCAAATGGTTTTTCCGCTCACGTTAATGCGTTTTTGTGCACGCGCAAAATTTTGCGCGAAGACTGTAAAAGTGCCCAACATATTTATCTTAATCAGTTTGCTGTCAAGATGGAAACTGGATATTAAATCTTAGTCGTAGTCTTTTGAATTATTTTAAATTTAGTCACATTCTAGTCAAAAACATGTTATAATATTTAGTCGACTAAAACTTTCACACTGACCCTTTGCTTAGACCATGCGGCCTTGGGTCATGGAGAGATGTAGCCCTTGAGGCAGGTTAGCTTCTGGCTGAAGAGGCGGATATAGCATATATAGACAATACAGATTCCAGACAGGAAAATAACAAGACTGTAACACGAGGGGCAGGAGGACACCGGAGAAATCTAAAGTAATCCCTATGCTGGGGAAGATCCTTGAAATGGTCTTACTAACTATGGAGGCCCCAGAAAAAATAACAGTCAGGAGATCAGGAAGGATGAGGGTTAAACGAGACAAACACACATGAAGCCCTGTACTGGAAAGAGGTCCTTAGACTGGCCTCTATGCTAAGACAAAGTATACACATAGAACAAGAAATAGAATAGACAAAAATGGTCAGAACTAGAGCCAAGGAATAAGAATCAGGAAGGAACGTCAGACTTGCAGAGGTTGGCAACAGATCAATAAATACAGATTACGATAATGAGCCCTTAAGCTGACTCTACTGGGTGAATTTCTCCTCTTTCTGGACCCTGGGTAGCTGGCCACTGGAGGTGCATCATCCGGAGCCTGCTTGATTCCCCCCCTCCAGACCAGAGACCGATCTTCCCAGCCGTTTTTAGTGGTGGCAGGGTGCTGCCAGTGGCCAATTTTGGGCCTAACCCCACTTGCCTTCTATCCCCTTGCAGAGTTCAGCAGAGCACCCTCGTTTGTGACTGTACCCTTCTCCACACAGCTCTGGTGATTCCCTGTCCCTGCCGGTGATTGTGCTGCGGTCTTCACTGCTCCTAGACTACTCACCCTGTCAGCCCTCAGCCAGTGAGTTTCCAGGGCAGCCATCTTGGGGCCTTGCACCACGCCACGCCACCTCTACTACCCTGAAGCCTACCCCCTACTATGATGACAAGGGTTGGAGAGATGGAGGGCCCCCGTCTCCTGACCGTTTCAATGGATTTGATGGAAGGGTGGCTGGAGAGCCCGTGGAACGGCAGATGGAAGACCCATCGTGCCCTTTTGGACTAGGCATTGAGGCTGCGTTTTTGTGCCTGGAGAAGCTGCTACGGTCGATGGGTGCCAGCTGACACGGGGCACCATGCGGTGCTTCACGGAGGCTCTGCGGAGCTGCAGGGCTCTGGATCCCCTGACTGGGTGTGCTCCCTTATCGGAATCTGGTAGCCCGAGGAAAGCGGGTTGTGGCCCGGGATCTGGACCACTATTGATCACGAGATGGCGGCAGAGTTAGCACCAAAGAGGCAGCCCTCATCTGCGTGATGCACCCGACCTGCCGATCCATATGGCTGGAAGCCTGCCCCGCCTCTTCAGAGGGCGTGATTACGTCATCGGCAGGCACCCCCCGGCACCAGCTGCATAATTCAGGAAGGGGAGGTGAGCCCTCTATCAAAAAAAATTGCACCGCTGGAAAAAGGAGAGTCTCCACTTTTCAGCGGTGTATAGAATTAACTATTTCGCTGCCGGATCACGATTCTTGGATGTCAGCCAAGCCTCCGGGGCGCCCCCCACCCACTGACGTCCTCACACATATGGTGAGGATATCAGTGGGCCAGTTAACCCCCTAGCTGCCAAGTGGAGATAGGGGATCCTTTGGATCATGGCCTTTCCAATGATACCAAACATGACCAGGTTTGTTGTAAAAATAAATTTTACAAAAATAAAATAGTAAAATAAAAATAAAAATTGGTTTTTTTTAAAAAAAAAAATTGTCTGGGTGGGATTACTAAAATAGGACCTGACCTATGCTGGCATTTAAAAATTATGAGCATAAATTGGTCCAAATGAGCACAGCACACAGAGGTGAAATGGCTCAGCAGTGAAGGGGTTAAAAAGCAAAAACAAAAATTGGGTATTTCTATTCTCGGGACAATTTTTAAACTATTTAGCTGGGGTCCTTCTTGGCGGTTGTAGATTTTGGGAATTAAATTTCAAGAAAGTGTGGTTTTTTTCCCATGATATTTCTCTTTTTTTTTTATAGTAAATTATACGATATGATGGAAATAATGTATCTTCAGAAAGTCCATTTAATGGCAAGAATAAAGCAATATAATATGTGTGGGTTGCATAAACGAGTAAGGCTAATGTCAGACGAACGCAGTAAGAGCGCACTCTGCGTACATGCACAACGGACGGACGTGCTGACGGAAGATACTGTAGACATCACACGGTCCGTTTTTGTTGACGGATTTAGAAAAAAAAGGGAATTATGGGAAACAAATGAATATGAAAAATTGGAAAAGGATATGAAAAGCCATTTTGTGCGTCAAGGTGCTGGGCGTCGCAAATGCGCTACATCTGACATCTCCTCATCACTCACACAGAATGCAACGCGGACGTAGCGCACTCTGCGCGTCTGTCTAACGGTTTTACGTTCTTGCCTAACTTGTGCATGCGCAGTTCGGTACGCATGTACTTTGTGTGTGGGTCTCTATTGCTCATGATTCTATGCTACGACGGACGTTAAACTGTGCAGCAACATGGACGTGATCACTGCGTTCGTCTGATGCTGGCCTAAGAGGAAAATTTGACCTAAACACAAACAGTGCAGAAACATAAAAATAGCAGCGGGTACTAAAGGACGAATTTCGTAAAACCGCCCAGTCATTAAGGAGTTAAAAGAAAAAACGATACGTGCATGAGCAAATTTTTAGCACATAGACCCCCCTTTTCATAAATCAAGTGTATTTAGCCATGATTTAATCTTAAAAACTGGTTTCTTTTTTGCAGCATCACATCTTGAGGAAGCCACGGGTCCAGGGTTCTGTGCAGAGAACAGCTTGGTCAGGCTGTGCAAGGGCCGAAAACTGTTCCTGTTTAACATCGACAATGTCAAGATGCTAAAAAAAGTGCAGATGCTTAAAAGAATCCAAGTGATTCTTCTGAAATTCGATGATCAAAACAAGAATGAACAAATAAGGTAAGAACCAAACTGCTACTACACGACTTGGTTCTTTTATGATTCATTGCCAGCCACCACTACATTAACCCTTGCACCTCCAGCATAATACATTCTGCAATTCATGTTTAAAGTAAAGGGCACACCAATATAGCTTGCTCATGAAAATTAATCCTCATCATGTATCATTGTGATAAAAACCACAATTGCTGTGCATTAGATGCACAAACACATGTCATATTTCATTCATTTAACCTTTTGAAACAACATAAGCAATCTATAATAATAGACAGTAGTGATTTTATACTATCAGTGATAAACAAATTCATTAATACATATTCACTCAATTCTAAATATTCCCTTTAACTTCTGTGATACTTGTATGCAGATGCAGTCAGGACCCCAACATTTTAATGTGAAGTCTTCTTCAAGGAGACCTGTAAACATGAGATCAGAAGTTAATAGTCAATTTTTATAACTATTTATTTTTCAGCATTAAGTGTGTTTGCAAAAGCAAAATCCCTTTACACCAGGCTCTGAGAATTAATATTCTTTTCAAAATAGCGACTCCAGAAGATAACAGCAAGCTACCATGACATAGCACATTGCTCTGCCTATATAAAACATAGGAGCCTTGAAACTCTTCACTACCGATTTCGCAATATGTCAGGCTTCAAATGCACCATCTGGTGCCCTGATATCGAGATATCTCGGTATGCTAATCTGCAGCCCAAAAGCAAATTAAATTTGTCTGCTTTTGGGCTGCAGAAGGTGTCCCCAAAGTATTAGCCCTGTGGGCATAATGCCCAAAGAGCTAAAACTGTAAAATCAGCTGCTCAAAGCTCTGAAATATCAGGCTTTCAGCAGCCAATGCAGAGAGAAATAGAAGAAAATAGACCAGCCGCTCAAACCTCTAACTCAATTTGGCAGCAGATGACTCCATCTACTGGCCAAAAATAGGTTTACACTAAGAAATAAAGGGGAGTATTACAATGTTGGTGCTAACTTAACCAGAGCTGTTGTAAACTTACCAGAGCCATTATAGCCTATGGAGCTGTTAAGTTAACAACTGCTCTGGTTAAGTTAGCACCAGCTTTGTAATATAGCCCAAAACCTCCATAGGCTATGGCCCCTATTACATTCTTTGCGCATTGTGTTTTGCGTGCGCAAATGCGCATTTGCACGAGGGGCAAAACCCTTTGCGCTGAACATCGTATTACAACGTTCGCGCAAATGATACGCGTTAATAGACATGTGCATTCGTTTTAGTACTAGTACGATTTAGTCAGAATTTTGGGATAATTTAGTTTTAGTATGACTCAAGAGAAACGAAACTGCTCAGTACAAAAAACGAAAGAAACTAAAATAAAATGCACTACATTTTAGTTTCAGTCCTTTTTGTGATATTACATTGAGTGAAGGAGACCAGCAATGAAGAGCGCAACGTTGCAACATCCGAAGTTCTGCACCCTCCACATGCCAATGCAGTAGGATGTTCTATACAGAGAGGGGCATTAATTAATGCAGGAGGATGTTCTATACATTATACAGAGAGGGGTATTAATGCAGGAGGATGTTATATACATTATACAGAGAAAGGTATAAATTGAGGAGGATGTTCTATACAGAGAGGGACATTAATTAATTCAGGAGGATGTTCTATATATTATACAGAGAGGGGTATTAATTAATGCAGGTGGATGTTGTATACATTATACAGAGAGGGGTATTAATTAATGCAGGAGGATGTTCTAAAAATTATACCGAGAGGATCCTTTTTTTTCAGCCCTTTAAATCCAGTGGCTGTGAGCGCTGAGATCGGCTGCTTGTTACATTATCTCTCAGTACAATGTATCAGGCTCAGTTGTTACAGTAACTGACTGTATCAGCGCTCAGAGTTTCAGTAAAACAAGGAAATAATATTGTTCTAACCTCTTAAATATAAAAATATTATTTACTAGTTTAACTGAAACTCTGAGCGCTGTGATGAGCAGCAGTCAGTTACTGTAACAGCTTTGCCTGACACGGGGCAGTATTACAATGTTGGTGCTAACTTAGGCTGGGGTCAGACCAGTGCACTTTTAACGTGCGTTCTGGCGCACTTAATTACAGCCGCACTAGCAGCAAATGATGGGCAATGACGGCCAATATACGAAGTACGGCCGTACAAAAGTCCGGCCGTGCAACGCAAGTGGAATTTGAACGCATTTTTTAGAATACGCAGAACCGCTAGTACTGACGTACAGAGTGCGCTGCGGCGGCATAGCGGCATGTGTGAGTGATGAGGAAATGTCAGACACTGCTTATGTCCAGCCTACATAACGTCCAGACGCAAAAAAGTGTTTTATTGACGATCCGTAAAAAATCACGCACGAAAATGTGCGTCGTCTGACCATTTTTGCGCATTCCGTGAAAAAATACTTCAATGCGTTCGGACGCAATTTTTGACGTTCGCGGGGAAAAATGCTTTCGTTTGACCCTAGCCTTAACCAGAGCTGTTGTAAACTTCCCAGAGCCATTATAGCCTATGGAGGTTTTCAGTTTACAACAGCTCTGGTTATGTTAGCACCAACTATGTAATATGGCCCACACTGTGCTGAGAGTGAGAGATACTGTAACAAGCAGCGATCTCAGCCCACTGAGGAGCCACTACAATAGTAATTGTATCCACTGGTTTTCGGATGAATGAAATTAGTTTTCATACTAAAGAACTGAAAACGAATTTCTTTAGTAACTAAATAAATTGCATTTTAGGACTAATCCATTAGTTCAAAACGAAATTTTGTGCTGTGCACATGTCTACGCGTTAATGTTTAATGCGAGTGACCCTGCACGAACAATATTTTGTGCACGCATCCCATACTTAAAATTGTGAGCGCAAATGCGTTCGTGCTCTGGTACGCGGATGGTATTACAATCTTCACAACTTTTTACGAACGACGTTTGCGCGCATTTTTTTAACGTCTTTGAAAAGCTGGTGGTAACTGCAAATCGGAATGTTGTGGCCGAAACGAAAAACACCAACACGAAAAAAAAATACAGCACAGTATAGTTACACATTCTGCACATACCAAACCAAAAAAAATGGTAAATCGTGCGTTGTTTTTTTTTATTGCTGCAGCATGTATACTCAGATTCACTTTGACAGGCGCAAAAACTTAAGTGAGTCAATTAAGGTAAATTGATGTCAATTAAGGTTCTTAATTCTGATTGGCTGAATCCCGTGAAAAAAACAGTCCGCACACTGATTTACGTGCGCAACATTACTGCGCGTATTACACTTCATTTAGCGCGTCGTTTTTCCAAACGTTATTTTTTGATGGATGAGAAAATGCGTTCGGATCGTAATAGCACGTTAATTTTCACACGATAACGCTGGACGATGCTCGCAAAAAAAAATTGCGCTGCGCGAACGAAATTGCACGAAGAATGTAATAGGGGCCTATAATGGCTCTGGTAAGTTTACAACAGCTATGGTTAAGTTAGCACCAACTATGTAATCTGGCCCAAAATGTGTATAAGCTCAAATATTTCATACTTTATAATTAATTAAAAATGATTTTCCAAAAAAAACACTGGTTTCTGACAATGGTTTTTGGAAAATCACTTGGTACTGAAGGGGCTAATAGTCTACAGGAAGGAGCCATTGATGCCGAGATACAAGCTTTGCGGTTTCAATTGTTATGCTGCCGGCATATATATAATGGCACAAGTCCTTAGTTTAAAGGAACGCTTTATTAATAAAATCCCCCCTTTTTGCCGTTAAATAATTGAAATTCTGCTGACAGCATCTGCCCAATTTTTTTTAATTTTTAGGTTTAGGAGAAAATACTTGCCTTTTCTCACTTGACGTGCACTGCTCGTCCACGTCCCTGTCAGCTCATGGGCTTCCAAAAGTGGAAGTCCCTGAAGCTTTTCTATGCAATTTGAGCTCCAGCATGCTGACATCCCAAGTAACCATTCTGCTCACCAGCAGCCGAGAAATTCAAAAGCCTGGCTGCTGGTGGTACTGGTGTGGTTGGAGGTAACGCCTCTACTGCAGTGTTTATACCAGATTGGCACTGAACGGTGAGGGGTTACTCTACACAAACTGACCAATTTAAAATGCCAAAGTGGTTAGGGTGTGTAGATTATCTCTTTAATGGCTCAATTGGAAACAGGCCCATTGTTTTTCATCTATGCACATGCATTTTGTTTGTTTTAATTACATAGGGCTCTATCGCCTCCTTCAAGCTAACACTAGGTCATAGTGATTCAAAGGCATTTGGGCGCAGTGCTAACGGGTTAAAAAAATCCATTAACGCTGGTTAGTTTGCGATTCGTAGTGCAAGTTTACTGTACTTTGTGCTCCCCATGTTAGGTATAGGAAGCGCAAAGTGCAAGCACAGATTAGCTAGCGTTAGGATCACTGGGCCCTAAGAGCTGGCGTTACCTGAAAAAGTTACCGCCAGCTCAGAGGTGTAGGTAACAGATTGCGCTGCTGTAGAATCCGTTAGCTGCAGCTCATACACCCCCTCCAAAAAACAAATATTCACCTCTCATCCTGCGGCGAGATTGGTGGCCTGATCCGCTGCTCATGGCTGTCGGGAGTGAGACTGGGGGAAGAAAGTCCCCTGTCTCCCTCCACGATCACTCCGCCGACCAGCAGGATCACGCAAGAGGCGAGATCCTGCCGGTCATGTGACCTGGCAGCACGATCCTAAATGGAGTCCTATGGACGCCAAGGAGGGGATGCTGCGAACGGCACTGTAGTGCTGCCCACAGCATCTGCGAGCTTAACAATCGCTAAGGGGCGGGCTGCCGGACTTGGCGCCTGCCCCGTGATCTGCTGGGGAATCAGGGATGCAAAGGGGAAGTTAGCAAAAGCTAAATTTTCCCCTGTGCGTTCCTGTGTTTTAACTCAGGGCAGCTGATAGTGCCCATAATATTTTATGTACAAATGTTACAAATGAATTTGCATTCCTGGGTGTTTTGTTCATATGAAGGAATACTGTAAATGCATCCCGCATCAATTAACATTTATAAAGCATACATAATCGGCTTTGTTTTTCATACCTGTTTGTTTTGTTGACCTATGTGCAGATATTAAGTGCTTCTTATTGATGCATGCTGTAACTGACTCAATATATATTGTATTGATATTAAAATAAATCCTTCTTTCTTCATTTATTATCTTTATATTAAACTAAAGAAAAGTGGAGTAAATTAATGCCATTTTCTACTTGCAGCAATTTCACCGTTGCTGCTATTTGCCAATAAATGACCAGTCTGCTTTTAGATACTATATGCAAACAATACAGTAACTAAGACAAACTTGTTCGATTTTTCCAGGCTTCGCTGCCTTTGAATTCATAATGACACCAGCATTGTAAACAACAGATCAATCTCTGTTAGCTTGCTTCATATGTGAGATATTCAGGATTAAAACTTCTTCATACATCTTCCATATACAGGGTGTCCATAAAGTCTCTTTACTAATTCAAAATTTTATTACAAAGGCAAATGAAAAGACGGATAAGTGAAAATTATTAAAAAATGAGACGGATATATATATTTTTTGCCTCATTTAATACTCCTCTATATGGGCACCATTAGTTGCATGAAGCACATCAAGACGGTACTCGATTTCTTGACATGTTCGCTGTAGCATACCCTCATCAATGGTGGCAATGGCATCAGTGATCCTCTGTTTTAGATTAGTGAAGTCCTGTACCTTTGTTTCATACACGATATCTTTACCATAACCCATAGCAAGAGGTCGAGGGGAGTAATATCTGGTGAACGAGGTGGCCAGGGAATTGGGCCACCCCTTCCAATCCACCGGTCTGGAAATTTTTAAATTAGGAACCCACAAACATGCAGTCTCCAATGTGGTGTGCACCATCTTGCTGGAAAATGATGGTTGGTTGAAGGTCATGTAGTTGTGGTGCCACGTAGTCAGTCAAAAGGTCAAGGAAAACATTTGCAGTAATTGATGTCTCGCCGAAGAAAAACAACTTCTTTCTATGGGGTTATGTTAAAGATTAGGGGTGGGCTGCTGGTTCGATGCGAACATGAGTTCGCATCGAACATTGGCTGTTCGACTGTTTGCCGAACGGCGAACATTTCCGCGTGTTCGCCGCGTGTTCGCCCACATTGCACCACCAATGGACCACAATGCAATGTGCCCTGGCCTGAAGCTTGGAATTGGCTACAGCCTTGCACCTGACCACAGGTCAGGTGCAAGACTATGCCAATCAGGGCACAGAGTCCTGATTGGGCAAATTTTGCCCAATCATGGGCTCACAGAGCTAAGTCCCGCAGCACACTATATAAGGCTTCCCTGCAGCCCTAGCGTGTGTGTTGCAGGAGTGAATCAGAGAGGGGAGAAGATTGTTGGATTTGCAGGGACAAGCTGGCAGTGGCAAATAGCAGTGAAACTGGCAGCCTGGCTGGGAAATATCATATCACAGTTGAATCAAAGTTCCTCCTTATCTATTCAGACTTGAATCTGGGTCTTGTTGCCAGCTATCAGGGCGTATCACTTTTGTAGCAGAGTTCTGGAAAATCTGTATATCTTTAATGTAATTCTAGATTCCATGGAATACCACAGTTGAATCAGAGTTCATCTTTATCTATTCCGACTTGAGTCTGGGTCTTGTTACCAGCTATCAGGGTGTTGCAGCCTGCAGGAGAGGAAGTGAATCAGAGAGAGAGTAGAGGACATTGGCAGCCTTGCAGGGAAAATATCAGTGAAATCGCTGATTTATAGCAGAGTTCTGAATATCTTTATTTATTTTATTTATTTATTTATAAAGGATTTTACCAGGAAGGATACATTGAGATTTCTCTCGTTTTCAAGTATGTCCTGGGATCAAGAACATTGAAGTGTTACAGTTACAGAAATACAAAGTAATACAATGCAAGATATTAAAAAAAACAACACAAATATACAGAATAACAGAAAAATATGTAGGAAATATAGTCACTAGGTTACATGCTTACAGGTGCATTCTGTATTGAGGTATGTTAGTAAGGAGCTTTTGAGTGACTTAAGACTGGGGGAAGATTTGATGGTGTCTGGGAGGTTATTCCATAATTGTGGTGCTCTGTAGGAAAATGAGGACCGAGCCACTGTCTTTTTGTATTGTGGTATAGCAAGTAAGGTGCTGGTCCTGGATCGGAGGTTATAGGAGGAGGGAGCTGCTGGGGGAAGCAGTCTATTCAGGTAGAGTGGCAGCTTCCCAGAGATGCTCTTAAACACCAGGCTGGAAAGGTGAAGGGTGCGTCTGGATTCCAGCGATGGCCAGTTTAGCTCTATTAACATGTCACAATGGTGGGTCATGTAGTTACATTGTAGCGCAAAGCGGCAGAATGAGTTATACAATGCGGTAAGTTTATGAAGGTGTGTTTGCGGGGAGGCTGCATACACTACATCTCCTTAATCAATAGCAGGCATAAGCATTTGCTGTACAATCTGCTTTCTTACCGCGGGACTCAGGCAGGATTTGTTTCTGTACAGGGCACCTAGTTTGGGGTAAAGTTTAGATGAGAGTTTTTCGATGTGGGGGCCAAAGGATAGATTAGGGTCCAACCGCATACCTAGATATTTGAGAGAAGTGACTGTGGTCAGCATGCCATTTGATTTTGTCCCAACACATAGATGGGGATTTTGCAATTTGTGTAGTTTAGGTGCTGTTCCAAAGAGCATCGTTACAGTTTTGTCAGTATTTAAAAAAGTTTGTTGTTTTTGATCCACTTTTCTACCTCTGTGAATTGTTCTTGCAGCACGGCCTCCAGCTGCGGGAGATTTGGTTTGCTGGTATAGATCACAGTGTCGTCTGCGTACATATGTACAGTTGAGGCTTTGCAGACGTTGGGCAGATGATTTATGAATATTGTGAATAGCAGGGGGCCTAGTATTGAGCCTTGGGGTACACCGCAAGTGACTGGGAGTGGGAGGGAGGAGCTGCCAGAAATTGACACATCTTGTGATCGGTCAGATACATATGATTGAAATCAGGTTAGCGTGCGATCACCAATGCCAGAGTTAAGTTTTTCTAACAAGATGCCATGGTCTACCGTGTCAAAGGCCTTGGCAAAATCAAGGAAGATGGCTCCAGTTAGGTTTCCTTGTTCCATCCCAGCCTGGATATCATTGCAGACTTTTAAAAGGGCGGTTGTAGTTGAGTGATTTGGACGAAATCCTGATTGATCCGGGGTTAAGTAGTTCCAACATTGATAATAATCACGTAATTGTATGTAGACACATTTTTCCAAGACTTTTGACATTACAGGGAGCAACGATATCGGACGGTAGTTGGATACCAAAGTACTGTCACCACTTTTATGGATAGGTACCACTTTTGCAGTCTTCCAGAGCTTGGGTATGTATCCAGTCGCCAGTGACTCATTTATTAGGGTTGCGACAGGATTTGCAATTGCTGGCGCACTGATTTTCAGCAGCATTGCTGGTAATTGATCAGGTCCAGACTGGTATTTAATTTTTTGCTTACGGAGAAGTTTAGTAACGACACTGACAGGCACTGGTCTAAAACTGAATTCCTGTCTGATACAGGGACTTTGCACAGTTGGGGGGGCTGACCTGCATGAGGCCTCTCTGATTGTATGTCATTTCCTAGCTTGGCAATCAAAGTGGTGGCACATCCAACAAAATAATCATTAAAGGCATTTGCTACATCTAGGGGGTGTTGCAGGGTTTGGTTGTTTACTTTGACAGCAGCTGGCTGGGAGTGGACTGGGGGTGCTTGTATGTTACTTATGGTTCTCCAAAAGTTCCTAGGGTTTGATATGTTATTGTTTAGATTTTCATTGAAGTAATGGGCTTTGGCCATTTTTGTTTGTTTTGTGTATTCATTCCGGCATTTTCGGTATTCGTAGTGATCGTTCATGGAACCAGTACTCTTGAAATTTGACCACCGTGAATCTCTAAGCTGGTACATTAGTGTAAGATCAGCTGTAACCCAGGGGAGATGAGTCCCTTTTACTCGCACTTTACGCAGCGGGGCATGGGAATTCCAGACTTGCAGGAGCTCAGACTGAAAGTATTCAACTGCACAGTCTAGGTCTGGAATTAGGTTTAGCCTGTACCAGGGGAGCTGTTTGAGATCACTTAGGAAGGATTCAAAAATAAATTTCTTGAAAGACCTGGTGGTTATTACCTTTGGGGGAGATTTCAAGGCCTTAATTTTGCGCACGCAGTACACTAGACAATGGTCACTAAAGCTATTAGCAAGAACGCCTGCCTCCTGTATTCTATCAGGAGATGAGGAGAGAATCCAGTCCAACAAGGTATGGTTAGGGCTTTTCATATTAATGCGAGTGGGGGAGGAGATTAATTGAGTTAGCTGCAAAGTTTTAAACAGCGAGCAGTGTTTATTGTTTTTAGGATTTAGCCAATCTGTATTAAAATCGCCGAGGACCAGCAGTTCACTTTTTTGGTTTTGGGCAAGTGGGTTATTAAGGATTTGAGATATGTCAGAGAGGGAGTGCACTGGAGAGCTCGGTGGACGATAGAACCCAGCAACAATGATTGATTTACTGAATGGGATCTCAATTATACCAGAGAGGAAATCAAAGGTGACAGGAGAGCTAGAAGTCTGTAAGTGGGTGAACTTTATGGACTCCTCAACATAAATAACAATTCCCCCTCCTCTCTTTGCTCTGTCTTTTCTATAACATGAATACCCCTGTATTGAAATGGCAGAGTCTGGTACTTTTGGGGTTAACCATGACTCTGTGAGCACAATGATTTTGGGTTTGTAATAGCAACACCAAGCCTGAATCTCATCCAATTTAGGGAGTAAACTTCGGATGTTACAGTGCACAAATGAGAGGCCTTTATTAGTGGGAGACTAAATGTTGTGTCACCTATAGGACCAGGGTTAGTTTCCACATCGTTTGCCAGGGAAAGTAGCAGAATAAATAGGAATTTGGACAGAGTTTTCTTTTGATAATAATGTGGTTGCAGAGTTTTAAATCTTTGTCTGGGGGTGGGAGGGCTGGATTTTAACACTCTCCACCAGCACTCAGCTGATAGGTTAAAAGAACTGAGCAGGCTGTGGTGTATTGGCACTGGTTTTCCATCCTGGGGCAATTGGAAAGGTGTATAGAAGGAGAGAGTAGCTTTAGAGAGAAGGGATGATAAAGAAAAGAGAAGCAATAGTGGGATAAACATTATAGTGAAAGGTGTTGGAGGTGAGTAAACAGGAAATAGAGAGCTACCAGAGTAAATGGTGTAGGTTGCTGCGATATCACATGATCAATTAGGTGGGTATATAACAAATGAAAACCTTGGGTGGGTGGGTGGGTGAGGGGAGGGTGGGCGGGAGCAAAGTCCAGCTGGATGAGGGTAATGTGCTGCACTCTGCAAGGGCCTGCTGCAAACACTGACTGAGTTTGGGGTGTGTGCTGGAAGAGAAATCAAGATTGCAAATAGCATCACATTGGGTTGAAATTGTCCAGGAACTTAGGGGGGAGTTTGTAGGGGGGCGATAAAAGTTAAGGTTCGTTGAACAGGACATTGGGTAGAATTGCAGATTTAGAGCAAATGGGTAGAAAATCTAGTCTAGATAACACAGTTGAATCAGAGTTCTGCATATCTCCAATCTATATATCACTCACCATGTCAGAAAGACCAAAAAGGACAGGCAGACACTCCCAGACACAGATAAGTGGGCAAACAGCCTCTGTGTCGGAAGGCTGTGCCCCTGGTTGTCGTGAACGTGGTGCATCCTCTGAAGGGGCACACTTGTCCTTTCTAACTGGTGCTGGCCGTCTTATGCAGTAGCAACATACAGAGGATTTGGTGGATTGGCTAACCAGGCCATCCTCATCCTCCGAGTCCTCTGCCAGCCAGGCTTGTAGTGGTTTACAGTCCACCTCAGCTGCCAAAGCATCTAATTCAGCCTCCATGTCCACAGCTACTCCTGCCGTAGCCTCAACATCATACACGGAGGAGTCAGCTGAATTGTTTGACTATAATGACAGTGACATGCTGCTTGAGGATGCGCAGCAACTCCAGTGCTCTGATGTTGACTCTGAGGTTAGGAAGGGAGTAAAATCAGCCTAGAGGGAGGGGGTGCCAGTTACACACAAAGAACTGGCACTCATGTTCCCCCAGCAGCTGCAGCATACTGCCAGGTTGGCTCCAGTGACGAGGAGATAGGGGGTGATGACAATGATAATGAGTTCACTGACTCCACCTGGGTGCCTGATCGAACAGAGGAGTCAAGTGAGGAGGAGGAGGAGGCACAACAAAAACGAGGCACAACGTCCTCTATGAGCAACCGTAGCCAGTCCAAGGCATCAGAAGTCATAGCTGCTCAGGTGCAGAGCGCTGTTGTCTCAAAGCACACGTCCAGGAAGTCTGCTGTCTGGTAGTTCTTCACATGTGCAGCAGACTGCAGAGTTGCTATTTATAAGCTAAAGAAGAGGATCAAGCGTGGGAAAAACATCAGACGCTTGGGTACCATGTGCTTGATGCGACATATGACCACCTGCCACGCATCCCGTTGGCACAACACTTTGCATAGGTCCTCCTCCTCCTCATCTGTCTCTAACCCCACTATATGTCCTGCCATGTCATTGTCTACAACCTCCACTGACAGGGATGATGCTACAGTAATGGGTGTACCAGGTCCTTCCTCAGAATGTGACAGCATTCCATCAGCTGCAGATTTACGCAGTCAGATTTCATTGCCCCAGCTGCTGGAGCATAAGAAAAAATATAATCCCAACCATCCCCTTGCACAGCATCTAAATGCCAGCTTGGCAAAATTACTCTAATTACAGCTGCTGCCTTTCCAGCTTGTGGACACCACGCCAGCTTCAGCTGGGAATGGTCGTCTGTGATAATGGCAGCAACCTTCTCTCCGCCCTACGCCTGGGTAAGTTGTTGCATGTACCATGCCTAGCACACGTCCTAAATATGGTGGTACAGTGTTTCCTAACCACGTACCCAGGGCTGGCAGAGCTTCTCAGCCAGGCCAGAAAAGTCTGCAGCCACTTCAGACTGTCATTCCCAGCAAGTGTTCGCCTGGCAGAAATTCAAAGAGGATTCCACCTTCCCACAAACCGTCTGATCTGTGACATGCCCACCAGGTGGAACTCGACATTGCTGCTTGTGCAGACGCTGCAGCATTGCCAGAGGGCCATCAATGAGTGCCTGTGTGAGTATGGCACAAGGACAGGTTCAGGTCAACTTGGTATCCCCCCCCGCAGTGGCTGATCAAGGATGCATGCACTGTACTGTCACCATTTGAGGAGGCATCGAGGATGGTGAGCAGGGACAGTGCATGCATCAGTGACACAATTCCTTTCGTGTTCCTGCTGGAGCGCACTCTGCAGGGAATTATAGATGTGGCACTAGAGGCAGAGCAGTGGGAGGAAGAGGAGGACTTCCCTAGCTCTCAAGGCCCCAGTCTTTAGGCAGACAGGAGGAGGAGGAATATTTAAGTTGTAGGGGCATTGAAGGTGGGGATTCCTCAAGGGAGGGTTTTGTGTCCCCAGAAACCTAGAAAGGACTAGTACGTGGCTGGGAGGAGGTAGTGCACGATAGGGTCATCCTTAGCAACTAGGAAGACTAGGACACTAATGCAACCTCCAACCTACGCTGCATGGGCTCCCTTATCCTGCAAAGCCTGCTAAGGGACCCCAGGATTCGTGCTATCAAGGAGAGGGATCATAACTGGTTGGCAACCCTTCTTGATCCACGATACAAGGGTAAGGTTGCAGAGCTCATCCTGCCCTCACAGAGGGAGCACAGGATGAAACAATTTGAGGACGCTCTAAAGCGACACTTGTGTAACACCTTTCCAGACACTGGTCGGTTACCAAGTGCTGACACAGGTGCTTCTGAGGCTACGGTTGATCAGAGGAAGAGCAGTGAAGGGGGCCGCTTGACTGATGCCTTTTCAAATTTTTTTAGTCCAAGACGCCCAGGGACATCATATGTATACACCCATTGCCAGCGTCGTCACCATATGGTGCAGGACTACCTAGGGGCAAGGGCAGACCTGGATACCTTTACAGCAGATGATCCACTGGCTTTCTGCGTGTTGAGATTGGATCACTGGCCAGGACTTAGTCAATATGCTAAGGAGCTACTAGGTTGCCCTTCATCCAACGTGCTTTCTGAAAGGACGTTCAGTGCCGCTGGAGGTTTTGTCACAGACAAAAGAGTGCGTCTGTCCACCGACTCTGTAGACCGGCTGACATTTATAAAAATGAATCAGTCCTGGATCAGCAGCTATCACTCCCCTGATGCTGATGTAACTGAATAGATCGGGGATCTCTTCTGCATTCCAAAACCTCCACCACTGCACTCTTCCACAATACCTCCGAGGGGTTACGGACGGTGTGAGGGCAATGTTGCCGACACTAAAGGCCCAATTTTAAAGCACCTATTGTTACTTTCATCCAAAGCCTGCATAAGAGGCACCATAATTTAGCCAAAAAAAATCACTAAACTTATTCTGAGTGTCCTAAAACGTCTCGTCTTTTCATACAGGCTGCCGCCCCAAGCAGTTGTTTATGAATAGATTAAAGGAAAGCCATTTACCGTCATTTGAAATGTCATTTTTTTATTTTTAAATGTTTCTATACATCCTACAAATCCGTCTCTTCAAGGGCAGGTAATGGGGACCTCCTGGGCACAATATTTTAAGGAATTTTTCATTTTTATTCTTAACCTTTATGTCATGGAAAAATCATTGTTCCTTTAAAAAGTTTTTTTTAGACATGTGGATTCGTTTGAGTACTAAAATGATTTAGTCCGAAGTTTGGGATAATTTTGAGATACAAAACTGCTTGGTCCAAAAAACGAAAGGAAAATACATTACGTTTTAGTTTCAGTTCGTTTTGTAATATTACATTGAGTGAAGGAGACCAGCACCGATGAGCACAACATCGCAAAGCTACAGAAAAAGTTTGTATGTGTAATCCTTCCCGACCCCTACCCAAAAATCTGACCGTGATAGAGCTCCAGAATACTCACTCGCAGCACAGACAGCTAGCACAGGAGAGGAAACCTTTACTTAACCCTTGCATGTCTATGAGACAGAAGAGATGATAAAAACAGCTGGAGAGGGAAAACATTCAAATAAATCACACTGAAATCTAATGACAGAGTGTATTAGGCTGGATAGTAAAATCCCCTTAATAACAAGCAGCGCTGGGAGAAGAGAGGGACTTTCAAAAACCTGTGTTATCTCCCCTCCCACTCTTCATATTAGGGGTTTAGGTCTGAAACATTTTATATTACCCAGGATCACTATCCCCCTTTCCTCATCTATAATACACGTTTTATATAAAGACCCTCTCCTCTCCCAGTGCTGCTTGTTATTAAGGTGTTTTTTTTTTACATCTGATACATTTAGTATCCAGCTCTCCTAGTTACTCTGTCATTATGAGCCTTCAGTGTGATTTATTTGAATGTTTTCCCTGGATTTAAAGTGCTTTATTTTATAAAAAAAAATCATTTGTGCCAGTCATCTCTTCTCCGAGCTTTCAGACCGTTTTACGTTATTATTCTCTCTCTCCCCTGCTTTTATAATCCTGTCTGTCTCCCCCACAGAGATACCAAGTTTAAGTAAAAGTTCCCTCTCCTGTGCTGGATAAGCATTGCATTCCCAAGTTCTGCACCCTCCACTAGGGATGAGCTGTTCGGTTCGATCAGTTCGGAGTTCGACTCGAACATCGGCAGTTCGAAAGTTCACGAACATCGAACTTTTTGGCGTGTTCAGTTCGAGTTAAAAAAAATAAATTGAAAAAGTATAAAAAATGCTTAAACAAATACAAAAAAATCTATAAATAAAGACTCTTTACTGCAGAATATTATAAGCAATGGTTTATTAGATATATTCTCACCTCTAAATGACCTGTGCTTACAGCAGGGCCCTCAAACAACGTAAACAACAGGTGTTAATTAGTGTTTGGAAATAACATCTGCTTCTAATTAGTCTGGTCTCATGAATTTGATACATTGCCTGCAGACTGGGTGTGGATCCTGCACATGTATGAACTCTTTATGCTTCTGAATTCTAAGAAGTGTTCATTTTTACTACATGATCCTCTGATATGCTGTTTAACCCCTTAAGGACCAGGGCTCTGTAAAGCCAATCATTAACTCGGCAGATTCATAATATGTCATTATATGTATACGTCATGTCCTGTCTGTATATTATAACAAAATATGCAATAAAATATGAATTTTCAATAATTTACAACGTGTAAAGTGTTTTTTTCACATCTTAACATGCGAGCAATTGCGGCTATATGTTGTATGGGGTGCACTTGTTAAAAAAATTAGAAAAGGGGTCTCGCTAAATTTTTTTGGGGGGAAAATTACGCAATTTTTAACAAACGCACCGCATACAAAAGTCGTTAGTGCAGCATCATTGTTCACATTGTAATTGAAATGGGAACAATATTGCTGCATTAACAAACCAAAAAAAACTTTTTTTTTTTAAATATATATATATTTTTTTTAACTCCTTAGTGACCGGGCGGTTTTACACAAATCCGTCCTTTAGTGACCGCTGCTGTTTTTACGTTTCTGCGCTGTTAGTGTTTACGTCAAATTTTCCTCTTACTCGTTTATGTAACCCACACATATTTTACACTGTTTTTCTCGTCATTAAATGGACTTTATAAAGATACCATTTCTTTCATCATTTCATATAATTTACTATAAAAAATATTGTGAAATATGACAAATTGAAAAAACACCACTTTTTCGAAATTTGACCCCCAAAATTTCTTATGTATCAACAACCGTCAAAAAAAATTAATTCCTTAGTAGTTTCTAAATTTAGTACTGAGTTTAGCAATACCCAATGTTTACATATTCCTCGCTTTTTTCCTTATTTTATGCAACAATAAGTGCAAGTAGCACTTTGCCATTTCCAAAGAGTTTATTTTCAAAACTAGTGATAGTGACATTGTAACACTGATATCTGTCACTAATTCCTGAATAACCCTCCACATATACATATTTTTTTAAAGTACACAAATCAAGGTATTAAACTTGGGGTATTTTGACTCTTTCCATGCAAACCATTTTACCACAAATCTATGCCAAAGTTTGAGAAAAAAAAAAATTTTGGTGATTTTTTTTTTTAACGCAATTTAAGAATACATGTACTGTGAACTTTAAGGTTTACTGCCAAAGAGCACCCCAAAATATGTTCAGCAACATCTTCTGAGTAAATTGATACCACCCATGTATAGGTATGTCGGGTCATTTGGGGGCTAATAGGCCTTATTTGGGGGGTGCGCATTTCAGTTTTCCAACTTGGAATTTTCACATTTCGTCATCATGCACCCATGTCCTATTTGGGACATTTTCGAAGCCGGCCAAAGTAATTTACCCCCATCAAACCATATATTTTTAGAAAGGGCACACCCTAGGGTGCTTCAAAGAGTTGTATTTTAACACTTTCCATGCACTAGCTCTATGTCAAACTTTCAGGTAGTCACTTTTTGGGTTATTTTTTCACACACATTGTACTTTAGGCATGAATTGTCAAATCCAGTTATGGGTTACTGCCAAAAAACACCCCAAAATATGTTCAGCAACATCTTCTGAGTAAAGTGATACCACCCATATATAGATTTGTTCTGTTGTTTTTGGGGTGCTACGCCAATCTTTGACATGTGCTTGTCAATTTTCTAATTTGACATACAGTATCTTCTTTTTAGGGGCCTTTTTACATACCCCAGTTTTATGAACGTGCATATATTTGGTAAGCTAACACCCCAAAGTATTGTAAATGGAGTGTTTTTATGCTATGGATGCAACCGTTTGCTCCAAACAAATTGGATACTGTTTGGTGGTCATTTTTCATTTTCACACCCACATCAGTTTTGGACTGTGATTTAGGAGACACTGTTGTTTGTTACTGCATGAAAACTCTCCAGGTTGTTTTCTGCAAGGTCTCCTGAGTACACCCATGCCCCCCATGCATAGGTTTGCCAGGATTTTGGGAAGGTTCAAATACAATTTTTATGACTTTGTCATTGGAGTTGAAATTGAGATTATTTCTTCAGCTAGGCCTAGCTTTGGTTTTGGGTCTACCGCATACCCCAGTTTGAATTATTGCCAGAAAATTGTTTATATTTGTTATGTTGACACCCCAAGGTATTGCATATGGAGTGCTTTGATGCCATGGATGCAACGGTTTTAACCCAAAACATTTGAGAAGGTGTGTGGCGGTAATTTTTCAAGTTTTTATTTTTACGCCCACATTAGATTTGGACTGTGATTTAGGAGACACTGTTGTTTGTTACTGCATGAAAACTCTCCAGGTTGTTTTCTGCAAGGTCTCCTGAGTACACCCATGCCCCCCATGCATAGGTGTGCAAAGATTTTGGCAAAATACAGCACCAATTGTAGAACATAAAAATGTGCGAATAAAATGTAAAAGTCTGGTGCAGTAAAAGAAAAAAAAAACTAAACTGAACTAACTAACTGGAGTGTGAGAAAAAATAGAAAGGAAAAAAAAAATAAAAAAATCACAGATCACGCACAGTGTGATATATCTTGAAACAGTCCCCAAGACACAGACCGGGTTGTCCAGAGCATTCTGGGCAGTAAAAGATTGTGTCTCTCCTCTGCCCCCTCTTGAAACACACCCTGCACCTTTTTTGGGGTTTCTGTTTGCCCTCAGTAGGGGGGATTTTATAAATAAAATGCGTAGCCCCAACTCTGTCCCCCATCACCGCCTGGGGAGCAGGTGCATCCTGGTACAAAAGCCCCGAAATGACCTGGAGCTGAAACTGTAAAAAGGACAGCGTCACTCCGGGGTTTGCCTTTTTGCAGAGCAAAAAGGCATTGTGGGTTGCAATTTGCATCAGGTAAATTGCAACCTTTTTGTACCAGGCCCTTGACCTCTGCATAATCTGGTAGGGCTGGAGCAGCTGATCTGCCAGATCAACCCCACCCATATGCCGGTTATAGGCTTTGATGCACACTGGCTTCCTGATGCGCTCAGCTCTGCCACGTACAGAGACCTCCACAGACCTCTCAGTGTGGATGGTGGATAGAAGGTATACATCCTTCTTGTCTCTGTACTTGACCGCCAACAGCTCCTCTTGGCGCAGAGCTGAGGTCTCCCCCTTTTTAACCGGGTGCGGACAAGCTGTGCTGGGAAACCTACACGGTTCTTGCGAACAGTACCGCATGCTGCTGTATCAAAACAATACAGCAGCTTGAACAAAGGGACACTTGTATAAAAATTATCAACATACAAGTGGTACCCTTTGTTCATGAGGGGAAAAAGTAGGTCCCACACAATCTTGCCACTGGTTCCCATGTGTTCTGGGCAACCTGGAGGGTCAAGGCTACTATCCTTTCCCTCGTACACCCGGAAGGCCTGAGTATACCCACTCTCGCTGTCACAGAGCTTATACACCTTCACTCCATACCTGGAGCGTTTGGAAGGAATATACTGCTTGAATCCCAGCCTTCCCTTGTATTTCATTAGGGATTCATCCACGCAGATATTCCTTCCAGGTGTATAAGCCTCTGCAAACCTGGCGGCGAAGTGGGTAATCAGGGGGCGGATTTTATACAGCCTGTCAAACTGGGGATGCTCTCTAGGAGGGCACAGGCTGTTGTCACTGAAGTGCATGAAACGCAAAATGTTTTCATACCTTCTACGTGACATTGATTGGGGGTAAATGGGGGTAGAGCAGATGGGGCTACTGCTCCAGTAGGAGCGAATTGAGGGCTTCTTTATGATGCCCATCAGCATAGTAAGTGCCCAGAATTTCAGAAATTCTGGCACATCTAGCGGGGTCCATTGCTGCCTTGCCAAGTAGGAGTCTGGCTTCGCAGCACAATGCTGATGGGCATACAGATTTGATTGGGCCACGATGTGGCCCAACAAATCATCCCCCATAAACACCTGCAAAAACTGTGTGGCGGTAACTCCTGCAACATCAATATTGATGCCAGGATTTGCCGTGAAAGGAGGGATATCTGGCCTCTGGCGATGAGGCACTACCCACTCCTCAGCTGGAGCTGTGCGTCTCCTGCTGGCAGGTGGTGACCCAGGATCTGCATCAGAAACATCACTAGATACATCAGCCAGCGTAGATGATGTATCTAGCGACGTCTCTGAGCAGTTGGCGGGGTCGAAATCAGGGTCGGAGTCTGACGCAGATGCCTCAGATTCTGACGCCAGGATGGCATATGCCTCCTCGGCGCTGTACACCCTCTCAGACATTATATATAATAGATTATAAAATTTTATAATTATTATATATAATAAGCGGATAGTTGGTTCTTAGAAGAACCGTTGGGTTTCACAAGAAAATACAAATAAACACCTAAATCTCTCTAAATCACTCTAAATCTGCCTCAATTTTTCTAATCTCACTAAAATCTCTAACCTGTCAAATCTGATCTCTCTCTCTCGCTCACCAAAACACAAGTGAGGAGAGGGAGGGAGAATCACAGAGGTCAGAGCCAATATTTACAAAATATTGACCTGACCTGACAAATTAGAAATTTTATTTTGATTTTTTTTTACTTCTGATTGGATGTTGCTAGCCTGCCTCTCTGATGAGGCAGGCTAGGAACATCCCACTCAGCCCCAAGATGACCCTGCCCTTAGAAGGGCAGCGCCATCTTGGCTGTCAGTTTATTTTATTCTATTCATTTTTATTTATTTTTATTTTACTTTTTTTTTACACTTTTTTTACTCTGCTGGGTGCCTTGATCCCTCGAGGCACACAGCAGAGCACCTGATCACTCATGTGATTGTTTTGTACTGAGTGCCACGATACCTCGTGGCACTCAGTACTTCCTGCCGCTACCGGAAGTGATCGCTCGGGGGGAGCGGACCGGCGGCAGGTAAGCATATTGCAAGGATGCCTCGATGTCGAGGCATCCCTGCAATATACACAGAGCAGCTGGAAGCGATACCGATCGCTTCCAGCGCTCTCTAGAAGTGCCGGGCACCTCTCCGGTAAAACCGAATGTTGATCGCTCCCGGGGATCGATCACAAGGTGCCCCGGCACTTCTCACCGCCATTGCACGGATGCCTGGACTCCCAGGCATCCTGCAATGGCGTTTGAGCTGCTGGAAGCGATCCGATCGCTTCCAGCGCTCAAAAAACCGCAGGACGTACCATGTACGTCAGCGGGTCTAAAAGAGACCCGCTGCAATGACGTCCTGGGTCTTTAAGGGGTTAAACTTATTACATGGTCATGTTTGGTATTGTTGGAAAGGCCATACTCTGGCTGATCAATCAGTACCAAACATTAACCCCTAGCTGCCACGGATCGGGAGATAGGGGGTTCGTTGGAACCCCCTATCTCCACCCTTGGTGGCAGTTAGGGGTTAACTCCAGGACTGGCATCATCGTGCTATGCATGCGATGTTTCTATACATCCTACAAATCCGCCACTTCACGGGCAGGTTATGGGGACCTCCTAGGCACGATATTTGAAGGAATTTTTCGTTTTTATTTTTAACCCTTATTTTATGGAAAACTGTTCCTTTAAAAACGTCTTTTTTTTAAAGTTTTTGTCTTTTTTTCCTGTCCCCCAGGGCACTACCCAGACCCCCATACACCTTTTATGGCGAATATCTTGCATTGTATGCCCTCTTGCAAGGCACTCTAAAAACCGAACTTTTGAGTCCCATTGACTTGCATGGAGTTCGGTTCGAGTTCGATCTCTAACTTTTGAAATTGTTCGAATGCGAACCGAACACGGGTGTGTTCGGCTCATCCCTACCCTCCACATGTCAATACAGTAGGATGGTCTATACAGAGAGGGGCATTAATTAATGCAGGAGGATGTTCTATACATTATACAGAAAGGGTTTTAGTTAATGCAGGAGGATGTTATATACATTATACAGAGAAGGGTATTAATGCAGGTGGATGTTCTATACATTATACAGAGAAGGGTATTAATCCAGGTGGATGTTCTATACATTATACAGAGGAGCATTTTTTTTAGCCCTTTAAATCCAGTGGCTGTGAGCACTGATATCAGCTACTTGTTACATTATCTCTCAGTACAATGTGTCAGGCTCAGCTGTTACAGTAACTGACTGCTGCTCATCACAGTGTTCAGAGTTTCAGTAAAACAAAGAAATAATATTGTTATAACCTCTTATATATAAAAATATTATTTACTAGTGTAGGGCTCACTCCCGGAGGAGCCACTGAATAAACCTCGGGTTAGTCTCTCCGCACTAGGGAATAAATATACACCAGCACTGTTGTGGATTTTAAAAATTATATACTTTACTGATCCCAATAAAGTGACACATATAACACAATTACGTTATAGGAACGACAGGATTTTCGTAATGCGGGAAACACTCGGCGGCAAAAAGAAAAGATTAACCCCTTCGTTTCTGGAGTGTAAGTCCCATAAGAGTAGTGTCCCAAAAAGGTGTGTGTGTGTTCTCAGGTACCCGGGTATTATATTCAACTGGCCAGTGAATAGATTTAGCAAATCTTCGACTAGTCACGTTTGGGGCCCTGTAGATTTAAACAATACTGCAGCGTGCTTGGTTTAAACTTTGACTGTGGCCTGGAAGGCCTCTCACCCATCCGCCAGACAATCTGTTCCGCTGTCCGATCAAGGATCTCTCTCCGCTTGATGATACTGGAACTCTGTGTCACCGGATCCGCTTCTCCGATTTCGGTAACGAGAATTACGGCCTACCGCCTGCACTTCCAGTGGATCATCGCAGTCTCCTAACTCGGGGTCCAAACTGGAACTTTGTGTCTGTGCAAAAACCTCTCAGCAATGTGTGGATAGATCTCCGCCAGCACTGTCTCTGATTATCAGCACCCGCAAGGCAGCTCTCCGGCCTGGTCTTAATCTCTGGCAGTCTCACGTGCGTCTTCCACCTTTCGTCGCTTGGCTCACACTGGCTCTCCTTCGCAAGAGGCTGCGGATGTCCTTCGCTCTCTCCCACCCACTTCCTGTCTCCGCCACAAAGCATGATGGAAAACGTAGTCCTGTTATGTCCAGTATACTCTACATTGCGCTTGTCTCCCCCTGGTGGCCAAACCTGAGCAATACATAAACAGAGTTTTAAACAGCGCTACACTAGTTTTACTGAAACTCTGAGCGCTGTGATGAGCAGCAGTCAGTTATTTAACAGCTTTGCCTGACACATTGTGCTGAGAGTGAGAGATACTGTAACAAGCAGCTGATCTCAGATCTCTAAAGGAGCCACTACTACAATATTAATTGTATATGCTGGTTTTCGGGTGAATGAAATTCATTTTCATACTAAATAACTGAAAACGAATTTCTTTAGCAACTAAATAAATTGCATTTTAGGACTAATCCATTAGTTCAAAACTAAATTTGGTGCTGTGCACATGCCTATTTTTTTAAAAAAACGTTTTTCCTTGTTTCCTGTCCCCCAGGGCACTACCCGGACCCTCATACACCTTTTATGGCCAATATCTTGCATACAGTTGTGTTCAAAATTATTCAACCCCCACTGAAATTGAGTGTTTTGGCCAGTTTGACATTGATTTTGATCATTCAGTCATCTTGCTTACAATTAAATCAAAGAGGCAAGTGTAGGTCAGACAAATATAACATAACATTTATATTGAAAGGACCACAAATGTCTTTTCTGTGCTCACATCATTATCAGTTTTATTCAACCCCCAACTGACATTCAATCTTAGTACTTAGTACAACATCCTTTTACAGTTATAACAGCTTTTAAACGTGAAGCATAGCTTGACACAAGTGTCTTGCAGCGATCTACGGGTATCTTCGCCCATTCGTCATGGGCAAAAGCCTCCAGTTCAGTCACATTCTTAGGCTTGCGCACTGCAACTGCTTTCTTTAAGTCCCACCAGAGGTTCTCAATCGGATTTAAGTCAGGTGACTGCGATGGCCACTCCAAAATGTTCCAGCCTTTAATCTGCAACCATGCTCTAGTGGACTTGGAGGTATGCTTGGGATCATGGTCCTGTTGAAAGGTCCAACGTCTCCCAAGCCTCAGGTTTGTGACGGACTGCATCACATTGTCATCCAATATCTCCTGGTACTGAAGAGAATTCATGGTACCTTGCACACGCTGAAGCTTCCCTGTACCTGCAGAAGCAAAACAGCCCCAAAGCATGATTGACCCCCCGCCATGCTTCACAGTAGTGTTCTTTTCTTCATAGGCCTTGTTCTTCCTCCTCCAAACATAGCGTTGATCCATGGGCCCAAACCGTTCTAATTTTGTTTCATCAGTCCACAGAGCACTATCCCAAAACTTCTGTGGTTTGTCCACATGACTTTTGGCATACTGCAGTCGACTTCTTATTCTTTGGAGACAGCAAGGGGGTGCGCCTGGGAGTTCTGGCATGGAGGCCTTCATTACGCAGTGTGCGCCGTATTGTCTGAGCTGAAACTTCAGTACCCACATCTGACAAATCTTTTCTCAGTTCCTCAGCAGTCACACGGGGACTTTTCTCCACTCTACGCTTCAGGTAGCGCACAGCAGTCGAAGTCAGCATCTTCTTTCTGCCACGACCAGGTAGCGTTTCAACAGTGCCCTTTGCCTTGAATTTGCGAATGATGCTTCCTATGGTCTCTCTTGGTATGTTTAACATCTTTGCAATCTTCTTATAGCCATTGCCCTTCCTGTGAAGAGTAATCACCTCTTCTCTTGTCTTCCTGGACCATTCTCTTGACTTCACCATGTTTGTAACCACACCAGTAAATGTCTAGAAGGAGCAGAGTATCACAGTCCTTTTAAAGCTGCCTAATTGGTGCTTATTATGCTTTATTGCTGCTCCGTGACATCCACAGGTGTGGATGATTGCAGATTGAAAACACTTGAATGAACCTCTGTTCTTCAGAGTGGTAGTCTTTAAGGGGTTGAATAATTGTGTCAATGAAGAATTCACTAAACAAACATTTACTACTGTATTACAAAACCAATTGATGTCATTTTAGTTGCATATGGTTCTTTAAAAAGTCCTTGTAGGATTTCATTCTGAATACAATTACAAATGTACACTAAATTCCCTAAAACCCTTACAGCATTGGGGGTTGAATAATTTTGAACACAACTGTATATGCCCTCTTGGAGGGCACTCTAAAATTCGAACGTTCGAGTCCCATTAACTTGCATGGAGTTTGAATCGTAATCGTTTTCGTGTTCGAATTCAAACTTTTTAAATTGTTCGAGTTCGAATGCGAACCGAACATGGGGGTGTTCGGCCCATCCCTATTAAAGATATTGTATATCTGTTACGGTGGCCACCCTCAGGTGCCAAAGGGGGGGTCCTTGCTGCCGAGTGTTTTAAGCCCTTTAGGCTGCAAGCAGGGTAATTAAAAGAGCTCCGAATTGCTTGAGAAAGGTAACCGAACGCTGAAAATCAGCATTCGGTTACCTTTCCTGGCCATTCGGCTATCCAGAGAGCAGGCAATTCGCCAAATCCTAGCGAATTGCCTGAACATACGGTGCCTGTTCGAGGGCAGTGAAAACCCCATGAAAAAGCACTGCTTCGGCTATTCAGAGAACACAAACCAGCAGTGAAAGGTTCCCTAATGCCCTGCCATTCGGTGGTTTAATTCGTCAAATTTATTCAGGAGAATCCCATAGGCTTCAATGTTAAAAATATTCCCGTTTTAATTCAATATCTAATAAACCGTTCATTATAAAATTCTGCAGTAAAGAGTATCTTTATTTATAGATTTTTTCAGATATTTTAATCATTTTTTTTTTTTTTTTAAAGTTTTCTTTTTTCTGTAACAACAGCCCTCTTTATTATCATTCCCTGGACCTCATATGTAAATTTCAGACATTTTCGCTCAGTAGTTTCTTTGCAAACAGCGTTTCACTTTCACACATTCATACAAACTGTTTTGCTAATTTATTCACTACCTCTTCTGCTGTGTCGAAGGCTGCGATCTGCTCCTGTTCGGGTTTTTCTGTGATTTTCGGCAGGTTAATCCAGTTGTTTTTGAGGGTTTTCGGCGTGCATTCGGTGGGTTTTGCGGTGAGTTTGTCGGATTTACGGCAGCTTTTCCCTGCAATTCGGGGACCCTGTGGTGCTTGCTGAATACACCGCAGGATTACCAAAATGGGATCGGCAAAACAAACCGAATTGAAGAGAACGAAAAGTCACCGAACGTGCGGTGACTTTTCGAATCTCTTTGACTAACCCTGTATGTGTTCTGCATATTGCAGGACCCTGTACACAGGATTAAACAGAACCAGACAAGACACGAGCAGAGCCCTGCACTGGGGAAAGGTCCTTTGGATGGCCTTCTAATTATACAGAGTACAGGGTGGGGGTGAACACGAGAAAACATACAAAGAAATAACAGGGTTAACCAGACTTGACAAGGAAGGAATATCATGCAGCAAATGGAACAAGAAAGAGATCCTTGAGGTGGTTTCTATAAACAGAACTATGAACTGCTGCACTAGATAAACACACATAAACCAGACTGAACAGAAATGAATACAGCAGGAAGCAGGGCAGGACTTAACTAGAACTCGAGGTTATGCTGCAACCAGCAAAACCAACAGGATACCTAGCAATAATGTTATACACCAGAACGAGAGACAACAGAGACTGTAGTGTGGTACAAACATAAATTAGAATCCAGAAGACCAGACAGACAAAACACAAAATGAACACGAGCAATAGCATAGTCTAGATACAAAAGCCAGGACTCATAAACCATGAAGTCAAAGTACAGTACCAGGGTATAAACACAAGAGTAGTCAGGACACAAAGCCAGGAATCAATAAACCAAGATATCATGATATGCAACACAAATTCAGGAACTCAGCAAAGCAGAACTATACTGGATCAGGGAAACATTGTACTGACTGCCATTTTATAGGGCAGTTCAGGTCATGTGACCACAGGTCTGGTCAGACGCTGAGACTCCAGGGGCGGAGAACCAGCCAGATTAACCCTATGAACCAAGGAGGCTGAGAAGAGCACACAGCACCAGGGGACCTGGCTGGGGGAACATAACAGTATTGAACAAAGGTACGGGACATCACTAATCTAAAACAGAGGATCACTGTGTGTGATGTCCTGCGCCCCCTCTGGCAGAGGTGGACTTTGCCAGTGAAGAATCTGGACATTCCATGCATCTGGCGCCACCTCTGGCTTCTTTGAAATTTGCATCTAGTTTGGACGTTCAGTTTCTTTTTGATTCATGCCATGGATACACACCTGGACTCCATAGTCTATTGAACTCATGTGCTTAAAAGCAGGCAGCGCCCAAAGTAGGACGCTGCCTCATTTGTTCTGGAGCTCAGTTCTGTCTGGTACTCTTTGTGATCCTAGCCTCCTAGATATTCATGTTCTTAGCCTAGTCTAGTCTGTTCTGCTTTCCCTTTGAGTTCAAGCCTCATTCTGATCCTGCTTATGTTTTCTCAGTTCTTGCATTCTCTGTCAGGTAATGTCTTGTGTATTCCCAAGCCTAGTTCTGTTCATGTCTGTCTGATTATTGTTACCCAGGTCCTTGGTTGTTTATCTGTTATGTTTATCTAGTTTAGTGTCCATTGTACATTTAGTTCAGGTCTGTATCTCTTTCTGCTTATGTTTTGCTAAGTTCCGTGGCCTCTAGTTTCATGTGTATTTAGTTCTGGATATCTGCTATGTTTTATCTGGTTCTTCGCTGTTTATTAGTCTTGTTGTAAATAAATTCCTTTATTTACTCTTTAAGTTCATGTCTGTTCATATAGTCACTGCAAACTAGCTCACACCCTCCTGCTCCATGTCAAGTCAGGTC